>CM057347.1:113672154-114272154 GCA_030015575.1 Agapanthus africanus
CGCTCCGCAGGAGTAGTAGGCAGTCTCATCCGCCCGAGAGATACTACGGTTTTCTCATAGACGGGGATAGAGAGGATTGCATCATAGATTATGATGAGCCTACTAGCTTCCAGCAGGCCGTTCAGAGCGTTGACTCGGTAAAATGGCTGGATGCAATGCGGACCGAAATGGAGTCCATGTACACCAACAAAGTATGGACGTTGGACATTGCTCCAGACGGGGTAAAACCCGTAGGATGCAAGTGGATCTTCAAAAGGAAGATTGGTGTAAATGGACAGGTTGAGACCTATAAAGCTAGACTTCTAGCAAAGGGTTTCCGTCAAAGACCTGGCTTGGACTATGACGAAACCTTTTCTCCAGTGGCTATGCTGAAATCCATTCGGATCCTTCTTGCCATTGCTGCCTTCCACGATTATGAGATTTGGCAGATGGACGTAAAAACCGCTTTTCTAAATGGAAATTTAGAGGAGTGTGTCTATATGGATCAGCCAGAGGGTTTCATCCAGAGTGGGAGCAGCGGAAAGTTGTGCAAGTTGCTTAAGTCCATCTATGGACTAAAGCAGGCATCGCGGAGTTGGAACATCTGTTTTGATGAGACGGTCAAGGAATTTGGCTTTATCAAAAATCCAGATGAACCATGCATCTATAGTAGATTTGTAGCGAGAACTGTAGTATTCCTCGTTTTATACGTGGATGACATTCTCTTAATAGGAAATGACATTCCTATGCTACAATCTGTCAAGGGGTTCTTGTCACAAAGGTTCTCCATGAAAGACCTGGGTGATGCTTCGTACATCCTGGGGATCCGGATCCATCGTGATAGATCCAAGAGGATATTAGGACTTTCACAGTCCAGGTACATCGACACTATACTGAAGAGATTCAGTATGGAAGATTCCAAGCGCGGTAACCTACCGGCTTGTCACGGGATCACCCTCTCTAAAGAGATGTCTCCCAAGACTGATTTGGAGAGGGATCACATGTCTATTATACCCTACGCTTCTGCGGTAGGCTCTATAATGTATGCGATGTTGTGTACCAGACCGGATGTAGCTTATGCACTGAGTGTAGTAAGCCGGTATCAGTCAAACCCTGGGGAGAAACACTGGATAGCAGTAAAGAACATTCTCAAGTACCTAAGAAGGACTAAGGAGATGTTCTTGGTGTATGGCGGAAAAGACCTCCAGATCGAGGCCTTTGCTGACTCCAGCTTCCAGAGTGACAAGGTTGATTCCAAGTCCATGTCGGGTTTTGTCTTTACCCTCAATGGAGGGGCGGTGTGTTGGAAGAGTTCCAAACAGGAAACCGTTGCAGACTCGACGATGGAAGCGGAATACATCGCTGCATCTGATGCCGCAAAAGAAGCTGTCTGGATAAGGAAGTTCTTGAAAGAAGTTCAGGTGGTTCCGTCCATTGTTGACCCAATACCTCTGTATTGCGACAACAACGGGGCTATAGCTTTAGCGAAGGAACCCAGGTCCCATCAGAGATCCAGGCACATCTTGAGGCGGTATCACCTGATCAGGGAGATCGTGGATCGCAAGGAGATCGAGGTTTGGAGGGTTGCTTCAGAAGAAAACACTGCAGATCCATAAACCAAGGCCCTACCCCAGACTCAGTTCGAGTGGCTGATCGAGATGATAGGTCTTCGATACGCCAGTACATGGCCTTAGTGCAAGTGGGAGATTGTTAGTGTATATGCCCTAGAGGCCATTACTGTATCATACTAGTTTGTATATTACTTAATGGAAGCTTGGGATATTCACCTTGTATAAACAATCTTGCTCAATATAGTAGTATGCTACTTGGTTTGTTTCTACTTCAATGTGTACTTGTGTTTATTTTAGTATATCACCTATACACATTAGTGGAGCCCTTAGGATCTTTGCTTGATTACCAGCGTTGTGATGGCAGTCACACTAGTGGGGGCTGGGTAATCTATAAGCACATCCTTATACAGGTCCCTAGTCGCAGGACTATCGAGACAGGGCATCGATACTCCGGAGTAGACTAGCGTATGCGCTTCTCATCCCAGTGTGGGAGATGGTCTGTCCCACAGCCATCAGTACGTTGTACTGGAGATAGTATACGGGTGCTCGTTAGGTTACGAGTACACTGGACATGACTCGTCGGGAACTGATAGGTTGGTATTATACCTATCGTCAGTTATCAGTTCCCAGGTGACATGAGTACAGCTTAGTCCGCTGACTTGACACTGGCACTTCGCCTCGAGTGTGTTCCCACTGTACTTTGACTACTACCCTACCACGGCTCAAAGGAGTCATGCAAACAGGTGGTAGTTGGGTGCAGTCCCGAAGCACTTGGAGGCAGTGCCGGTTAGACAGGATTCGTCTCTCCCGGTATTAGGGGTTGACATCGCGCTGTGTCTAGGAGAGCCATTACATGAGTAGTCCCTGGCCAGGGCAAGCGAGATATACTGGTAAGCTTCCAGTATTATCTCAGGGTGTTTTGGGCTTCACTCCGACACGATTTGTACCGCTATTGGGGGACTGACGTTTACCGCCCCTAGGCCCGCTATGCGATGTATCAGACGAACAGACCGGACTGTACGGAGACTGTCACATTCAGACTCAGTAGGAGTTCAGATGGGTATTACCTCGTCAGTCTTCTTGTCGGCATCTACCTGGGGACCGTTACGCACAGCTAGTGCCGCTTGCGGTCTGTGGTTAAACCCACTGCCAGCGTAGTGTCGAGTCTTTAGAGTCCCACACAGAGGGTATTCGCCTCTGGGCAAAACAGGGTAGAGGTCGCATGGTTTTGCGACAGGGTTCGTTCTCATCCGCGCACTTGTGCACGTTTGGAGTCCGAACGGATTTTACTGGCTGGCTCTGGTTTGAGTCAGATACTGGTATTTGTTTTTGGGGTTGCTTTTATCTCTCAGTATTCTTGTTCCTCGGAACGAGAATGCAGGTGTGTATGCACAGTTGTTTGAGGCGGAGGAAGAGGTTTTTCATTAGGGTTTCGGAACGGGTGCGTATGCACAGTTGACAGTCGTCTTTTTCCAAACCCTAATGGATTTATGAAATATCAATTAATAATAGTAATTAAATGAAATTATGTCATGGTTGGTTTTGTTGACTTGTTGACCATGGTTGACTTGTTGACCATGGTTGAATGTTTGACCATCATCATTACTTTGCAAGGATGCTCCTTGATTCTAGCTTACATTCATTTAATGAAGTTATGATAGTGGTCATTCCAAAACAACCATCAACTATTCTCATTTGAATTATTATTATTATTTAGATAATTCTTTTTCTTTTTGATATGGTTGCAAAAGGAAAAAGAGAGCTCATTCTATCATATTCATTCTCTCTCCTCACTTCATCTTCTTCTTCCTCAAGCTCAAGGAGAATCCTTCTCATGTGTTGAGAATCCCTCTCCTTGAAAAGAAAACACCCCTCAGACACTCTCTACTCACTCTAGGATCAAAGGTTTGGCAAGCCGAAGATTCTAGTTCTCTCAAAGTTCGAGAAAGAGCCCGAAGGTTGAACCCTCAGGTGGATCCATCTTTGACGCAAGAAGGCAACGAGGAAAACACCATCAACCTCTACAAAAGTTTGAAGAAGAAGGAGTTCAAGTTTAGGTATAACCATCTTTCCGAGTAGCTAACTCTCTTTAGATTGTTTGCTAGTTTTAGTTTAGGAAAAGATCCCGATTTTGTTAGTCCATGTTGCTCCATGCGCTAAAAATTTGGTTTTTATATCGTTTCCGCCTCCCCGTAAGAACCGGGGGTCGCAACGTGGACTTACAGTTTCTTGAAATTACTAGAGGCTAGAATGTGAATGATATCGACGAAAGAACAAGGGATAAGATGAAACCCTAGTTTCATAAGAAATCCCTAATTCTCGATCGATCATCATCGATCTAGTATCAATTCATCGAAGGATAAGAATACGTAATTGTTAGATTACATCACATCTATAGATCCGATCGATTCCTACGAGCCTCATTTCGATTCTTGATATTTTGTTGGAAAAATCATCAAACTATCAATTCTTGATTCTATCTTTTTCTTGTTATTAGATCTAGATTTTCTAATTCTTGAACTTCAAATATAAATCATGAATTGTTTTGTTTTGTTTTCTTTAAAGTTTCGACTCATCTAATTCAAAAGGCGAACGATTACACTTTCCCTGTGGACGATCCGCACTTACTAACGCGCTACATTCGACACCGTTATTGATTTCGGTCAAATATTTTTGGTTGTGATTTCTTTACTATTTTCCAACATACACAACAAAAAAAACATTCAATCAAATGGCGCCGTTGCCGGGGATAGTGCGCTAATTGTTCGTATTTTGAAATTTGAGTTGAAAATTTTATTCCATTATAATTTTTAGATCAAAATCCGCGCAAACACTAATACGAGTTGTTGTGATCTGTGCGAGGAAATCTGGAATCATTGGAGCTGTGGAGAAATTTTTCTGTATAATCCAGAGAGCTCCTGAGGTGAACAGAAACCGATCCTGAAAATTTGGTGCAGTGATCCCTTGATCTGACCGCGTTTCCGCGGTATAAGGCACTAATTGCCGCGCTTCCGCGGTGGGACTACCTCCTCTGTGTGCACATTTTGCTCTGTGAGTCTCTATCTTTCTTATCTTCTTCTCAATTTGCTCCAATAACAATTTTGTGCAGGTTTCTTTGCAAATAATCGCAGCGCCGCAAAAGCAAAATAAAATTTGTGCGTGTTTTGATTCTTGGTTGTTTGCATAATTAATACGGAAATTAAGGGGCACGACCAAATCCAGATTAGGTGGGGAGTTCATTACCCTTCCTAAGCCCCGAAAATCGCAAAACTTGCATCCGCATTTACCCTCATTAATTAAAAGAAATCTAGAGATGACACTAAGGACCGTCGCGCTCACTTAGGACAAGGGAAGGCCGTGGGTAATTCATTGCTTATCCGCGTTTTCTTGTGGTGTCTAAGGTTAGTGTGTCTAAGGCTAGTGGTTTTTAATTAGGCCCACTACTTACGTAGTGGAGTACCTTCCCACTTACCTGGCACTTATCCGGCCACAGGGGGACAAAGAGGCAGTGGAGGATTCTATCCTGCGACTTGTCTTTTGGCAGTTAGGAGCGGTCTAGAGCCAGACCTAGGTGACCACTAGATTCTAGGGTTTTGTGTGTTGCATTTGTTGTGTCGCATCATTTTTTCAAAAATCCGTATCAGTTTTTAAAAAAAAAACAAACACCGCATTCATTCATCATTCCCCTAATTATAAATTCACGCTGCCACTTGTACTAACCCTTTTTAGTGCAAGATAGGCTGGACAACGGGATTCTAGTGCCTGTTAGTCCGCGTCCTTCCGATCGACCCTAAAGTCGGTATTTCTATATTTAACTTTCTTTACCCACCACCACACCCACTTCGATGGATCCACCTCCATCGAATTTCTTTTCCACTACCCTGCCGCCGTCCGTTGGTGCGCAGAATCCACCTCGCATCTCTCTCCAAGAGAGATGCTATCCTACACGAGGCCCACTTTCCACCCGTCTTTCTATTCCACCAGCCAACGGGGAAAATTTTCAAATAAAACCCCAATACATCAACCTTCTACCAAAATTTCACGGTCTCGAGTCTGAAGACGCATATGCATTCATTACCAAATTTGAAAACTTATGCGCAATGATGGGTACTTCACAGCTTTTTGTGGATGCTTTCCGTCTACGTCTTCTCCCATTCACCTTGTACGATTTAGCCAAGAAGTGGCTATATAACACTACAGCACATTCCATTTCAAATTGGGACGAATTTGTCAAAGCATTCCTTAAGAAATTTTACCCACATCACAAAACAGCTCGAGTCCGTAGCGAAATCTATCAATTCACCCAGCTTCCGAATGAAACATTTTCAAAATGTCTTGAACGTTTCAAGGATCTGTTAGTCCAATGTCCACATCACGGCATCCCGAGATGGGAACTGTGCCGAATCATTTATGAGGGCATTAATCCTAACACAAGACAGTCCCTTGAATCCATGTGTCAAGGCAATTTTATGACCAAAGATGATGAGCAAGCATGGAACTTTCTAGAAGATTTCGCTGAAAAATCTTTACAGTGGGAGGGTGTGAGTCAATCGTCTAGGGATGGCAATGATGTTTCCATAGGAATTAGAGCTGAAATTTCAGCTTTACACAAGAAATTCGATGCTATGGAAAACAAATTTTTAGCCGCCGCCCTAAATCAAATGTCACTCTCCAAAACTGTATGTGGCTGCTGTTCTGATCCATCACATCTCACGGAAGAATGTCCATGAAATTCTCTGTTTCAAGGTCATGAGCATATCAATTCTGCTTACCAACAAAGACCTAGAAACGATCCATCTTCCTCCACATATGATCAGGGTTGGAGGAATTACCCGAACTTTGCTTGGAACCAATCACAATCTCAAAACACGGTTCCAACCCAACACAATTTCCAAAGGGTCCCTCCACCACAACAGCAGCCACCACTTCAATTGAGTCAGCACCCCTTCCAAGCATAAAACTTTCAAAATCCGGCCAACACTTTTGCACCATCTAGTCCTTTGCAATTGACCGGTACAGATAATACCTCTGCACTAGCACAAACCTTGGATACTTTCATGAAACAATCCATCCAAGGGACGGCAAGTTTGCAATCTTCCATCGAGAATGTGATAAAGATTATTATCTTTCAAAATGAGAACATCAAATCGATGGAAGAACAAATTGCATAACTAAAAGCCGAAATGCATGCAAGAGAGAAAGGGAAACTTCCAGCTCAACCTTTACCCAATCCTGGCTATTCACATCATGTGGATGCAATCACGTTGAGATCTGGAAGAGTGCTTGACACTCATATTGGGGAAGAGTTTGATGATAATGATAAATCAATCAATAAAACCCCGGCTGAGACCTTTCCTTCCACACACCCTTCTAATTCTGACCCCAGTTCTTCTACCACACCACTTTCTTCCGAGCCTATTCTTCGTTTCCCAAAAGGCTCGCCACTTCAGCCCACCTCTTTTACTACTCCACGGACGATCCCGACTTCTATTCTGGGATCGATTCCGCACACAGTTCCTTCTCCTATGATGGACCCAGTGCTTATTGCTAAAGCACCTTATCCGAATCGGTTAAGGGCTAACACACCAAGTCTACATATGGAGAAGATTATAAACATGTTTAAGGAAGTTAACATCAACATCTCTCTCCTAGATGCTATCCAACAAGTTCCGTCCTATGCATAAACCCTTAAGAACTTGTGTACTAGGAAGAGGAAGGCTCAAGTTCCTAAAAAAATCTTCATGTCAAGTACTGTAGACACGGCTTTTCCCCAACAATTACCACGGAAACGTAAGGACCCTGGTTGTCCTACTATTTCCATTTCTATTGGGGAGAAACACATCAACCGTGCGTTACTTGACCTTGGCGCTAGTGTTAACTTACTTCCTTACTCGGTATACGAGCAACTAGGTATCGGAGTATTAAAGCCCTCGAGCATAACTCTCCAGATGGCTGACCGATCAATCACCAAACCTAGGGGTGAACTGGAGGATGTGTTAATAAAAATCGGGGAATTTATATTCCCTGTGGATTTTATTGTAATTGATACACAGCCTGTAGCGAACCCACGGAATCAAATTCCGGTGATTTTAGGTCGTCCCTTTTTGGCCACTTCCAATGCTATTATCAACTGTCGTAATGGTTCTATGACCCTATCTTTCGGGAATAGGTCAATAGAGCTGAACATTTATAAATTGGGAAGTGTACCCTCCGAACCTACTGCTCAGGTCTGTTCTGTCGACTTAATGGATGTCGACAGCAGCGAATTTGATGATCCTCATGATACTGATCTTGACTCTTTTCATGCGTTGTTGTTTGACCCAACTATGTATCATACACATACGGGCTCTTCCACCGAGATGTCCGGGTCAACAATTAACACTGATTATGAACTGTTCTTAGAGTCTGAAGATCACCCCGCACTTTGTAATGACATTATTCATCGGGGTATTGATGGAACTTTTGAGGAAATCTTCGCTGATGAACTCGCATTTTTGAATGACACGGGTGTTAAGATGAATCATCTCCCAATCAATGAAATTGAACCTCCACCCCCTCTTCTGAATTGTGAAAAGAATGCGAGTAATCCATCACATTCACTGCATCGTCTCTCCAAAATGAGACGCACACACACTCTCTTCCACCACTTAACCTTTCCGCACTTCTTCTTCCACCAACCCGAGCACTGCATTGATAAAATTTTTGAATGGTTGGTGTTGACATTCGGTCTTTGCAAAGCTTGGCATCGACCACTGATTCTTAACCCCCTCATGTGATTTTCAAAGATTAACATTGCTTAAGTTTGGGGGGGACATTTTTTCTGGCTCTTAAAAAGAAAATTTTTACAAAATGATGAGCCAAGAATAAGTTTGGGGGAGGGTCTTCACTTAAATATTTTGCCCCCACTAATAAATTTCCTCCCAAGCTTACAGGTTTTTGAGATTTAGCAGAAGGCAACAGTGAGGACACTGTTGAAAACAAGTTTGGGGGAGGTTTGTGCTTATTTTCGCATCATTTGCATCATACTTTGCATAAGCACAAAAACATTTTTGAAAAAACTACAAAAATTTAAAAAAATTTCAAATGATAAAAAAATATATTTTTGTACATAAATAAGATAATAAAATATTAGATAGTGAAAAATTACATCCATGAGATTGGAAAAATTTAAGAAAACTAAGAAAATTAGAAGTTTTCTTATACGAACTAGTAATATGTAGTTATGAGCCGTTGTCCCAAGGGTTAGTAAGATGAAAGACGTCACTAATCTGAGGATAAAAATAAGTCTGAAAAATAGTTTCTATTCTGGAAAGCCAAGCATTTTGAATGTTGATACCCTGCTATTCGCACTTACACACGTCTTAAAGCCTGGGATAGTAGAGGATACCTTGAAATGCTCTTGTCTTAAAGCCGATGTATGAAGGAAATAAAAAGAAAAAAAAATGAATAAAAAAATATAAAATGGTGAGAAAAATGAACACTGGTTTTGTTATCACCGAGGGCAATAAAAAAATGTATAGCGAGGGTGCTTCTTCACCTAGTGCCCTTAGGCCAACTGGTCTGGGAGTCACTGCTATGCCTGAGGTGGTGCAAGACGAGGAAAATACACCAAATAAGCAAGCACATGAGTAATCGGTCGGTTAGTACCTCAAGAAGTATTAACGGTCGCATGAAAGTGTGTGAGCAAATTCAGCTAAATATTCATTAATTAAAAAGTACTGAGGCTAATGGGCAAGAGTATGATAGCTTGAATTGAATTCTCCGGGTGTAGGGATGTCCTTTCCACACACGCAGGGTTATATGATCGATGTTTGGAAGAAAGATAGGAATGAAGAATAAGACGATGTTTTATTGAGGGAGGACGTGATTTCTAACATCTTTTCATGACTATTAAGATAGGGCTCATGACAACCGAAAAGCTAGCTTAGTTGGAAATCCTAATTTTCGAAGCTTTTCTTCTACAATTCTTATCTTTAAATGTAATATTCATGATCTTTCTTTTATTATTGGATTTTGTGGGTGCAATCCGCTGAAAACCCTCAGGAGACAACACTCCTCCTATTAGGGACACCTAGAGGTTTAAAGGCTTGTTGCACGTGCTCAGTGCAATCGTGTTGTCTACGAAAGTGTGCTAGTTAGTTTTTCTCTTTCTATATTTTCTCCTTCTCTTTTTAATAAAATATTCGCTCGAGACGATCGAAATTAAGTTTGGGGGTATTTGATCAGTCGGAAATAATGTATTTTTAACACGGCAATTTCCCCATCTTTTGCACTCATTTAGAAGTGTACGGTATTCATATTTCACATATTAGCAAATCAGTCGTAAAATGTCAGATTTCATGTATTAGACTTTTAAACCGGCACTTTAAGGGAAATTGACCGCATTTCATGGCATCGCATCAATTCTGTATTTGCGCAACACTTGTTTCGAGATTTGTGCAGGAAAATCCAGGAGACAGGCCAAAATTGTTATTTAGCTGATCAAACATTACGCCAACTCAATGATTTCAGATCTGGTAGCAATCTAAAGGGAGAAATACAATTCAACATATCAAAGAAATGCCCACAACTCAAACCCAACATTTACCAGAGAGCCCAAGACCCAAGCCTCCAACATGGCCCCGGAACCGCGGCGGGAGCCAGCTTGTGCCGCGGTTCCGCGGCTCTTCTGCCACGTCATCGCTTCATTTTTAGTGCACAATTCTCAGCTCTGGTCCCACATTCCTCTCTGATATGTCAAATTCCAGAAGGACCTCGAAGCTACTGCCAGATCAGCAAAGATCATTAAGCAAGGCTAATCCTAATTAAGCTCCTAACTAATCTTTTCTAGAAGCTCCCTCCTAACCAATCACATCTAGAAGCTTCTCCTCTAACTAACTTTTGGAGGGAAATTCAAATTTCCTCAATAAACATTTGGAGGGAAACTTAGAATTTGAAATCCTAGATCTAGGGTTTGGATATCTATAAATAGAAACCTAGATCTAAGGGTTGAAGCTAATCAATCATTAGGCAATCAATTTTTAGTTAGTTTCTCATTAGCTCAATTCTCCATCTTCTTCCACAAGTCTAGTGATAAGATAAGGCTTGTGCGAAACCCTAACCCTAATTCCACTCCAAATCCAAGATCTTGAGTACCAATCAAGCAAGAAGCCTTCAACCTTTTAGGAGCCGAGCCGATCTTCAATCGGGCAAGTGATCCAAGCCGATCCACGACCTACGGAGACGAGCGAAGCCAAATCGACGATCGAGTTCCTCCTATTGTAGTTCTTGAGCGATTGTAACGGAATTGTTGATATAAATAAAATGTGAAATTCTTTAATCTTTCTTTCTTTTAATTCTTGCATCATGATTAGATCTCAATTTGTAATTGTTGTTCTTGTTGTGATGTTTGAGTAAAACTCCGCTCGTAAAGGAGTCGAGACGAACAATAGAATGATAATGTAACAAATCTTAATACGATTCTTGAGTCCTACGAGCTTTGTAAACCCTAGCAAGTTCAAAAACGATGACCTAGTTTCGTTGCGATGCTTTCTTGATTGTTATCGCTCGAAATTAGGGATCTACGACCGTTTCTTGAAATTACTAGAGGCTAGAATGTGAATGATATCGACGAAAGAACAAGGGATAAGATGAAACCCTAGTTTCATAAGAAATCCCCAATTCTCGATCGATCATCATCGATCTAGTATCAATTCATCGAAGGATAAGAATACATAATTGTAAGATTACATCACATCTATAGATCCGATCGATTCCTACGAGCCTCATTTCGATTCTTGATATTTGGTTGGAAAAATCATCAAACTATCAATTCTTGATTCTATCTTTTTCTTGTTATTAGATCTAGATTTTCTAATTCTTGAACTTCAAATATAAATCATGAATTGTTTTGTTTTGTTTTCTTTAAAGTTTCGACTCATCTAATTCGAAAGACGAACGATTACACTTTCCCTGTGGACGATCCGCACTTACTAACGCGCTACATTCGACACCGTTATTGATTGCGGTCAAATATTTTTTGTTGTGATTTCTTTACTATTTTCCAACATACACAACAAAAAAAACATTCAATCAAATGGCGCCGTTGCTGGGGACTATTTGAGTTGATACACACAATCGAAATTTCATTACAATCAAATGGCGCCGTTGCCGGGGACTATTTGAGTTGATACACACAATCGAAATTTCATTACAATCAACTAACATGTTTAAATTTCGATCGACTAAATATCACGAAGTGGGCCCCATGTACATCTGCTGTACAGTAACAAAATCTGGGCCCAAAAGAACATTACCAAAAACCACAATTTCCTCAAGAAAAGCAACTGTACAAATTTGGATCACTGGTCCCACAGACTGGCCGCGGATGCGCGGTCAAACCCTAGGTTTGACCGCGGATCCGTGGCGGTCCTGTAGGATCACATGGCCAATTTTCTACCATGTGCTTAGAAAACCCTGCTCAATTTTCTGTGATATGTAAAATTATTTTAAAACCCTTTTAAAATCAACAGAAACTCAGAACTTGGAATTTGCGGTTTTCGAAAATCCGTTTGATCGATATTTTAAACGCATTAGCACAAGTTAGTAAAGCATAATGGTGAGGCTCTGATACCACTGTAAGTCTACGGTAGCGCCCCGGCCGTCAAACAGACGCCAAATGCGGGACAAAAACTTTTTAACCGGCGCTATCGTATACTATAACCCGGATCTGCCATTATTGCTAAACTAACAAACTACAAAGAGGGTAGAAAGGTTATACCAAACGATCCGAGTCCTTCGTTTTTTAACCATCATCCTACGCTCCGTTGTGGCTGCTTCGATCTCGTCGATCTCCGATCTCCTCGTTCAGGTGGCACCACGTCAACGAATTTTTAAACGGGCTCCCGCTTCTGACTCGAGGCAACTCGGTCATCAAGATTGCTAAAAGAGATGACCAAAATTTATGTAGAGAATGAGTAGAATACTTTGTCTCACTTTGTCCAAAACCGTAGACGAACGGTTAATGAAGTTGCCACTCGAAATGAAATGGAATGAGAAAATGAACTATGAAATTTCCATACATCCAAAACTTTATTCTTTTTCCAAATGAAAACAATCTCTATCTCTCACTCACAAGGGGCCAGCCATAATATAAGGGGGGGTGAGTGTAGGAACCAAAAAGGTGACCTTAAGCACTAAAACAAATGAATGAGTCATATAGAATACCATGCATAACATTAATTGCATACAATGAACCTTAACAACACATCATCAAAACAATTAATGCACTAAGCCACCTCACCATCCTAGTCATCAATCTAGAAGCTTTTAGAAGCACGACTCACCCTCATGACTCACCCGAGTGACGGAAAGATAAATCCGCATTTAACCGAATGTCAAATACGGAAACTGGAAACTGAAAACTGGCAACTTCCAAAAGCGATCCCGAAACGAATTTCAGGATAACCTCGTAACAGCATAAACATACCCGCATTTGTATTACGACCGAATACAAATGCAACTGAGACAAAGATATTATATCTACTCAATATAATATTCGGATCCGGCTTAATCCAAAGCCCACCAGTATTATCTGCCCGAAATATGACATGTGCGTAAACGCACGTGCATTTTCCGAACCCTGCCATAAAACCATACGGCATCTACAACGTTTCGCCTAAACTTGGGAAACTATCTGTGGGGGAATCTAATGACTCGTCAGTACCCTGGCAGTAGGTTTAATCACAAGCCGTCAGCGGCACTAGCTGTGCGTAACGGCTACCCATGTACTGACCTCAAGCGAGGCCGATGAGCAAACTCATCCGGAAACCCTACTGAGCCTAACAGTGACAATGTATATACAGTCCGGTCCGGTCGTCTATGAGTATCGTAAACTACTGGAGTACCTACCAGTAAATCTCCTGCCACGGCCATGGGCTTTGTGTAATGGCTCTCCTAGACACAGCACGATCTCACCCCCAATACCGGGAGAGACGAATCCCCTGCCGATCCACTCACTTGCCTCCATGTGGCTCGGGACTATACCCAAAAAATACCTATTTGCACGATTCCTTTGAGCCATGGTAGGGTAGAAATCAAAACACAGTGGGAACTCACACGAGACAAATGACGACCTCAGGTCGATGAGCTAACCTGTACACATGTCACCAGGGAACTGCTATCTGACGATAGGTATAATACCAACTAGCAGGTTCTCGGCGAGTCCAGTCCGGTGTACTCATAACCCAATGAGCTGTATACATCTTAGGTGATCCAACTGACACCAGTGGCTTGTGAGATCGGCCACCGCCCCTCGTCGGGGTCTCGACTGTATACACTAGTCTACTCCGGAGTATCGATGCCCTGTCTCGAAACTCCCACGACTAGGGACCACAATTAAGGATATGCTTATTAACCACCCAACTCTCACGTATATGATCGCCATCATACTGTTGGTAATAAAGCAAGATTCTAAGGGCTCTATCAAATTGTAACAGTGATCAGTCACCTGAAACTGTACACGACTGATAAAGGCAAACCAGATAGCATACTATCATCTCGAGTAAGACTGTCCTACCGGTATAGGTCCTCCGCAATCATTGCAATCACGTGCCTGCGATCTAATAATTGACTTTGAGGCCACTATATCCAAAAATAGAGTCTTGTGTGATTCCTATTGTGCTTTAATTTCCATCATACCACGTCCAAGAGGGCATGCAAAAAGGTGGCTTTTGGGTACAGTCCCGAATCACATGGAGGCAATGAGCGATAGGAGGGATTTCGTCTCTCCCGGTATAGGGAGTTGATGTTGCGCTGTGTTCGATTGGCTATAACTGGAAATCCCTGGTCAGGGTTGCTGAGATTTACTGGTAAGTGTTATCAGTAGTTTCTCGAACTGTTATGGACCTCATATTGACAAGACTTATCAAGCTACTGGGGTCTGACGTTTACCACCCCTAGGCGAGATATGCGACATATCAAACGAAGAGACCGGACTGTACGGGAGTGTTACTGGTTGGATTTACGGGAGAATGTACAGGCTTGCTTGTTGATCTTCTAATTGCTCAATACCTGGATGGCTGTTACGTTTAGCTGACCGCTTGCAGCTTGTGGGTGTTTGATATGATCATCACCTACTGCCGGCGTATTGACGATTTTTTAGAGTCCTACACAAAGGTTTCCTGGCTCAGGCAAAACGGAGTAGGAGCACATATGTGATATGTGCGGGACCGAGAATAATACGTGTATGTGATACCGTATTATATTCTCGCGATATGAGATATCGGCCGGGTATATATGATATAGCCGGGTCATCAGATCAAGTGTTGATTCGATGAACTGATACAGATTATATTAGTCGGTTATTTATGAAATAGCCGGATTATCGGATCAAGTGTTGATTCTATAATTTAATGTATAATTATATATTTGATATATTAAATTACATTAACTAATATAAGCTCACTTAAAAATTCTTTTTCTCAATTGGGTAATTCATTGATATATGTTAATTGTATTATTTTATTTTGTTACAATAAATATTATATATGTCATATATAATATTGTAACAGGTAATGGTTATAAATGCAACATAATTAGTTGAGATTAAACATGGTTAGGGTTTGATTTGGGTTAATCTTTTCTAGAAGCTTCTAGAAGCTTTTGTTTTGTTTTCTTGCAAAGATATTTGTGTTGATATTTTGTGAGATATTTGTTTAACCCAACCCAACCCTTTAACCTTAATTAAATCTATACAAGGGTTACTTCTGTTAGTTATATGTATGCCCTAGAAGCCATTACTGTACATTGGATGTATATTGTAGTGGATGCTGGGACATATATAGGTAGGACTTTCTTGCTCGACATGATAGTACGCTATCTGGTTGCTCTTTATCTTAACATGTATACTTTCTGTCTCTCTGTTACATGTTGATAAAGCCCTTAGGATGTGTACTCGACTTCCGGGACTATGATGTAGATCATACTAGTGGGGCCTGGGTAGTCCATGAGTACATCCTTCAATGTTCCTAATCGTGGGAATATCGAGACGGGGCATCGATATTCCAGTGTAGACTAGCGTTTATCTTCTCGACCCATGTGATGGGCGATGGATGATCCCATATCCATTGGTGTTTGACATCAGAGATGGTATGCGGGTGCTCAGTGGAGACTGGGTACACTGAACGGACTTGCCGAGAACTCCCAGATGGTATTATACCTCACGTCAGATGCCAGTTCTTTGGTAACACTGGTACAGCTTAGTCTGTTGACCCGAGATCATCATAGAGTCTTGTGTGTCTCCCACCGTGCTTTGATTTCCACCCTACCACGGCTCTACTGAGTTGTGCAAACAGGTGGTTTTTGGGTACAGTCCCGATTCACATGGAGGCAATGAGCGATAGGAGGGGATTCGTCTCTCCCGGTATTGGGGGTTGATGTTGCGCTATGCTCGACTGGACATAACTGGAAATCCCTGGCCAGGATTGCAGTGATTTACTGGTAAGAGTTATCAGTAGTTTCACGCTTGTTATGGACCTTATATCGGCATGACTTATCAAGCTACTGGTGTCTGACGTTTACCACCCCTAGGCGAGATATGCGACATATCAGACGAACAGACCGGACTGTACGGTAAGTGTTGCTGGTTGGATTCACAGGAGTGTGAGCGGGCTTGCTCGTTGATCTTCTGATCGCTCAATACCCGGGTGGCCGTTACGTTTAGAAGACCACTTGCGGCTTGTGGGTGTTTGATATGATCATCGCCTGCTGCCGGCGTATTGACGAGTCTTTAGAGTCCTACACAGAGGTTTTCTGGCTCAAGCGAAACGAAATAAGAGCGCATATGAGATATGTGCGGGACCGAGAATAATACCAGTATGTGATACTGTATTCTATTCTCGCAATTTGTATCATTCGACGGTTATATATGATATAGCCGGGTTACCGAATCAAGTGTTGATTCGATACATTGATACACTTGATATTAGTCGGTTATATGCGATATGACCGGATCATTAAATCAAGTGTTGATTTAATAATTTAATGTATAATTATATATTTGATATATTGCTTTATATTAACTAGTATTTGTTCACTTAAGATGGATTTTCTCACTTGATGTGCACATTGTATATATATGATATATGTTTGTGCACTAGTTTGTATCATGTTTGATGATACATGCAAACTTGGGTGTGTGTATGCTTTGAACCATGTTTAGGTTAATGGTTAGGGTTTTAAATTATTCACTTATTCATTTTATTTATTTTTGGGCAAGAAATAAAATGGTGGCTTCTTTTGGTTTTTAGTTGAAGCTTCTTGAAGCTTTGATAAGCTTTGACCATTTTGTTTCTTTCCTTAACCTAACCATTCACCTAAACCCTAGTTTAGTCTCTACACTTGTTATACTAACCCATGGTTGCATTATGATAAGATCACTTGATTTATTATTATTCATCAATTGATTTTATTATTCTTATCATATTCTTTCTTCTTCTTCTACTTCTTCAAGAAGAAGAAACCTTGCTACCTTCAATGGTGCCATGAGAAAAAGAGTGAGAAATCCAAATCCAAAGTGAACCCACTTCCTATTTCTTCATCCTCTACCACTTGCCATGTAGTAGAGTGTGTTATCTTCACAAGTTCTATGACCAAGTGAAGATGGAGCTTGATCTTGAGTTGCCTCGACGTAGATCATCTTCGGCATCGAAGTCGACGATCTAGCCCGCCCATTTCTCCTATGAAACCGACGCTAGAGTCCGGGATCTGATGATCGCAGCGAAGGGACATCATCACGGAGCTAAGGAAGTGGAGGACCAGATCTACAAAGGTTGTAGTCCCTTTCACCTTTTAGTTAAGTTGTTAACTTGCTTGTAGTTTCGCCTTTACCTCTAGTAACGATCTAGTTTAGGGTTCGTTGGCACATAAATTTTTTTGAATTGGACATGATTGATCAGTTGTAGAACCTCATGGATGTGCCTAGGAACCCTACAGTGGTATCAGAGCCTAGCTAGAGCCTTAGGCGATGTGTAGATGACGTTAGAAGTCCGATCGAACCCGAAACCCTAATCCAAAACCCTTCTCTGTACAATTTTTCATATCGTGGATTTTTGTGAATTAAAAATATGCAGAAAAATAAGCAGGATTTTCTAAGAGTTACTGTGCAGCACGTGGGCATAAGTCGATTAAACCGCCGCGGAACCGCGGCACAAGCATGGCTCGTGCGGCTGTTCCGCGGCCATGTAGTCACTTCTTTCTTTTCTATTTGCACAGTAATGTTCTTCTGTCATTCCTGATTCTTCTGGATATTTTTAATTTATACTCAACAGTTGAGTTTTCTGGGGTGTATTGGGGACTCGATGTTTCGATTGGAAAGTTTAACTTCGTCTACGTGTTTTTCCGGGTAATTTAGAACATGTTAGAAAGTTCTACCGGATATAAATACCCAATTTTTCCCCTGCCGGGAAATTTCCAATTGTTGGATTTTTCCGTAGTTTAATGACGTTCTAAGTAGTGCAAGTAACGTGATGGTCCCTCTAGAAGACAACAAACCTTAACTCGATTATGTGACCGTCTTGAACTGTCCTTTGAACCTTAGGGTTTGGGGCAGTACGGCGTGCCACATATGAGGCGTTGGCTTGACCTTTCTACGGCTGGACCGTTGGTACTGAGGCATGAAGTGAATGTTTTTTAAACTTATTTCAAGTGTTGAGCTGTTTCGGGAAAACTTGGGTGTTTGATTGTTCGATCGGAAAGTTTAACGTTTTCTATTTTATCTGGAATGTGATATAATGTTTGGAATCCACATGTAGTTATGAGATAACTGATTTGAATGTTATAAATATAGCAGTTTAGTCTCACTTGATCGGTTGCCACGGAATTTTGATGTGATCAAAAGTCCATCGCAATCATGTAGCGTACGCGGATACTCGCCGGGTAAACTTAATAGACAGCCTCACCCTATAGCCCCGACCATGTGACTGTAGGAGAACCACGCCGCCGAAAGCATCCGTTCGGGTGCTCGCGGTAGCGGTGTTCCGCCTTAGTGCACTTCGTCGACGGTATCGGGGGTGCATCCGTCTACTAAAGTTTGCGACGAGCATTCGTATCAGGTGTCGGGAATCTTGTTGAATTGCCCGATTCGATATTGAAAAGAGTTTTCGATAATGAAACTAAAATGCGGGGTTTATAATTGTTAGGCATGCGATGTCTAAGGAATTCATTTGGTTAGGCATGCGATGTCTATGCAGGTTGCGGATTCCAACTGTTGTAGTTTTACACTTTCTTTTCTGCGACCGTAAGTGTAATATGTGATATCGCCGGTTTCGTTGCTATATGTCAACGACAATTGGGATGCACATATTTACTTACGTTGATGACATGTGATGTTATGTGTTGCTGGATATGTTATATTGGATCGTCGTGTTTGAATAGCCGGGGTTTTTTATGTGAGATGAGTGTTTTTCATTTTCATTCATGTAAAAACTTGTATGTAATATTCTTTTATTGGGGCACTTCCAGGTTGCGGAGGATGTCACCTTTTGTATATTATTTACTTTTCCGCACTAGGATAGACCCAAGGAGGAGGGCACAAGTAACCGGGTTCTTGAGTCCAGTGGGAGACCAACTCGAGGAGTCGAGTCCGGGTCTCCTAACTCTAGAATTGGTAGGTTTTATACTGGCTCGTATTAAAAATACGGACGTCCTAGTATATCCAATATTTCATATGTTTTTCTGCTGCGTTATCTGTGATGTGATCATGTGATTTGTTCAGATAGATATTGTATATAGTATATATGATATATTATATAGACGTTGCTTATGTTTTACACCCGTGCTAGCCCTGCCTCGCTCTGGCGTTAGTTACCTAACCTAACGGTGCAGACGGGACATCGAGGCGAATGCGGATGGCATAAGCGTACGTTATATTTATCTGTGATGTTTAGGTGGACTTAAATGATGGGACATTCATTAATGTGATTAATGAAAGAAAATAAACCTAAAAGATGTTGTGGAATCGAATTTCAAAAATAAAAACAGGTAGCTACAGTTCTTGCTTTGCATCGCGGTGTTTCTTGTAGAACATCCTGCACCTTATTCGATAAGGAAAGGACCGAGATCCCTTCACCGGGAGTGACTCCTTTAGCAATAACTGGCAGATGCTACAACTCTCGGTTTGTCTTTTGATTGCTTCTATAGTTTTCACTTTGCACAGCGGTATATATGATATATCCTGCACCTTATTCGATGAGGAAATGGCCGACGATCCCTTCACCGGGAGTGACCCCTTTAGCAAAACTAGAAAAGCCTCAAAAACACTCCATTTAAAAACCATTTGATTCCTCAACGAGATCAAGTTCAAAGCGTTAATGGTTTTATTAAAAACCATTCGCAACCCTCCGTCATTTTAGGAAGTAGAGCACTTAGTATTCGTGCTGTGTTTGTTGACCATAGTCAAGGCACAGTGTACGGTAGCTAAGTGATGTCTTCCTACACCGCATATGATGCGATTAGTTAGGACAGTCGCGTGACTTTGTTGACCTTAGTTAAGGGTCATATGGGTGGGTCTAATTAATCATGAAATGACGGGTAGAACTTGACTAGTGCTTATGATTTGTTGACCATAGTTAAGGTAATAAGTGCTAGGGGTAAAAACCTTTATCGGGAGTTTCAAGTGTTGAAATTTGCAATGAGATTGCATACCTTCTATATGATAGTTGGATCCCAATACCCACTGTGAGTAATTGTTACTCCTGGGAGAGTTTTGCACTTTGAAATTAGCCGATCAAGTAGGTGTCTAGAAAGGTGTCAACGGGGTTACGCCTCTGGGAAAACGAGATTTACTGTAATTAGGTCCGTGCGAAAGCACGGGGAACCTCGCTCAAAGTACCGACACTGGCCTGGCTGAAAGATTGGCGAACTTGTAGAGTGTAATTAATCCCGGCTAGTCTTTCCTTTTAAGGTTTGAAGGAAGATTTGATAAAAACAGTGGGAGCCATCCTGATTAGATAAAATAAATAACCAATCTAATCTTGCAAGAGCGCACGCAGAGTGTTTTCTTCTCTCTCTCTCTCCAGGTAGCGACCATATCACGCCTTAATCAAGATAATAATATCGATGTATTGACCGAACCCGCTTGTTATACTGTGCTGGGGAACGTTGGTCCCACTCCAACTTATAATTGTTATAAGACCGAGCAGGAAATAGGGGAATACCAGGATTCCCATGCCGCCAAAACGAAGAAAGTGCATATGATGCATCTCCTTCGGGTGTGTTCATTATAAAGAACTGTTTCTCAGTATCCTCTACGTCCTGGGTATTAGATACCGGATCAGGATCCCGTTAATGTAATCCGTTACATGGGCTACAGAAAAGTAGAGAACTGAGAACGAGTGATAAGTTTCATGAGACAGAAAACGGTGCAAGTGTTGCAGCCAGGTCTGTTGGTCACTGTCACCCTGTATTACAAATACATTGATTCTGAACAAATGCTATTAGATACCGAACCTGATATACAAAATCATATCAGTCTCTTTATTAGTAAAGAAAAGATATAATTTGTATTGATGGATAATGTTTTGAACATTTCCTATTTCAAAAGTTGATCGGTTCAGGCACGTTATCTAAAAGCATTGACGTTCTAAATCAAACTACAGTTCCTAGTATACAGAACACACACAAGAGGAAGAGTGTAGAAATGAACGTATTCTTCTTGAGGTATTGTAGACTAGGTCATATAAATGCGACCCGACTAGCTTAAGTTACATCTAAGATGCATATTTAAATCAGTTTGAATTTACATCTTGTGAAACTTGCCAGTCATGTCACAGAGATAAGATGACCATAGCTCTGTTTATTGCAAACAGAGAAAGAGTTAGTAAACTCTTGGGATGATACATGTTGATGTATGTAGATCCCCTGTCTACACATGCCAAGACCGATTCTTTGTATTTCATTACATTCTCTAATAATCTCTCAAGATTCAGACATATGTTCCTGTTGAAACACAAGTCCGAACCTTTTGAGATATTCACAGAATATAAGTTAGAAATAGAGAACCAAAACCGGGTATAAGTATTATGTCCTATGATAAGATCAGGGAGGAGAATACTTGTGCATAGAATTCTTGGACTATTCTAAAGGAGAATGAGATTCTCTCTCCGTATTACTTCTCTGAATATACCACAGCACAACCGTGTATCGGGGCGGAGCAATCGCACCATATTAGATATGGTGTGCTTTATGATGAGTATTACTGAGTTGCCTATTTCCTTTTGGGGTTGTGCACTTGAGAAGTTGCATACCTATTGAATTGGATTCGAATCAAATCAGTGCCTACCACTCCATATAAGATATGGTATGGGAAGAGCCTATCTCTTAAGTAAGTTAGGATTTGGGATTGTCCGGTCTATGTCAAAAGCAAAATCCGGACAAGATCGAGGCAAGGTCAGTTCTGTAGAACTGGAAAGGTTCCAGCTATACAAAACTGCAGCTGATGATTTGACATAACCAAAAGATTCAATAGTCCCCAACGAACCTCAGCCTCTCCGCCGATCTGGTAGGGTTACTCATCTGCCTGAGAGATACTTCGGTTTCTCGATGACAGTGGGAGCGAGGATTGCATCATGAGATGATGACCTAACTAGTTTCGAGCTGGCCATCGAGAGTAGGGACTCTGTAAGAATGGCTGGATGCTTAGCGATCTGAGATGGAATCCATGTACACCAACAAAGTATGGACTTTGGTTGCAATATCTGAAGGGTTAAATCCCCATCAGGAGCAAGTATATCTTGAGAAGATTACTTGGTGTAGATGGAAAATTTGAGACTTTCAAAGCTAGACTTTTTAAAGGTTTTCGTCATCGACCAGGCATGGATAATGATGAAACTTTTTCCAGGGATGATGCTTAAGTCCATCCAGATCCTACTTGCCATTGCTACATACCATGACTACGATATCTGGAGGTTGGGTGCCATGACTGCTTTTCTAAATAATGATTTAGAAGAGAACGTCTATAAGTACACAGCCAGAAGGCTTCATAAACAGTGGGAGCAGCAGAAACGTGTGCAAGTTGCTTTATAGATTAAAGCAGGCATCGCGGAGTTGGAACGTCTGTTTTGATGAGGCATTCAAAGAGTTTGACTTCATCAAAATTGTAGACGAAACTTGTATATACAAAAAAGGTAGTAGAGAGTAAGGTGGTCATCCTCGTATTGTACGTGGACAACATACTCTTGATAGGAAAGGAGTTTCTTATTCTACGCTCGGTCAATCTCCGCTTATCACAAGGATTCTCCATACAGGATCAAAGTGATATCTTCTAAATCCTGGGATTTGGATCTATGAGATAGATCTAAATGGATGTTAGGCTTTTCACTAGGTTTAGAGAGATGGTATCAATCAATCCTGGGGAGAATCACTGGAAAGGTTCTAGGGTGATAAGGACGACTGAATGTCAGTCGCAGGCATCGTCTTTACCCTTAGTGGAGGGACGGTATGTTGGAAGAGCTCTAAGCTAGATACCGTGGCAGACTAGACGATAAAGGCTGGTGACATCGCTATCAAAGATACTACCAAAGAAGCAGTTTGGGTGTATATTGGTTCATAAGATGAACTAGGTTCCTACCATTGTGTGACAATGGAAATGTGGCTTTGGCCCAGGAACCCTGGTCCCATCAGTGACCCAGACATATTCTGAAGCAGCATCACCTGATCATGGAGATAGTTGATCTCCAGGGTGATCGAAGTTAGGAGAGTAGACTCAGAGGACAACACGGCGGATCCACTCACAAAGGCTTTTTCCCAAAGAGAGACTTATATGGGATAGTTGAGTATTAGATACTGCAACCATTGCTACAGATGGACCTAGTGCAAGTGGGAGATTGTTAGTTATATGTATGCCCTAGAGGCCATTACTGTACATTGGATGTATATTGTAGTGGATGCTGGGACATATATAGGTAGGACTTTCTTGCTCGATATGATAGTACGCTATCTGGTTGCTCTTTATCTTAACATGTATACTTTCTGTCTCTCTGTTACATGTTGATAAAGCCCTTAGGATGTGTACTCGACTTCCGGGACTATGATGTAGATCATACTAGTGGGCCTGGGTAG
Source organism: Agapanthus africanus (assembly GCA_030015575.1). Taxonomy (NCBI): domain Eukaryota; kingdom Viridiplantae; phylum Streptophyta; class Magnoliopsida; order Asparagales; family Amaryllidaceae; genus Agapanthus; species Agapanthus africanus. Next base: position 113,695,800 of record CM057347.1, read on the forward strand.
TCCATGAGTACATCCTTCAATGTTCCGAGTCGTGGGAATATCGAGACGGGGCATCGATATTCCAGTGTAGACTAGCGTATATCTTCTCGACCCATGTGATGGGCGATGGATGATCCCATATCCATTGGTGTTTGACATCAGAGATGGTATGCGGGTGCTCAGTGGAGACTGGGTACACTGAACGGACTCGCCGAGAACTCCCAGATGGTATTATACCTCACGTCAGATGGCAGTTCTCTAGTAACACTAGTACAGCTTAGTCTGTTGACCCGAGATCGTCATAGAGTCTTGTGTGTCTCCCACTATGCTTTGATTTCCTCCCTACCACGGCTCTACCGAGTTGTGCAAACAGGTGGTTTTTGGGTACAGTCCCGATTCACATGGAGGCAATGAGCGATAGGAGGGGATTCGTCTCTCCCGGTATTAGGGGTTGATGTTGCGCTATGCTCGACTGGCCATAACTGGAAATCCCTGGCCAGGGTTGCAGTGATTTACTGGTAAGAGTTATCAGTAGTTTCACGCTTGTTATGGACCTTATATCGGCATGACTTATCAAGCTACTGGGGTCTGACGTTTACCACCCCTAGGCGAGATATGCGACATATCAGACGAACAGACCGGACTGTACGGTAAGTGTTGCTGGTTGGATTCACAGGAGTGTGAGCGGGCTTGCTCATTGATCTTCTGATCGCTCAATACCCGGGTGGCCGTTACGTTTAGCAGACTGCTTGCGTCTTGTGGGTGTTTGATATGATCATCGCCTGCTGCCGGCGTATTGACGAGTCTTTAGAGTTCTACACAGAGGTTTCCTGGCTCAAGCGAAACGAAATAGGAGCGCATATAAGATATGTGCGGGACCGAGAATAATACCAGTATGTGATACTGTATTCTATTCTCGCGATTTGTATCATTGGACGGTTATATATGATATAGCCGGGTTACCGAATCAAGTGTTGATTCGATACATTGATACACTTGATATTAGTCGGTTATATGCGATATGACCGGATCATTAAATCAAGTGTTGATTTAATGATTTAATGTATAATTATATATTTGATATATTGCTTTACATTAACTAGTATTTATTTACTTAAGATGGATTTTCTCACTTGATGTGCACATTGTATATATATGATATATGTTTGTGCACTAATTTGTATCATGTTTGATGATACATGCAAACTTGGGTGTGTGTATGCTTTGAACCATGTTTAGGTTAATGGTTAGGGTTTTAAATTATTCACTTATTCATTTTATTTATTTTTGGGCAAGAAATAATATGGTGGCTTCTTTTGGTTTTTAGTTGAAGCTTCTTGAAGCTTTGATAAGCTTTGACCATTTTGTTTCTTTCCTTAACCTAACGATTCACCTAAACCCTAGTTTAGTCTCTACACTTATTACACTAACCCATGGTTGCATTATGATAAGATCACTTGATTTATTATTATTCATCAATTGATTTTATTATTCTTATCATATTCTTTCTTCTTCTACTACTTCTTCAAGAAGAAGAAACCTTGCTACCTTCAATGGTGCCATGAGAAAAAGAATGAGAAATCCAAATCCAAAGTGAACCCACTTCCTATTTCTTCATACTCTACCACTTGCCATGTAGTAGAGTGTGTTATCTTCATATGTTCTATGACCAAGTGAAGATGGAGCTTGATCTTGAGTTGCCTCGACGTAGATCATCTTCGGTATCGAAGTCGATGACCTAGCACGCCCATTTCTTCGATGAAACCAACGCTAGAGTCCGGGATCGGATGATCGCAGCGAAGGGACATCGTCACGGAGCTAAGGAAGTGTAGGACCGGATATACAAAGGTTGTAGTCCCTTTCACCTTTTAGTTAAGTTGTTAACTTGCTTGTAGTTTCGCCTTTAACTCTAGTAACGATCTAGTTTAGGGTTCGTTGGCACATAGAAAATTTTGAATTGGAAATGATTGATCAGTTTTAGAACCTCATGGGTGTGCCTAGGAACCCTACAACTTCTTCTCATTTAAACCATGGTTGCATTTCTAACCTCACTACACTTTCATTATTCATCACAAATGAGTTCATCTTCTTCTTCCTCCTTGCAAAGCTTTCTAGCTTTGAGTTTAGTGATGAAAATGAGTGAGATTAAGAAAACAAATAAGATCTAAATTCCTACTTTATCATCCTAATCTATTCTAGCCACTTAGATTAGGGTGTTTGCTTTGCTAATACTTGATTAGTGAAGTAAAAGCTTGGGCTTGAGTTTCTTCAAGGTGGATCATCTTTGTTATCGAAGATCGGAAGCAAGCTTGCATATTTCTCTTCATGGAGCCTCTCTTGAGTCCGGGTACTCGATGATCGCAGCGAAGGGACCTCAACACGGAGCTTTAGAAGTGAAGGAACGGACTACAAATGTTGTAATCCCTAACTCTTAGAAGTAAAGTTGTTTACTTGCTAATGTTTCACCTAATCTCTTGTCTAACATCTTGGTTAGGGTTGTTCGGCACGTCTAAATTTTGAATCGGGCATGGTTGATGTTTTATAGACCCTTATGAGAGTGCCTAGTAACCCTACAGTGGTATCTGAGTCAAGCTAGAGTTTAGGCGAAGTCTAGGCGAAGTTTAAAGTCCGATCGAACTCCGAATACCCGATAAAACCTAGTTTCTGGAAATTTTTTAAAAATGTTGATTTTTTAGTATTAAAAATACTCAAGAAATTAAGTAGGGTATTATAAGAATTACTGTGAAGTACGGACCCATTATCCCTCCACGAGACTGCGGAACCGCGGCCAAACCACGTGTTTGGCGGCGGTTCCGCGGCCATCTTAGGGACTCAGGGGCTCATACTTAAGGGTGTTATTCTTGTGTACACCTAATTGCTTTTGGGGATTTTGAATATTACGCAAGTGTTGAGTTTTCTGGAGATCTTCTGTATTCGTTGATTCGATCGGAACGTTTAGCTTCGTTTAAGTTTTTTTCGGATAATTTAGAACCTGTTAAAATGTTCGAACGGATATCAATAACTCACTTTTTCCTCTGCCGGAAAATTTTCAAGTGTTGGATTTTTCCGTAGTTTAAGAACGTTCTTAGTCGTGCAAGTAACGCGGTGGACCCTCTAGAAGAACACAAACCTTAACTTGATTATGCGACCGTCTGAACCGCCTCTAAACCTTAGGGTTCGGCGCAGTACGGCGTTGCCACATATGAGACGTTGGTTTGACCCTTCTACGGCTGGACCATTGGTACTGTGGCATGTGATGGATACCTTTTGAACTCCGCTCAAGTATTGAGCTATTTGGGAAATCCTGGGTGTTTGTTTATTCGATCGGAAAGTTTAACATTGTCAATTTATCTTGAATGTGGTACAATATTTGGAATCCACAAGTAGTTATGAGATAACTAATTTGAATGTTATAAATCTAGCAGTTTAGTCTCATTTGATCTGTTGCCATGAGATTTTGATGTGATCAAAAGTTCGTCGCAATCACGTAGCGTACGTGGATACTCGCTGGGTAAACTTAATAGATAGCCATGCCCCATAGCCCCGACCAAGTGACTGTAGGAGAACCCCGTCGCCAAAAGCATTCGTTCGGGTGCTCGCGGCAGCGGTGTTCCGCCTTAGTGCACTTCGTCGACTGCATCCGGGGGTGCGGCCGTCTACTAAAGTTTGCAACGAGCATTCGATCAGGATGTCGGGAATCTTGTAGAATTGCCCGACTAGATATTGAAAAGTGTTTTCGAGATCGAGACTAAAATGCGGGGTTTATAATTTTTAGGCATGCGATGTCTGAGGAATTCATCTGGTTAGGCATGCGATATCTAAGAAGGTTGCGAATTCCAACTGTTATATTGGATCGTCGCGTTTTGAATGGCCGGGGGTTTTATGTGAGATGAGGGTTTTTATTTTTATTCATGTAAAATTCATTGTATGTAATATTCTTTTATTGGGGCACTTCCGGGATGAGGTTGATGTCACCATTGTATATTATTTACTTTTCCGCATTAGGTAGACCCATGGAGGGGAGCACAAGTAACAGGGTTCTAGGGTATAGTGGGAGGCCATCTCGAGGAGTCGAGACCGGGTCTCCTAACCCTAGAATTGGCAGTGTTGCTTGCCGTCTCGTAGGGGTCTAGGGATGTGGGTTTGGCTATTCATCGCGACCGTGGAATCCGCGTTTTATACAGGCTCGCATAAAACACGGAAATCCTAGTATATCCAATATTTCATATGTTATCTTCTGCTGCAATGTTCTATGATGAGATCATATTACTGCCTGAGATGAATGTTTATATTATATATATGAGATATATGTTATATTGCTGATTTCGTTTCAAATGTGATGCTTGTGAAGTATAATAAAATGGGACTTCATTAATGAGATTAATGAAAATAAAAGAAACCTAAAGATGTTGTAGAAACTTGTTTAAAAACTGGTAGCTCTAGTTCTTGCTTTGCATAGCGGTGTTCCTTATAGAACATTCAACACCTTATTCGATAAGGAAAGAGCCGAGATCCCTTCATCAGGAGTGACCTCTTTAGCGAAACTAGCAGATGTTACAAGCTCGGTTTGTCTTTTGATTGTTTTTATACTTTCTGCTTTGCATAGTGATATTTGTGAAATATCCTGCACCTTATTCGATGAGGAAAGAGCCGACGATCCCTTCACCGGGAGTGACCTCTTTAGCAAAACTAGAAAATGCCTCAAAAACATTACAATTAAAATCACTCGATTCTATAACGATATCAAGTTCATTACGCAAAGGGTTTTCTTAAAAACCTGTCGTAACCCTCCGTCATTTCAGATAAGTCCTACTTAGTATTTTTGCTACGTTTGTTGACCTCCGTCAAGGCGTAGTGTGCGGTAGCTAACTAGTATTTATCTGTTTATGATGCAGATATTTTAGGGTAGTCGTTCAGCCTTGTTGACCTCCGACAAGGGTCATGCGGGTGGGTTTAATTCAATCAGGAAATGACGGGTAGAACTTGACTAGCAGCCTATGGTTTGTTGACCTCCGTCAAGGTCATAGGACGCTAGGGGTAAAATATTATTGGAAATTTCAAGTGTTGAAATTTTCAATGAGATTGCATACCTCCTATGAGATAGTTGGATTCCGATACCCGCTGCGAGTAAGAGTTACTCCTGAGAGAGTTTTACACATTACAATTAACCGATCAAGTAGGTGTCTAGAAAGGTGTCAACGGGGTTACGCCCTTAGGAAAATGAGGTTTATTTTAATTAGGTCCGTGCGAAAGTACGGGGAACCTCCCTCAATGTTCCGGCACTGGCCTGGCTGAAAGATTGGCGAACTTGTAGAGTGTAATTAATCCCGGCTAGTCTTTCTTTTTAGGGTTTGAAGGAAGATTTGACTAAAACAGTGGGAGACATCTTGATTAGATATATTAATAACCAATCTAATCTTGCAAGGGCATATGCTTAGTGTTTTTCTTCTATCTCTCTCTAGGTAACGACCATGTCACGCCTTAATCAAGATAATAATACGGATGTATTGACCGAACCCGCTTGTTATACTGCGCTAGGGAACGTTGGTCCCGCTCCAACTTATAATTGTTATAAGACAGAGCAGGAAATAGGGGATTACCAGAATTCCCGTGCCACCCAAACGAAGAAAGTACATATTGATGTATCATCTTTGTGTGTGTTCATTACCAAGAACTGTTTCTCAGTATCCTTTACGTCCTGGGTATGAGATACCGGATCAGGATCCCGCAAATATAATTTGTTACATGGGCTACGGAGAGGTAGAGAACTGAGAATGGGTGATAAGTTTCAAGAGTTGGAAATGGTGCAAGTGTTGCAGCCAAGTCTGTTGGCAGTTATCACCCTGTATTACCAGAATACATTGATTCTGAACGAATGTTATTAGATACCGAACCTGATATACAACATCAAATCAGTCTCTTTATTAGTAAAGAAGGATGTAATTTTGTATTATTGGATAATGTTTTGAACATTTCCTATATCAAGAGTTGATCGGTTCAGGCACGTTATCTAAAAGCATGGACGTTTTAAATCAAACCACAGTTCTTAACGTACAGAACACACACAAGAGGAAGAGTTCAGAAATGAACGAATCCTTCTTGAGGCATTGTAGACTAGGTCATATCAATGCGACCCGACTAGCTGAAGTTACATATAGATGCATATTTAAATTAGTTTGAATTTACATCTTGTGAAACTTGCCGGTCATGTCACAGAGATAAGATGACCAAAGCTCCGTCTATTGGAAACAGAGAAAGAGTTAGTGAACTCTTGGGATTGATACATGCGGATGTATGAAAGTCCCCTGTCTACGTATGCCAGGACCGGTTCTTTATACTTCATTACATTCTCTGATGATCTTTCAAGATTCAAACATATGTTCCTGTTGAAACATAAGTCCGAAGCTTTTGAGATATTCACAGAATATAAGTTAGAAGTAGAGAACCAAAAACTGGGTATAAGTATTATGTCCTTTGATGAGATCAAGGAGGAGAATACTTGAGCACGAAATTCCTGGACTATTCTAAAGGAGAATGAGATTCTCTCTCAGTATTACTCCTCCGTATACACCACAGCACGTCGGTGTATCGGGATGGAGCAATCACACCCTATGTGATATGGTGTGCTCTATGATGAGTACTACTGAGTAGCCTATTTTCTTTTGGGGTTATGCACTTGAGAAATTGCATACCTATTGAATAGGGTTCCAACCAAATCAGATGCCTACCACTCCATATGTGATATGGTATGGGAAGAGCCCATCTTTTAAAGATGTTGAGATTTGGGGTTGTCCGACCTATGTCAAAAGCAAAATCCGGACAAGCTCGAGGAAAGGTCAGTTCTGTGGAAGTTTGTGGGATATCCCAAGCATTCGCAAGGGAATATCTTCTACCAAACTAGGGAACAAAAGGTGTTTTTGTTTCTCAGCATGCCACCTTTGTGAAAGGGAATTTCTTGTGAAGAAATTAGTGGTCATGAAGTAGAACTGGAAGGAGTTCCAGCTATACAAACTGCAGCTGATGATTTGGTAGAACCGGAGGATTCAATAGTTTCTAACGAACCTCAGCCTCTCCGCCGATCTAGTAGGTTCCTCATCCACCTGAGAGATACTTCGGTTTCTCTATGACAGTGGGAGCGAGGATTGCATCATGAGATGATGACCCAACTTGTTTCGAGCAGGCCATCAGGAGTGGGGACTCTGTAAGGATGGCTGGATGGTTAGTGATCTGAGATGGAATCCTTATACACCAACAAAGTATGGACTTTGGTTGCTTTATCTGAAGGGTTAAATCCCCATCAGGAGCAAGTATATCTTGAGAAGATTACTTGTTGTACATGGAAAAGTTGAGACTTTCAAAGCTATGCTTAAGTCCATCCAGATCCTACTTGCCACGGCTACATACCATGACTACGATATCTGGCGGTTGGGTGTCATGACTGCTTTTCTAAATGATGATTTGGAAGAGAGCATCTATAAGTACACAGCCAGAGGGCTTCGTAGACAGTGGGAGCAGCAAAAACGTGAGCATGATGTTTTATGTGATAAATCAGGTATCACGGAGTTGGAACATCTGTTTTGATGTGGTAGTCAAAGAGTTTGACTTCATCAAAATGGTAGATGAACCTTGTATATACAAAAAGGTTGTAGAGAGTATGGTGGTGATCCTCGTAGAGTACGTGGATGACATACTCTTGATAGGGAAGGAGTTTCCTATGCTACGCTCGGTCAATCTCCTCTTATCACAAAGATTCTCTATAGGATCAAGGTGATACCTCCTAAATCCTGGGTTATGGATCTATGAGATGGATCTAATTGGATGTTAGAATTCTCACTAGTTGTAGTGAGATGGTATCAATCGATCCTGGGGAGAATCACTGGAAAGGTTCCAGGGTGATAAGGAAAACTCAATGTCAGTCGCAGGCATTGTCTTTACCCTCAGTGGAGAGACGGTATGTTGGAAGAGTTCCAAGCTAGATACCGTGACTTACTAGACGATTAAAGGCAAGATACATCGTTACCAAGGATGCTACCAAAGAGGCAGTCTGGATATATTTTAGTTCATGAGATGAACTTCGTTCCTGCCATTATGTGACAATGGAGTTGTGGCTTATGCCTAGGAACCCCCGTCCCATTAGAGACCCAGACATATTCTTAGGCAGTATTGCCTGATCATGGAGATAGTTGATCTCCAGGGAGATCAAGGTTAGGAGAGTAGACACAGAGGACAACAGCGTGGATCCACTCACAAATGCCTAATTCCCAGTTGAGAATTTTACGGGATGGTTGAGTATGAGATACTTCAACCACAGCTTATTGTTGGGTATGAGATACTACAACAGATGGCCCTAGTGCAAGTGGGAGATTGTTAGTTTTATGTATGCCCTAGAGGCCATTACTGTACATGCGTTGTATATTGTAGTGGATGCTTGGATATATATAGGGAGGACTTTCTTGCTCGACATGATAATATGCTATCTGGTTACTCTTTATCTTAACATGTACTCTGATTGTCTCTATGTCACATGTTGATAAAACCCTTAGGATGAGTACTTGACTACCAGGACTATGATGCAGATCATACTAGTGGGGACAGTGTAGTCGCCAAGTACATCCTTTAAATGTTCCTAGTCGTGGGAGTACCGAGATAGGGCATCGATACTCCAGAGTAGACTAGCGTATGCGCTTCTTGACCCATATGATGGGCGATGGATGATCTCATATCCGTTGGTGTTTGACATCAGAGAAGGTATACGGGTGCTCAGTGCAGACTGGGTACACTGGACGGACTTGCCGAGAACTCCCAGATGGTATTATACCTCACGTCAGATGGCAGTTCTCTGGTGACACTGGTACAGGTTAGTCTGTAGATCCGAGATCGTCATAGGGTCTTGTGTGATTCCTATTGTGCTTTGATTTCCATCATACCACGTCCAAGTGGGCGTGCAAAAAGGTGGCTTTTAGATACAGTCCCGAATCACATGGAGGCAATAAGCGATAGGAGGGGTTTCGTCTCTCCAGGTATAGGGAGTTGATGTTGCGCTGTGTTCGATTGGCTATAACTGGAAATCCCTGGTCAGGGTTGCTTAGATTTACTGTTAAGTGTTATCAGTAGTTTCTCGAACTGTTATAGACCTCATATTGACATGACTTATCAAGCTCCTGGGGTCTGACGTTTACCACCCTAGGCGAGATATGCGACATATCAGACGAAGAGACCGGACTGTACGGGAGTGTTACTGGTTGGATTCACGGGAGAATGTACTGGCTTGCTTGTTGATCTTCTGATTGCTCAATACCTGGGTGGATGTTACGTTTAACTGACCAATTGCAGCTTGTGGGTGTTTGATATGATCATCACCTACTGCCGGCGTATTGACGATTCTTTAGAGTTCTACACAGAGGTTTCCTGGCTCAGGCAAAACGGAGTAGGAGCACATATGTGATATGTGTGGGACCGAGAATAATACGTATATGTGATACCGTATTATATTCTCGCGATATGAGATATCGGCCGAGTATACGTGATATAGCCGTGTCATCGGATCAAGTGTTGATTCGATGAACTGATACAGATTGTATTAGTCGGTTATTTGTGAAATAGCCGGATTATCGGATCAAGTGTTGATTCGCTAATTTAATGTATAATTATATATTTGATATATTAAATTACATTAACTAATATAAGCTCACTTAAAAATTCTTTTTCTCACTTGGGTAATACATCGATATATGTTAATTGTATTATTTTATTTTGTTACAATAAATATTATATATGTGATATATAATATTGTAATAGGTTATGGTTATAAATGCAACATGATTAGTGGAGATTAAACATGGTTAGGGTTTGATTTGGGTTAATCTTTTCTAGGACCTTTTAGAAGCTTTTGTTTTGTTTTCTTCCAAAGATATTTGTGTTGATATTTTATGAGATATTTGTTTAACCCAACCCAACCCTTTAACCTTAGTTAAATCTCTACAAGGGTTACTTCTTCTCATTTAAACTATGGTTGCATTTCTAACCTCACTACACTTTCATTATTCATCATAAATGAGTTCATCTTCTTCTTCCTCCTTGCAAAGCTTTCTAGTTTTGAGTTTAGTGATGAAAATGAGTGAGATTAAGAAAATAAATAAGATCTAAATTCCTACTTCATCATCCTAATCTATTCTAGCCACATAGATTAGGGTGTTTGCTTTGCTAATACTTGATTAGTGAAGCAAAAGCTTGGGCTTGAGTTTCTTCAAGGTGGATCATCTTTGTTATCGAAGATCGGAAGCAAGCTTGCATTTTTCTCTTCATGGAGCCTCTCTTGAGTCCGGGTACTCGATGATCGCAGCGAAGGGACCTCAACACGGAGCTTTAGAAGTAAAGGAACGGACTACAAAGGTTGTAATCCCTAACTCTTAGAAGTAAAGTTGTTTACTTGCTAATGTTTCACCTAATCTCTAGTCTAAGATTTTGGTTAGGGTTGTTCGGCACGTCTAAATTTTGAATCGGGCATGGTTGATGCTTTATAGACCCTTGTGAGAGTGCCTAGCAACCCTACACACGGAACATACACACGGTACGTCACTCTACTTAATTCACCTACTCCATCAACAAAGGTCAACTTATGCGACGAAAGTTCGGGTCTAATACCCCCTCGACCAAGTCTAAGTTCTGTAAGGTCAAGCCTAGGTTTCAAATATATATAAACGCTCTAGACTCCGCATAGTCAAACCTAGACTCAAATCAAGGTTAAACTTAGTGCTCTGATACCAACTTTGTCATGATCCGAAATGTCACGTGACTGGCACATGAATCATATGGAGTCTATAGGACCCCATCTAATTCAAGTAACCCAAAATCCCAGAAATCTAAACCATTTAAAATAAGAAGTGAAGGAAAACTTAGTTTTTAAGCAAGTGTTTTAATAAAATAAGTGGCATTAAACATTTAAAAGCAACGTCATATTTTCCCAAAAATTTCGGCAGAGTTTCCTTTGTAAAAACTAGCCCCAAACGCATACAAACATGAATAATATACATGATGAATAAAGGCATCCCCAAGCGGGAGCTAGCTCTACGCCAATTGGCGCACACAACCACGCAATGCAATATAATATACAATGCCGAAGGGTGAGGATCAAAACTCATCAAGAAAAGCAAAATCCTCAAGAAAACCAGAGAAAAACCATAATAGTACAGCGCGCGACTCTAAGGTCGAAAGAATATACATACTGGTCTTTTAAGTCTATCAAATAATACAAATCTAGTTGATGGAGTTTACTAGATACAACAGAATAAATAAAAGTACTGCGGTGGTCACGATGCATGTGAACCCACCTACCAAAGCAATCACCCGAAAAGAAGCAGTGTGCCAGCAAAGCCGCCAAGAAAATCTGTATGGCAAAACCTGCATGAAACTGTGACACAACGGGGGTGAGTTGCCAACTCGTGAGTAGAAAACATCACCGAGAAGAAATCGCATGTATGACTCTATCCTAGGTCATACCATAATATCCATATAATATATAACCTGAAACATCTGATAATGGCCAGGGTAAACGTCTATACATAAGTGTAATACCAAGTGCTCGTGTCAGTGCATCAGGTAACAACATATCATACATATGATGTATGAATGCATTACAAATGAAAACAGAATACATCACGAAAGAGAGTGAGATTTCAGTATATAAAAATCGAGGTATCATTAATGAAATCAATATAAAATTCGTGTCAAGCATCGACACAAAACATATACCCCAATATCCAATATCTCGGGCTCCGGCAATCCGGACTGGCCCCTGTCATGTAACCTTAATATCTCAATGTCACAATATCTCGGGCTCCGGCAATCCGGACTGGCCCAAATAATCAAATCTCATGACTATGTCGGTATCCTCCGGATATCCGCCGCGTCATAAATAACCGGTCGGCAGTGCTCCCCTGCCAGGCTCAACGCCATCATCTGCGACCATCTTGCCCCGGGGTATCGCACCGGGTCCACCATGCACCCGCAGACGGTTCATCTTCCTCCTCGAATCGGGTGTATGATACTGCTCAAGAGACGAGAAAACTCATGGTGGACACCTCTCAAATCATATCATGAGAAAATCACAATTTTCTATCTCTGAAATGATAATAAGTTTATAAAATCTTTGCGGTTTCTCCAAATCCAGAAATCTCATGGAAATCCGAAATCCCAATCTCAAGAGTAAATAACAGTGAATTACCGGTATAAAGTTCCATAAATTTTGCATGACAATGAATATATGAATGCATTGGATATCAAGTAAGGAATGCAATAATTAAACTAGTATATAAAAGCAATAACATATTGGAACTATCAGCTAGCAAGTTATGTCAATGAAGTAATATTATCTAATGTATACGTGTCATGGTAATTACCGATGATGATGTGTGTGAGCCGGCGAGCTGGTGTACATGGAGCATACGCATCATCGATAATGGTACTGGTGTCCTGACAGCATGGGTTCATAGTAGCTAAAGAAAACACATTTATAAGCATGCGATGCGATGAGAACATGAATATAACGGAAAATGAATAATAAACGCAACATTGGAGAATATACATTTCTAAGTACGAGTCATACAATTTTAGCATTTGAAATAGCATGAATTGTGGTTTTTAGAAAACAGGGCCTGTCTTTAAAATACCCACGATTCGTCAGTTTGAAAATAAGTATGACTCGTGCCCAGTCTAACATTTACCTGATAAACTACATGACTAAACTAAGAGACTAATCTAAAGGGTAAGGAAATCCACCTAAGTCTGAGTCGATATATATACATCTAGTAGTCGGTGATCCCGCCTTAATAGCGTCACATATGATAAAATATATAATGCGACATTCTCGAGTCGAGAGTGCGGATCAATCATCATATTTATACATCGTACAGTAAAATCCATCATACAGCATCCCAAATCGGGGTACGGGTCAATATCACATATAACACATTACTTATCTGGTATCATTATCATCATATTCTGAATTAGGGGTACTGATCTAAAGTCTAGTACATTCCGATACCATCAAACACACACACACACACACACATATATATATCCGCGTGTGTATGAAAATACATCGTCCAACGATCCGCTATAATATTATATCGTGTCTCATCACATGACCCAAATCACATCACCGATTTCATGGCATCATGCCCAATCATATCGACTCATCTCCAAGTATCATAAACTATCCTCATCATCCGTGTATACGTATATGTATATATATATATACGTACTAACGCAAACCACACACACACACACACACACACACATATACATATAAACATATATATCCAAACATATCCCTTGTGTGCATGTGTGTGTGCACACCTATACTCTAGGGTTCGCGACTAAGAACTATACAATAAGCACTATCTTGATAATCATTTAGTCTCACAACACACACACACACACACACACACACACACACACACACACATATAGCGTATTCGTATACTACACTACGAAATTGCAGGGGTGCTATATGCCATCCACCCGATTTCCCCATAAATATATATCTACTCATCTTGATCTTTACTTGCAGAAGTCGATGTCGCCACGCTCATCCTCGTTGTTCAAAGTCCACATGAGGGTACCTACATATATACACATATAGCATCGTAAACAAAAATCGCGCATGAAAACCAAAATGGCACACGAATCACACATAGCTTAAAACGTATGGTTTACGCATGTAAGAATAACCAAACAACTCCCGATATCGACGTACAAATGTCAAGTGATCGAGACAAAACACAAACACCCAAGTTCAAATAATTAAAAGTCACAAAACGCAAACAGAAACTCAAGAAAACACCTCCAGATTTTTTTCAGGTGAAATTAGCCAATTCTGCATATGGGGTAGGTCTAATTTGCCTAAAATGGAGCCATGGACCAAGCACGAGGTGATTCCATCGTACCAAGGCCGCAATTTGCGGCAAAAATGAGATAATTTGCAGCCATGGTAAGGAGTTGGGGCCTCGGGTCTTAGGGATAGCTTCTAGGGTGTCTGCGTACCTCTCAGTCTTTGCTAAATAATTTTCAAGGCCCCCGGGTGAAAGCAGATCTCAAAACTACACCAAAATTCCTACACAAATCCGATATCGGGGATTTCTAAGTTCAAGTCTTGGGTTTAATTCTCTTGTTTTAGTCCAAAATACTATCACTACAGGGGTTGTAGCCATGAGTAACCCTCAATTACACCTTCACAAACCAATTCATGCCCTAAACCTCATCTTGGAAATTTCCAAGATCACTAAACCCTATTTAATCAACTCAAAACTAGTATAGGAATTAAGAAATCTAAATTCAAAGCTAATGGTGTAGAGAATACCTCATTTAGCAACTCAAGAATTTTCTTGAGTTGCCCCAAGTGTCCAAAATCCAAACTTTCATGGTCTCCCATGCTTGTAGTGAGCTTGTGCATGTTTTAAATGAAGGGAAAGAAGTGTTTTGATGTGGTTTTAGGGTTGTAGTGAAGAGGTAGGGGAGGTGGAGGGAGAGGGCGGCCAAGATGTGAGAGAGGAGAGGGAAAAGATGAAGATGATGAAGTGATAACAAAGAGCCATGGTTCATTTGACCCCTCACCCTCTCTCTCTCTTGCCCATGCCTCCTTGTCTCACCATGCCACATTGTTTATTCTTTTCTTTTCTTTTTCTATTCTATAACTTTTCTTTTCTTTTCTTTGCATTTCCAATTAAAACAAAGCCATTCAATAAAAAGAAAGAATCTTGGTAGAAAAATGTAACAAGTGTATAACATGACATAGCGCATGTCATGAAGCCTAATCAAGATTAGTGAAAATTAATCATGTTTAGAAATAAACTTATATATAATTAATTATAAAAATTTATAATTTGACTAAATCACATAAATCCTTCCAAATCACCATTCAATTTAATTTTCCAAAATTTCCCAATTTATCGGTATTTAATTATACCATAACATTAAAACAAATCTCCACCCATTAAAATATTCATAATATTTATTATTTAATTATTTAACTACCCAAAAATAATATTTTATTTTTCTGAAATATTACACTTAGTATAGAAAAGAAAAATATGTACAACGGTGATATCGATCTCAATCCGGTCGTGTCCCAAACAAATAATATACTAGAAGGCAGTGATGGCAGTCCACATGTTGGACGCTCGCCCCCGATATCAAATGTACAAATAAAACTAAACTGTACTAACATTGCACCCACACCACGACGATTCCGCAACAAACACAACACAACACAGAACATCAACGTGAATGTCATGTTCGCAAACTCGTCTAAAAGAACTATAGCAATTAGACAAGTTGTACCGCTCTAATGACATTCATGGTCGCAGATAGAAATGTATATGCTGTAAACTTTAAACAGTGTTAGAAATATCGACTTCGAAATAACCCCGAATAGCCCCAAACTACTATATAAAACTATATCCAAGATGAGCTAAACCAGCAATACCACTGAACCAATATTCCAGAGACTAGCACACATTACAAATTTCTGTAAGTGCACGGCAGCGCCCCGGCCGTCAATCCGACGCCGGAATGCGGAAACGAAACTTTTACAAAACTTGTAAACCGGCACTACCGCGCACTAAAAACCCGGATCGGGCCATTAACCTAATGCTAGCTAACTAAGAGAAAGGGTAGAATGCTATACCGAGCGATCCGTGTCCTTCGGTCTTCGGCCACCCTCCCGATCTCCTCGCGGAATCTCCGGTCTTCATCTCCTCGTCGGAAGGGGCACCACATCGCCGGGTTCGTTTATGGGTTCCCACCTCTGTACCGAGGAAACTCGGGAACGAAGTTGGCGAGTCGAAGTGTCCAAGAATACTGTAGGCTAGTGTGGATCACTTTGTCTCATGGGGTTATGAAGTTGCCATTTAAGATGGAGGAAATGAACAATGGAGATAAGCTTTATGAACTTTGGTGTAAGCTAAAATGAGAAGAAGAATTTTCCCTTTTCACAAAAATGAACCCCCCTCCCCTCACATATGTGGCCGACCAATACAATAATGGAGAAGGGAAAATACAAGGGAGGTGAGTGGAGGGAAAAAACCAATGGTGACCATAAGCCATGTGAAGATAATTAGGAAATTATATCACATCCATTTCTAATCTAATCTTTTCCCATTCCCATCACAATAAATGCACACGTGATGAAAGAAAAAAAGCAAAGATGCTATATCCATCATTTACAAGAAACCCCCTCCACATAACTAATTTGCATACTTGCAAATAACCCCCTCCATCGGAAAAATCCGGCCGTGAAGGAACAAAGGAAAACTGGCCGAAACGGAATGCAAACTAGCAACTTCAAAAAACTGATCCCGTAATAAATTACAGGAAAACCTCGCGACCGTATATATATACCCGCATTTGTATTCCGACCGAATACAAATGCAATGAGACAAAATCTACACTGTACAATACTAGGATCCGGCTTAAATCAAAGCCCGCTAGTATTATCCGTCCGATCATGATCCGTGCAATACCGCACGTATAAGATCGAACCCTGCCATATATCCATATGGCCTCTACAGCGTTTCGCCCGAAACTTGAGAAACTGTCTGTGGGGGACTCTAAAGACTCGTCAATACTTTGGCTGTGGATTTAACCACTAGCACGTCAGAGGTATTAGCCATACGTAACGGGCTACCAGGTATTGATCAAAAGGGACGTCGATGAGCGAACTCATCCTGACACCCTACTGAGCCTGTCAGTGACAATATCCGTACAGTCCGGTTCGTTCGTCTATGAGCATCGCATGTCGGGCCTAGGGGGTTGGTAAAAGTTAGACCCCCAACAGCGGTACAAGTCGTGTCGGAGTGTAGTCCCGAACACCCTGAGATACTACTGGAATACTTACCAGTAAATATCCTGCCTTGGCCAAAGACTTCGTGTAATGGCTCTCCTAGACACAGCGCAACCTCACCCCTAATACCGGGAGAGACGAACCCCTATAGATCCGCTCACTGCCTCCATGTGGCTCGGGACTGTACCCAACTAAAACCTGTTTGCACGACTCTTTTGAGCGTGGTAGGGTAGTAATCAAAGTACAGTGGGAACTCACACGAGACAAATGACGATCTCAGGTCGATGAACTAACCTGTACACATGTCACTAGGGAACTGCCATCTGACGCTAGGTATAATACCAACTAGCATGTTCCCAGCGAGTCCTGTCTGGTGTACTCATAACCCAATGAGCACCTGTATACATCTTAGGTGAACCAACTGACACCAGTGGCTTATGAGACCGTCCACCGCCCCTCGTCGGGGTCTCGACTGTATACACTAGTCTACTCTGGAGTATCGATGCCCTGTCTCGAAACTCCCACAACTAGGGACCTTTTAAGGATGTGCTTATAGACCCCAGCTCCCACGTATATGATCACCATCATACTGCTGGCAGTCAAGCAAGAATCCTAGGGGCTCTATCAACGTGTAATAGCGACCTGTAAGGTCACCTAAACCAGTACACGATGATAAAGATAAATTAGATAGCATACTATCATCTTGAGTAAGACTGTCCTACCGGCATAGGTCCTCCCTCAATCATTGCAATCACGTGCCTGTGATCCAACAATTGACTCTGAGGGCACTATATCCAACAATCTCCCACTTGCACTAAAGGCTAATTATTGCGATGTCGCATACTCACAGCCCGTGTGATACCGAACACCCAACTCCTCTACTAGTCAGTCTCATAAAGCTCGTTTGCGAAACTATTGCGTTCGAGGAATAGCCTCAGTGAGTGGATCCGCCCTAATGTTTCTTTCTATGTCTCTCTTTATCTCAAGTTCGCGGAGAAGCCCATCTCTCGAAATGAGTAATACCTATCTTAGAATATGTCTGGATGTCTGATGGGACCTAGTTCATAAATGAACTCCAAATCCAAACTTCTTAGACTGTATCGTCAACTGAACTTAATCAGTATCCTGCGCCATGCCTCCCTCAGTATTCGCTTGGACCACCTGTCTAAAATACTGCCCCTCGTCAGAGGGAAAACTATAACTCTGACAGTCACTCTGTCATCCAGGTCACCTTGGAAGCCTGGAATGATAACTGTCTCCCAAAAGAGGATGCCGTTATCATATCCCTAGAACATCAACTTATGTTCCAAAACTACTTTCGAATGTTTCTCCAGGATTGGATCAATATCAACTTATTGCATCTGTTGCAAAAACAATATCTGGTGTGGTACTTGACATCTCATGATCAACTCAATTGCCTAAGCAAGTGATCTGCCGATCATGCACATCCTTCTCCCCTTTAGTCTATAAGATACCTTTAGAGAGGGTGACTCCATCATCTGCAGGTACACTACCATGCCTGGAGTCGTCCATTCTAAATACTCTTAGAATGCTGTCTAAGTTCCCTGATAGGGATACTTCCTAAATCTAGATCTAAAACCATAGATCTAGTAACCAGAATGTATGATATAATATCCAATTCCTATGTGGAGAAACCACTGTGTGGCAACCAAACTATAACCGATCGTTGTATAGGAATATCATTTCCTACTCTGTGTATATCATCCAAATACCAAGACATCACACCCTACTACCTTCTTAACAGATCCATCCCCTATTCTGATGAAATCAAACCTATGACTGTCACATCAGAAATAGATGATCTATCTCCGCTGTATCTGCTTTAGTCTATAAATAGACATAAGCCACTTGTCCACTATACTTCCGCTGCTCCTACTGACTACGACAACCCTCTGGCAGAGTCATATAGACGTACACTTCTAAAGCTAGTTCAGAACGACGCTATACTCATCCTCCTGCCGGGTCTCACAGCCTGGAGCAACAGCAATGGCAAGTCTGGGTAAACAAGAACCTCCCTGTCACCGTCCTTGAGGCTACCGGAGTACCTCTCGGGTGCCTGAGGTTACCCACCATATCTGCGGAGTGGATAATGGAATGTCAAATCAGATTGAATCTTTAGGTTCTTATCAAATTTTCAGTAATCGTTTGCGGTTCTGGAATCACTTCCAGTTCTACCATACTCCCACTACTGTTTTATGAAAAAATCCATTTTTATTAAAATTGTGGCGAGTCTAGAACAATATCACTATTGATCTTCCAGATGGTAGAAAGTCAACCCTCGTCATAGCCCGGATCAACCCACAAACAGCCATTACAGAAACATGCCTTGAGTTATCCAGAGTCTGGTTTTAAGCATAAGCTGGACAACTCCCCGTACCTTAACAATGTCAAGATATGAACTGTTCTATATCCAATACAGAAACAGATGCACTAATTTAATTGAACCAGATTCAAATCATGCAGCTGTCTCCAGTGCATGTCAACTAAATGGAAAGAGGCCGATCAGCATTACTCAACTTAGGAATACTTCCAATTATGAGTAACCTGAAAGAGAAGCAAGTTCTCTTAATCATTACTATCAACTGAATACCATACACAAGTATCTACATCTTCGATCACCTTGAAGAATTCTGATACTTGCAACACCTGGTTCTCTACTTTATTCTTATACCTATAACTTCTCAAAACTCGGATCTTGTATTTCTACGAAACACATATCTAAGAACTAGAGAAGTCACAAGTAAACAGAATATAGTACGAGTACCTACCCCTCTGTCCTAATGGACACTGGACAACATACAATACTCTGTATAAGTCCCTTGAGTCTAATAACTCATTCCCTATGTGTCGTAGGTCGAAAACTCTACTTATGGTTAAGAAGAATTACACCGCTGTTTAATGCTCCTTACCAAACCATCCACTGATATAGGTAAATGTCATAAACATAATTTCAAAAAGGTATATCTCACTCTATAAAAATAGACGTACAAATATATCAATTTGAAATTGGTGCATAACAACGGATATTCAAAACCAAATATTTGCCGTCCGGCAAACTACCAAGGTGATTTCCTCAAATATCACCAATTACAACGAATTCCGATATAATGAGGATAATCACTTAATTTCCAATAACTTACTCCCACTCATCATCTGTAAAACCATACAGATGTAAGAACCAATCCTGGTAAATACATACCCTGGAGTAAGGACTAATTTGGAATCAGTTTTCTTTTAACAATACACAGTGAAACTGAAACATTGAAATTTTTCGTAGGGGTATCCTGGTATTCCTAGTAATGCCTCTTCCATTATCAGATTCACTACTGTAACCGTATACTTCTTTGCCATCTCTCCAAATCCCTTTATATGTCTTTAGTCATTACCTTCTGTACACCCTCTTAGGCTAAATGGTTTTCTTCCTTCCCTACCTTTCGACACCGGCCTATGGTTTGGAAGAAGACTATCCAATAAGCATAATGTGTATACTGTCCTAATCCTAGGAGTAGTCGCAACCCGAGAGAAGGTAAAGATAAAAGACACCTGGATAAACCTTATTCCTATTTCTCCTGAACCAGAATCCATCCTCGAACTGGAACGAGTTACTTTCGGGTTCGTATATAACCATACGATGGAGTATCCAATAAACTGTGGATCTTTGTTGTGATACAGAGTGTTCTGGAGAAATACAAAGGTGATGTAGGATTGGCGAAGAAATACTTGGTTTGGTCGTGAATAGCAGTCGCAGTTTACTTTGTCCTCTTACTAATCCCTTTATTTGTCTTTACTTAATACCTTCTGTACACCGTTTAGGCTAATTGGTTTTCTTCATTCCTTACCAGTCGGCACCTGCCTATGGTTTGGAAGAAGACTATCCAATTTGCGTAATAGGTGTACTGTCCTAATCCAAGGAGCAGTCGCAACCTGAGAGAAGGTAAAAGGAAAAGACAACTGAATAGTCCTATTCGTTTTCTCCAGAACCGGAAACCATCCTCGAATAAATTCCTTCGAGTTCGTATATAACCATACGATGGTTTTATCCAATGGAAGTGGATGTTCGTAGTAATACGGGGTGTCCTGGAGAAAAGGGTAAAAGTAGGAGTGGCAATGCGGTATGCAACTCTGACAATCCAAAAGCCAGTGTTTAAGAAGGTTCGGTTAATTTTGGTCACTGAGTCATAGTCAAGGGTCGGGCCATGGTCGCTGCCAAAGAGAGAGAGAAAAGAAACACTCAGCGTGCACTCTAACCTAGATCAGAATGGTTATCAATTTATCTAATCAGGAAACCTCCCACTGTAACGTCAAATTCTCCTCTAAACCTGAAAGAAGAATTAGTCGGGATCACCCGAGGAGTAAACCAACTCATCAGTGGGAATCGGGATCCAACTATCATCGCATGATAACATGACGGAATCCGCTCACGTTATCACATTCCAGAAGGTATGCGCATATCTGGCAAGTTTCAGTTCCTTTAGAAACTCCCGATGTGATTTTTTCCCATGCTCTTATGACCTGGACGAAGCCAACATATCATAAGTCACATGTCAAGTTCTAGACATCATTATCCAGGTTAATTTGAACCCACCCGTACATACCCTTGACGAAGGCTAAATTAATAGTACGACTGTCCCAAACCAACGCATCTATCTATGCTGCAGAAAAGTAATAAATAGCTACCATACACTATGCCTTGACGAAGGCCAACATACATAGCATGAATACTAAGTGCTACCTTTCTGAAATGACAGAGGGCTACGATTGGTTTTTGGCGAAAAACCTTTAACGTAATGAACTTGATATCGTTGAAGGAACCGGATAGCTTTTTATAAAAATATAGTGACGAAAACCTTTGCTAAAGAGGTCACTCCCGGTGAAGGAATCTCGGCTCTTTCTCCGTAGAATGAGGTGCAGGATATTCCAACTGAATACCACGATGCAAAGCAAAAGTAATCGGCTATAGTGAAGTTATTACCCTGACGCAAACTTCTGTCTAAGGGGTCACTCCCGGTGAAGGGATCTCGGCCCTTGCCTCGTCGACTGAGGTGCTGGATATTCATAACCGAATACCACTGTGCAAAACAAAAGAGAACGCTCTTGGAATAACAGCTTTTTGAAAAAATGTTCCAACAACATCAAATAGGTTTGTGTTGGATATATGTATGCCCTAGAGGCCATTATGTGATAGTGGATGTATCTATACATGTATATATATTCAGTTTGCATTCTTGCTCGACATGATAGTATGCTATCTGGTTATTCTTTATCTGACATGTTGATTTGATCATGCTTTTATTCATTCATACATGCTGATAAAGTCCCAAGGATATCTGCTTGACTACTCTGATTATGATAGAGATCATACTAGTGGGACATTTGTAGTCTATAAGCATATCCTGAAATGTCCCTAGTCGGAGGTGTATCGAGACGGGGCATCGATATACCAGAGTAGACTAGCGTATATGATACTAGACCCATGTGATGGGCGATGGATGTTCCCACATTCATCGATGTTTGACATCAAGATCATATACGGGTGCTCAGTGCTGACTGGGTACACTGGACGGACTCATCGAGAACTTCTATATGGAATTATATCTATCGTCGGATAGCAGTTCTCAGGTGACACTGGTACAGGTTAGTCTGTAGACCCGAGATCGTCATGGAGTCTTGTGTGTTCTCCCACTGTACTTTGATTGCCACCCTACCACGGCTCTACTGAGTCGTGCAAACAGGTGGCCGTTGGGTACAGTCCCGAGACACACGAAGGCAATGAGCGATAGGAGGGGTTTCGTCTCTCCCGGTATTGGGAGTTGATGCTGTGCTGTGCTCGACTGGTTATAACAGCAAGTCCCTGGCCAGGGCTGCTGAGATTTGCTGATAAGTGTTATCAGTAGTTTCTCGATCTGTTATAGACCATTCACCGACACGACTTATTGAGTTATTGGGGTCGACGTGACCATCCCTAGGCTCGATATGCAGCATATCTGACGAAGAGACCGGACTGTACGGTAGTGTTGCCGGATGGCTCGACGGGAGTTGTAGCAGGTTCGCTTGTTTTCTTCTGATCGCTCAATACCCGGGTGGCCGTTACGTTTAGCTGACCGCTTGCGGCTTGAGGGTACCTGATATGATCATCACCCTCTGCCGGCGTATTGACGAGTCTTAGAGTCCCACAGAGGAGTTACCCAGTCCAGGCGAAACGTTGTGGTGCGCGTATGCGATATGCGCTTGCACCCGATTGAAATGTGCGTATATGATACCGAACATTGATCGGGTGGCCTACTTTTGGTGGGGTCGTATGAGATATGACCGAATTGATAAATTAAGTGTTGATTTATCATCTAACCATTAGTTATCTCACTTGAAACCTTTCTAGGGTTTGATGGATGTATGCATGCATGCATGTGTTTTTTTATTTTCATTCTAGTTTCATGCACATGTGGATGTGCATACATGCATACATACATACACCCATCCATCATGGTTGTTAGCATATGGAAATGGTGGCAATGCAAGACTTACACCATGGATTAAATAATGGATAATTATTTACTTTTGGTTTAAAAGTTAAATGGAAAAGAAAAGGATAATCATGTTAGTTTCCACACTCTTCTTCTAACCTAACCTAGTTCAACTACCACTAACCTATGGTTATCCTTCTCTTTATCATTCTAAACCCAAGTTAAATTAACTATCTATCATTTAATCATGGTTGAAGTCAAGAAGGAATTAAATATATATAGTGATATATATTTCTTTCTCTTGCTTAACTCAAGGTTATCTTTTTACCTCTTGCAAAGAAAGGCCACCATCTTCATCTTCCTTCATCTTTTCCTCTCTAGGTTTTTCTAGTGAGTTAAATACAATCAAAGAAAGGTTTTTGAAGTGAGATCCAAAGCCACAACATCATTCTACTCAAGTCTAGCCAACTTGATTAGAGTGTTTCCTTCGGTTTTACAAAGTAGCGAGCTTGGACGGAGATCTCCGCGGTGGATCGTCGTGGACACAAGGGGAGTTCAAGAGGACCTCGATTCAACACCCAAGACACCAAGGAGTCTTGCAAAGGGGAGCTACAAAGGTTGTAGCCTTCAAACCCTAGTCTTTACTAGCTTAAAGTTTTGATAACCCTAATTTTCTAGGATCTATCCTTTGCATGTTAGCTTAGCACCTTAAAAATACAAACTTTGAGACATGTGATGCTTCAAAACTCTTCATAGGGTGCTAGACTAACCTTACATTGGTATAAGAGCCGACCTAGAACATTAGGTGACCTTTTTACGAAGTCAAAACTCCGATCGAACCGAAATACGGCTTTTTAAGGGGCTCTCTGGAAATTTTCTAAAAATTGACATTTTGCAGAATTAAAAATATGTAAAAATCATAGCAGGAAAATATAAGGATTACGGCAGAAAAATAATCACATGAACAGTTAGAACAGCCGCGGAAACGCGGCCTAAGCTTGCTTAGGCCGCGGTTCCGCGGCCATATGTATAAATTGATGGATCATTTTTCTTCTGTAATTCATTAATCTGCTTGTACATATTTTTGGATATTTTTGATCTGTATTTAGTTTAGAAAAATTCTGGAGATAATTTTGGATCCGTCAATTCGATCGGAATTTTGTTTTCGTAGCTTTTCCGGGTAAATTAGGAAGTATTGAAGTGTTTGAACGAATGTCATTTGCTCACTATTCACGGGGTTTGAATACTTTGGAAATACGTGCAAGTCTTTTTGTGGTGGTCCCTCTAGAAGACAACAAACCTTAACTCGATTATGTGACCGTCTTGAACTGCCCTTTGAACCTTAGGGTTTGGGGCAGTACGGCGTGCCACATGTGAGGCGTTGGCTTGACCCTTCTACGGCTGGACCGCTACTACTGTGTCACACTCCAGGTGTTTGAATCCTGCTCAAGTGTTGGGCTTTAGTGAATCCTGGGTATTTGATAGTTCGTTCGAAAAATTCAATACTGTCTGTTTATCCGGAATGTGATACTATTTTACACTTTCTTTTCTGTGACCGTAAGTGTAGTATGTAGTGGTATTGCCGATTGCCGTTGCTATATGTCGACGACAATCGGTGTATGCATACTTACTTACGTTGATGATATGAGATATTATGTGTTGCTGAGATATGATGTGCAGGATTGTCGCGATTGAATAGCCGGGGGTTTTTATGTGAGATGAGAGTTTTATATTTTCATTCATGTAAATTCAAATGTAATGTAATATTCTTTTATTTGGGGCACTTCCAGGTTGCGGTTGTGTCACCAGTGTTGTATATTATTTACTTTTCCACATTAGGATGGACCCAAGGAGGGGAGCACAGGTGACCGGGTTCTGGGGTTCAGTGGGAGGCCATCTCGAAGAGTCGAGACCGGGTCTCCTAAACTCCAGGATTGGTAGGGTCACTTGCCGCTCTCGTAGGGGTCCAGGGTGTGGGCTTGGCTATTCATCGCGACTGTGGAATCCGTATTTTCTATTCTGGCTAAATACTAAATACGGACGTCCTAGGATATCCCACGTTATATCTATGTTTCTGCTGCCTGCGTTCTGTGATATCTGAGACGAATGACATATTATATATATGATATATAGTAGACGTTGCTTATGTTTTACACCCGCGCTAGTCCCGTTCCGCTATGCCGTTAGTTAAGTAACCTAACGGTGCATAACGGAACATTGCGGCGAATGCGGATGGCATAAGCGTACGTGTTATTTTCGTTTCTTTTATGTGATTGGCTTAAGGACTTAAATGATGGGATTACATTAATGTGATTAGTGTAAAGAAAATAAACCTAAAAAGATGTTATAGAATCGGATTTAAAAACTACTCGGCTATTTGTGAAAAAGCTACATTTCAAAACTGCGGAGCT
Organism: Agapanthus africanus; assembly: GCA_030015575.1. Lineage (NCBI taxonomy): Eukaryota > Viridiplantae > Streptophyta > Magnoliopsida > Asparagales > Amaryllidaceae > Agapanthus > Agapanthus africanus. The sequence continues at coordinate 113,721,512 of CM057347.1, forward strand.
TAAGCCACTCCTTTTGAAAACTGTTTGATTCTACAGCGATATCAAGTTCAAAGCGTTAAAGATTTTTCTTAAAAATCATTCGCAACCCTCCGTCATTTTAGGAAGTAGAGTACTTAGTATTCGTGCTACGTTTGTTGACTTTAGTTAAGGCGTAGTGTACGGTAGCTAAGTGATGTCTTCCTACACTGCATATGATGCAGATTAATTAGGACATTCATACGACTTTGTTGACCATAGTTAAGGGTCATATGGGTGGGTCTAATTGATCAAGAAATGACAGGTAGAACTTGACTGGTATTTATGATTTGTTGACTATAGTTAAGGTCATAAGTACTAGGGGTAAAAATTACATCGGGAATTTCAAGTGTTGAAATTTGCAATGAGATTGCATACCTTCCATGTGATGGTTGGATCCCGATCCCACTGTGGGCAATAGTTGCTCCTAGGAGAGTTTTACAGTTTACAATTAGCTAACTCATTAGGTGTCTAGAAAGGTGTTAACGGGGCTCCGCCTCTGGGAAAACGAGGTTTACTCTAATTAGGTCCATGCGAAAGCACGGGGAACCTCCCTCAAAGTACCGACACTGGCCTGGCTGAACGGTTAGCGAAGTTATAGACTGTAATTAATCCTGGCTAGTTTTTCTTTTTAAGGTTTGAAAGAAAAACTTGATAAAAAGCAGTGGGAAACATCGATTAGACAAGATAATAAACCAATCTAATCTATGCAAGAGCTTTCGCTGAGTGTATTCTTCTCTCTCTCTTAATGGCAGATACCAATGACTGGACTTAAGCTTCTACTAGATAAAAACAAACTGAATGGGACCAACTATAAAGACTGGCTAAGGAATTTGAAGATCGCCTTGACTTATGATAAAGTATCATATGTCCTCACGGCTTCAGCCCCGCCCGTCCCAGGTCCAAAATCCTCAGTTGCGGACATAGAAGTCCGCAAGACATGGGACGCTGACTGTGCCACGGCCACATGCCTCGCGCTTGCATCGATGGATAACACACATCAAAAGCAGCATGAGGACATGGACATTCACGGGATACTGCTCCATACAAAGGAGTTGTATGGGGAGCAATCCCGCGTATTACGATACGAAGCATCAAAGAAACTGTTTCAGATGCGAATGGCCCCTGGCACACCAGTAGGAGACCATGTGTTGAAGATGATAGCTCTTATAGAAGAGCTTGAGGACCTTGGATGGACAATGGACAATGAACAATATATAGATATTATTCTGCAGTCCCTCCCCTGCACCTTTGCTCAGTTCATAGTGAACTTCAACATGCATGGCATGGAGAAGGACCTCCCTGAACTCCTTAATATGTTAAGGAGTGCAGAGAGCACTATGAAGTCAGCAAAGACTCCCGTTATGACCATTAGACAGTCTTCTTCTTCTCGCCCAAAAGCTAAGGCCAAGGGAAAGAAAAAGAAGAAACCCACTAATCCTAAGGGCGGAGTCAAAAAGGTGAAGGGAAAGGGAAAGTCCACGGCTGGAGACCCAGGGAAAGGCGAGTGTTTTCATTGCCACAAGACAGGACATTGGAAGCGCAATTGCACGGAGTACCTAAGTCTCAAGAAGAAGCATGGTGATGCTTCTGCTTCAGGTGCGTTTGTGACTGAAAACTGTTTTTCTATAAACTCTGCTTCCTGGGTATTGGATACCGGTTCAGGTTCTCACATTTGCAATTCTATGCAGGGGCTGAGAAATAGCAAAGTTTTGAAGACAGGTGACCATACTCTCCACGTTGGAAATAGTTCCAATGTACATACAGTCGCAGTGGGAGAGTATCACTTGGGGTTGCCATCTGGATGTATTTTGATTTTGAATCCATGTTATTTTGTACCAAGTATGCTATGTAATATAATATCCGTTTCTTTGTTGGACAATGAAGGATATAATTTTGTGTTGCAGAACAATGTTATGAACATTCACCTAAATCAAATGTTGGTTGGGTATGGTACGCTTAATAACGGAATATATGTCCTAAATCAACACACAGTTTTCAGTATACAACACACTAATAAAAGAAAACTTTCAGAATTAAATGAAGCTTTTCTTTGGCATTGTAGACTTGGTCATATTAACGAAACAAGACTAAACAAGTTACATAAAGATGGATATTTAAACTCTTTTGAATATAAATCTTATGCGACTTGCCAGTCTTGTATCAAGGGTAAAATGACCAAAACTCCATTTACAGGACACGGAGAAAGAGCTACTCAGCTCCTTGGCCTCATACATAGTATGTATGTGGGCCAATGTCTACACAGGCTAGAGGCGGTTTTTCATACTTCATTACATTCACCGACGATTTCTCAAGATTCGGTCATGTATTTTTATTAAAACACAAGTCCGACGCTTTCGAGAAATTCGTTGAATATAAACAAGAAGTAGAAAAACAAACCGGCTTGAGTATTAAGATGCTTCGATCAGATCGAGGTGGAGAGTATCTCAGTACAGAATTTGCAAACTTCCTAAAAGAGAATGGGATTCTCTCTCAGCTCACTCCGCCTTACACACCATAGCACAACGGTGTGTCAGAACGACGGAATAGGACCCTATTAGATATGGTCCGGTCCATGATGAGTGACGCTGAGTTACCAGTCTCGTTCTGGGGACATGCATTGGAGACTGCAGCGTTTCTGCTAAACAGGGTTCCGACCAAAGCCGTGTCTACCACGCCATATGAGATATGGAATGGGAAGAGACCATCTCTTAAGAGAATTAAGATTTGGGGTTGCCCGGCCTATGTTAAAAAATAGAATCCGGACAAACTCGAGACACGGTCAGTCATGTGTAACTTTGTGGGATATCCAAAGAATTCTTATGGATATCTGTTCTACCACAAAGAGGAACAAAAAGTGTTTGTTTCTCAGTATGCCACATTCTTGGAAAAAGAGTTTTTCACAGATAAAGATGATGGCAAGGTGGTAGATCTAGAAGAGGATCTGGAGACACAAACTACAAATGACGATTTGGTTGAACCGGCTGTTGCAACAGAAACTGAAGAACCTCGGCCACTCCGTAGGTCTGGTAGGACTTCTCGCCCACCGGAGAGGTACTACGGTTTCCTCATTGCTGGTAACGGAGAAGATTGCATCATGGATGATGATGATCCTACCAGTTTTCAGCAGGCTATCACGAGTGGTGACTCTGTGAAGTGGCTGGATGCCATGAGATCCGAAATGGAGTCTATGTACACCAACAAAGTATGGACTTTGGACGTTGTACCCCCTGGGGTAAAACCTGTAGGGTGCAAATGGATCTTTAAAAGAAAGATTGGTGTGGATGGGCAGGTAGAGACCTATAAGGCAAGACTTGTGGCGAAAGGTTTTCGTCAAAGACCAGGTTTGGACTATGACGAAACTTTTTCTCCCGTAGCCATGCTTAAATCCATTCGGATCCTACTTGCTATTGCTGCTCACTACGACTATGAAATCTGGCAGATGGACGTTAAAACAGCATTTCTAAATGGAAATTTAGAAGAATGCGTTTATATGGATCAGCCCGAAGGCTTCATTGACAGTGGGAACAGCGAGAAAGCATGTAGATTGCTTAAATCCATATATGGGTTAAAGCAGGCATCTCGGAGTTGGAACATCTGTTTCGATGATGTTATCAAAGAGTTTGATTTCATCAAAAATCCAGATGAACCTTGTGTTTATAAGAAGGCTGTAGGAAGAGCTGTCACATTCCTCGTATTGTACGTGGATGACATTCTTCTGATAGGAAATGATATTCCTATGCTACAGTCGGTCAAATCATTCTTATCACTAAGGTTCTCCATGAAGGATCTGGGTGATGCCACATACATCCTGGGCATAAGGATCTATAGGGATAGATCCAAAAAGTTATTGGGATTGTCCCAAACCAGGTACATCAACACCATCCTAAAGAAGTTTAGTATGGAAGACTCCAAGCGGGGTGCCTTACCCGCTTGCCATGGAGTCACTCTCTCCAAGGATTCTTGTCCAAAGACCGATGAAGAGAGAGCTCGCATGAGCATTATACCTTATGCTTCGGCAGTAGGGTCTATAATGTATGCGATGTTATGTACACGCCCAGATGTAGCTTATGCACTTAGTGTTGTAAGCAGGTATCAATCCAACCCAAGGGAGAACCACTGGACAGCTGTGAAGAACATTCTTAAGTACTTACGAAGGACTAAAGAATTGTTCTTGGTGTATGGTAATACAGATCTCCAAATGGAGGCCTTTACCGATTCGAGCTTCCAGAGCGATAAGGATGACAGCAAATCTATCTCAGGGTTTGTATTTACCCTCAATGGAGGGGCGGTAAGTTGGAAGAGTTCCAAACAGGATACCGTTGCAGACTCTACGATGGAAGCTGAGTACATTGCTGCAAATGATGCCGCCAAGGAAGCCGTCTGGATGAAGAAGTTCGTCTCGGAGCTAGGAGTAGTTCCAACCATTATTGATCCAATACCTTTGTATTGTGACAATAATGGGGCGATGGCGTTAGCCAAGGAGCCCAGATCCCATCAGCAGTCCAGACACATCCTGAGGCGCTTTCATTTGATCCGGGAGATTGTAGATCGCCGCGAGATCGAGATTAAGAGAGTTGACACAAAGAACAACGCCGCGGATCCAATCACCAAGGCCCTCCCTCAGCCACAGCATGAGCGACTTTTTGAGATGTTGGGTATGAGATACGCCAATAACTGGCCTTAGTGCAAGTGGGAGATTGTTGGATATATGTATGCCCTAGAGGCCATTATGTGATAGTGGATGTATCTATACATGTATATATATTCAGTTTGCATTCTTGCTCGACATGATAGTATGCTATCTGGTTGTTCTTTATCTGACATGTTGATTTGATCATGCTTTTATTCATTCATACATGCTGATAAAGTCCCAAGGATATCTGCTTGACTACTCTGATTATGATAGAGATCATACTAGTGGGACATTTGTAGTCTATAAGCATATCCTGAAATGTCCCTAGTCGGAGGTGTATCGAGACGGGGCATCGATATACCAGAGTAGACTAGCGTATATGATACTAGACCCATGTGATGGGCGATGGATGTTCCCACATTCATCGATGTTTGACATCAAGATCATATACGGGTGCTCAGTGCTGACTGGGTACACTGGACGGACTCACCGAGAACTCCTATATGGAATTATATCTATCGTCGGATAGCAGTTCTCAGGTGACATTGGTACAGGTTAGTCTGTAGACCCGAGATCGTCATGGAGTCTTGTGTGTTCTCCCACTGTACTTTGATTGCAACCCTACCACGGCTCTACTGAGTCGTGCAAACAGGTGGCCGTTGGGTACAGTCCCGAGACACACGAAGGCAATGAGCGATAGGAGGGGTTTTGTCTCTCCCGGTATTGGGAGTTGATGCTGTGCTGTGCTCGACTGGTTATAACAGCAAGTCCCTGGCCAGGGCTGCTGAGATTTGCTGATAAGTGTTATCAGTAGTTTCTCGATCTGTTATAGACCATTCACCGACACGACTTATTGAGTTATTGGGGTCGACGTGACCATCCCTAGGCTCGATATGCAGCATATCTGACGAAGAGACCGGACTGTACGGTAGTGTTGCCGGATGGCTCGACGGGAGTTGTAGCAGGTTCGCTTGTTTTCTTCTGATCGCTCAATACCCGGGTGGCCGTTACGTTTAGCTGACCGCTTGCGGCTTGAGGGTACCTGATATGATCATCACCCTCTGCCGGCGTATTGACGAGTCTTAGAGTCCCACAGAGGAGTTACCCAGTCCAGGCGAAACGTTGTGGTGCGCGTATGCGATATGCGCTTGCACCCGATTGAAATGTGCGTATATGATACCAAACATTGATCGGGTGGCCTACTTTTGGTGGGGTCGTATGAGATATAGCCGAATTGATAAATTAAGTGTTGATTTATCATCTAACCATTAGTTATCTCACTTGAAACCTTTCTAGGGTTTGATGGATGTATGCATGCATGCATGTTTTTTTTTTATTTTCATTCTAGTTTCATGCACATGTGGATGTGCATACATGCATACATACATACACCCATCCATCATGGTTGTTAGCATATGGAAATGGTGGCAATGCAAGACTTACACCATGGATTAAATAATGGATAATTATTTACTTTTGGTTTTAAAGTTAAATGGAAAAGAAAAGGATAATCATGTTAGTTTCCACACTCTTCTTCTAACCTAACCTAGTTCAACTACCACTAACCTATGGTTATCCTTCTCTTTATCATTCTAAACCCAAGTTAAATTAACTATCTATCATTTAATCATGGTTGAAGTCAAGAAGGAATTAAATATATATAGTGATATATATTTCTTTCTCTTGCTTAACTCAAGGTTATCTTTTTACCTCTTGCAAAGAAAGGCCACCATCTTCATCTTCCTTCATCTTTTCCTCTCTAGGTTTTTCTAGTGAGTTAAATACAATCAAAGAAAGGTTTTTGAAGTGAGATCCAAAGCCACAACACCATTCTACTCAAGTCTAGCCAACTTGATTAGAGTGTTTCCTTCGGTTTTACAAAGTAGCGAGCTTGGACGGAGATCTCCGCGGTGGATCGTCGTGGACACAAGGGGAGTTCAAGAGGACCTCGATTCAACACCCAAGACACCAAGGAGTCTTGCAAAGGGGAGCTACAAAGGTTGTAGCCTTCAAACCCTAGTCTTTACTAGCTTAAAGTTTTGATAACCCTAATTTTCTAGGATCTATCCTTTGCATGTTAGCTTAGCACCTTAAAAATACAAACTTTGAGACATGTGATGCTTCAAAACTCTTCATAGGGTGCTAGACTAACCTTACAGTTTGTTTAGCTTGCATTGATCCGAATCAATGCAGTCCCATCAATTGATCACACCAATAAAGAACGAAAATAATGATGTACGTATATGCCAACCGCATTCGCCACTGGGTCCCGTCATCACCCGTTAGGTTACTTAACTAACGACAGAGCGGGGACTGGACTAGCGCGGATGCAAAACATATACAACATTTACTAGTATATATATCAATATATAATAATCTCTCAAGGCGTGATAAAATGCAACATCACAGAAATATAATAAGCATCACAGAACAATACAGATATCTAGGAATCCCCAGGTTTCATAGAGCCGCTACTGAAACCCGACGTTCCCCTAGTCGTGTGGATAGCCTGCGCAATGAAATCCTAGACCCCTACGGGCGCGGCAAGTTATCCGCCAAAACCTGAAGCGAGGTAGCCCCCTTCAGCAACGTGAATGGACCACCCAGCACTTCACGGAATCCGGTAACTTGGGCACCCCTCCTTGGGTCAACCTATACCCCCTACGAGTGCGGCGAATAGCCCACCAATTCTAGAGTGAAGCCCCCACCGTCTCAACGCCATGAGATGCGGGCTCGTTGCCCTCTAGAACCCGGCTATCCGTACACCCCTCCGCGGGGTAATCCTAGTAAAGAAAGTAAAATATACATACAACGGGTACATCGACCTCAGCCCGGTCGTGCCCTAAAAGAATAATATACAAACAGGCAGTGACGGCAGTCCACATGTCGGACGCTCGTCCCGCAATATCAAATGTACATATACAACCAAACTGTACTACCATTGCATCCAGGCTATCCCCACAACAAATCCGCAACATCACAGCACAACATAGAACATCAATGTGAATGTCACGTTCGCAAATCCGTCTAAAAGGGCTATAGCAGTTAGACAGGATTTACCGATCAAATGACATTCACGGTCGCAGATATAATGTAAATACTGTGAACTAACATATTTAAAATTTTCGATCGACTAAATATACCTAAGTGGGCCCCAAGAACAACTGTACCACTCAAAGAAAATCTGGACCCAAACAGAATATTCCAAAAACCCCATTTCCAAGTCAGAAGCCCACTGGAAAAATTTGGTGCTGTGATTACATTTTCCCTCCGCGGAACCGCGGCCAGAACAGGGGTTTGGCCGCAGTTCCACGGTCCTACTGAGGAATTACTGCATCAAATTTTTCCAGAATGCTTAAAAACGCTTGCATGAATTTCTGCAACACTCAAAATTTTTTTTCGAGCACAGATAAAATCGACAGAAACTAATGCTCTTGAAATCGCGGTTTTGGAATATTTGTTTGATCGAAGTTTTAAACACACTAGAGCAAGCTAGACTAGGTTAATGGCGTGGCTCTGATACCAGTGTAAGTGCACGGCAGCGCCCTGACCGTCAATCCGACGCCGGAATGCGGAAACGAAACTTTTACAAAACTTGTAAATCGGCACTACCGCGCACTAAAAACCCGGATCGGGCCATTAACCTAATGCTAGCTAACTAAGAGAAAGGGTAGAATGCTATACCGAGCGATCTATGTCCTTCGGTCTTTGTCCTCCGTCCCGATCTCCTCGCGGAATCTCCGGTCTTCATCTTCTCGTCGAAAGGGGCACCACATCGCCGGGTTCGTTTACGGGCTCCCACCTCTGTACCGAGGCAACTCAGGCACGAAGTTGGCGAGTCGACGTGTCCAAGAATACTGTAGGCTAGTGTGGATCACTTTGTCTCATGGGGTTATGAAGTTGCCATTTAAGATGGAGGAAATGAACAATGGAGATAAGCTTTATGAACTTTGGTGTAAGCTAAAATGAGAAGAAGAATTTTCCCACTTCACAAAAGTGAACCCCCCCTCCCCTCACATATGTGGCCGGCCTATACAATAATGGAGAAGGGAAAATACAAGGGAGGTGAGTGTAGGGAAAAAACCAATGGTGACCATAAGCCATGTGAAGATAATGAGGAAATTATATCACATCCATTTCTAATCTAATCTTTTTCCATTCCCATCACAATAAATGCACACATGATGAAAGAAAAAAAGCAAAGATGCTATATCCATCATTTACAAGAAACCCCCTCCACATAACTAATTTGCATACTTGCAAATAACCCCCTCCATCGGAAAAATCCGGCCATGAAGGAACAAAGGAAAACTGGCCAAAACGGAATGCAAACTGGCAACTTTAAAAAACTGATCCCGTAATAAATTACAGGAAAACCCCGCGACCGTATATACATACCTGCATTTGTATTCCGACCGAATACAAATGCAATGAGACAAAATCTACACTGTACAATACTAGGATCCGACTTAAACCAAAGCCCGCTAGTATTATCCGTCCGATCATGATCCTTGCAATACCGCACGTATAAGATCGAACCCTGCCGTATATCCATACGGCCTCTACAGTGTTTCGCCCGAAGCTTGAGAAACTGTCTGTGGGGGACTCTAAAGACTCGTCAATACTTTGGCTGTGGATTTAACCACTAGCACATCAGAGATATTAGCCATACGTAACGGGCTACCAGGTATTGACCAAAAGGGACGTCGATGAGCGAACTCATCCTGACACCCTACTGAGCCTGTCAGTGACAATATCCGTACAGTCCGGTCCGTTCGTCTATGAGTATCGCATGTCGGGCCTAGGGGGTTGGTAAAAGTCAGACCCCCAACAGCGGTACAAGTCATGTCGGAGTGTAGTCCAGAACACCCCGAGATACTACTGGAATACCTACCAGTAAATCTCCTGCCTTGGCCAAGGACTTCGTGTAATGGCTCTCCTAGACACAGCGCGGCCTCACCCCCAATACCGGGAGAGACGAACCCCTGTAGATCCGCTCACTGCCTCTATGTGGCTCGGGACTGTACCCAACTAAAACCTGTTTGCACGACTCCTTTGAGCGTGGTAGGGTAGTAAACAAAGTACAGTGGGAACTCACACGAGACAAATGACGATCTCATGTCGATGAACTAACTTGTATACATGTCACTAGGGAACTGCCATCTGATGCTAGGTATAATACCAACTAGCATGTTCCCGGCGAGTCCTGTCCGGTGTACTCATAACCCAATGAGCACCTGTATACATCTTAGGTGAACCAACTGACACCAGTGGCTTGTGAGACCGGTCACCACCCCTTGTCGGGGTCTCGACCGTATACACTAGTCTACTCTGGAGTATCGATGCCCTGTCTCGAAACTCCTACGACTAGGGACCTTTTAAGGATGTGCTTATAGACCCCAACTCCCACGTATATGATCGCCATCATACTGCTGGCAGTCAAGCAAGAATCCTAGGGGCTCTATCAACGTGTAATAGCGACCTGTAAGGTCATCTAAAGCAGTACACGATGATAAAGATAAACTAGATAGCATACTATCATCTTGAGTAAGACTGTCCTACCGGCATAGGTCATCTCTCAATAATTGCAATCACGTGCCTGCGATCCAATAATTGACTATGAGGGCACTATATCCAACAATTTCATGTCCTAGTTCCCATCAAAAACCGGCCAGGCCAGAATATTTCACAATGTGGTGTTAGGGGCTCGTATTTGGTGCGTGTTCTAGTTATCATCTAAGTAGTCTTCTGCAGTTGCTTAAATATTTGTAGAAGACCATTTAAAATTTGACAGAGAATGGAATACATCGAGTGATATTTCGTAGTTGTTTCGGCTTCGACACTTTAACATCATCTAAACAAACTAGTATGCTGTTATGGGTTGGTTCTGATACCGTGTTGGGTTACGACAGCGCCCCAGCCATCAATCCGTGGCCAAATGCAGAACAAAAACTTTTGGAAAACCCGGCGCTAACAGAACCCTAATCTACGGATCGTACCTTTAACCCTATACTAGTTGTATAAAAGGAGTTTAGAGAGGTTATACCAATCGATCCATATCATTCGGTCTTCAACCTCTGTCCCAAGCTCCTCGCGGCTTGCCCGATCAAGTTTGATCTCCGGTCTCCCCACATCAAAGAAGATCCACGTCGAGGGTTAGTAATACAGATTCCCATCTCAAAATCGATGCAACTCGGGTATCTAGTTTTCTAGCCTAGATAGCCAAGATGAAGTAAAGTGTGTTTGTGATTACATTGTCTCAATATACCCAAGGATTCTCAACTCATGAGAGGGTATGGGTGGAGGTTGAAGAAGAAGCCATGGAGTGAAGAGTGTGAGCTCAAGAAAAAGAAAGGTGCAAGTGAGGAAAAAGAAGTGGCTGCCTCTTTTCTTTGTTGTGTGATGTATTTTGTGAGCAAGTAAAGAAAACAACTCATGAAAAAACATCCCAAGCTCACAACAAATATCTTACACCACAAACAAAAACCCTAGCATGTCACCCATGACCCACCATGAGTCACACCCATGTGATATGCATGAATCACCAAGTGAGCATGCTAGAAATAATGAGTCACACTTTTCACCAAATAAACATTTAAGCCCTAAATGTTTAATCCAAAATGAAATGGCAATTTCTAATGTAAACTTGTAACGAATTATAAGAAAACCCCTCATCCGTATATACATACCTGCATCCGTATTCCGACTGAATACAAATACAACGAGACAAAAATAATCCAACAATATAATACTAGGATCTGGCTTAAATCAAAGCCCACTAGTATTATCCGTCCGATTATGATCCGTGCACAAGTGCACGTATATGATCGAACCCTGCCATAAAACTATACGACCTCTACAACGTTTCGCCCGAAGCAGTGAAACCCTCTGTGTGGGACTCTAAAGACTCATCAATACACTGGCAGTGGGTTTAATCATAAGAACGTCAGTGGCACTACCTATACGTAACGGCTACCTAGGTATTGAACGAAAGGGAGGCCGACGAGCAAACTCATCCTGAAACCCTACTGAGCCTGACAGTGATAATATCCATATAGTTCGGTCTCTTTGTTTATGAGTATCGCATATCGAGTTTAGGGGGGTGGATAAAGTCAGACCCCTAATAACGCGACATTTAGTGTCGGTATGAAGCCCATCACCACCTAAGAAACCACTGATCCGAATCAGTAATTCTGGACAACCTTGGCCAAGGATTTCTGGTGATGTCCACTCATGCACTCCGCGACATCAACCCCCAATACCGGGTGAGACGAATCCCCTGACGATTCGCTCACTGCCTCCATGTTGTTCGGGACTGTACCCAACTAAAACCTGTTTGCATGACTCCTTTGAACCGTGGTATGGTAGTAATCAAAGCACAGTGGGAACTGACACGAGAAAAATGACGATCTTAAGTCGATAGACTAACCTGTACACATGTCACCAGGGAACTGCTATCTGACAATATGTATAATACCAACTAGTATGTTCCCGGCGAGTCCGTCCGGTGGACTCATAACCCAATGAGCACATGTATACATCTTAGGTGAACCAACTGACACCAATGGCTTATGAGACCGGCCACCGCCCTTCGTTGGGGTCTCAATCCGTGCCAAACGATAGCAACGGTACTGACTCACTCAAGGATCTCGAAAGGACCCACAAATCTGGGACTAAGCTTTCCTTTCATTCCAAACCCCATCACACCTTTCATCGGAGAGAGCCATAAGAAAACATGATCACTGATTGATGATGTTTTTGGAAAAGTGTTTTTGTAAAGTAACCGCAATCAATAACGGTGTCGCTAGTAGCTAGCCGAGAAGAGTACGGGTCGTCCTCAAGGAAACGTCGAACTTTTTTCTTGGTTTAGACGAGTTGATTGAAATATGGGTAATTTGTTTGTAGATCTATGTTGAACACGGATATAGAATTTATAAAGAAGAGACTTGTAGGGTTCATAGAACTTAGTAGTAATGGATGATTAATTAAAGATAACTCTTTTTATCTTTTAATAGATTTAAAACTAGATCGATAGTGGTGAATGAAAATTAGGGTTTTTGGAGGGAATATGGTTCACACTCTTAACCCTTATCTTTTCATTGACCTCTATTTATGTCTAGCTTTTGCCAAAACAAGCGTTAATCTAATCTCAAATCGCGGTCGAGACTATCAATAAATTGGTAGCGCGTCCAATAAGAATGTTAACAATTACTTTGCTAAAGTTTATAAATTTTAAAAGATGCAAAAGAAGTTAAGAGATTTTATCATCCATTGATCTACCCTAATTTTATGAACCCTATCAACCGAGGAATTACTCATGCATGATTGAGATAGAAGAGAAGATGAAGAAGGAGATCATAATGTAAATGCAAAAAGTAATGCCGAAATTAAATGCAGAGAGTAAAATGCAAAGAACTAAACTAAACATCTACCTTTTTATTAATAAACTATCATTTACAAATCCGTCGAATTTAGAGTACAAGAACCCTAGTTTATGCTCCTGATCTTTGTTCTCGTTGGAAGTAGATGATGCGTCGATTGATCTTCTGGATTCGTGGATCGATGTAGACCTCTTAATCGCTTCGGACCTCTTGATCGGTTCGGATTGATCTGCTTGGTGGTGAAAGGTGAGATGATTTCTAAGTATAACTCTAGGCCCTTTAAATAGTTGTAGAGGCAGAAATCTTAGTTGCCTAATATGGTAATTTGTTGTTAAGATCACACTGAGAAAATCTCAGATCCTACGGCCCTAATAAGGCCGTGGATCCGCTGCATTTAGGGGATATTGGCCGCGGTTGGGCGGCAGAATAGTGGAATCATACTTTGAAAATTCTTGTGTTGTATGATGTTGATACGTGGAGATTGTTGTGATGTCTGGTTTCTTTAAATCTTCTCTGAGTCTCTGCAATTTACGATTTTATGATTTGATTCAACTTTATCGACATATTTTATTCCCGACATCTCGGATATCTCGATCTCCAGACTTGAGCTAAATCTGCACAATATCTCAATTCATAGTATTAGTAATATTTTTTATATTTGAGATATTTTCCTAATCATTATATATGTGATACAATATTTTAAGAATATTGATTAGAAATATTTGATATGATATATATATTTAAATTATCAAAATATCATATAAATATTATATGCATATATTTTCCTTCATAATGTTAAGTATAGTGTATAAACATATGGTAAAGAGTATTTTGCAGATAAATCCACATATGTTCCATATTTACGATAAGCACTTTTAAGTACTTAACAAAAGTAAGGAAAATGTTCAATCAAATGTGCAATATTCTTAACTGAACAAATACCTCCAAACTTAACTTTGATCGTCCCGAGCAAACTAGTTATTCAAGAGAGGGAAAAAAGGAAAAGAAAAATCTAGCACACTTTCGTAGGAAACACGATTGTACTTAATACATGCAACAAGCCTTTAAACCTCTAGATGTCTCTAGTAGGAGGAGTGTTGTCTCCTGAGGGTTTTCAGCGGATTACATCCACAAAATCCCATAATAAAATAAAGACGATGAAAGTTATATACAAAGATAAAGATTTATAAAAGAAAGAACTTGAAAAGAAGCGTTCCAAACTATACCAGCTTTTCAGTTGCCATGAGCCCTATCTTAATGGTCATGAAAAGATTTCAGCAATCACATCATCCCTCAATAAAATATCACCTTTAGTCTTCCTCCCTACCTTTCTTCCAAATATCGATCATATACCGATACGTGTGTGTAAAAGACATCCCTATACTTAGAGAATTCAATTCAAGCTATCATACTCTTATCCATCTTCCTTAGTACTTTTTAGTCGGTGAATATTTTAGATGGAATTGCTCACACATTCTTCATGAGATCGTTAATACTTCTTGAGATACTAACCGACCGATTACCAAATTTGCTCATTTTTTAGGCGTAATTAGCAATTTCCTCTTCTTGCAACATTTTAAGGCTTAGTAGTGGTTCCCAAACCAGTTGGTCTAAGGCACTAGGTAATAAAGCACCCTCGCTATATTTTTTATACTGCCTTAAGCAATTACAAAACCAGTGTTCATTTTTCTTCACCATTTTATATTTTTTATGTTTTGCTTTTTTTCATTGATTTTCATACTAAGGCTTTTAGACAAGAGCATTTCAAGGTATTCTCTACTATCCCAAGTTTCAAGATATGTGCAAGTGCATATAGTAGGATATCAATGTTCAAAAGTTTGGACTCAAGAATAGGGACTATTTTTCAGACTTAATTTCTATTCTCAGATTAATGATTTTCTTCATCTTACTAACCCTTGGGACAACAGCTCATAACTACCTATTACTAGTTTCGTTATAAAACATCTAATTTTCTTTCTTTTCTTAAATTTTTCCTATCTTTCATATGTAATTTTTCACTTTTTAATCTTTTATTATCAAAAAAAAATTGTGCTTTATAATGCAAAAATTGATGCGTGAATAAGCATAAATCTTCCCCAAACCTATTTGCAGCAGTGTCTTCACTAATGTCATCTATTAAGCTTAAAAAAAACCTGTAGACTTGGAAGGAAAAGTTAGTAACGGGGACATGAATAAATGACAGTGAAATCCTGCCCCAAACTTATTGTAGGCTCATAATTTTGTAAAAATTTATTTTCTTTCAAGAGCCAAAATATTTTCTCCCCCTCCCCACAAACTTGAGTAAAAGTATTAAGCATTTTTAAAATTATAAAGAGGGGGGTAAAGTTATTGGTCAATATAAAGCTTTACAAAGACCAAAAGTCAACACCAACCATTGAAATATTTTATCAATTTAACACCAAGATTGGTAGAAGATCATATCACCTATAGACGTGAAGAAGTAGGGAGGAGATAAGAAGTGTAATAGAACGGGTTTACGTCTCGGTTTGTAGAGACGAAACAATGATGATGGATTACTCGCATTCTCGTTCTTGATAAGATAAAGGGGTGGCGGTTCAACTTCTTTTGGTTGGGGTTGATTCATCACAACTCCCATGTCTTCTAAGAATGTGAGTTCTTCGGTGAAAATGTCTTCAAAACTTTCATCGATATTCCGAATGATAATCTCATCGGAAAGAAAGGTATGATCCTCGGACTCCATAAAAGGTTCATATTTAGCGTTGGATGTTGACCCGGACAGCTCGACTAACTAATTCGACAAGTCAAAGGGTTCGGACTTAGATATGAACTTGTCGATAGAAGGGTCCTTATGTGTATAATAAATAGCAGGATCAAACAACAACGTACTAGTGGACTCGAGATAAGTATCGTGAAGCTCTTCAAGTTCGTTGTTGTCAAAATCTATCATTTCGACAGAACACACGTGAGCATAGAGTTCGAAGGGTTCACTTCCCAACTTGAAAATATTAAGCTCAATTGACATCTTCCCGAAAGATAGGTTCATAGAACCGTTACGACAATTGATTATTGCGTTGGAAGTCGCTAGAAAAGGCCGACCTAGAATCATCGGGATTTGGTTTCGGGGGTTTGCTACAAGCTTTGTATCAATAACTATGAAGTCCACGGGGAATATAAATTCCCCGACTTTGATTAACACGTCCTCTAGATCACTCCTAGGTTTGGTGATAGATCGATCGGCCATCCGAAGAGTGCAGTGCGCCAGTTTTAACTCTCCGATGCATAATTGCTTATAAACAGAATACAGAAGCAAGTTAACATTAGCACCAAAATCGAGTAGAGCATGATTGATATTTTTACCCCCAATAGCAATAGATATTGTAAGACTCCCGGGGTCTTTTCGTTTCTTGGGTATTTGTTTAGTAAAAGCAGTGCTCACATTACTTGCTAGGAAAACTTTTTTAGGCACTTGAATTTTCCTTTTCCTAGTGCACAAGTCCTTTAGAATTTTCACATAGGACGGAACTTGTTGTATAGCATCTAGGAGAGGAATGTTTATGTTAACTTGCTTAAAAATTTCCACAATCTTCTCCATTTGTGGACTTGGTCTGTTGGCCCTTAACCTGTATGGAAAATGAGCTTTATCAATAAGGGTTGGGTCCAACATTGGAGAAGTTTGTGGGGATGGAATGGATCCTAGAATTGGAGTTGGGATCGTTTGAGATTGACTCGAGGAAGTGGGCTGAGGGTTCGAGTCTAGTGGAAAACGAAGAATAGGCTCGGAAGAAGTTGTTGGATTAAACGAAGGAGGATCAGAAGTAGAAACCGGGATATCATCAACATCAACATGTTCACTCACTTGGTTATTCAACACTCTTCCCAATCTCAACGTGGTTACGGCATACATATTATGACTTTGTGAGTGGCCAGGATTTGGTGGAGCTTGAGATGGAAGTTTCCCTTTCTCTCTCTCTCGCTCATCATGGCATTTAACTGTGCAAGTTGTGTTTCTATCGATTTTATTCCTTCACTATGGGAAGCAGTGTGTTGCACTAATGTTTGAATAGAAGACGTTAAATTAGTCGTCGTTTGCATGGATTGTTTAATGAACATTTCTAAGTTACGTTCGAGCGCAGAGGTTTTATCGGTACCCGGCCGTTGAAATATTATAAGGATCAAAATTGTTGGTCGGGTTTTGAAAAGGTTGCGGTCGAAAGGGGTGCTGATTTTGTTGTAGTGATTGCTGTTGCTGTGGGAGAGGTATTTGATAGCTGCTTGGGAACTGGTTTTGATTTTGAGTTTGGTTTTGGTTCCAAGCAAAATTAGGATGATTCCTCCATCCCTGATTGTATGTGGAAGAATCAGGATCATTTCTAGGTCATTGCTGAAAAGCAGCATTAGTTTGTTCTTGACCTTGAAATGGAGGATTCAAAGGACATACTACCGTTAAATGCGATGGGTCAAAACAGCAACCATACAGTGTTTTTGGGTGCGTAACTTGGTTTAGGGAGGCAGAAGAGAATTTGTTTTCGATAGCATCGAGTTTCTTTTGCATCGCAGTCATTTCGGCTTTTACTGCGATAGAAATATCGAGCTAATGAATACCTGCCCTAGATGATGTTGGTCAAATGCTTTCTCACTGTAAGGTTTGTTCGACGAGATCTTCCAGAAAATTCCATGCTTCACCATCGTCTTTAGACATGAAATGGCATTAACAAATGGTTTCAAGTATCTGTTTTGTAGCTAGATTAACACCCTCATATATAATTCGGAAAAGTTGTTATTTATCAATTCCGTGATGGGGGCATTGTAGAAGAAGATCCTTTAACCGTTCAAAGCATTTCCAAAATGGTTCGTTGGGAAGTTGGGTAAACTGGTTAATCTCGCTTTGAACACAGGCGGTTTTGTGATTGGGATAAAATTTCTTAAGCAATGCTATAATGAATTCCTCCCATTTGGCGATAGAGTGTACGGCAGTGCTATAAAGCTATTTTTTTGCTAGGTGGTAAAAGGGAAAAGATATAATCGCATAGCATCCATAGAAAGTTGTGTAGTGCCCATCATTGCGTATACGGTTTCGAATTTGTTTATAAAAATGTATGCGTCTTCGGATTCAAGCCGGTGAAATTCGGACAACAGGTTGATGAAGTGGGGTTTAATTTTGAAATTATTCTCATTGGCTGGTGGAATAGATAGCCAAGTAGAAAGGGGACCGCGTATCGGGTAGCATCTTTCTTGAAGAGAGATGCGCGGTGGATTTTGCGCATCTACGGGTGGTGGCAGGGGTGTGTTTATAAAATCTGATGGAGAACAGTCCATCTCGGTCGATGTGGTGGGTGGAGGGAAAAAGAAGATGGAGAAGTACCAATGTCGGAGTCGATAGTAGAAACGTGGACATGACGGGTACTAGAATCCCATGTCCAACAGGTCATACACTAAGCAGGTTTAGCACACGTTGAAGCGCGTGTGAGAATGATTTTAAAATGGTTTGTTTTGAAAAAGTGTCGGACGTGAGGCTTGACTCAACAAATCACAAAATGCACAATCAACCCTAGAACTAAGGTCACTTAGGTCAAGCACTTGATTGCTCCTAGACTTCCAAAGAACAAGCCGCAGGATCAATACTCTACCACCTCTTTATCGTTCTTGTGGCCAGGTAAGTGCCAGGTATCCGCTATATGAATCATCGAAAATAGAGGGCCTAATTAAGTAACCACTTTTTTTAGTCACACTTGCCTAGACACCATAAGAGAGATACAGATAAATGATAGATTACCCACGACCCTCCTCTGTCCTAATTGAGCGCGACGGTTCTTAGAGGCTTGGTCTAGATATTTTTTAATTAATGTAGGGTGAAAATATGTTTGTTTTGTGATTTGTGGGGCCTAAAAAGGGTGATGAAATCCCCACCCAATCTGAAGTTGGGTTATTGCCTCTTAAAGTCCGGTTAAAATATGCACAAACAAACCAATTATCAAACCATGCAAAAGATTTTTGAGCGGCGCTTTTTGCAAAGAATCCTGCAGAAAATTCAAATTATTGGATTTGAGAGGAGTGATAAAGATCAGAAAAATATACCTGAAGATTTTGGGGGCACAAATCCACAGAGCTGCCGCCCAACCGCGGCCAAATGCTTGCTTCTGCCGCGGTTCCGCCGCGGAAAAGCGGGTTCTTTTGACAATGTTTCTTCAGTGCACCCCTTTTCTCCTCTGGGCTTTGATGAAAATTTCTGAATCTCTAATTTCTCGTTCCAGTGACTCTAGATTAACTCACAAAAGTCGCAGAATAATTGTTAAAACACAATATGCAGTTTTGGTTCTCTTTTGTAATATGCTTGCTGGATTTTATAAGAATTCAACACGAATAGCAAGAAAAAAATTACACACGTATCCCCAGTAATGACGCCATTTGATTGATGGTGTTTTTGGAAAAGTGTTTTTGTAGAGTAACCACAATCAATAACGGTGTCGCTAGTAGTTAGCCGAGATGAGTACGGGTCGTCCTCAGGAAAACATCGAGTTGATTGAAATATGGGTGGTTTGTTTATAGATCTATGTTGAACACGGATATAGAATTTATGAAGAAGAGACTTGAAGGGTTTATAGAACTTAGTAGTAATGGATGATTAATTAAAAATGACTCCTTTTATCTTTTAATAGATTTAAAACTAGATCGATAGTGGTGAATGAAGATTAGGGTTTTTGGAAGGAATATGGTTCCCACTCTTAACCCTTATCTTTTCATTGACCTCTATTCATGTCTAGCCTTTACCAAAACAAGTGTTAATCAATCTCAAATCGCGGTCGAGACTATCAATAAATTGGTAGCGTGCCCGATAAGGATGTTAACAATTACTTTACTAATGTTTATAAACTTTAAGAGATGTAAAAGAAGTTAAGAGATTTTATCATCCATTGATCCACCCTAATTCTACGAACCCTATCAAGTGAGGAATTAGCCACGCATGGCGGAGATAGAAGAAAAGGAGATCATAATATAAATGCAGAAAGTAATGCAGAAATTAAATACAGAAAGTAAAATGCAAAGAACTAAACTAAAAATCTACCTTTTTATTAATCAGCTATCATTTACAAATCTGTCGAATTTAGAATATAAGAACCCTAGTTTATGCTCCCGATCTTTGTTCCCGTTGGAAGTAGATGATGCGTCGATTGATCTCCTGGATTCGTGGATCGCTGTGGACCTCTTGATCGCTTCGAATTGATCTTCTTGGTGGTAAAAGGTGAGATGATTTCCAAGTATAACTCTAGGTCCTTTAAATGGTAGTAGAGGTAGAAACCCTAGTTGTCTAATATGGTGATTTGTTGTTAAGAGCACACTGAGAAAATCTCAGATCCTACGGCCATAATAAGGCCGCAGATCCGCAACATCTATGGGGTATTGGCCGCGGTTGGGCGGCAAAATAGTGGAATCAAGCTTTAAGAATTCTTATGTTGTATGATGTTGACACGTGGAGATTGTTGTGATGTATGGTTTCTTTAAATCGTTTGAGTCTCTGCCATTTACGATTTTAAGATTTGATTCAACTTTATCGGCAGATTTTATTCCCGACATCTCGGATATCTCAATCTCCAGACCTGATCTAAATCTGCACAATATCTCAATTCATAGTATTAGTAATATTTGTTATATTTGAGATATTATCCTAATCATTATATATGTGATACAATATTTTAAGAATATTTATTAGGAATATTTGATATGATATGCATATTTAAATTATCGAAATATCATATAAATATTATATGCATATATTTTCCTTTATAATGTTAAGTATAGTGTATAAACATATGGTAAAGAGTATTTTGCAGATAAACCCATACATGTTCCATATTTACGATAAACACCTTTAAGTACTTAACAAAAGTAAGAAAAATGTTCCATCAAATGTGCAATATTTTCGACTGAAGAATCACCTACTGCGAACTCAAGTCTAC
The DNA here is from genome assembly GCA_030015575.1 of Agapanthus africanus. Lineage (NCBI taxonomy): Eukaryota > Viridiplantae > Streptophyta > Magnoliopsida > Asparagales > Amaryllidaceae > Agapanthus > Agapanthus africanus. The sequence continues at coordinate 113,742,481 of CM057347.1, forward strand.
GATGACAACGATCGGCATAAGACTTCTGCCTGCACTGGGCTGCTCTCATCCTGTCCTGAATCAACTGGATCTTTTTCGTAGTCTCCAGGACTAGTTGCGATCCTAAAATCCTGCTCTCGCCGAGCTCGGTCCAACAAACTGGTGATCAACACTTTCTCCCATACAAGGCCTCGAAAGGTGCCATCTGAATCATCTCCCGAAAACTGTTATTGTAGGAGAACTCTATCAAGAGCAAGTGGCGATCCCAACTGTCACCAAAATCAAGTACACACGCTCGGAGCATTTCCTCGAGAGCCTGTATAGTCCGCTCTAAATGACCATCAGTTTGCGGATGGAAAGCAGTGCTGAAATTCAAACGGGTACCCAAAGCTTTCTGAAGTTTTTGCTAAAGACGGCTGGTAAACTGGATGCCTCTGTCGGATACAATGCATGTCGGAACACTGTGCAACCACACAATCTCATTAATATACAGCTGAGCATACTGAGCAAATCCAAAAGTGGTCTTCACTGGGATGAAGTGAGCCGCTTTCGTCAACCGGTCTATAATCACCCAAATAAAATCATGCCCTCGACAGGACCTCGGTACACCCACAACGAAATCCATGGAGATCTGCTCCCATTTCTACTCTGGAATAGGCAAAGGCTGTAACTCTCCCACCGGTCTCTAGTGCTCAGCCTTGACATGCTGGAAAGTTAGGCATCTCGAAACAAAATCCGAAACATCACTTTTCATCCTTTCCCACCAGTTGATATCTCTCAAATCACGATATATCTTGGTGGAACCTGAATGAACGCTGTATGCTGACTGATGAGCCTCCTCTAGGATCTCATGTATCAGCCCCTTAGAATCTGGTACATATAGACGAGTCCTAAATTATAACACTCCCTGGACATCAATCACAAACTCTGAATCTCTTCCCTGCCGAACATGCTCCATAATCCCAAACAAACGAGCATCGTCGGACTGTGCCTCTTGAATGTGATCGAGTAGAAGTGGATGGGCGCAGACATGAGCAAGCCGCCCTCCGGTGGAAGTGAACTCGAACTGTACTCTTCTGTCACATAAGATCTTCCAATCTGTAGAAGAATGTCTCTGAATCGCGCTCAAATGGAACAAGCTACCTCCGGATCTACGACTCTAAGCATTAGCTACCACATTCACCATGCCCGGGTGATAAAGGATTTCACAATCATAGTCCTTTACAAGCTCCATCCAAAGATTCTGCCTCAAATTCAGATCCCGCTGCTGGAAGATGTAAATTAAGATTTTGTTGTCTGTAAAGATCTGACACGACTCGCCATACAAGTAATGTCTCCAAATCTTGAGCGCAAAGACCGCGACCATCTCTAGATCGTGAGTGGGATAGTTCTGCTTGTGTTTCTTCAACTGCCGAGAAGCATAAGCGATAACTCTGCCGTGCTGCATCAACACATAATGTAGACCCACTTGAGAAGCATCACAATAAACAACATAACCTCCTGATCTTAAAAGCAAAGATAGGATCGGTGCAGTCGTTAAACGAGTCTTCAACTGCTGAAAACTCTGCTCACATGCCTCAGTCCAAAGAAATGGAACTCCCTTCTGGGTCAGTACGGTCAACGGTGCAATGATACTGGAGAAATCCCGCACGAAACAGCTGTAATAACTGGCTAAGCTCAAGAAGCTGCGGACCTCTGTCACGGAAACAGGTCTGGACCAATATTGTACGACCTCGATCTTCTTTGGGTCCAAACGTATACCGTCTCTTGAAATCACATTGTTGGTTGTATGTATACCCTAGAGGCTATTATTGTACATATGATGTATATTATAGTGGATGCTTGGATATATATAGGGAGGACTTTCTTACTCGACATGATAGTATGCTATCTGGTTCCTATTTATCTTAACATGTACACTTATCGTCTCTCTGTTACATGTTGATAAAGCCCTTAGGATGTGTACTTGATTACCAGGATTATGATGCAGATCGTACTAATGAGGCTAGGTTAGTCTATAAGTATATCCTTCAATTGTTCCTAGTCGTGCAAGTATCGAGACGGGGCATCGATATTCTAGAGTAGACTAGCGTGTATGTTTCTTGACCCATATGATGGGCGATGGATGATCTCACATCCATTGTTGTTTTACATCAAAGATTGTATACGGGTGCTCAGTGGAGACTGGGTACACTGAACAGGACTCGCCGATAACTCCTATATGGTATTATACTTTACGTCAGGTAGCAGTTCTCTGGTGACACTGGTACAGGTTAGTCTGTAGACCCGAGATCGTCATAGAGTCTTGTGTGATTCCCACTTTGCTTTGATTCCCACCTTACCACGTTCAGGAGAACGTGCAAAATGGTGGTTTTTAGGTACAGTCCTGAGTCACATGGAGGCAATGAGCGATAGGAGCTTATTTCATCTCTCTCGGTATTGGGGGTTGATGTTGTGCTATGCTCGATTGGCCATAACAAGAAATCCCTGGTCAGGATTGCTGAGATTTACTGGTAAGTGTTATCAGTAGTTTCTCGAACCGTTATGGGCCTCACAGCGGCATGACTTATCAGGCTATTAGGGTCTGACGTTCACCACCCCCAGGCTGGATATGCGACATATCAGACGAAAAGACCGGACTGTACGGTAGTGTTATTTATTGGTTTCGCAGGAGTATGAGCAGGCTTTCTTGTTGATCTTCTGATCGCTCAATACCCGGGTGACCGTTACTTCCAGCTAGTACCGCTGACGGCTTGTGGGTGACTGATATGATCATCACCTACTGCCGGCGTATTGACGAGTTTTTAGAGTCCTACACAGAGGTTTCCTGGCTCAGGCGAAATGAAGTAGGAGCACATATGTGATATGTGCAGGACAGAGATTAATATGCGTATGTAATACCGTATTCTAATCTCGCGATATGTGATATCGGTCGGTTGTATGTGATACAGCCAGGTTATTGAATTAAGTGTTGAGAGTATTGTCCGCTCTGGCCGAAACCGCACGGTTTTTCCCTTTAGAGTGAACCGGACCGACCAGGGGCCACTTCCCAGGAGGTCACCTATCCCAAGACTTCCCTGGCCCGAGCACACTTAACTACGGAGTTCTCAAGCTCCTGTAGTTCCGGTTCACTTAAAAGCCGCCTCTGTATTGAAGAATGGTATCATTCCATTTATAGTACAGATCTGCCCTCTTTCGGAATGTATTCCAAAGCGTCACCATTGTTCTACAGTGGGTCCCACGAACTCAAGAGGTGGCCCCTACGGATTCAAGAGGTGGCCCTTGCCCACTTAACACGACACTTGGCGTGGCACTTTGCTCCGTGAGCAAGAACCGGGTCCCGACATCCTCCCCACCTTTGAACAATGGTTCGTTCTCGAACCACAGACCTACTATTGCGGGACCAGCTCTGATACCATTCTGCCACGCCCCACCCCAAATACAGAGAGTATTGTCCGCTCTGGCCGAAGCCGCACGGTTTTGTCCTTCGGAGCGAACCGGACCCGACCAAGGGCCACTTCCCAGGAGGTCACCCATCCCAAAACTTCCCTGGCTCGAGCACGCTTAACTACGGAGTTCTCAAGCTCCTGTAGTGCCAGTTCACTTAAAAAGAGCCTCTGTATGGAAGAGTGGTATCATTCCATTTATAGTACAGATCTGCCCCCTTTCGGAATGTATTCTGAAGAGTCCCCGTTGTTCTACAGTGCTTCCCACGGTCTCAAGAAGTGGCCCCGACGGATTCAAGAGGTGGCCCCCGCCCACTTAACATGACACTTGGTGTGGCACTTTGTTCCGTGTGGTACTTTGCTCCGTGAACAAGAACCGGACCCCGACAATATTAGTGGGGCAGAGGTAGTCGGTAAGTACATCCTTCAAATGTTTCTAGTCTTAGGAGTATCGAGACGAGGCATTGATATTCCAGTGTAGACTAGCGTATACGCTTCTCGACCCATATGATGGGCGATGGATGATCCCATATCCATTAGTGTTTGACATCAGAGATGGTATACGGGTGCTCAGTGGAGACTGGGTATACTGAACACTCGCTGAGAACTCCTAGATGGTATTATACCTATTGTTGGATAGCAGTTCTCTGGTGACACTGGTACAGGTTAGTCTGTCGACCCGAGATCGTCATAGAGTCTTGTGTGATTCCCACTGTGCTTTGATTTCCATCTTACCATGTTCAAGAGATCATTGAAAACGGTGGTTTTTGGGTTCAGTTCCGAATCACATGGAGGCAGTGAGCGATAGGAGGGTATTTCGTCCCTTCCAGTATTGGGGGTTGATGTTGTGCTATGCTCGATTGGACATAACAGGAAATCCCTGGCCAGGGTTGCTGAGATCTACTGGTAAGTGTTATCAGTGGTTTTTCGAACCGTTATGCTCCTCACATCGGCATGACTTATCAGGCTATTAGAGTCTGACGTTTTACCACCCCCCAAGGCTGTGATATACGACATATCAGACGAAGAGACCGGACTGTACGGTAGTGTTACTTGATTGGATTCGCAAGAGTATGAACATGCTTGCTTGTTGATCTTCTGATCGCTCAATACCCGGGTGGCCATTACGTTAGCAGACCGCTTGCGGCTTGTGGGTGACTGATATGATCACCACCTACTGCCGGCGTATTGACGACTCTTTAGAGTCCAATACAGAGGTTTCCTGGCTCAAGCGAAACAAAGTAGGAGCACATATGTGATATGTGTGGGACTGATATTAATACGTGTATATGATACCGTATTCTATTATCGCGATATGTGATATCGGACGGTTATATGTGATATAGTCGGGTTATCGGATCAAGTGTTGATTCGATAAGATATTACATTTGATATTAGCTGGTTGTATGTGATATAGCCAGATTATTAAATTAAGTGTTGATTTAATAATTTAATGTATATTTATATATTTGATATATTGAATTACATTAACTAATATTAGCTCACTTAAATATTTCTTTTTCTCACTTGTGTGCATATTGTAGGACTACGGTAGCGCCCCGGCCGTCTATCCGAGGCCAAAATGCGGAAACGAAAAATTTTCTTGACTTTAAACCGGCACTACCGCATCCTAAAAACCCGGATCGTAACCATTAACCTAATGCTAGCTATCAAGATAAAGGGTAGAGAGCTATACCGAGCGATCCGTATCCTTCGATCTTCGGCCTCCACTCCGATCTCCTCGCGGAATCTTCGGTCTTCATCTCCTCGTCGGAACGGGCACCACATCGCCGGGTTCTTTCACTAGTAAAATAAGGGGTTGCCCCTACGGATAATGACATCCGTAGGGGCAATTTAAGTTTGGCCCTACGGATTAATCCGTAGGACTAAAAGGTTGCCCCTACGGGCATAGACGTCCAAGAATAAAAATATTAATTCTTAATTTGGTGTTTGCCCCTACGGAGCCGCAAACAAAGGACCTACGGGTATATCCGTAGGGGCAAGTAAATATCGATTTAACAAAATCCCAGACCGATCGCCTACGCTCGCTCACTTTCTCTCTCTCTCGATCGCGCGCGAAAAAATTCCCCAATTCGCCCCGCCGTCGTCGCCAACGTCGTTCTCCTCGTCGCCACCGCCGGTTTCGTCGCCACCTCAGCTCTCGTCGCCACCGCGGTTCAGGTCGTCGCCCCAGCCCCAGCGCAGCAGCGGTTCAGGTGAGTAAATCTTTGGATTACTTCGGGCTTAGGGTTCAGGTGAGGTAAATTAAAGATTTTTGGGATTATTTTGGGCTTAGGGTTCATGGCGCGCGAGTTGGGGTTGGGCGGGTCGCGGTCGCAGTCGGCGTCGGGGTCGGGGTCGGGGTCGGGGTCGGGGTAGGGTTAGGGTTGGTGTTCGGCTGCTGTGGGGTGGGGCTGGAGTTAGGGTTTGCCTTAGGGTTGGTGTTGGGGTTTAGCTGGCCGCATTGGGTTTAGGGTTAGGTTGGGGCTGGGCTGGGGTAGGGCTGGGGCTGGGGGCGGGGGCTGGGGCGGGGTTGGGGTTAAGTGGTGGGGAGTTGGAAAATTATTCTAGTATGTATCCTTACACTCTAGTTAGTATAGCAAGATGCCCAGATGTGTTCTTGTGTACTGCTGTGTAAACCATTCTTTCACCAACTAATTCGTAGCAAAACTGGCTTTGGTGTTGTCAATTGATGTAGCCTTGAAAACTGGCTTTGGTGCTGGCTTTGGTGTTGTCAATTGATGTAGCCTTGAAAACATTGTTATATCATCCGATCACATTTATTTCTTATAGATGTTGTTTTGATATTGGATGCATTGTTCATATTTGATATGTAAAAATAAAAAATTAAAAAATTGTAGTCAGATTCATATTGAAAATGGATGTTAAGTGTTCTGGGCTCATATCGAATATGTTGGATGATTAGTGTCCTTAGGCACATGGATTCTCAAAGTCTTAAGGTTGATTCATGAATTTATGTGTCTTTTTTGTTTGTTTTGTACCAAATGAAAATGAAAGATGATGGTTTACGAGTTTCTTATTCTTTTGTTTGGTTGTGCCCAAATTGTGGACATGGATTTTTTTGCAAATCCTTACCTTTTTCGACGGAATGGAAAGGGCTCCAAATATCCTAGTTGCATCAATCAATCCTAAAATCAAGTTTGCAAACCAAATACAAAACTGGCAAGTTTTTATGGATTTGATATTCCAAAAATCCAACTCCAATCCAAATCCACTGAGGGGTTGTTTGTTTCATGGAATTAGAGCGTAAGTATGGAGGGGACAATTACTGTAGTAACACCAATGTCATGTTTTTAGTTTGGACGAGTATTGTTGCCGAAGGCTAGTGATTTGGTACTAAATGCTGTTGAATTGCTTGAATTATTAAGCAACTTGGGGTTAGGGTTAGGTGGATTGATGACAACAAAATACCATAATTTATAACTATATTACTCATATAATGTGTATGTCATGTGAAAGCGAGATGAAGGTCGAGGCAAGCACAACAAATTTGTTGGATGGGACAATATCAATAGGAGCTCATCAATGCTATTTGGAAAAATAATAATTCAAAAACATAGTGGAGTTTCCGATTGGTGGCATGGACTAGTTTGATGTATGTTGTTGGTTTGATTTATGAAAAAATAGGGAGACAACATGCATGTATGCATATAGGTAACATCTGCCAATATGCCATATCCAGACCGCAATCTATTTTTGCCTATTGGCTAATATGAAAATATCGGCCCGCGTATATGACATAATCAAAGTTGTTAAATCTTGATACGGTTTGTGTTTCGTTTTTTTATTTATCAGTTCTATCAATGTTGCGTATAACGCTTTATGATATCAGTATCCTACATTTGTAGTTTTAATTGTTGATTGTTATAGATGAATACCATTGCAATAATAGTTTTTGGTTGATGAATGCCATTGCAATGTAGGATGATCAGTTCTATCAATCTTGATCTCAATGGTTTAAAATCATGTTACACATACAACACGAATGCACAACAAACGCATAATTAGAGAGCGACTCGAGATATTCAGGTTAAAACCAATATATGATACTCGATGATAATATGAAACCTTCATATTCCCATCGATACTCATATATGAAACTAAAAGCGCCACTTTGTCCCTACGGTGCCCGACATTTTAATTTAAAAATATTTAATCTTAATTTGTTGTTTGGCCCTACGGAGCCGCAAACCAATAACCTACGGTTATGTCCGTAGGGGCATCTAAATAGGAATTTAATAAAAAAAAAGGCACAGAAATTCCCTACACCTCGATCTCTTTCCCTCTCGTTCCCAAAATTTTCTCTCGTTCCCGCGTCTCCAATTTTCTCTTCGTCGCCACCCGCGCGCCCTCTGTTCTCAACCTGCCACCGCCTTCCGTTCTTGGCCCACCACCGCCCTCGTTCTTCCTCGTCGCCGATATTTATGCCTACATTGATGCCTCAAGCAACGAATCAAATGATGTGGATCACAAACTAATTAAATAAATTTTGAATACCAATCTGGACTGGGATTTGAATACCAATCCTAGTTTGCTATATTTTTTTATATATAGTAGATGGTGATACTTCTTTATGTAAAAACAACCCTACACTTAAGCGAAATCATAAATCGAAACACACATATATAGAATACAACTCATACATGGGTATCCTCAAATCTAACTTTCATTGAATTTGCACGCGCACTTAAAATAACAACCTTTATACTAAAAAATTATGTATGCCATTACTTAGTAGTTTATGGTTTTTAGACGCAAAAGCCATTTGAGAAATACTTTTCCAACCCACTATTAATCCATATTCTCAATATAGTCATTGAATTTGCACGCGCACATAATAAGAAGGAGAAGACAATAATGTGGCAGAAGAAGAAGGAGAAGACAGTAATGTGGCAGAAGAAGAAAAAAATGACATTCCTCGTTCTCTGTTTCAGCATCAATCTTCTGATATGAACTAATGATGGCTTTCACATAGGCTTTTCCCTTTAGAGACTTCTTAGTGTCCAATGGAAAGCATACATCAGATTTGTGCAGGTCAGCTTCTTCTATGACTTTCAAGAGTCTCAACTGATTCTGTAAATTACACTCTAGTTGGGTGGTATTTTTACCACTTCTCACTGCAGGTGCGCTCTCTAATATCCATTTTGAATGTAATATTATCGATATTCAAAATGGATATTAGAGAGCGCACCTGCAGTGAGAAGTGGTAAAAGTATCACCCAACTAGGGTGTAATTTACAGAATCAGTTGAGACTCTTAAAAATCATAGAAGAACCCGACCTGCACAAATCTGATGTATGCTTTCCATTGGACACTAAGAAGTCTCTAAAGGGAAAAGCCTATGTGAAAGCCATCATTAGTTCATATCAGAAGATTGATGCTGAAACAGAGAATGAGGAATGTCATTTTTTTCTTCTTCCGCCACATTACTGTCTTCTCCTTCTGCCACATTACTGTCTTCTCCTTCTTATTATGTGCGCTTGCAAATTCAATGACTATATTGAGAATATGGATTAATAGTGGGTAGGAAAAGTATTTCTCAAATGGATTTTGCGTCTTAAAACCATAAACTACTAAGTAATGGCATACATAATTTTTTTAGTATAAAGGTTGTTATTTTAAGTTTTCCCTTATAGAGATATGATCTAACTGCATCTATAAACTATAAGTGTGCAGAAAATTATGATAAGAAACCATAAGAAAGGGTCGTAGCCATGCATAACCTTGAATCTACATACCAAATCATGCAAAAGCATGCACTTATTGTCACCTTGCCTTGGAATATAAAATATCTTGGAAGACTATAAGCGAGCATTTAAATCTTGATAGCTTTTGACTTCAACATATATTTTTCTCAAGTACCATGAAATATACTTGCTCCGTATAAACCGTTTTCAGGAAGATGGATTAATAATGACAAATTATCCATTGTGGCTCACTAGGTTAGCATTTTCTCTTCTATTAACTATCTTACTAATCTGCTTGGTAAATTTATTCGGAACCGGCTGCGAATCATTAAAAGACATGCATAAGAAAGAAAGCTAAAATACAGATATATAGCATACCGATACATCGAAACTTCATAGTCGCGATGGCAATCGAGAGATATTTATTTCTACACACATGGTTCGCGTGCGAATGCGTTAGGCATCATGGACAAATATTTCAGAACATGGAAAGTATTATTCGTATAAAGTAATTAATACTTTTAAACACCTTGGGTAGATATTTTCTTAGTTGATGCAATCATATCATGAGGACTAAATTTAAGCTATTATACATATGCATATGTATTTTTCTAACCTAATATATCACACACACACACACACACAGAGAGAGAGAGAGAGAACACCAGGTAGGTAGAGAAATCAGGTAGCAGGATCCTGAAGAAATGGAGTCCATAGCATTGCTCATCATCATCATCCGTGATCCCTTTGAAAAAATATTATCAAAGGGATCATGGATGATGATGATGAGCAATACTATGGACTCCATTTCTTCAGGATCCTGCTACCTGATTTCTCTACCTACCTGGTGTTCTCTCTCTCTCTCTCTCTGTGTGTGTGTGATATATTAGGTTAGAAAAATACATATGCATATGTATAATAGCTTAAATTTAGTCCTCATGATATGATTGCATCAACTAAGAAAATATCTACCCAAGGTGTTTAAAAGTTTTAATTACTTTATACGAATAATACTTTCCATGTTCTGAAATATTTGTCCATGATGCCTGACGCATTCGCACGCGCACCACGTGTGTAGAAATAAATATCTCTGGATTGTCATCGCAACTATGAAGTTTCGATGTATCGGTATGCTATATATCTGTATTTTAGCTTTCTTTCTTATGCATGTCTTTTAATGATTCGCAGCCGGTTCCGAATAAATTTACCAAGCAGATTAGTAAGATGGTCAATAGAAGAGAAAATGCTAACCTAGTGAGCCACAATGGATAATTTGTCATTATTAATCCATCTTCCTGAAAACGGTTTATACGGAGCAAGTATATTTCATGGTACTTGAGAAAAATATATGTTGAAGTCAAAAGCTATCAAGATTTAAATGCTCGCTTATAGTCTTCCAAGATATTTTATATTCCAAGGCAAGGTGACAATAAGTGCATGCTTTTGCATGATTTGGTATGTAGATTCAAGGTTATGCATGGCTACGACCCTTTCTTATGGTTTCTTATCATAATTTTCTGCACACTTATAGTTTATAGATGCAGTTAGATCATATCTCTATAAGGGAAAACTTAAAATAACAACCTTTATACTAAAAAAATTATGTATGCCATTACTTAGTAGTTTATGGTTTTAAGACGCAAAAGCCATTTGAGAAATACTTTTTCTACCCACTATTAATCCATATTCTCAATATAGTCATTGAATTTGCACGCGCACATAATAAGAAGAAGAAGACAGTAATGTGGCAGAAGGAGAAGACAGTAATGTGGCCGAAGAAGAAAAAAATGACATTCCTCGTTCTCTGTTTCAGCATCAATCTTCTGATATGAACTAATGATGGCTTTCACATAGGCTTTTCCCTTTAGAGACTTCTTAGTGTCCAATGGAAAGCATACATCAGATTTGTGCAGGTCGGGTTCTTCTATGACTTTTAAGAGTCTCAACTGATTCTGTAAATTACACCCTAGTTGGGTGATACTTTTACCACTTCTCACTGCAGGTGCGCTCTCTAATATCCATTTTGAATGTAATATTATAGATATCCATGCCTGTTTATGTCAAAATTACTTATATTGTCAATGTTTGATTGTCTAGTTGTTGGTGATGCGTCCATATCAGGGACAGAGGCCACTCCCGTTCCTCCAGGTATGTTTATATATTATATAGGGCATGTATATTGATTTAGAATGCTATATCATAAATATACACACATTCCTTTTGCTCTTAGTCGTCCAACTCATTATCATGGGCTGCTTGATGAGATTAGATTTGCGCCTGATGATCTACAAGAGCTTGTTCACTCCCTGTCATATGTGTAAGCAGCGCTATATGCGAGTTTACCTTGTTAGTATGTATGTACTGAAATTAATTAATATTATTCAAATTTTGATACATGTAGATACCAGAGGAGCACATCTTCTATCTCTGTAGGTAAGGCTTTGAATTTGTTGATTTTGGTATTTCTTGTCAATTTTATAGACCAGTATGTGCTAAATATAATGTTCTGACAGTTGCTAGGGGGAAGGCAACATTCGAGGCTGCTGACCCCAGTCCTGGACGCCGCACACGGACGGCACCACGGAGGTTGGGAGAGAGGCCGAGGACTGGGCTCTAGCAGGGCCCATATGAGGTTGGACTCCACCCCGGTGGTTACTTCCTCCGTCTCCAGTGAACGACGTATCCAGCAGGAACTGGAGAGCTTGAAGGCCACCGTTCAAGAGTTAAATGAGATGCTGGTATGTATACTACTTAATAGTAAAATATAATGTCATATTATAGATATCAACATATCCAATATCAGTACATAGCCTGAGCTTATTTGGTTGTAGACTTATGTTTTATTAATCATACATGTACATATCTAATTAAAATAAACTACAGTTTTCCAAACTAGATATCCAAATGGGGTTTCGAAATAACTCGATAATGATAAGAATTCGAATGTGGGTGTAGGAGCGGGTGGTTGAGCAGGCCCAGACCTCGGGGATCGATTTTACCGGACAGAACGATCCGAGGCTGCTGACCCCAGTTCTGGACGCCGCACACGGAGGGCACCACGGAGGTTGGGAGAGGCCGGGGATTGGGCCCTAGCAGGGCCCATATGAGGTTGGACTCCACCCCGGCGGTTACTTCCTCCGTCTTCAGTGACTGGCATGTCCATCATGAACTGGATAGCTTGAGGGCCAGCGTTCAGGAGTTGAAGGAGATGCTGGTATGTATACTACTTTATAGTAAAATATCATTTCATATTATATACATATCAACATATCCATAATTAGTACGTAGCTTGAGCTTATTTGGTTTTAGACTTAAGTTTGATTAATCATACATACATATGTAACTGAAATAAACAACGCTTTTCCAAACTAGATATCCAAACAGGGTTTCGAAATAACTTAATAATGATACGAATTCGAATAATAAACAGTTCTTACACGCTTCTTACATACGTTATATCCAGACGCGACAGGGTAGATCGGCCGAGCCTCTACTCGCATCTCCTTCGGCTGCGGCTCCGCAAGCCACTACATCGGCTGCGGTTCCGCAGACAGCTCCTGTAGCTCCACCGCCCACTCAGACTCCCGCAGCCGCGGCTCCGCAAGCGACTACCTCGAAGGCGGCTGTGCAGACCACATCGCCGGTTCCACATGCCGCTCAGACTCCCGCTCGCGACGAATTGCAGAGTTTATTGACCGAGGAGCAGGCGCGCGTTATTCTATCGTTATTCAGAGGTGGAGCTGGACCGAGCTAGGGTAGATTTTTGGTTCTTTTTTTTTGAAACATGTATTTATTTATATCATACACATTGTACTACATTTTGAAACGATATTGATATTGGTTTGTATTTATATCATATTCAGTTTTTGTGTTTCTTTTGTATATTATATATATGCGTGAGATGTGATTATGAATACTGCAATATATGATTTGATTGATGTATATATTATTGTGCACAGGGCGGGAAAAAATCAAGCAGCCCGTTTTTTTAAAAAAAATTACAGACAATATGTACCTACGGATTAATCCGTAGGCACACATGTTACCCCTACGGATATGTCCGTAGGGGCAAAATATCAGCAGTAACTGATATTTCCCCCAGATCTCAGTGCCAGGGGGTTGGGAAAGCCCCTACGGATATATCCGTAGGGGCCACTGACTCTCCCCTACGGCGTTATCCGTAGGGGCAAAATATCAGGAATCCTGAATTTGTGCCCCTACGGAAATGTACCTACGCATGTATACGTAGGGGGTAGTACATGCCCCTACGGACATACCCGTAGGGCCAAGTAATTTATTAAAATAAACCGTAAATAATATAAAATCTTATACCCTACGGCTTAATCCGTAGGGGAAACGGGACCTACACATATATCCGTAGGGGCAAGTTCAGGGCCTCAACTTGCACCTGCGGCCTTTGCACCTACGGGGTGTTTTTTGGCCCCTACGTATATATCCGTAGGGGCAGTGGGATTTATCCGTAGGGGCAACCCTTCTTTGTAGTAGTGTTTTACGGGCTCCCACCTCTGGACCGAGGCAACTCGAGCACGAAGTTGGTGATTCGACGTGCCCAAGGATGCTGTAGGCTTAGTTTAGTAATGTTTGTCTCATGGGGTTTGAAGTTTCCTTTTGATGGAGGTGGAGAAGAAGATGTGAAAATTGGCATTGGAATTTTTGATGCAAGCATATATGAATGAATCTTTTTCCCACACACAAAAAAAAAAAATACACCCTCCACCAAAGTGGCCGACCAAGCTCTAGAATGAGGAGGGAAAAATCAATGGAATTCAAGAGAAGAAATTGTGTGATAAAGAGGAAAAAAGATCACATCAATTTCTCATCCAATCCTTTCTCATTTAATGCAAATGAAAAGATGAAAAAGGAATCTAATAATGCAAGAACCATCATGAACCCTCCAAATTGCTAATAACACCCTTGCATTTAGCTAAATGCCACTTTGCAAGAAAACCTCTCTCATCATAAAAATCCGGCCATGAAGGAACAAAGGAAAACTGGCCGAAACGGAATGCAAACTGGCAACTTCAAAAAACTGATCCCGTAATAAATTACAGGAAAACCCCACGACTGTATATACATACCCGCATTTGTATTTCGACCGAATACAAATGCAAAGGGACAAAATCTACACTGTACAATACTGGGATCCGGCTTAAACCAAAGCCCGCTAGTATTATCCGTCCGATCATGATCCGTGCAATACCACACGTATAAGATCGAACCCTGCCATATTTCCATACGGCCTCTACAGCATTTCGCCCGAAACTTGAGAAACTGTCTGTGGGGGACTCTAAAAACTCGTCAATACTTTGGCTGTAGATTTAACCACTAGCACGTCAGAGGTATTAGCCGTACGTAACGGGCCACCAAGTATTGACCAAAAGGGATGTCTGTGAGCGAACTCATGCTGACACCTTACTGAGCCTGTCAGTGACAATATCCGTACAGTCCGGTCCGTTCGTCTATGAGCATCGCATGGCGGGCCTAGGGGGTTGGTAAAAGTCAGACCCCAAAAGCGGTACAAGTCGTGTCGGAGTGTAGCCCAGAACACCATGAGATACTACTGGAATACCTACCGGTAAATCTCCTACCTCGGCCGAGGGCATTATGTAATGGCTCTTCTAGACACAGTGCGACCTCACCCCCAATACCGGGAGAAAGGAACCCCTGCCGATCCGCTCACTGCCTCCATGTGGCTCGGGACTGTACCCAACTAAAACATGTTTGCACGACTCCTTTGAGCCGTGGTAGGGTAGTAATCAAAGCACAGTGGGAACTCACACGAGACAAATGACGATCTCAGGTTGATGAACTAACTTGTACACATGTCACCAGGGAACTGCTATCTGACGTCTGGTATAATCCCAACTAGTATGTTCCCGGCGAGTCCTGTCCGGTGTACTCATAACCCAATGAGCACCTGTATACATCTTAGGTGAACCAACTGACACCAGTGGCTTGTGAGACCGGCCACCGCCCCTCGTCGGGGTCTCGACTGTATACACTAGTCTACTCTGGAGTATCGATGCCCTGTCTCAAAACTCCAATGACTAGGGACCATTTAAGGATGTGCTTATAGACCCCAGCTCCCACGTATGATCGCCATCATACTGTTGGCCGTCAAGCAAGAATCCTAAGGGCTCTATCAACGTGCAATAGTGACCTGTAAGGTCACCTAAAGCAGTACAGATGATAAAGATAAACCAGATAGCATACTATCATCTCGAGTAAGTCTGTCCTACCGGTATAGGTCCTCCCTCAATCATTGCAATCACGTGCTTGTGATCCAATAATTGACTCTGAGGGCACTATATCCAACAATCTCCTACTTGCACTCAAGGCTAATTATTGCGATGTCGCATACTCACAGTCCGTGTGATACCGAACACCCAACTCCTCTACTAATCAGTCTCACAAAGCTCGTTTGCGAAACTATTGCGTTCGAGGAACAGCCTCAGTGAGTGGATCCGCTCTGATGTTTTTTTCTATGTCTCTCTTTATCTCAAGTTCGCGGAGAAACCCATCTCCCGAAATGAGCAATACTTGTCTTAGAATATGTCTTGATATCTGATGGGACCTAGCTCATAAATGAACTCCAAATCCAAACTTCTTAGACTATATCGTCAACTGAACTCAATCAGTATCCTGCGCCATTCCTCCCTCAGTATCCCCTTGGACCACCTGTCCAAAAAAACTGCCCTTCGTCAGAAGGAAAACTATAACTCTGACTGTCACTCTGCCATCTAGGTCACCTTGGAAGCCTGGAATGATAACTGTCTCCTAAAAAAGGCTGTTGTTATCATATCCCTAGAACATTCACTTATGTTCTAAAACTGCTTCCGAATGTTTCTCTAGGATTGGATCAATATCAACTTATTGCATCTACTGCAAAAACAACATCCGGTGTGGTACTTGACAATTCATGATCAACTCAATTGCCTAAGCAAGTGATCTGCCGATCATGCATATCCCTCTCCCCTTTAGTCTGTAAGACACCTTTAGAGAGGGTGATTCCATCACCTGCAGGTACACTACCGTGCCAGGAGACGTCCATTTTAAAACACCTTTACAATGCTGTCTAAGTACCCAGATTGGGAAACCACCCAAATCTGGATCTAAAACCATAGATCTAGTAACCAGAATGTCTGATATAATATCCAAGTCCTATATGGAGAAACCACTGTGTGACAACCACTGTATAACCGACCGTAGTATAGGAATTTCACTTCCTACTCTGTGTATGTCATCCAAATACTAGGACATCACACCCTACTACCTTCTTAACAGATCCATCCCGTATTCTGATGAAGTCAAATCTATGACTGTCAAATCAGAAATAGATGATCTATCTCCGCTATATCTGCTTTAGTCTATAAATAGACATAAGTCACTTGTCCACTATGCTTCCGCTGCTCCCACTGACTACGACAACCCTCTGGCAGAGTCATATACATGTACACTTCTAAAGCTAGTTTAGAACGACGCTATACTCATCCTCCCGCCGGGTCTCACAGTTTGGAACAACAGCAATAGCAAGTCTGGGTAAACAAGAACTTCCCTATCACCGTCCTTGAGGCTACCGGAGTACCTCTCGGGTGCCTGAGGTTACCCACCATATCTGCGGAGTGGCCAATGGAATGTCAAACCAGATTGAATCTTTAGGTTCTTATCAAATTTTCAGTAATCGTTTGCGGTTCTGGAATCACTTCCAGTTCTACCATACTCCCACTACTGTTTTCTGAAAAAATCCATTTTTATTAAAACTGTGGCGAGTCTAGAACAATATCACTATTGATCTTCCAGATGGTAGAAAGTCAACCCTCGTCATAGCCCGGGTCAACCCACAAACAACCATTACAGAAACGTGCCTTGAGTTATCCAGAGTCTGGTTTTAAGTATAAGCCGGACAACTCCCCGTACCTTAACATAGTTAAGATATGAACTATTCTATATCCAATATAGAAATAGAGGCATTGATTTAATTGGAACCAGATTCAAATTATGCAACTGTCTCCAGTGCATGTCAACTAAATGGAGAGAGGCCGATCAGCGTTACTCAACTTAGGAGTGCTTCCAATTATGAGTAACCTGAAAGAGAAGCAAGTTCTCTTAATCATTACTATCAACTGAATACCATACACAAGTATCTACATCCTCGATCACCTTGTAGAATTCCGATACTTGCAATACCTGGTTCTCTACTTTATTCTTATACCTATAACTTCTCAAAACTTGGACCTTGCATTTCTACGAAACACATGTCTAAGAACTAGAGAAGTCACAAGTAAACAGAATATAGTACGAGTACCAACCCCTCTGTCCTCATGGACACTGGACAACATACAATACTTTGTATAAGTCCCCTGAGTCTAATAACTCAATCCCTGTGTGTCGTAGGTTGAAAACTGTACTATGGTTATGAAGAGTTACACCGCTGTTTAATGCTCCTTACCTAACCATCAACTGATATAGGTAAATGTCATAGACATAATTTCAAAAATTTATATCTCACTTTATAAAAATAAACGTACAGATACATCAATTTGAAATTGGTGCATAACAACGGATATTCAAAACCAATATATTTGCTGTCCGGCAAACAACCCAGACGATTTCCTCAAATATCACCAATTACAACGATTCCCGATATAATGAGGACAATCACCTTATTCCCAATAAGTTACTCCCAATCATCATCTGTAAAACCATACAGATGTGAGAATCAAACCTGGTAAATAGATACCCTGGAGCAAGGGCTAATTGGGAAATCAGTTTTCTTTTAACAATACACAGTGAAACTGAAACATGTAAATGTTTCGAAGGGGTATCCGGGTATTCGTAGTAATGCCTCTTCCATTATCCAGATTCACAACTGTAACCGTATATTTCTTTGCCATCTCTCCAAATCCCTTTATATGTCTTCAGTCATTAACTTCTGTACACCCCTTTAGGCCAAATGGTTTTCTTCCTTCCCTACCGTTCGGCACCAGCCTATGGTTTGGAAGAAGACTATCCGATAAGCATAATGGGTGTACTGTCCTAATCCTAGGAACACTCGCAATGCGAGAGAAGGTAAAGATAATAGACAACTGAATAAACCCGATTCCTATTTCTCCTGAACCAGAATCCATCCCCGAACTGGAACAAGTTCCTTTCGAGTTCGTATATAACCATACGATGGAGTATCCAAATAACTGTGGATCTTCGAAGTGATACGGAGTGTCCTGGAGAAATACAAAGGTGAAGTGGGAGTGGTAATGAAATACTTGGTTTGGTCATGAATAGCAGCCGCAATTTACTTTACCCTCTTACTAATCCCTTTATTTGTCTTAACTTAATACCTTCTGTACATCACACTTAGGCTAATCGGCTTTCTTCATTCCCTACCGTTCGGCACCAGCCTAAGGTTTAGAAGAAGACTATCCAATAGGCATGACGGGTGTACTATCCCCTAATCCAAGGAGCACTCGCAACCTGAGAGAAGGTAAAAGGAAAAGGCAACTGAATAATCCTATTCGTTTTCTCCAGAACTGGAAACCATCCTCGAATAAATTCCTTCGAGTTCGTATATAACCATACGATGGTTTTATCCAATGGAAGTGGACGTTCGTAGTAATACGGGGTGTCCTGGAGAAAAGGGTAAAAGTAGGAGTGGCAATGAGGTATGCAACTCAGACAATCCAAAAGCCAGTGTATAAGAAGGTTCGGTCAACTTGGTCACTGAGTCATAATCAAGGGCTAGGTCATGGTCCCTGCCAAAGAGAGAGAGAAAAGAAACACTCAGCGTGCACTCTAACCCATATCAGAATGGTTATCACTTTATCTAATCAGGAAACCTCCCACTATAACGTCAAACTCTCCTCCAAACCTGAAAGAAGAATTAGTCAGGATCACCCGAGGAGTAAACTAACTCATCAGTGGGAATCGGGATCCAACTATCATCGCATGATAACGTGATGGAATTCACTTACGTCACCACACTCCAGAAGGTATGCGCATGCCTGACAAGTTTCAGTTTCTTTAGAAACTCCCGATGTGATTTTTACCCCAAGCGGCTTATGACCTTGACTAGGTCAACAAAACATAAATCGCCAGTCAAGTTCAACCCGTCATTATTCTGGATTGTATTAAACCCACCCGTACGTGCCTTTGACTAGGTCAACAAGGCCGCACGACTGTCCTAACCAATCCCATTTATGCAACAAACAAGCACCATTTAGCTACCGAACACTACGTCTTGACTAGGTCAACAAACGCAACACGAATACTGAATAATACCTGTAAGAAATGACGGAGGGCTGCGGCTGGTTTTTAGCGAAAAACCTTTAACGTAATGAACATGATATCGTTGAAGGAGCTGCATAACTTTTTATAAAAATATAGTGACGAAAACCTTTGCTAAAGAGGTCACTCCCGGTGAAGGGATCTCGGCTCTTTCCCCGTAGAATGAGGTGCAGGATATTCCAACTGAATACCACGATGCAAAGCAAAAGTAATCGACTATAGTGAAGTTATTGCCCAGACGTGAACTTCTGTCCAAGGGGTCACTCCCGGTGAAGGGATCTCGGCCCTTGCCTCGTCGACTGAGGTGCTAGATATTCATAACCGAATACCACTGTGCAAAACAAAAGAGAACGTCCTTGCAATAACAGCTTTTTGAAAAATGTTCCAACAACATCAGAATAGGTTTGTTTAGCTTGCATTGATCCGAATCAATGCAGTCCCATCAACTGATCACACCAATAAAGAACGAAAATAATGATGTACGTATATACCATCCGCATTCACCACTGGGTCCCGTCATCACCCGTTAGGTTACTTAACTAACGACAGAGCGGGGACTGGACTAGCGCGGATGCAAAACATATACAATATCTACTAGTATATATATCAATATATAATATTCGCTCAAGGCGTAATAAAATGCAACATCACAGAAATGTAATAAGCATCACAAAATAATACAGATATCTGGTATCCCCGGGTTTCATAGAGCCGCTACTGAAACCCGACGTTCCCCTGGTCGTGTGGATAGCCTGTGCAATGAAATCCTAGACCCCTACGGGCGCAGCAAGTTACCCGCCAAAACCTGAAGCGAGGCAGCCCCCTTCAACAACGTGAATGGACCACCCAGCACTTCACGGAATCCGGTAACTTGAGTACTCCTCCTTGGGTCAACCTGTACCCCCTACGAGTGCGGCGAATAGCCCGCCAATTCTAAAGTGAAGCCCCCTCCGTCTCAACACCATGAGATGCGGGCCCGTTGCTCTCTAGAACCCGGCTATCCGTGCACCCCTCCGCGGGGTAATCCTAGTACAGAAAATAAAATATATACAACGGGTACATCGACCTCAGCCCGGTCGTGCCCCAAAAGAATAATATACAAACAGGCAGTAACGGCAGTCCACATGTCGGACGCTCGCCCCGCAATATCAAAAGTACATATACAACCAAACTGTACTAACATTGCATCCAGGCTATCCACCACGACAAATCCGCAACATCCCAGCACAACACAGAACATCAACGTGAATGTCACGTTCGCAAATCCGTCTAAAAGGGCTATAGCAGTTAGACAGGATTTACCGATCAAGTGACATTCACGGTCGCAGATATAATGTAAATACTGTGAACTAACATGTTTAAAATTTTCGATCGACAAAATTTACCGAAGTGGGCCCCAAGCATAACTGTAACACTCAAAATAAATCTGGGCTCAAAAGGAATATACCAAAAACTCTATTTCCATGTCAGAGAGGCACTGTAGAAATTTGGTGCAGAGAGGAGTCAAAAGTGCGGCGGAACCCCGGCCAAAGCATGGGTTTGGCCGCGGTTCCGCGGCGGAACAGTAATGTTAGGGCACCAAATTTTCACAGAATGCATAAAAAACCGTGCACGATTTTTTGACTTGTACCAAATAATTTTTTGAGCACTGCAAAAATTCGACAGAAAACTGATACATGAAAACGCGGTTTTTGGAAAATCTGTTCGATCGAACTTGTAAACATGTTAGAGCAAGCTAGACTAGCTTAATGGCGTGGCTCTAATATCATGTAGGACTACGGTAGCGCCTCGGCCGTCTATCCGAGGCCAAAATGCGGAAACGAAAAATTTTCTTGACTTTAAACTGGTACTACCGCATCCTAAAAACCCGGATCGTAACCATTAACCTAATGCTAGCTATCAAGATAAAGGGTAGAGAGCTATACCTAGCGATCCGTATCCTTCGGTCTTCGGCCTCCACTCCGATCTCCTCGCGGAATCTTCGGTCTTCATCTCCTCGTCGGAACGGGCACCACATCGCAGGGTTCTTTTACGGGCTCCCACCTCTGGACCGAGGCAACTCGAGCACGAAGTTGGCGAGTCGACGTGCCCAAGGATGCTGTAGGCTTAGTGTAGTAATGTTTGTCTCATGGGATTTGAAGTTGCCATTTGATGGAGGTGGAGAAGAAGATGTGAAAATTGGCTTTGGAATTTTTTATGCAAGCATATATGAATGAATCTTTTTCCCATACACAAAAAAAATACACCCTCCACCAAAGTGGCCGGCCAAGCTCTAGAATGAGGAGGGAAAAATCAATGGAATAAAGCAAGAAAAGAAATTGTGTGATAAAGAGGAAAAAAGATCACATCAATTTCTCATCCAATCCTTTCTCATTTAATGCAAATGAAAAGATGAAAAAGGAATCTAATAATGCAAGAACCATCATGAACCCTCCAAATTACTAATAACACCCTTGCATTTAGCTAAATGCCACTTTGCAAGAAAACCTCTCTCATCATAAAAATCCGGCCATGAAGGAACAAAGGAAAACTGGCCGAAACGGAATGCAAACTGGCAACTTCAAAAAAATGATCCCGTAATAAATTACAGGAAAACCCCGCGATTGTATATATATACCCACATTTGTATTCCGACCGAATACATATCCAAAGAGACAAAATCTACACTGTACAATACTAGGATCCGGCTTAAACCAAAGCCCGCTAGTATTATCCGTCCGATCATGATCCGTGCAATACCACACAGCGTTTCACCCGAAACTTGAGAAACTGTCTGTGGGGGACTCTAAAAACTCGTCAATACTTTTGGCTGTGGATTTAACCACTAGCACATCAGAGGTATTAGCCATACGTAACGGGCTACCAGGTATTGACCAAAAGGGACGTCTGTGAGCGAACTCATGCTGACACCCTACTGAGCCTGTCAGTGACAATATCTGTACAGTCCGGTCCGTTCGTCTATGAGCATCGCATGGCGGGCCTAGGGGGTTGGTAAAAGTCAGATCCTCAAAAGCGGTACAAGTCGTGTCGGAGTGTAGCCTAGAACACCCTGAGATACTACTGGAATACCTACCAGTAAATCTCCTGCCTCGGCCGAGGGCTTTGTGTAATGGCTCTCCTAAACACAGCGCGACCTCACCCCCAATACCGGGAGAGACGAACCCCTGCCGATCCGCTCACTGCCTCCATATGGCTCGGGAATGTACCCAACTAAAAGCTGTTTGCACGACTCCTTAGAGCCATGGTAGGGTAGTAATCAAAGCACAGTTGGAACTCACACGAGACAAATGACGATCTCAGGTCGATGAACTAACCTATACACATGTCACCAGGGAATTGCTATCTGACGTATGGTATAATCCCAACTAGCATGTTCCCGGCGAGTCCTGTCCGGTGTACTCATAACCCAATGAGCACCTGTATACATCTTAGGTGAACCAACTGACACCAGTGGCTTGTGAGACCGGCCACCGCCCCTCGTCGGGGTCTCAACTGTATACACTAGTCTACTCTGGAGTATCAATGCCCTGTCTCGAAACTCCCACGACTAGGGACCATTTAAGGATGTGCTTATAGACCCCAGCTCCCACGTATATGATCGCCATCATACTGCTGGCCGTCAAGCAAGAATCCTAAGGGCTCTATCAACGCGCAATAGTGACCTGTAAGGTCACCTAAACCAGTACACGATGATAAAGATAAACCAGATAGCATACTATCATCTCGAGTAAGACTGTCCTACCGGTATAGGTCCTCCCTTAATCATTGCAATCACGTGCCTGTGATCCAATAATTGACTCTGAGGGCACTATATCCAACACATATAGTATATATGTGATATATATTAATGTACATTTTATTTGTGTCATGCTTGATGCCACATGCTTCATGGGTGTATGAGACTTACACTGTGCTTAATATAATATTAGGGTTTTTATTTATCCATGTAATTCAAAATTGACGGAAATATGTCATGGCTAGAAGCTTGGAGAAGCTTATGCTAACCATTGACTTAGTCCACTAATTTTGTTTTACATGTGATATTTATTAACCTAACTATTATCCTTAGCCATAATTTAGTATTTACAAGAGTTAGAATATGATATAAACTCACCCATGGTTGCTATTCTCACTTCATGAGTTTCATTCTCTTCTCCACATCATCTTCTTCTTCCTCAAGAAAAAGCTTTCTAGCTTTTCTCCAAGTGGAGAAATATTGTGAGAAAAATAAATCTAAAGTGAGCAAAATTCCTACTTCATCATCCTCTACTAGATTAGCCATTGAGTTTAGGGTGTTTCCTTCACTAAACCCTAATTTAGTGAAGAGATAGTTTGGATTGGTGTCTCCTCGACGTAGATCATCTTCGGCCTCAAAGACTTCAAGCAAGCTTGTTCCGTTCATCTTGTGGAGCCTTTCTAGAGTCCGGGAGTTCACTACTTGGAGCGAAGGGACTACTACACGGAGCTATTGAAGTGAAGGACCGGTCTACAAAGGTTGTATCCCTTGTTCACATTGTATGTAAATTTGTTTACATTGCCGTTTCGTCTAAATCTCTAGTTAAGATTCTAGGATTAGGGTTGTTTAGCATGGAAATTTTTTGAAATTGGCATGGACGATGCCACCCAAAACCTTGCTGTCATGCTGAACATCCCAACACAAATGTTATTAGATACCGAACCTGATATACAACATTACATCAAATTCTATATTAAGTTAAAGAAGGATATAATTATGTATTGGAGGATAATGTTGTGAACATTTCCCTGAATCAAGAGTTGATTGGATCAGGAACGTTATGTAATGACATATACGTTCTAAATCAAACCACAGTCCAAGGTATACAGAACACACACAAGAGGAATAGTTTAGAAATGAACGAATCCTTCTTGTGGCAATGTAGACTAGGTCATATCTATGCGACATGACCAGCTAAGTTACATAAGGATGAATATGAGAATCCGTTTGATTTTCATTTTATGATACTTGACAGTCTTGTCTCAAAGGTAAAATGACCAATTGTCACGACCCAAAGGTACGGAACGTGACTGGCACTTAGATTACGAGACGTCTAAGGGCGTAACGTAACCTAAGTCAGCTAAAGCCCAGAAAATGTAAACCATAAGCAATAAGAGTGGAGGAGAACCTTTTATGAAAATGCTTTAAACCAAATAAGTTGTATTAATCCCTTTTTGAAAACATCAAAATTTTCCGAAAATTTC
Organism: Agapanthus africanus; assembly: GCA_030015575.1. Taxonomy (NCBI): domain Eukaryota; kingdom Viridiplantae; phylum Streptophyta; class Magnoliopsida; order Asparagales; family Amaryllidaceae; genus Agapanthus; species Agapanthus africanus. Next base: position 113,767,136 of record CM057347.1, read on the forward strand.
GGCAGAGTCTCCTTTGTAAATACTAGCCCCCAAAATGGGTACAACAAGATATATAAAGCTGTAATAACAAAATGGAATCCCCAAGCGGGAGCTAGCTCTTCGCCCAAGGCGGATCACAACCACATGCAATATTTATGCAATATCAAACAAATAGCATAAAGAAATGCAAAGAAATAAGAAAAACACAACGTCGGCTCAAGTGAGCTCGACCCCAAAGAAACCATATATACACAAATCTCTCAGTTTCATCACTAGGTTGCATATACAGATAAGAAGTGGTAGATGGAGAATACTAAATACAAGATAGTACAAAAGAGATATAGTGTCCTCGCAAACCCACCTACGAGCAATGTCGCGAGTCTGAGCAAAAGAAGCCAATGATAAGATAAGCCCGCCGCTACAAGGCTGATGGGTCCGACCTGCAAGACATTGTGGCACAACGGGGGTGTGTTGCCAGCTCGTGAGTAGAATATAATATCTAATAAGGCTATCATAAGAATGCACGCAAATGCGCCACAACATGTATGTCTAGATGTGATGTAATGCCACTAGTATGTATGCACATGTATGCAACATCAATACGAAATCTTTAAGTATTTAAATATGATGATTCTCTGCATTCTTAACTTAGAAAAAGAATATCTGCGCAATAGCTAAAGTACCATCAATGAAATCATCTGAAAATCGTGTCAAGCATCGACACCAAATATGGAAATACATCTGTCTCAATGTCTCACTATATCAATGTCTCAATACATCTGGCTCCGTCAGTCCGGATCAGCCCATATCATCAAATCTCACGACAACGGTCAGTATCCTCCGGATATTCGCCGCGCCAGATATCACCGGTAGGTAGTCTTCCCCTGCCAGGCTCATCGTCTACAACTCGATCTTCTTGCCCCGGGGTACCATACCGGGCCCACCATGTACCCGAGACGGTTTATCCACTCCTCGAATCGGGTCTCGAAATCCAACAGAAAACATGAAATCTCATGGTGGACGACACATACATCACGAGAAAACCGCAACTTTATTTTAAAAATGATAATAATAAGATTTTGTTAAATTCTTGCGGTTTTCCCCAAAATCCAGAAATCGCATCAATACTAAAATCCTCAAGAAAATCATAATACCCAACATGTTGTATATGATAAATACTTATGATGTCAAAGCTATGCAATGTGATTTATGGCTAGGAACCTATATAAGAATGATGATGAAGTGATGTATATATCTATGCTATGCAATTCAATGTATCATATACGATGCAAGTGTTGATACTGAACTAAGCAGGTTCTACAGTGCTCATGGCATGGCAATTACCAAAAGCGTGTGTGTCACATAAATAGTGTGCGTGCAACATGAGCCAATGGTAATGGTGTAAGTGTCCTAAGGAGTGATATCACATATAAGTATATAGATATCTATGCAATGCCAGCAGAAGAATAACTAGAAGGGTATGCATATGAATGAGATGGTTAACTAACTAACAATGCATATAGTTTTGCAAGAATAAAGTGATCCTAACTATGGGGCACCTTGCGCCATCCAGACGATTCCTCCATAGATGTATACATCTACTCACCTGAACGCCTCGCTAATCAGATCCAGCCACCGCTTTGCCTTTGCGCGCCGCGTCCGATATTTCTGCAACCGATCCTAAAATTGCATGACACACAACATAAGATTACAACTCATGAAACAACGCAAGTCCAATATGAAAAGATCGACGCTCATAAGTTAGGCACAACGTGTACTCGGTGTGCGGAAAACACACGAAAATCGCTAAAACCTTAACTAAAATCGTCGTTTCGTGGCAACCGCCAAAACTAAAACCCGACTAGAGCAAACTCCGCATTTGCACACCCTACAAGTCGTAGAAGATGCTAATAATATCGTCACGATAACGCAATTAAGTCACTTCCTAATAATTTAGAAAACCTAGTAAGCATTCGCGTAAAAATGCCGATGCAAACCTCGCGGATTAACGACTTAGCGATCGTAATATCGCACAACCTTCCAATTCAAGCTACTAGATGGCCACAACACAATTTACAACCCACTTACAAAACTTCAAACCCTAATTAAAATTCCAAACCTTTACTAGAATTTTCAAAACACACCATTACAATGAAATTAACACATTAAAATTCTAAATTAGCTTATTTAAACTACAATTAAACAACTTGATTAGAACTTATACCTCCCAAGTGTGGATTCCCTTGCATTAAGCCTCCAAAGTTTCTTCTTTTCACCTTTTTTAAAAGCAATTAGGGTTTGGGAAGAGGTGGAAAAGGGTTTAGGGTTGAATTAGTGAAGAAAATTATGTATTTTTTAGGATTTTTGTTGATTTTAGCAAAAATTTTGAAGCAAGAAAATAGGGAAAGAGGGGGGAACCTGCAGGTTGAGCTCGACCTGAGCTAGGAGGAGAGTGTAGTGAGAGATTTGTGTAGAAATTTCTACAAAAAAAGCCTTTCCCAAGCTCATTAAATGACTATCACATCAATTTTTTACAAAAAAAACCCCATTTTAATGAATTTTTTAAACCATAAAACCACAATTCTTGGAAAGTTTTGGTAAAATTTTTGTTACTACTATATTTTAGTTTATAATGTTTTCTAAGTGTGTAATTTACCTATTTAAATTTGTATTTATCACTAATTTAATGTATTTTTAAAAGCTTAAAATAATATTAAAAATAATTAATAAAGGAAAACTTTTTAATTAACTAGAAATTTTAAGTGACAATTTAGTGACCAAATTTTAGCAATACCTTATCTAAATTTTGTATAATTAGGCCTATATTGAAAATTACTTATTTTGATTTTTTACGGAAAAACTGATTATTTTGCCGATTATCGAAAAACTGCCTAAACGAAATTCAAAGCGTTACACCAATACTCCGTTTACTGGAAACAGAGAAAGAGTTACTGAACTCTTGGGACTGATACATGATGATGTATATGGTTCTATGTCTACAAATGCCAGGGTTGGTTCCTCGTACTTCATTATATTCACTGACCATCTCTCAAGATTCGGACATATGTTCCTATTGAAACACAAGTCTGAAACTTTTGAGAAATTCGAGGAATATAAGCTCGAAATTGAGAACTAGACGGGTAAAACTATTAAGTCCTTCGATCTGATCGGAGAAGGGAATGCTTGAGCATAGGGTTCCTGGATTTTCTAAAAAGAGAATAGGATTCTCTCTCAGCTTACTCTTTCGTGTACACCACAGCACAACGGTGTATCGGGGCACAGGAATCGCACTCTATTAGATATGCTGCGCTCTATGATGAGTACTGCTGAGTTTCCTGTTTCCTTTTGGAGTTATGCACTTGAGAAGTTGCATACCTATTGAATAGGGTCCAACCAAATCAAAGTGCCTACCACTCCATATGCAATATGGTATGGGAAGAGACCATGTCTTAAACGAGTTAAGATATGAGATTGTCTGGCCTATGTTGAAAGGCAGAATCTAGACAAACTCGAGACAAGGTCAGTTCTGCAAGTTTGTTGGATATCCTAAACATTTGCGAGGGAATATCTTCTACCAAACCGAGGAACAAAAGGTGTTTTGTTTCTTGACATGCCACCTTTTTTAGAAAAATGAATTTCTTGAAAAACAAATTAGTGGTTATGAGGTAGAACTGGAAGGAGTTCCAGCTACATAAACTGGAACTAATGATTTAATGGAACCAAAGGATTCAATAGTCTCCAATGAACCTCAGCTTCTCTGTGAATCTGGTAGGGTTCCTCATCCACCTGAGAGATACTACGGTTTTCTCAGTGACTGTTGGAGCGAGGATTGCTTCATGGTAGATGATGACCCAACTAGGTTCAGGCAGGCCATCATGAGTGGAGACTCTATGAATTGGCTGGATTCTATGCGATCTGAGATGGAATCCATGTACACCAACAAAGTATGATTTTGAATGTTGCACCTGAAGGGGTAAAACCTATCGGGAGCAAGTGGATCTTGAGAAGATTCTTGGTGTAGATGGAAAAGTTGAGACTTTCAAAACTAGACTTGTAGTAAATGGTTTTCGTCAATAACCAGGTGTGGATTATGACGAAACCTTTTCTCCAGTGACTATGCTTAAGTCCATCAGGATTAAAGCAGGCATCGCAGAGTTGGAATATATATTTGGATGAGGCAGTCAAAGAGTTTGATTTCATCAAAAATGTAGATGAACCTTGTATATATAAGAAGGTTGTAAAGAGTATAATTGTCTTTCTTGTATTGTACGTAAATGACATACTCTTGATAGAAAATGAGTTTCCTATGCTACACTTGGTCAAGCTCCTCTTATCACAAGAATTCTCCATGAAAGATCTGGATGATACCTACTACATCTTAAGGATTAAGATCTATAGAGATAGATCTAAGTCGATGTTGGGAGTGTCCCAAATCTAGGTATATTAACACCATATTAAAGGGGTTTAGTATGAAAGATTCTATGCATGGTGGTTCTCCCACTTACTCAGGAATCACTCTCTCCAAAAAGATGTCTCTCAAGACTGATTTGGAGAGAGCTCGCATACAAGAGATAACCTTTGCTTCGGCAGTAGGCTCTATGATGTATGCGATTTTATGTACCAGATGTAGCTAACTTACTAGGTGTAGTGATCAGGAATCAATCGGATCTTGGGAGAATCACTGGACAGCTGTGAAGGACATTTTTAAGTACTTGTGAAGCACAGAAGAAATGTTCTTGGTGTTTGGTAACAGTGAACTCCAGTATGAGTCCTTTACCAATTTGAGCTTCCAGAGTGATAAGGTCGACTGAAAGTCAGTCTCAAGCTTTGTATTTACCCTCAGTAGAGGGACGGTATGTTGGAAGAGTTCCAAGCTAGATACCATGGCAAACTAGACGATAAAGGCTAAATACATCGCTACCAACGATACTGCCAAAGCGGATGTCTGGATATTTCTTGTTCATGAGATGAACATGGTTCCTACCATTGAGTGTCAAATAACTGTTATTGTGACAACAATGGAGTTGTGGATTTAGCCTAGAAACCCCGGTCCCATCAGCGATCCAGACATATTCTGAGGCAGTATCACCTGATAAGGGTGATGGTTGATCTCTAAGTGATCGAGGTAAGGAGAGTTGACGGGAAGGATAACACGGCGGATCCACTCACAAAGACCTTTCTCTAGAGAGACTTTTATGGGACGTTGGATATGAGATACTACAACAACTGGCCCTAGTGCAAGTAGGAGATTGTTAGTTGTATGTATGCCTTAGAGGCCATTATTGTACATACGATGTATATTATAGTGGATGCTTGGACATATATAGGGAGGACTTTCTTGCCCGATATGATAGTATGCTATCTGGTTACTCTTTATCTTAACATATACACTTATTGTCTCTCTGTTATATGTTGATAAAGCCCTTAAAATATGTACTTGATTACCAGGATTATGATGCAGATCATACTAGTGGGGCCAGGTTAGTCTTTACGTACATCCTTCAATTGTTCCTAGTAGTGGGAGTATCGAGACGGGTCATCAATATTCCAGAGTAGACTAGCGTATATATTTCTTGACACATATGATGGGTGATGGATGATCCACATCCATTGGTGTTTGACATCAAAGATTGTATACGGGTGCACAGTGCAGACTGGGTACACTGGACAGGACTCCCCGAGAACTCCTAGATGGTATTATACCTTATGTCAGATAGCAGTTCTCTGGTGACACTGGTACAGATTAGTCTGTAGACCTGAGATTGTTATAGAGTCTTGTGTGATTCCCTCCGTGCTTTGATTTCCACCTTACCTGTTAGTTATATGTATGCCCTAGAGGCCATTACTGTACATTGCATGTATATTGTAGTGGATGCTGGGACATATATAGGTAGGACTTTCTTGCTCGACATGATAGTACGCTATCTAGTTGCTCTTTATCTTAACATGTATACTTTCTGTCTCTCTGTTACATGTTGATAAAGCCCTTAGGATGTGTACTCGACTTCCAGGACTATAATGTAGATCATACTAGTGGGGCCTGGGTAGTCCATGAGTACATCCTTCAATGTTCCTAGTCATGGGAATATCGAGACGGGGCATCGATATTCCAGTGTAGACTAGCGTATATCTTCTCAACCCATGTGATGGGCGATGGATGATCCCATATCCATTGGTGTTTGACATCAGAGATGGTATGCGGGTGCTCAGTGGAGACTGGGTACACTGAACGGACTCGCCGAGAATTCCCAGATGGTATTATACCTCACGTCAGATTGCAGTTCTCAGGTGACACTGGTACAGCTTAGTCTGTTGACCCGAGATCGTCATAGAGTCTTGTGTGTCTCCCACTGTGCTTTGATTTCCATCCTACCACGGCTCTACTGAGGCGTGCAAATAGGTGGTTTTTGGGTACAGTCCCGATTCACATGGAGGCAATAAGCGATAAGAGGGGATTCGTCTCTCCCGGTATTGGGGGTTGATGTTGCGCTATGCTCGACTGGCCATAATCGGAAATCCCTGGCCAGGGTTGCAGTGATTTACTGGTAAGAGGTATCAGTAGTTTCACGCTTGTTATGGACCTTACATCGGCATGACTTATCAAGCTATTGGGGTCTGACGTTTACCACCCCTAGGCGAGATATGCGACATATCAAACGAACAGACCGGACTGTACGGTAAGTGTTGCTGGTTGGATTCACAGGAGTATGAGCAGGCTTGCTTGTTGATCTTCTGATCGCTCAATACCCGGGTGGCCGTTACGTTTAGCAGACCGCTTGCGGCTTGTGGGTGTTTGATATGATCATCACCTGTTGCCGGTGTATTGACGAGTCTTTAGAGTCCTACACAGAGGTTTCCTGGCTCAAGCAAAACGAAATAGGAGCGCATATGAGATATGTGTGGGACCGAGAATAATACCAGTATGTGATACTGTATTCTATTCTCACGATTTGTATCATTGGACGGTTATATATGATAGAGCCGGGTTACCGAATCAAGTGTTGATTCGATACATTGATACACTTGATATCAGTCGGTTATATGCGATATGACCGGATCATTAAATCAAGTGTTGATTTAATGATTTAATGTATAATTATATATTTGATATATTATTTTACATTAACTAGTATATGTTCACTTAAGATGGATTTTCTCACTTGATGTGCACATTGTATATATGATATAGTTTTGTGCACTAGTTTGTATCATGTTTGATGATACATGCAAACTTGGGTGTGTGTATGCAATAAACCATATTTAGGTTAATGGTTAAGATTTAATTTAGTTTATTTATTTTCTTTAATTCATTTTTGGGCAAAAATGAAATTGTGGCATACTTTGTTTTATTGTTGAACCTTTATGAAGCTTTGAATAAGTATACCATTTTGTTTTATGCTTAACCTAACCATTTACCTAAACCCTAGTTTAGTCTCTACACTTGTTACACTCACCCATGGTTGCATTATGATAAGATCACTTGATTTATTATTATTCATAATATAATTCTTATCATATTCTTTCTTCTTCTTCTTCTTCAAAAAGAAGAAACCTTGCTACCTCCAATGGTGCCAGGAGAAAAAGAGTGAGAAATCCAAATCCAAAGTGAACCCACTTCCTATTTCTTCATCCTCTACCACTTGCCATGTAGTAGAGTGTGTTATCTTCACAAGTTTTATGACCAAGTGAAGATGGAGCTTGAGTTTGAGTTGCCTCGACATAGATCATCTTCGGCATCGAAGTCAACGACCTAGCCCGATCATTTCTCCGATGAAACCGACAAGAGAGTCCGGGATTTCGATGATCGCAGCGGAGGGACGTCAACACGGAGCTAGAGAAGTGGAGGACCGGATCTACAAAGGTTGTAGTCCCTTTCATTTAGCAATAAAGTTGTTTACTTGCATGTTTCGCCTTACCTCTAGTAACGATCTTTGCTTATGGTTCTTTGGCACATGGAAATTTTTGATTTTGGCATGCTTGATCCGTTATCGAACCTCATTAGTGTGCCTAGGAACCCTATATTACCACGTTCAAGATAACGTGGTATAGTCCCGAGTCATATGGAGGTAATGAGCGATAGGAGGGGATTTTGTCTCTCCCGGTATTAGAGGATGATGTTGTGCTATGCTCGATTGGCCATAACAGGAAATCCCTGGCCAGGGTTGCTGAGATTTACTGGTAAGTGTTATCAGTAGTTTCTCGAACTCTTATTGGCCTCACATCGGCATGACTTATTAGGCTATTGGGGTCTGACGTTCACCACCCTAGGCTGGATATGCGACATATCAGACAAAGAGACCAGACTGTACAGTACTGTTACTTATTGGATTCGTAGGAGTATGAGCAAGCTTGCTTGTTGATCATCTGATCGCTTAATATCCGGGTAGCTGTTACGTCCAGCTAGTACCGCTGACGGCTTATGGGTGACTGATATGATCATCACCTACTGCCGGCGTATTGACGTGTCTTTAGAGTCCTACACAGAGGTTTCCTGGCTCAGACGAAACGAAGTAGGAGCACATATATGATATGTGCGGGACCGAGATTAATACGCGTATATGATACCCTATTCTAATCTCGCGATATGTGATATCGGTCGGTTGTATGTGATATAGCCGGGTTATCGAATCAAGTGTTGATTTGATAAGTTGATACAAATGATATTAGTCGGTTATATGTGATATAGCCGGATTATTAAATCAAGTGTTGATTTAATAATTTAATATATAATTATATATTTGATATATTAACATACATTAACTAATATTAGCTCACTTAAGGATTTCTTTTTCTCACTTGTGCACATTTAATATATATGTGATATATATTATTTGTGTCATTCTTGAGGATACATCTAACATGGGTGTATGAGACTCATACCATGTCATAGATAATTGGTTTTTTTTATTTATTTAGGTAAATACAAAATTAGGTAGAATAATCACATGGTTTGAAGCTTAGTGGAAGCTTATAGAACCATTGACTTAGTCCACTAATTTTGTCTCACCCTAGATATTTATTAACCTAACTATTATCTTAAGCCATGGTTAAGTCTCTATATGAGTTAATATGAGATATTATCTCACCCATGGTTACAATTCTCACACATTCCATTCTACACTTCATCTTCGTCCTTATCTCAAGAAAGCTCTCTAGCTTTTCTTAAGGTGAAGAAATATTGTGAGAAAAATTATTCTAAAATGAGCAAAAATCCTATTTCATCAACCTACACTAGATTAGCCATTTAGTTTAGGTTGTTTGCTTCACTGATTCCCAATTAGTGAAGAGGTAGCTTAAGTTAGAGTCTTCTCGATATAGATCATATTCAGTCTCGAAGACTTCAAGCAAGCTTGTTCATTTCGCTTTGTGGAGCCTAACTTGAGTTCGGGAGATCATTAATTGGAGTGAAGGGACTACTACACGGAGCTTTAGAAGTGAAGGACCGGTCTACAAAGGTTGTATTTCTCATTCACTTAGTATAATTTTTGATTACATGTTGCTTTACCATAATTCCTCTAGTTAGATCCTAGGCTAAGGGTTCTTTAGCACCTTAGAACTTTAAACTTGCATGGTTGATGCATTGGAAAACCCAGTGGGGGTGCTAAGGAACCCAGCACACATGACCCAAGAAATCAACACTGTCAACCCAGAAAGCACACTTCGAGAATTTAGTAAACAACTAGTGCTCTCTCAATGTCTGCAAAGTAATCCTCAAGCACTGCTCATGCTCTTCTCGATTCCTGGAGTAGACCAGAATGTCATCAATGAATACAATAATAAACTGGCCGAGGAACGTCCTGAAGATCCGGTTCATCAAATCCATAAACACTGTCGGGGCATTGGTGAGCCTAAATGACATCACCAAGAACTCGTAATGCCCGTAGCACATCCGAAAAGCAGTCTTCGAAATGTCATCATTCCGGACCCGCAACCGATGATAACCTGACTGCAAATCAATCTTGGAGAAGTATCCCACTCTGTGGAGCTGATCAAACAAATCGTCAATACGAGGTAAAGGATACTTATTCCGCACCGTAACTTGGTTCAATTGACGATTGTCGATACACAATCTCATACTATCATCCATCTTCTTAATGAATAGGACATGAGCTCCCCAAGGCGACACACTCGGACGAATAAGTCCTTTGTCAAGCAAATCTAGCAATTGATCCTTAAGCTCTTTAAGCTCCGTCAGGGCCATCCAATAAGGCGGTATAGAAATAGACCCCATGCCGGAAATCAGTCAATGTAAAACTCAACATCGTGCTCTGGAAGCAATCCAGGTAACTCATTAAGAAAAACATCGGGAGACTCTCTCACAATCGGAACCTGATCCAATGGATCCGCGGTGGCTCCAGTATCATGAATATAAGTTAAGAATCCCCGACATCCTTTCCTCAAGAGTCGACTAGCGCAAAGGACAGAAATCAAACTATGAGGGGCAGCACTGCGGTCCCCTACACAACAAGAACCGACTCTCCCGAAAAATAAAACCTAACCACCTTCTCACGGCAATCCATGGATGCATAGCAAGTGGCTAACCAGTCCATGCCGAGGAGAACGTCAAAGTCCAACATATCAAGAAGGATCAAATCGACGGAAGAATCTCTATCTCCAATACGAACGGTACACGACCGAAACACATGTCGAGCAACTAAAGACTCTCCAACGAGAGTAATTACAATAAGCGGCTTATCTAACAAAAACGAATCTCGGCCCAACCTCGGTACGAAGTGCATGGATACATAAGAGTGTGTAGAACCAGGGTCGAACAATATGCACGCATCGAAAGTACACACTGAAAAAGTACCTGTCACAACTATATTCGATGTATGCGCATCCTAAAGAGTCAAAGAAAAAACCCGGGCCTGTCCTCTACCTCTACCACTTCGTCCCCTCTGAATAAGACTGCCACGACCATGGCCTCTCTGAGCATCGGTCTGGCGTGAAGTAACGACGGGCGTAAGAGGAAACGCTCTCGGAGGAGGTGAAGGTGGTAAGGTGACCTGTGGAACTGATGCCTCATCCTGGCTTCTATCAGTACAATACCTGACATGGTGATGCAGACTCCCACACCGAAAACATCCTGACGACGGGCGCTGACCCTGTGGGTAAGAGCTATATAACTTGCCTCGTCTCAAACCTCTGCTACCACCATGGCCTAGAAAGAATCCGACACGGCCTCTGCCAAACTACCCGGGAGCTGATACACCCGTACAAATCCGCTTGGGTCCCGGAACAACCATAGTCTCGGCAATACGCTCCTCTACTAGTAGTGTTAGTGTATACGCCCTAAGGGCCATTATTGTATCATACTAGATTGTATATTACTTAATGGAAGCTTGGGATATTCACAGTTATATATATACAGTCTTGCTAAAAATGGTAGTATGCTACTTGGTTTGTGTCTACTTTAATATGTGCATATGTTTCTTGTAACGCATCACTTATACATATTAGTAGAGCCCATAGGATCTTTGCTTGATTACCAGCGTCGTGATGGCAGCCACACTAGTGGGGGCTGGGTAGTCTGTAAGCAACATCCTATACAGGTCCCTGTTCATTGGATTATCAAGATAGGGCATCGATATTCCGGAGTAGACTAAGTGTGTACGCTTCTCATCCCAGTTGGGGAAATGGTCTGTCCCACAGCCATTAGTATGTCGTACTGGAGATAGTATGCAGGTGCCCGTTAGGTTACGGGTACACCGGACAGGACTCGCCAGGGAACTGATTGGTTGGTATTATACCCATCGTCAGTTAACAGTTCCCAGGTGACATGAGTACAGCATAGTCCGCAGACTTGACACTGCTACTTCGCCTCGAGTGTGTCCCACTGTTCTTAGATTGCTACCCTACCACGGCTCAAAGGAGTCGTGCAAACAGGTAGCAGTTGGGTGCAGTCCCGAGCACTTGGAGGCAGTGGCGGTTAGATAGGATTCGTCTCTCCCGGTATTGGGAGTTGATATCGTACTGTGTCAGAGAGCCATTACGCAAAGTCCCTGGCCAGGGCAAGCGAGATATACTGGTAGGTTCCAGTAGCTTCTCAGGGTGTAATGGGCTTCGCTCCGACACGACTTATACAGCTATTAGGGGACTGACGCTTGCCGCCCCCTAGGCTTGATATGCGATAGTCTTAGACGAACAGACCGGACTGTACGAAGATTGTCACATCAGGCTCAGTGGGAGTTCGGATGATTTTCTTCATCGGCCTTCTTATCGACATCTACCTGGGGACCGTTACGTACAGCTAGTGCCACTTGCGGTCTGTGGTTAAACCCACTGCCAGCGTAGTGTTGAGTCTTTAGAGTCCCACACAGAGAGTTTCCCTACTCCAGGCGAAACGATATAGAGGTCGTATGGTTTTACGACAAAGGTTCGGACGCATACGTGTGTTTACGCACGTACGACATCCGGACAATTTTTACTAGTCGGCTTTGGTTTAAGCCAGTTACTAGTATACGGTTATTAGATTTATACAGTCTAAAGTTTTTCCGTGTTTTCACAGATAGGAGGGGTGTTCTCGTAATTGCGCGAGAAGCTTCTAGAAGATGGTGACTAAGGAGGTTTAGGTGGCATATACATTGAATGAGATTAGTGAGTCATATGGATGATTCATCCATGTCATTAATGCTTCATAATTGCTTAATGACTCATGGAGATGAATCACCATAAGATATTTATCAAGCATGGTTGTAAATCATTTTCTTTTCTTTTCTTGAAAAACAATAATGCTTGATATATATTATGATAACTCATTTTCTCATTTCATTATCATGTTCATCTTCTCTCTCCTCAAGCTCTCTCTCTTAAAACCCTAATCCTCCCCTCTCATGTGTTGAGTACAAGGGTTAGCTAGACTAATACATCCATAACCTCACTCTATATCACCTAGTTAGCTTAGATTAGCGATTTGAGCAAACTAGTTATCTCAAGTTTGAGATTAAGCTTGGCGTAGGAACTTTCGGGTGGATCGTCTTTGATTCGAGGAGGTTCTTGAGGTGCCGATGTTCCAAGGAGCCTACGAGGAGTGGAGGACAGCGATGAAGACCCGAAGTACACGGTTCTTGAGGTATAATCACTTCACATAGTAGTTTAGAACTTCTATGTTTGATGTTAGTTATCGTTTAGCTTCGATTCATGCGGTTAGTCGATGTTTAAGCAAAGAACAAGATCGTTTTTCATATTTCCGCCTCCCCGCAAGTCGTGGGGTGTTGCACATCGACTTACAGCGGTATCAGAGTCTCGCTAAACAATAAATAACTCACTTGCAAAATTGTATAAATTTCGAACGAAAAAAAACAAAACCGGAAAACCCCGATATCATGGGTTTCTGTCGATTTTTAATTGAAGTCCAAAAATTTTTCATGGAGGTTCAGAAAGCCCTAAATGATAGTATTAGAACACCCAAGAAAACCGGGCTCATGAATCGTCTAAAGCGCCGCGGAACCGCGGCGGATCCCACCGATCCGCCGCGATTCCGCCGCCGAGTTGACGATTCATCAGCCCAGTTTTCCTGTGTGGGTTCTATGTGATATTTGGTATTTTCTGGAATTTTTTAATTTTTGCTCAGGTTTCAGATTTACAGAGAAGTATTGGAGCAAAATTAAATGTGTTTATTCGATCGAAATTATACGGTATTTGCTTGTTGGATTATATCTGTGTTTGTATAATGTGTTCGTAAACCTCCCCTAACTGCTAGTATGTCGGTTGGCAGGGGGTTGCACATTTCTGTAATGGATTTTATCTGTTTGTGTATATGAACTGTGTTGGACTATTGTGATGTATAGCCGGGGTTATGTGATGGGTTATTATTTAATTCATTTGATGTAAATGTAATAAGTTGTAATATTATTTTGCGGGGCACATCCAGGTTGCGGTTGTAGCCACCGTTGTATTATTTCTTTTTACTGTTTTTGCTCCTAGGATAGACCCAAGGTGGGGTGCACAAACTACCGGGTATTTTGAAGTGTTGAGGCAGACTGCTTCACTTCTGGTACTTAGCGGGTAGTTTGCCGTACCCGTAGGGGTCTTGGGTAGGGTAATGGCTATTCATCACAACTGTGTAATCCGTCTTTTATTACAGGCTCAAAGCAAATGCGGATTGCTAATAAATCCAATAAAGTTCATCTGTGATCTGGAATGCTTATTATTGCGTCTGACGAATGTACAATATCTATATATGATAGCTATTAGACGTCACTTATGTTTTACACTCGCGCTAGCCCAGCCCCCGCTCTGTCGTTAGTTAAGTAACCTAACGGGTGATGACGGGACCCCGTGGCGAATGCGGATGGCATAAGAGGACGTTGTATTTTCGTTGTTTTTTTTTTGCAATGATAAGATTAAAGATGGGACGCATTATTATGCAAAGAAAATAAACCAAAGTTGAATCGTTGGAACAAATTTAAAAGAAACCACTCGGTTATTTTAAAAGATCAGAATTTTTAAATTGCGGAGCTTTGACCACTCCTTTTAAAAAGTATCAGGTTCCTTCGGTTATATCAAGTTCACTACGTTCACGGTTTTGCCAAGACCATTCGTAACCCTCCGTCATTTCATATAGATAGCCAATAGTATGCAAGCTGTGTTTGTTGACTAAAGTCAAGGCACAGTGTTTGGTAGCTGTTGGATATTTATATGTAGCATAGATAGATGCGTTGGTTTGGGACAATCGTATTACCTTGTTGACTAAAGTCAAGGGTATATACGGGTGGGTTCAAATTAACCTGGACAATGACGGGTAGAACTTGACATGTGACTTATGATTTGTTGACTAAAGTCAAGGTCATAAGAGCATGGGGCAAGAATCCACATCGGGAATTTCTAAAGAAACTGAAATTTGCAGAGAGAGCATACCATTTTGGAGTTTGATGAATGTTGGTAAGATTCCTTCAACATTATCATACGATGATATTTTGGATCCCGATCCTACTGTGAGTACATGCTACTTATCAGGAGATTCGTCACTTAACGATCAATGCTATAAACCAAGTAGGTGCCAAGAAAGGTGTCAGCGGGGTTACGCCCCCAGAGAAAAGAGGTTATTTAATTAAGGAACTTCGCGAAAGCGTTGGAAAACCTCCCTCGAAGTATCGACACTAGCCTGGCTGAACGGTTAAGCAAGTATTGTACGTTGAGAATTGTCCTGGCTAATTCTTCTTTTATGGTTTGAGGAAGGATTCGAGAAACAGTGGGAGCCATCCTGTTTAGATAAACTTAAAACCAATCTAAACTTGCAACAGCATCATGCTAAAATGTTTTCTTCTCTCTCTCTTAATTGCAGCGACCCTGTGACCACACATAGGTTACATCTAGATAACAAATTGACTGAATCTGACTTATATGACTGGCAAAGGTCTGTCCAGATGTCCATTGGCTATGACAAGCTGGACCACCCTATTACTACTCTAGATCCCGCTGTCTCAGGACCAGTTTCCACTGTCGCGGATATGGATATCCATCAGACAAGGGAAAAAGATAAAGAGAAAGCTAAGTGCCTCGTGTTAGCTTCAATTGATGGTGTATACCAGAAGCAGCACGAGAAGATGGACTTAGTTTCCATCTTTCTCCATAATAAAGATTTATATGGAGAGCAATCTCATATCACTAGATATGAAACCTCGAACGAATTAATTCAAGCGAGGTTAGCTGACGAGTCATCTGCAGGGGACAACGTCCTTATAATGGCTAGCTGTATTGATGAGCTCCAGGACCTGGAGACCACGTTGGGAAACGAGTCAAACACTGACTTGATTCTATAGTCTCTGCCTTCTATCCAGAAGGAAACCAGGGAAGGAAAAGGAAAGAGAAAGGCAAAAGTTTCGGGACTGGATATAGTAAAACAGGGACGTTCCTATTGTTACAGGAATGAACATTGGCAGAATGATTGCAGGGCTTTAGAAGCCAGTAACCAAAATGAGAAGCATGTTGTGGCTTCAGCCTCAAGTGTGTTTGTTATTGAGAACTGTATGTCAGTTAACCCTACTTCCTGGGTATTGGATACCGGATCAGGAACTCACATCTGTAATTCATTACAGGCTCTGAGAAATCGTAGGGTTATCGGGATAGGTGATATGACCCTCACAGTTGCTAACGGAATGAGCATGGACGCTGAATCCGTAGGAGAATATCATCTTAGAATGACAACTGGGCAGATATTGATTCTGCGTAACTGTTTTTATGTACCAGGTACGACTTGTAAAATCATATCTGTACCCTTACTTTCTAAGGAAGGATATGATTTTGCTTTTACAAGAGATGTGGTTCACATCCACCTAAATCAAGATTTGATTGGGTCAAGTACATTAGAAAACGGAATATATGTATTAAATCAAGCTCAGATTTTCAGTGTCCAGAACACACTTAAAAGAAAGTCTCTGGAAACAAATCAGGCTTTCTTATGGCATTGTAGACTAGGTCACATCAATGAGAGAAGGTTGACTAAGTTACATAGAGAAGGATATTTGAATCCGTTCGAATATCAATCTTATGCTACTTGTGAATCTTGTCTCATGGGAAAGATGACAAAGACTCCGTTTACTGGACATGGAGCAAGAGCAAGCGAGCTCTTGGGACTCGTACACAATGACGTGTGCGGTCCGATGTCTACACATGCGCGAGGTGGTTATTCCTATTTCATTACTTTTACGGATGATTTCTCTAGGTATGGATATATCTTTTTAATGAAACATAAATCCGAGGCCTTTGAGAAATTCGAAGAATACAAGAATGAAGTGGAAAAACAAACCGGCAAAAGTATCAAGACACTAAGATCTGATCGAGGTGGTGAATACTTAAGTGCCGAGTTCCTAGGTTACTTAAAAGAGAATGGAATTCTCTCTCAGCTTACTCCTCCATACACACCACAACATAACGGTGTATCCGAGAGACGGAACCGAACCCTATTGGATATGGTACGTTCCATGATGAACAATGCTGAGTTGTCGCAATCATTCTGGGGATATGCACTAGAATCAGCTGCATATCTTTTAAACCGAGTTCCAACAAGACTGTGCCTACCACACCATATCAGATGTGGAGTGGGAAGAAACCCTGTCTTAAGTATCTTAAGACATGGGGATGTCCAGCTTTTGTAAAGAAGCAGCATGCGGACAAGCTCGAGGCACGCTCAGTACAGTGTAAGTTTATGGGATATCCAAAGAACTCCATGGGATATTGTTTCTATTACGCAGAGGAACAAAAGGTCTTTGTTTCTCAACATGCCCACTTCTTGGAAACTGAGTTTTTAGAAAATCAGAAGAGTGGGAGCGCAATAGAACTGGAAGAAATTCCAGAACCACAAGCTGTTACTGAAACCTTGGTAGAACGAGAAGGTTCAGGAGAACAGGACATCCCGACGCCACTCCGCAGGAGTAGTAGGCAATCTCATCCGCCCGAGAGATACTACGGTTTTCTCATAGACGGGGATAGAGAGGATTGCACTATTGATAATGATGAGCCTACTAACTTCCAGCAAGCCATTCAGAGCGGTGACTCAGTAAAATGGCTGGATGCAATGCGGACCGAAATGGAGTCCATGTACACCAACAAAGTATGGACTTTGGACATTGCTCCAGATGGGGTAAAACCCGTAGGATGCAAATGGATCTTCAAAAAGAAGATTGGTGTAGATAGACAGGTTGAAACCTATAAGGCTAGTCTTGTTGCAAAGGGTTTCCGTCAAAGACCAGGTTTGGACTATGACGAAACCTTTTCTCCAGTGGCTATGCTTAAATCTATTCGGGTCCTTCTTGCTATTGCTGCTTTCCACGATTATGAAATCTGGCAAATGGACGTAAAGACGGCCTTTCTAAATGGTAAGTTAGAAGAAAGCATCTATATGGATCAGCCAGAAGGATTCATTCAGAGTGGGAGCAGCGATAAAGTATGCAAGCTGCTTAAGTCCATTTATGGACTAAAGCAGGCATCGCGGAGTTGGAACATCTGTTTTGATGATGCTGTCAAAGAATTTGACTTTATCAAAAATCCAGATGAACCATGCATATACAGTAAGATTGTAGGGAGAGCTGTAGTATTCATCGTCTTGTACGTGGACGACATTCTCCTAATAGGAAATGATATTCCTATATTACAGTCAGTCAAAAGATTCTTGTCACATAAATTCTCCATGAAAGACCTAGGTGATGCCACCTACATTCTGGGAATCCGGATCTATCGTGATAGATCAAAGAGGATGTTGGGACTTTCACAGTCCAGGTACATAGACACCATAGTGAAGAGATTCGGTATGGATGATTCTAAGCGCGGTAACCTACCGGCTTGTCATGGAATCACCCTCTCCAAAGAGATGTCTCCTAAGACTGATTTGGAAAGGGATCGCATGTCGATTATACCCTACGCTTCTGCGGTAGGATCTATAATGTATGCAATGTTATGTACCAGACCAGATGTGGCATACGCATTGAGCGTTGTAAGCCGGTATCAGGCAAACCCAGGGGAGAAGCACTGGATAGCAGTAAAGAACATTCTCAAGTACCTGAGAAGGACTAAGGAGATGTTCTTAGTGTATGGCGGAAAAGACCTCCAGATGGAGGCCTTTGCCGACTCCGGCTTCCAGAGTGACAAAGATGACTCCAAATCCATGTCGGGTTATGTCTTTACCCTCAATGGAGGGGTGGTCTGTTGGAAGAGTTCCAAGAAGGAGACCGTTGCAGACTCAACGATGGAAGCGGAGTACATAGCTGCTTGCGATGCCGTAAAAGAAGCTATCTGGATGAAGAAGTTCCTCACAGAACTTCAGGTGGTTCCTTCCAGTGTTGGTCCAATACCTCTGTATTGTGACAACAACGTCGCTATAGCTTTAGCGAAGGAACCCAGGTCCCATCAGAAGTCCAGACACATCTTAAGGCGGTATCACCTGATCAGGGAGATCGTTGATCGCCGGGAGATCGAGGTGAAGAGAGTAGAGACGGAGAATAACATTGCTAATCCATTCACAAAGGCCCTTCCTCAGACGCAGTTCGAGAGGCTATTCGAGATGATAGGTCTACGATATGCCAGCTCATGGCCCTAGTGCAAGTGGGAGATTGTTAGTGTATATGCCCTAGGGGCCATTATTGTATCATACTAGATTATATATTACTTAATGGAAGCTTGGGATATTCACAGTTATATATATACAGTCTTGCTAAAAATGGTAGTATGCTACTTGGTTTGTGTCTACTTTAATATGTGCATATGTTTCTTGTAACGTATCACTTATACATATTAGTAGAGCCCATAGGATCTTTGCTTGATTACCAGTGTCGTGATGGCAGCCACACTAGTGGGGGCTGGGTAGTCTGTAAGCAACATCCTATACAGGTCCCTGGTCATTGGATTATCAAGATAGGGCATCGATATTCTGGAGCAGACTAAGTGTGTACGCTTCTCATCCCAGTTGGGGAAATGGTCTGTCCCACAGCCATTAGTATGTCGTACTGGAGATAGTATGCAGGTGCCCGTTAGGTTACGGGTACACCGGACAGGACTCACCAGGGAACTGATTGGTTGGTATTATACCCATCGTCAGTTAACAGTTCCCAAGTGACATGAGTACAGCATAGTCCGCAGATTTGACACTGCTACTTCGCCTCGAGTGTGTCCCACTATTCTTAGATTGCTACCCTACCACGGCTCAAAGGAGTCGTGCAAACAGCTAGCAGTTGGGTGCAGTCCCGAGCACTTGGAGGCAGTGGCGGTTAGATAGGATTCGTCTCTCCCGGTATTGGGAGTTGATATCGCACTGTGTCAGAGAGCCATTACGCAAAGTCCCTGGCCAGGGCAAGCGAGATATACTGGTAGGTTCCAGTAGCTTCTCAGGGTGTAATGGGCTTCGCTCCGACACGACTTATACAGCTATTAGGGGACTGACGCTTGCCGCCCCCTAGGCTTGATATGCGATAGTCTTAGACGAACAGACCGGACTGTACGAAGATTGTCACATCAGGCTCAGTGGGAGTTCGGATGATTTTCTTCATCCCTTCTTATCGACATCTACCTGGGGACCGTTACGTACAGCTAGTGCCACTTGCGGTCTGTGGTTAAACCCACTGCCAGCGTAGTGTCGAGTCTTTAGAGTCCCACACAGAGAGTTTCCCTACTCCAGACGAAACGATATAGAGGTCGTATGGTTTTACGACAAAGGTTCGGACGCATACGTGTGTTTACGCACGTACGACATACGGACAGTTTTTACTAGTCGGCTTTGGTTTAAGCCAGTTACTAGTATCCGGTTATTGGATTTATACAGTCTAAAGTTTTTCCGTGTTTTCACGGATAGGAGGGGCGTTCTCGTAATTGCGCGAGAAGCTTCTAGAAGATGGTGACTAAGGAGGTTTAGGTGGCATATACATTGAATGAGATTAGTGAGTCATATGGATGATTCATCCATATCATTAATGCTTCATAATTGCTTAATGACTCATGGAGATGAATCACCATAAGATATTTATCAAGCATGGTTGTAAATCATTTTCTTTTCTTTTCTTGAAAAACAATAATGCTTGATATATATTATGATAACTCATTTTCTCATTTCATTATCATGTTCATCTTCTCTCTCCTCAAGCTCTCTCTCTTAAAACCCTAATCCTCCCCTCTCATGTGTTGAGTACAAGGGTTAGCTAGACTAATACATCCATAACCTCACTCTATATCACCTAGTTAGCTTAGATTAGCGATTTGAGCAAACTAGTTATCTCAAGTTTGAGATTAAGCTTGGCGTAGGAACTTTCGGGTGGATCGTCTTTGATTCGAGGAGGTTCTTGAGGTGCCGATGTTCCAAGGAGCCTACGAGGAGTGGAGGACAGCGATGAAGACCCGAAGGACACGGTTCTTGAGGTATAATCACTTCATATAGTAGTTTAGAACTTCTATGTTTGATGTTAGTTATCGTTTAGCTTCGATTCATGCGGTTAGTCGATGTTTAAGCAAAGAACAAGATCGTTTTTCATATTTCCGCCTCCCCGCAAGTCGTGGGGTGTTGCACATCGACTTACAAGTAGGGCTGCGTCTATCGCTGCTACATTCGTATCAAAGTGCTGGGCGCCAATAGAGAGGAACAACTGGGTATCAAGACCTCGCACAAAGCTCTTGACGCGCATCTCTTCAGTATCCACCAAATAAGGAGCATATATAGATAGCTGGGTTAACTGGATATCATACTCGGCCACTGTCATACCGGAAGTCTGGCGCAAAGACTCAAAACTGTGAGCTCGGGTATCCCTGACGCTTTGCGGAAGGAAACTAGCAAGAAAAACCATCGAGAACTCATCCCAGGTCATAGGAGGAAGGCTCGCGGCTCGGTCGATCTCGATAGACTCGCACAAAGTCCGGGCAAAACCCTCCAGACGAAAACTAGTAAGCTCGACCGATCTCGCCTCGGAAAATCTCAGGGAATGAAAAATCCGATCCATCCTGTCGAGGAATGACTGTGGATCCTCTGCTGCGTCTGTGCCAGTGAAAACCGGAGGTTTCAGCCTCATAAACTCAGATAATGATACGACAATAGTCTCGGTAGCTACAGGTATAACTATCTGAGCAGTAGGTACAATCATGGTCCCCGTAGTAGGTGGAACATCATCTAATCTCTGTGCTCGGCTTGTCTCAACAAAAGATCCAACCATCTGACGCAAGTCCTGAATACTTGCCTCTATCCTAGAAATTCGGCCTGGAGAAGGTGGATCAACCTGCTCCTGAGGGGTATGCATACCGCCCTGGTCCGCCCTCGTCTCAGACGAGCCTGCCCTGACATCATCTCTAGCGGTAGCCCTTTGGGCCCTCATAGTTTTTGGCGGCATAGTGGCTGGAACAAGAAACATGATTCGATAAGAACATACAAATCGAATCAAAAGGATATATGGAATCAAAGAAGGAATTACAAGCAAATATATCCTAAGGCCACTTAGGCGAAATATCGTGTCGTAAGCATGTCGCGGAATATAAACACGCTACGTCACTCTGCTTAAGCTACATACTCTATCATAACAAGGGTCATTGATTGATACGCTTTTGGCGTGTCATTTTTAATTCTAAATTTAACCGCAATCAATGACAGTGTCACGTGTAGCGAGCCGCGATGAGTACGGGTTGTCCGCAGGGAGATGGTAAGTTTTCAAGCTTGTTTTAACGAGTTAATACCATGTTTTGAGTTGTTTTTTATACTAAGTGTTGTAATAATGATATGTTTATGTAACGTTTTGAAAATCGTTTAGGTTAAATTTCAGAAAATCGGTAAAATAACGGGTGTTTTCCGTAAAAATCAAGATTTAAATATCTTTTAATATAAAATTAAATATACATATTCTAGCTATGTACTTGCTAGTATTTGGTGTTTATTGAGCCACTTGTGAAATTTCTAATTTACTGAAAAAATTTCCGAAATTAATTATTTTAATATTATTTTAAGTCGTTACTAATACATTTAATTAGGGATAATTACAAATTAGAATGGGTTGATACAAATTTTGTGCATCATGACACATTAAACTAACATGTAAAATATTATTTTTGAAATGAAATGATATTGTCAAACGGTTTTAGAAATATCAAGTAAAAATGGCATAAATAGTGAAATTAGTGTAAATACAAATTGGGGTATAACATTTATCATTTTTCCCTCACCCAAACTCACCCCTCACACACTCTCTCTCCCCTCACTAATTTCTGGTCGACCAAAGGGGGGGCTGCCCATTTCCCACTTCCAAAAGTCAATGAAAAGAAAAGAAAAGAAAATGAAATCAATAAAGAAGTGGGTGTGTTGACTTGAGGTATTGGTCTTCTTTTCTTCCCTTGACTTCATCCACCCACACCACACCTCACCCCTCTCCTCTCCTTGGCCGAAATTGATCAGCCCTCCCCCTCTCCAAAATCCTCACACTCTTCACATCAAAATTCATCAATTTTCACTCAAAAATCAATGCAAAAAAAAATCCCACAAAATCAAAATCCAACTTTTACCCATTTTTCCTTAGCCTTACATGCATGGATCTAAGGAACAAGAGAGCATTTTGGGATGGAAATGTTGCAAGCTAGATCTATGGTTGTGAGGTATAAATCCTAACCAAGTTACTAAATTGTTGCTATCATACTTCAATTGAAGCTAATTAGGTGTTTAATTAGGTTTAGTTGTTAATTTGGAAATTCAAGATTTAGGGTTTTTAAATCAATTAGGGTTTTTATAAAATGTTCTGATTACATGGTGTAGTTAGCATGCTAAGACACAAAAAACTTAATCTTGTTGCTTATATGTAAATTGCTACATTTAAAATTGTCCAAATTGCATAATATTGCAAACTAGGGTTTTTTAAATAATATAAATAGGAGAGATAAAAATTCAAGTGAGGGTTTTATGAATTCAAGATTTGGGTTTGATCGTTTGGTGCTAGTTATAATGTCTAGTTTAACATCTTAATTTATGCAAAACCTAGTTTAGTTGTTAAATATTGTATTATTACTTTAAAATGGTTAAAATTGGATAAATTCGCAAACTAAATTTTATCGATTAATACAAAATGGTGTGATAAAAATCTAGTAAATATTTATGTGGCCTAATTAAGATAATTAGTGAATAGCGTGACCACTAGTTTTGCTAAAACATCAAGTTTTGTACTAAAACGGTTAATTTTTGCTTGCTAGGTTTTCGGAAAAATGGCTTTTAAAGTGAATCTGGGGTTTTTGTGAATTTTAACCTATTTCATATTATAATTAGTGTTTGTGAATGTGCAAATGGATGCGTTTGGGTTTTATCTCGATCAATTGGCGTTTATACGCCGATGTCGAGAGATATTTGGTTCTTTTACTTGAGTGGATCCTAGGTTTTAACCTATGTGAAATTCGTATGCTGCTTTGGACTTTCATCCGCGATTTCGGTTTACGATACTATATGTTTACATGTAGGCACCCCCATGTGGACTTCGAGACGATAAGCAAGCGCGTGGCGACATCAGCATCGACAAACGAAGCTCGGGTGAGTAGATATATATCTACTGGGGAAGTCGGGTGGATGGCGTGTAGCACCCCCGCAGTTCGTAGTATAGTTATGATTTATTTATATGTTTATATATGTGATTTATGATACATGGATATTAATCAAAAGATGATTATTGTGTTCATGGTTTAGTTTAGGGTAACTAGAAGTAAACTAGCACAGCTTCTTAGTCGCGAACCCTAGAATAGGTTCACACCCACATGCACACACGCATTTGCATACATCTTTTTACATATGCGTATATGGGGATATGTATACACACACACACACACACACACACACATGGACACAGACACACACATACACACGTATACATATACATGGGTTATGAGGATAGTACTTGGGATTTGAGATGAGTCGATGAGATTGGGCTTGGGGCCATGAGATCAATGATATGATATGGTTCGTATTTGAGATACGACATGACATTTTAGCAGGTTCTTTAGGCATAGTGTTTTCATACACACGCATGCATTACATAGATGATATCAGTATTGTACTAGACTTAGATCAGTACCCTGGATCATGATATATGATGGAAAGGATACCAGACGAATAATGAGATAAATTTGATATTTGACCCGTACCCAGATTTGGAAGGCCGTACGATGGATTTACCGTACGAGCTATATATTGATGATAGATCCGCACTCTTGATCTGAAGATGTCATATTATATAGGGTATCGTATGGGATACTATTGAAGCAGGATCACCGACTATTATACACATATAAATATACCGAATCAGATTTTGGTAGTTTCCATACCCCTTCCGATTGGTTGTTAGTTAGACCTGTAGTTACCTAGTAGATGTTAGACTGGACCCGAGTCATACCTATTTCCAAAACTAACGAATCATGAGGATTTTAAAGACATGTCAAGGGATACTACGGATATTTCAAAAGACGTACCTTTTCTTAAAAACACCGTAGCCCTTATTTTCAAAACACCATGATTCGTAATATTTCAAACGGCAAAACAGTATAACACAGGTGTAGCGATGTAGATTCCTTATTGTTACGTTATCATTCAAGTTCCGCATATTATTGTTGTAACTACTTTTCATTGCCATTTATCATGTTACTATCATCTCATTGCATGTTTATTGTGTACTTAGTGATTATGAACCATGCTGTCAGAACACCAGCACCATTACCGATGATGCGTATGTTCCACATACACTTACTTGCCGGCTCACACACATTATCATCGGTAATTGCCATGCCGCGTACACGTTAGAAAATACCTTTTCATTGACATAGCTTGATAGCTGATAGTCGCAATATGTTATAGCTTCCATATGCTAGTTAAATATTGCATTTATTGCATGATATTAGGTGCATTCATATATTCATTGGTTATGCAGTATTATGGAGATTTATGCCGGTATTCACTGTTTATTGGTATCATGATTTTGATGATTTCGGATTTACATGAGATTTCTGGATTTGGGGGAAAACCACAAGAATTTAATAAAAGCTTAGTATCATCATTTTAAAAGGCAAATTGCGGTTTTCCCGTGATGTATGAGTCGTCCACCATGAGTTTTCAGGATTGCTGTTGGATTTCGAGACCCGGTTCGAGGAGTTGGATGAACCGTCTCGGGTACATGGTGGGCCCGGTATGGTACCCCGGGGCAAGAAGCTCGAGTTGTATTCGATGAGCCTGGCAGGGGAGCACTACCTACCGGTGATATTATTTGGACTCGTCGGTTATCCGGAGGATACCGGTCGGAGTCATGAGATGGATACAGGCTGATCCGTTCTGCCGGAGCCCGCGGGCCGATCCCGCAGATGATACGGATGCCTGAGATATTGATATTTGAGATATTGAGATTTGAGATTGGAGACACTGAGATATTAAGATATTTAGATTTATGTTTTTTGTCGATACTTGACACGGATTTCTCAGTTGATTTCATTGATGTTACTCGATTTATATACATATAGAAATCTCATTGATTAAAGAAAACAGTTGTCTCACTCATGATATATTCTGTTTCCATTCGTAATGCATTCATACATCATATATATCTGATATGTTGCTATCTGAGGCACTGACACGAGCATGTGGTATTGCACTTATATGTAGATGGATCAGGATATTATTTGAGAATATTACTAGATATGACCTAGGATAGCGTTATGCATGTGATTTCTACTCGTAGATGTTTTCTACTCACGAGTTGGCAACTCACCCCCGTTGTGCCACAGTTCTTTGTAGGTTTTGCCGTACACGTTTCGTTGCGGCTTTGCTGGCACACTGTTCCTTCCGGGTGATTGCTTTGGTAGGTAGGTTCTTTTGCATCAGGACCACCATTGTTTATTTATTATTTCAGTTGTATCTAGAAACTCCATCAACCAGATTGTATATTTGATAGAGATAAAAGACCGGACTTGTTATTATTTCGACCTTAGAGTCGCGCGTTGTATTATTATGCTTTTCATGCTGATTTTGGGTTTTCTTTTGAGTTTTGATCCTTGCCCTTTGGCGTTGTATATTATATTGCTTGTGTGGTTGTGACCGTCGATTGACGAAGAGCTAGCTCCCGCTTGGGGATGCCTTTTTATTTATTTCGTATACTATTCATGTTGTATCCCGTTTGGGACGAGTATTTACAAGGGAGACTCTGTCGAAATTTTCAGAAAATACTTGAGATTTTAAAAATACATATTTCGGCCTATATTATTAAAACTACTTGCTTTAAATTGGTTTTTCCTTCACTCTACTGCTTCTTTGGTTTTGATTTCTGGGTTTTGGCTTACTTAGATTACGTACGCCTCGAGACATTTCGTAATTTAAGTGCCGGTCATGTTCCGTACTCTCCCCAAGTGGTCGAGCCCCCTCCCCTTGCTGCCCTTCCTCTCTCTTCACCCCATTTTAACTTTTCCAAGTTCAAATATATCATCAAAAATCCTCAAATAATCCCACAAACTCAAATATAAATCCATACCCATTATTCTTTAGCCTAATCTTGCTTGGATCTTCATGAAAGAAAGCATTTTTGGAGGTTATTTTGTTGATGTTTTTGCAAGTTTGTGAAGCAAATTTGTGAGGTATAAATCCTAACCCTAAGCTTTTGTATTGTTTAAATAGCTAAATCTAATTATTAGATGTTTAAATATAGCTTTAATTAGCATGTTTGAAATTCTTGAAAAGGGTTATGAAAAATCAAGTTAGGGTTTTGATTTGTTAAAATGGTAAATCAAGATGTATAGACTTGGAAAACATAATCAAATTGTGAGAATGATATTTGTTAATTTCCTAATTTGTCCAATTGAGATTATTAGCAAACTAAGTTTTCTAAATCGTATTGGGTGAGATTAAAATTGTAGTAAAGGTTTGGGTGACTTAATTAATCCGCTTTGTGATGATTGTGATCACTAGAATTGTTTAAAAATCTAGCTTTGTGCTAAAATGATTTAAAGATGCTTACTAGTTTTTCGGTAAAATTAGACGTGGGTTTTAATTGTCATAGAGATGACGTAAATATTATTATCTACGATAATTATTGTGTTGTGAAAGTATTGGTACGATTGGGTTTTTGGCGTGGCGGTTTTCATGAATAGCGACCCTAGTTAGGGTTTTGGCTATGTTTTCCTGTATTGGGATTTCTTGGTTTTGCGACTGGATATTTTATTTGGTCATTGGACGTTTGTACGTCAACGACGAGAGTTGTTTCGTTGTTTCGCATGCGCAGGCTATAGGTTCTAACCTATGAGCGCACCGCGTGCCATATTTGGATTTCGGAACTTGATGTTAATAGCTTTGCGATTTCATATTGATTGTAGGTACATTCATGTCGATTCTGAGACGACGAAGCGCATCGACTACGGCTAAGCGGGGAGTTTAGCAGGTGAGTAGATTTATATCTACGGGGGAAGTCGGGTGGATGGCGTATAGCACCCCCGCAAATTCATGAATGGAGACCGATATATATATATATATATATATATATATATACATAGAATACAGTAGGAGAATCCTACACTAGAAAACTATTGATGTGTTTAAAAGATAGTTAGAGATGATATTAATGATTTAGTATATATATCTAGAGATGAGATGAAAGTTAGGGACATAACCCTTTGACATGCTATGATAGCAATGATGTCTCAAAATGATATAAGGATATGAAAAGTGAATGTGAATCACAATATATAGGTATGTAGTTGCACGGGTTTAAGTATGAGTTTTAGAGTAGCGTGACATGAGATTCATATGAATGAATGTATATGTAAAATGACTTGATGTGTGAGATTGATGCGATAGAAAGAGTATACGATGAGATATGATGACTTGGTTGATATGTCGTTGTATGGATGCAAGTCGATAAGAAATAGTTGATACCTTGCCGGTCCCCTGATACGATATTTATGCGGATGTGACCTGAGAGATAGGTATACTTATATGGATAATGATTGCATAATGAGTGATATGCTGTACGAGTCTTAGATCCGTACCCCCGATATTGTATAGGTTGATAGAATCCCTAATTTGTTTAATGCTGCCGTACGATAGATTACCGTACGTGATGAGTTTTACTTGTTGATTTATCCATACCCTTTATTAAAGGATGCCGTACAATGGATTGTACCGTATGTGATGTTGTGAGGCTGGATGCCGATTGATAGATTCACTGACTCGGTCATGATAGATACGTATACCATATAGCATTTTAGTTCACGTTGGGCATTATGCTGCATTCATGTTATTCTCATTGCATTCCATATACCTGTGCTAGTACACCTACACCATTATCGATGATGCGTATGTTACACTCACACAGATTGCCGGCTCATACACTTCATCATCGATAATTGCTATGTCACTTACACAGTAGAATTGCTACATCATGCTATGATATACTTGCCATGTTCACATCACTATGCTAGATTGCATAATATATTGGTTATGCTCACACCATTATGCTATGTTGCACAATTTACTTGCTATGATCACATCACTGTTCCATGTTGCATGATATACGGATATGCTTACATTCTGTTTTATGTCGCATACATCATGCTTTATGATTATACGCATTGAGATATGCTGTTTTCATGAGATTTTGGGATTTGAGAACCGTGGATATGTTTTCAAGAAATTATGTATTGTTTGAAAACCCGGTTTCTCTTGATATGATATTTCAGTGCATCCACCATGAGTTTTCTCGGTTCTGAGACTTGTGTTAGGTACCCGATTCGAGGAGCGGTAGGCACCGTCTGCGGGTACATGGTGGACCCGGTATGGTACCCCGGGGTAAGAAATGATTGTTGTGGTGTAGCCGATGAGCCTGGCAGAGGGAACACTACCTACCGGTGATAGTATTTGGGCTCAGCGGTTATCCGAAAGATACCGACCGGAGTCATGAGATGATGTGGGCCGATCTGGACTGATGGTGCCCGAGGGCCGATCCGGACTGATGGAGCCCGAGATATTGATATAGACCGATCCGGACTGACGGAGCCCGAGATATAAGGATTTACGTGTCGAAGCTGGACACGGGTTTCATGATATTTCGAGTGTCGATGTTAGACACTTAGGTTCCATGATTTTGATGTGTCACGAGAGATACACGTTGATTTTATCCTCATATTTACCTGCATATGCTTTTATGATATTTACATGAAGGAGTTGTTGTGTCAGTGGTTGACACGTGGACGAGATCCACCCGCATACATGCATTGATTATTTTGTTGGGCGAGATCCACCTGCATACATGCATTTGATTTATATGGTTGGATGATATCCACTTGCTGATAGGCATTGATTATGTGTTGGCACATATGCAGATACAGTCACCCTAGATATCATAGTATTACCTTATGATATAGTTGACCTAGGAAATCGTTATTTATTTTGATTTTTACTTGTTGATGTTTTCTACTCACGAGTTGGCAACTCACCCCCGTTATGACACAGTTCTTGCAGGTTGACCGTATGGTGTTAGTTATGTATATACCCTAGAAGCCATTGTTGTATATATGATGTATATTATAATGGATGCTTGGATATATATAGAGATGACTTTCTTGCTTGTCATGATAGTATGCTATTTGGTTTCTCTTTATCTTAACATGTTGACTTATATTAGTTTATTGTCTTACTCTCACATGTTGATAAAGCCTTTATGATATGTACTCGACTACTGGGACTATGATGAGATCATACTAGTGGGGCCACGGTAGTCGATGAGTACATCCTATAACTGTTCCTTGTTGAGGGTGTGTCGAGACAGGGCATCGATACACCAGAGTAGACTAGCGTATACGCATCTTGACCCATATGATGGGTGATGGACGATCCCATATCCATTGGTGTTTGACATCAAGGATGGTGTACGGGTGCTCAGTGGAGACTGCGTACACTAGACGGACTCATCGAGAACTCCCAGATGGTATTATACCTCACGTCAGATGGCAGTTCTCAGGTGACACTGGTACAGGGTAGTCTGTAGACCCGAGATCGTCATAGAGTATTGTGTGATTCCCACTGTGCTTTGATTTCCACCTTACCACGTCCAAGAGGGCGTGCAAAACGGTGGCTTTTGGGTACAGTCCCGAATCACATGGAGGCAATGAGCGATAGGAGGGGATTCGTATCTCCCGGTATAGGGAGTTGATGTTGTGCTGTGTTCGATTGGCTATAACTGGAAATCCCTGGACAGGGCTGATATAGATATTTACTGGTAAGTGTTACCAGTAGTTTCTCGACCTGTTATGAGCCTCACATCGACACGACTTATCAGTTACTGGGGTCTGACGTATACCACCCCTAGACTAGATATGCGACATATCAGACGAAGAGACCGGACTGTACGGGAGTGTTACTGATTGGATTCACAGGAGAATATACAGGCTTGCTTGTTGATCTTCTGATCGCTCAATACCTGGATGGATGTTACGTTTAGCTGACCGCTTGCAGCTTGTGGGTGTTTGATATGATCATCACCTGCTACCGGCGTATTGACGATTCTTTAGAGTCCTACACAGAGGTTTCTTGACTCAGGCAAAATGGAGTAGGAGCACATATGTGATATGTGCAGGACCGAGGATAATATGTTATGAGATACCGTATTATATTCTCACGATATTTTGATATAAGCCGGATCATCGGATCAAGTGTTGATTCGATGAATCGGTACATGATATATTAGTCGGTTATATTCGATTTAGCCGGATTGTCGGATCAAGTGTTGATTCGATAATTTAATGTATAATAATATATATGATATATTGCATTACATTATCTAATATTGGCTCGCTTTATTATTTCATTTTCTCACCGGATAATACATTGATATATATGCGATATATGTTAATTGTATTATTTTCTTTTGTTACAAAAATATATTATATATGTGATATATAATATTGTAACATATTATAATTACTAATGCAACATGATTCGTGGAGATTAAATATGGTTAGGGTTTGATTTGGGTTAGCTCTTTCGTGATGCTTCTAGAAGGTTTTGCTTTGTTTCTAGCAAAGATATTATGGTTGATATTTTGCTAGATATTTCTTTGACCCAAACCACACCCTTAACCCTAGTTAAGTCTCTACATTGGTTAGCCTTATCATCTAATCATATATCATTTTCATTATTCATCACAAAAGAATATTCATTCTTCTTCTTCTTCCTTGAGCTCACAAAAGCTTTCTAGATTTTCATTTTGTGATGAATGAGTGTGAGAATTTGATAATAAAAGAGAGCATAAATCCTACTTCATCATCCTTATCTAATCTAGCCAATTAGATTAGGGTGTTCACCTCATTAGTGAGTGAGAGCTTGAGTTAAAGAAACTTCAAGGTAGATCATCTTTGAAAAGGAAGACTACAAGCAAGCATGGATCATTCGGGTCGTGGAGCTTCTCTTGAGTCCGGGAGATCATGGATCATAGCGAAGGGACGACTACTCGAAGCTTATGAAGCGAAGGTGTGGAATACAAAGGTTGTAATCTCTCACTCTTAGTTGTAAAGATGTTTACTTGCATGTGTAACCCTAATTATCTAGCAAAGATCCTTGCTTTGGGTTGTTCGGCACGTCTAAATTTTAAATCGGGCATGGTTGATGCCTTATAGACTCTTGTAAGAGTGCCTAGGAATCCTACAGTGGTATCAGAGCCTAGCTAGAGCATTAGGCGACGTGTATACGAAATTAAAACTCCGATCGAACCCCGAAACATCGAAATTGACCCCCTCTCTGGAAATTTTGTAAAAATGTGATTTTTTCTGCATTAAAAATACTCAAAAAAATCAGCAGGGAATTCTAAGGATTACTTTGAAACACGAGCACACAATACCATAAATTCGCCGTGGAACCGCGGCAGGAACCTGCTTTCTGCGGCGGTTCCGCGGCCGGACTTTGGTATCAGGGACACGTGTCTTCAGGGTACATCCGTAGGTTGTACATGATTCTGGGTATTTTTAATCTTACTCAAGTGTTGAGTTTTCTGGGGATATTTTGTAATCGTTGATTCGATCGGAAAGTTTAAATTCTGTAACGCTTCGAAAATCATTTAGGCAGTTCTTCGGTAATCGGCTAAATTAGCAGTTTTTTCCGTAAAAAGTCAAAATAGGTATTTTTCATTATAGACCTAATTATACAAAATTTAGATAAGATATTTCTATAAATTGGTCACTGAAATGTCACTTAAAATTTTCTAGTTAATTAAAAATATTTCCTTAATTAATTATTTTTAATATAATTTTAAGCTTTTAAAAATATATTTAATTAGTGATAAATACAAATTTAATTGGGTAAATTACATAATTAGGAACCATTATAAACTAAAATTAAGTGTAACAAAAATTTTAGAAAAACATTTCAAGTTTAATTGTCATGGTAAATGGGGGTTGAAAATTGAAAGAAAAAGGGTGTTTTTTGAAAGTTTTTGATGTGATTTGCATTTATTATCTTAAGAGATATTTTTCCTACGAAAATTCTACACAACTCACTCATTTCCTCACCTCCCCGACCCTTGGCCGAGACCCCCCTCCAACAGCCCTATTTTTTTCCCCATTTTTCTTCTTCAAAAAACCTTGCAAAAATCAACAAAATTTTACAAAAATTACACACTTTTCCTTACAATTTCTAACCTAAATCCTATTCTACTTTCTCTCAAACCCTAACTTGTTTAAAAAGTGGAGAAAAGAGGTGTCTTGGAGACTAGTGCAAGTTAGGAATCATCACTTGTGAGGTATAATCCTAATCTAGTGTTTAATTGTAGTTTAAGTTTGCTAGATTTAGTAGTTTAAGTGTAGAATTTAGTTTAAATTGTTTGCTTATGATTTTCAAGAGAGGTGTTGATGATCTAATTAGGGTTTTCATTCTTGGGTATTGATCTAAATTTGTAGTTTAACATATTAGAGAATGTTAAGCCTAATCTAGTAGCAAAATTGCTAGTTGTTGCATTTAAATTGTTTGAATTAGGTTCTTTTTGCAAACTAGATTTTTACAAAGCATATAATTAGGTTAGATAAAATTATAATTAGGGTTTTTATTATTAGATTGTGGTGCTAATGTGTAGATTAATATGTAAATTGAGTGTGAAGCATAATCTAATTACAAATTTCTAGCTTTCACTTTAAAATTGTCACAATATTGCTATTTTTATTAATCTAGGTTTTGAAAATTTATTTAAAATGAGGGATTAAAAATAAAGCTAGGGTTTTAGCACATCCTTAAGGTTTCAAGGAGGGGGTGTAACAATTTGAAATGTGCAAAATCAAGTGGAATTGTGGAATTGTAAAATTTTTCTTAAAAGTATTGAAATCGGGCAAGTTTGCAAACTAGAATTTCGATTTAATACAAATTAGGGTGTTAAAAATATAGTAATGGTTTATATAATCTAGTTATGCTATTTAATGAGTATTATGACCATTAATTTCATTTAAACGTCAAGTTTTGAAGTAAAATGGTAAATTAACGTTTTCTAGGTTTTTACGAAATCGGACGATTTGATCGATTTTAAGTTTTCGATGATTTAAACCATATTTTATATTATAAATAATGAGTTTTGAAACTACGAGTTGTTTGTTGATATTTTACCTCGATCAATCAGCGTTTGTACGCCGATATCGAGCGACATTTGGTTCTTTTGCATGAGCGGGTCATAGGTTTTAACCTATGCGCGTTTCGTGCGTCGTTTTGGTTTTGTCCGTGATTCAGTTTACGATATTACATGTGTTTGCATATAGATACCCCTCACGTGGACTTCGGACGAGGAAGAAGAGGAGGGCGACATCGTTTTCGGCAGAAAAGGACCAGGTGAGTAGATGTATATCTACGGGGGAAGTCGGGTGGATGGCGTTTAGCACCCCCGCAAATGTATAATAGGAATATTAATTAATGTCATTAGGAAGCCAGACGTGACCTTAGATTCTTGGTGAGTAGGACCTTAGTAATGGCCTTAGGTTGGACTAGACTGATTTAAAAAGACCTTACCAGAGGATGAATATCTTGGAGGAGGTTCGTAGGTTTCAGGTAGTTACACACACACGCACACACAGAAACTTGATATGGTGTATATGTGTATGTGTGTGTGTGTGTGTGTGTGTGTGTATAGGGTTATGTGTAGGTATATATATACACAGCATGTATATGTGAGATAAGGATGTGATATGATACATGTTGATGAAACAATATAATCGGGCTTGATGCCGTGATCTCTTGGCTATACAGTCGTGTTATGATGTTAGCGGATCAGTAGAGAATGAGATAACAGATAAGTATACATAAACAATAATAGGTGGTGATGATATTGAGGTACATGAGACTCTAAAATAGAACCCGGATTGTAACCTGTGACTGAAATTACGATATGATATATGTGTGACTTGAGTACGATATCGTATAGGCGTGACTTGATTACGATATGATATAAGTGTGACTTAATCACGATATGATATATATGACATGAAATTTCTGAAGATAAATTGACAATGTATATTTATGCTGGTAATGATATATGATTGATGTATGCGATTACAGTACAGTACCTTGATCATGACATTAATTGATGATGATATTATACGAATGATGTTGTACGTAGGTGATACTTGACCCGTACCCCGATATTGGGATGTCGTATGATGGATTTTACCGTACGAGGCATATATGTGATGATTGATCCGCACTCTTGATTCGAGAACGCCGTACTACATACGTGACGCTATTGAGGCTGGATCGCCGACTATTAGAGATATGGACTCAGACCTTAGGTGGACTCTTAATTCTTATCGACTAATTTCTTAGGTTTAGTTCCTTAGGGGGTTAGATAGACACTAGTAGGCTCGAGTCATATAGTTGTGGTTAGACATGTATATTACAAATGAGTGGTTAATACACATCCGTCTTTACATTCAGACCGTAATTATCATGTTGCATGTTCATACATATGTTTCTTTAATCAGTATGAAACTCTGCCTGTTAGAACACCAGCACCATTACCGATGATGCGCATATTCTACGTACACTTATTTCCCGGCCCACACAAACTTCATCATCGGTAATTCCTATGTCACGTACACTTTAGAACATATTATCTTTTATTGATAGAATCAGCTAAAAGCTAGATCGATATAATATTGCGATTATTCTCAGGTGTTAGTCTAGACATGACATTTATTACTTAAACATTTCAGGCATTCGCATTTTCATGTTATCATGCAGTATTGTGGGGCTTATGCCGACACTTATCATTTACTTACTCATGATTTTGAGATTTTGGATTTCTATGAGATTTCTGGATTTTGGGGAAAATCGCAATAATATATATAAAAACTTCTCTCTCTCTCCCCTCCTCTCTTTTTAAAATATAAGTTGCGGTTTTCTCATGATGTATGTGTTGTCCACCATGAGATTTCATGTTTTCTGTTGGATTTCGAGACCCGATTCGAGGAGTGGATGAACCGTCTCGGGTACATGGTGGGCCCGGTATGGTACCCCGGGGCAAGAAGATCGAGTTGTAGATGATGAGCCTGGCAGGGGAGGACTACCTACCGGTGATGTCTGGCACGACGGATATCCGGAGGGTACCGACCGTTGTCGTGAGATTTGATGATATGGGCCGATCCGGACTGACGGAGCCTGAGATATTGAGACTATGAGGTATTGAGACTTGAGATTTACATGTTTTGTGTCGATGCTTGACACGTATTTCCATGGATTTCATCGTTGATATTTCAGATTTCTATACAAATTTTACCATGATGAAAGCTGAAGATTTCTTATACAGATATATCCAGATTTCAGGATTGGTTATTTTATATTCATGGTGCATGCATACTCATTTACATGACATATTACTCTTTGAGGTACTGACACGAGCATAGAGTATTTGTACTTACACGTAGTTTATTACCCTGCACTACTAGATGACTAGTGAGATATTAGTATATTGTTATGAGCTAAGATAGCGTCGTGCATTCGATTACTTTTCGCAGATATCTTCTACTCACGAGTTGGCAACTCACCCCCGTTGTGCCCAATTTTATTACAGGTTCGATGTACAGGTTTCCTTGGCAGCTTGCTGGCACATCATTTCATTCAGGGTGATTTGCAAGGTAGGTTGGTTCACTTGTATCTGGACCGCCATTGTACTTTTAATTATTTCATTTGTATCTAGTAAGCTCCATCAACCAAACGTGTATTAATTAATAAGTTTAATGGACCAGTTATTTATTTCGACCTTAGAGTCGCGCATGTATTATTATGGTTTGATGGATTTGTTTTCTTTTGAGTTTGAGCCTCGCCCTTTGGCGTTGTATATTATTGTGCTTTGTGTGGTTGTTTTCGCCTGTTGGCGTAGAGCTAGCTCCCCCTTGGGGATGCCATTTTATCGTATGTATATATTATACTTGTTTGTACTCGTTTGGGGCCAGTTTTTACAAAGGAGACTCTGCCGAAATTTTTGAGAAAATTTGATCTTGTTTTTAAACTTGTTTTTCTATATGTTTTCCTTTACTTATTCTTTTATATGGTTTAGATTTCTGGGCTTCGGCTTACTTAGATTACGTTGCGGCTCTAGACGCTTCGTAATTTAAGTGTCGGTCACGTTCCGTACTTTCGGGTCGTGACAAAGTTGGTATCAGAGCTCTAGGTTTAACCTTGTATAAGTCTAGGGTGACCCTTGGTTGATGGAGTAGGTGACTTAGGTAGAGTGACGTACCGTGGGTATGATCCGCGGCATACTAACGATACGCTACTCTGCTTAAGGAGCCTTAGGATGTACATTTCTTTGCACCGCATTTCATTCGTTCCTTGATCTATCTTCGTCGATATCGGATGGTGGTTTCTGTCACCACGGTCGCACGGGCAGAGGGAGCCGCGCCTCGAATGCGATAACCATTAGGGTATCGTTTATTCTCGAGGATTGAAGCAGTGTTTAGCATGCGGACGAAGGGTATTCACATGCCGTCCAGACAAAGTTAAAGGATTCGAACGATTGTCAGAAACCCATTTTCCCAAGTTTAAGGTAATCGGAAGAACATGCAGGTATTTCTATGGACCCTCTAGAAGATGAAACCCTAACTCAACATAATGACCACGAGAACGCCCTTGAACCTTAGGGTTTACGGCAGTTCCGCGGTGCCATTAGTGAGGCTTGGGTTTGCCCTTCTACGGTTGGTCCGCAGATGCTGGGGTATGTACTGGATATTTTTAAACTCTACTTGAGTGTTGAGCTCTCGGGGAATTATAGGATTTTGATGAATCGATCAAAAAGTTTAATATAGTCCGGATATCAGGGGAAGGGATAGATTACGTGGGAGACTCTAGATATGAGTATTGCCGTTGGTAGCGCAGTCAGCATAGCTACGAAGAGACGAGTTCGAAACAGTCGACATCAGATGAACGAGGCACACATTGACGATAGTGTTTACGATTGTGATTTGGTGATTTGAATTTCATATTTCCGTTGATTGGATTTTGGTATTTTGAGGATTTTGTTCTACGATTGGTATTTCTTATGTGTACATTCATTACATTCTATTCGTGTTTCATATATCAGTTGTATTAATGTTGTTTTGTACATATCCAGTGCACTTGATTTGGTTTTATACATTTTGAGATATTGATTTGATTTTGTGCATATGGGTTACACATGATTTTGACATATGCTTCGACCCAGTTTTCATGCATTTTCGTACCGTGATTTCGATTTTGATATTTGGTGTATGTTTTCGTGCATCATGTGCACTTGATTGAGATGCTTACGCACACTTGGCACACTTGATGCAATTTTGTGCACACCAGAAGCACTAAATCGGGGTTTTGTGCAGATTAGATGCACCTTATATTAGATTCGTGCACGCCCATTGCACTTGACAGATGTTTTTGGTGCACACCTGTTGCACTCAGTTTTGTTTTTGTGCGTATTCGTGGCATCTGTATTTGGTTTCGATTTCAGTGCGCACTGGACGCACATGATATCTTTATGATGTGATTGGGATTGATTTCAGTTTGAGCAGTATGTTTTTATAATCATTACTATTTGATTTAGTAACCAGGCGGGACGTGTATGTTAAATAAAAGATATAAATATGTATAGCTATTTTTTTTAAAAATAAACGTCAGCTACTTGTGCCGTGACACGTGCATCGCACGGCGATTTTCAAAAAGGGGTTTTTGCGTATTTCTTTATTAACATGTTTAGCCAATTTTACTGTGATGCGTACTATATCTAAGTTATAGTTTTGATATATATTATGTTGGTTTTCATATTGGGTTTTGGATATTTTATTTTCACCATAACTCCGATGATTGCGTTATGCTTGACGGAGTTGATTTTAGTTATGTATTGATGATTTCGGAGCCCCGACGATTTGAGTGTTTTGGCTGAATGTTTTAGTAATTGGGGGGGGGTAGTTTTAATTTAAATTCGGGGACCGAATTTCTTAAAGGGGGAAGATTGTAACGCTTCGAAAATCGTTTAGGCAGTTTTTTGGTAATCGGCTAAATTAGCAGTCTTTTCCGTAAAAAGTCAAAATAGGTATTTTTCATTATAGACCTAATTATACAAAATTTAGATAAGATATTATTATAAATTGGTCACTAAAATGTCACTTAAAATTTTCTAGTTAATTAAAAAATTTTCCTTAATTAATTATTTTTAATATTATTTTAAGCTTTTAAAAATACATTTAATTAGTGATAAATACAAATTTAATTGGGTAAATTACATAATTAGGAACCATTATAAACTAAAATTAAGTGTAACAAAAATTTTAGCAAAACATTTCAAGTTTAATTGTTACGGTAAATGGGGGTTGAAAATGGAAAGAAAAAGGGTGTTTTTTGAAAGTTTTTGATGTGATTTGCATTTATTACCTTAATAGATATTTTTCCTTGGAAAATTCTACACAACTCACTCATTTCCTCACCTCCCCCACCCTTGGCCGAGACCCCCTCCAACAGCCATATTTTTTCCCCCCATTTTCCTTCTTCAAAAATCCTTGCAAAAATCAACAAAATCCACAAAAATTACACACTTTTCCTTACAATTTCTAACCTAAATCCTATTCTACTTTCTCTCAAACCCTAACTTGTTTAAAAAGTGGAGAAAAGAGGTGTCTTGGAGACTAGTGCAAGCTAGGAATCATCACTTGTGAGGTATAATCCTAATCTAGTGTTTAATTGTAGTTTAAGTTTGCTAGATTTAGTAGTTTAAGTGTGGAATTTAGTTTAAATTGTTTGCTTGTGATTTTCAAGAGAGGTGTTGATGATCTAATTAGGGTTTTCATTCTTGGGTATTGATCTAAATTTGTAGTTTAACATATTAGGAAATGTTAAGCCTAATCTAGTAGCCAAATTGCTAGTTGTTGCATTTAAGTTGTTTGAATTAGGTTCTTTTTGCAAACTAGATTTTTACAAAGCATATAATTAGGTTAGATAAAATTATAATTAGGGTTTTTATTATTAGATTTTGGTGTTAATATGTAGATTAATATGTAAATTGAGTGTGAAGCATAATCTAATTACAAATTTCTAGCTTTCACTTTATAATTGTCACAATATTGCTATTTTTATTAATCTAGGTTTTGAAAATTTATTTAAAATGAGGGATTAAAAATAAAGCTAGGGTTTTAGCACATCCTTAAGGTTTCAAGGAGGGGGTTTAACAATTTGAAATGTGCAACAAGTGGAATTGTGGAATTGTAAAATTTTTCTTAAAAGTATCGAAATCGGGCAAGTTTGCAAACTAGAATTTCGATTTAATACAAATTAGGGCGTTAAAAATATAGTAATGGTTTATATAATCTAGTTATGCTATTTAATGAGTATTATGACCATTAATTTCATTTAAACGTCAAGTTTTGAAGTAAAATGGTAAATTGACGTTTTCTAGGTTTTTACGAAATCGGACGATTTGATCGATTTTAAGTTTTCGATGATTTAAACCATATTTTATATTATAAATAATGAGTTTTGAAACTACGAGTTGTTTGTTGATATTTTACCTCGATCAATCGGCGTTTGTACGCCGATATCGAGCTACATTTGGTTCTTTTGCATGAGCGGGTCATAGGTTTTAACCTATGCGCGTTTCGTGCATCGTTTTGGTTTTGTCCGTGATTCAGTTTACGATATTATATGTGTTTGCATATAGGTACCCCTCACGTGGACTTCGGACGAGAAAGAAGAGGAGGGCGACATCATTTTCGGCAGACAAGGACCAGGTGAGTAGATGCATATCTACGGGGGAAGTCGGGTGGATGGTGTTTAGCACCCCCGCAAACGTAGAATAGGAATATTACTTAATATCATTAGGAAGCCAGACGTGACCTTAGATTCTTGGTGAGTAGGACCCTAGTAATGGCCTTAGGTTAGACTAGACTGATTTAGAAAGACCTTACCAGAGGATGAATATCTTGGAGGAGGTTCGTAGGTTTCAGGTAGATACACACACACGCACACACAGAAACTTGACATGGTGTATTTGTGTATGTGTGTATATATATATCTAGGGTTATGTGTAGGTATACACAGCATGCATATGTGAGATAAGGATGCGATATGATACATGGGGTTGAAACAATATAACCGGGCATGATACCGTGATCTCTTGGCTATACAGTCGTGTTATGATGTTAGCGGATCAGTAGAGAATGAGATAACGGATAAGTGTACATAAACAATAATAGGTGGTGATCTTATTGAGGTACATGAGACTCTAAAATAGAACCCGGACTGTAACCTATGACTGAAATTACGATATGATATATGTGTGACTTGAGTACGATATCATATAGGTGTGACTTGATTACGATATGATATAAGTGTGACTTAATCACGATATGATATATATGACATGAAATTTCTGATGATAAATTGACGATGTATATTTATGCTGGTAATGATATATGATTGATGTATGCGATTACAGTACAGTACCTTGATCATGACATTAATTGATGATGATATTATACGAATGATGTTGTACGTAGGTGATACTTGACCCGTACCCCGATATTGGGATGCCGTACGATGGATTTTACCGTACGAGGCATATATGTGATGATTGATCCGCACTCTTGATTCGAGGAAGCCGTACTACGTACGTGATGCTATTGAGGCTGGATCGCCGACTATTAGAGATATGGACTCAGACCTTAGGTGGACTCTTAATTCTTATCGACTAATTTCTTAGGTTTAGTTCCTTAGGGGGTTAGATAGACACTAGTAGGCTCGAGTCAAATAGTTGTGGTTAGACATGTATATTACAAATGAGTGGTTAATACACATCCGTCTTTACATTCAGACCGTAATTATCATGTTGCATGTTCATACATATGTTTCTTTAATCAGTATGAAACTCTGCCTGTTAGGACACCAGCACCATTACCGATGATACGCATATTCCACATACACTTATTTGCCGGCCCACACAAACTTCATCATCGGTAATTACCATGTCACGTACACTTTAGAACATATTATCTTTTATTGATAGAATCAGCTAAAAGCTTGATCGATATAATATTGCGATTATTCTCAGGTGTTAGTCTAGACATGACATTTATTACTTAAACATTTCATGCATTCGTATTTTCATGTTATCATGCAGTATTGTGGGGCTTATGCCGACACTTATCATTTACTTACTCATGATTTTGGGATTTTGGATTTCTATGAGATTTCTGGATTTTGGGGAAAACCGCAATAATATATATAAAAACTTCTCTCTCTCGCCTCCTCTCTTTTTAAAATATAAGTTGCGGTTTTCTCGTGATGTATGTGTCGTCCACCATGAGATTTCATGTTTTCTGTTGGATTTCGAGACCCGATTCGAGGAGTGGATGAACCGTCTTGGGTACATGGTGGGCCCGGTATGGTACCCCGGGGCAAGAAGATCGAGTTGTAGACGATGAGCCTGGCAGGGGAGGACTACCTACCGGTGATGTCTGGCGCGGCGGATATCTGGAGGGTACCGACCGTTGTCGTGAGATTTGATGATATGGGCCGATCCGGACTGACGGAGCCCAAGATATTGAAACTATGAGGTATTGAGACTTGAGATTTACATGTTTTGTGTCGATGCTTGACACGGATTTCCATGGATTTCATCGTTGATATTTCAGATTTCTATACAAATTTTACCATGATAAAAGTTGAAGATTTCTTATACAGATATATCCAGATTCCAGGATTTGCTATTTTACATTCATGGTGCATGCATACTCATTTACATGACATATTACTCTTTGAGGTACTGACACGAGCATGGAGTATTTGCACTTATACGTTGTTTATTACCCTGCACTACTAGATGACTTGTGAGATATTAGTATATTGTTATTACCTAGGATAGCGTCGTGCATTCGATTACTTTTCGCAGATATCTTCTACTCACGAGTTGGCAACTCACCCCCGTTGTGCCAAATTTTATTACAGGTTTGATGTACAGGTTTCCTTGGCAGCTTGCTGCCACATCATTTCATTCAGGGTGATTTGCACAGTAGGTTGGTTCACTTGTATCTGGACCGTCGTTATACTTTTAATTATTTCATTTTTATCTAGTAAGCTCTATCAACCAAACGTGTATTACTTAATAAGTTTAATGGACCAGTCATTTATTTCGACCTTAGAGTCGCGCATGTATTATTATGGTTTGATGGATTTGTTTTCTTTTAAGTTTGAGCCTAGCCTTTTGGCGTTGTATATTATTGTGCTTGGTGTGGTTGTTTCCGACTGTTGGCGTAGAGCTAGCTCCCGCTTGGGGATGCCATTTTATCGTTTGTATATATTATACTTGTTTGTTCCCGTTTGGGGCCAGTTTTTACAAAGGAGACTCTGCCGAAATTTTTGAGAAAATTTGATCTTGTTTTTAAACTTGTTTTCCTATATGTTTTCCTTTACTTCTTCTTTTATATGGTTTAGATTTCTGGGCTTCGGCTTACTTAGATTACGTTGCGCCTCTAGACGCTTCGTAATTTAAGTGCCGGTCACGTTCCGTACTTTCGGGTCGTGACAACTTCGTTCTGTTTTCGGGTAATTTAGAAAGTATTAAAATGTTCGAACGGATTTCAATAACTCACTTTTTCCCGATACGAAGAACTTTCAAGTGTTGAATCTTTCTTGAGTTTAAAACTTTCGGAAAAACATGCAAGCATATCTGTAGACTCTCTAGAAGAACGTAACCTTAACTCGATTATGTGACCGTCAAAACTTCCACTGAACCTTTGGGTTTGTGGTAGTTTGGCGTTTCCACATGTGGGGCGTTGGTTTGACCCTTCTACGGCTGGTTCATTGGGGCGGTGACATGTTCTGGGTTTTTTTGAACTCCGCTCAAGTGTTGAGCTATTTAGGAAATCTTGGGTATTTGATTATTCGATCAGAAAGTTTAATATTGTCTATTTATCTGGAATGTGATACAATATGTGGAATTCATATAGTTAGGCATGAAATGCGAAGTATGTGATATTTCGGATTTACAATGTCTAAAGTGATTGTGGATTCCAAATGTTGTAGTTTTACATTTTCTTTTCTGTGACCGTAAGCGTAGTATGCGGGGTATCGCCGGCTTCGTTGCTATACATCAACGACAATTGAGATACGCATACTTTCTTACGTTGATGATATGAGATATTATGTGTTGTTGTGATATGTTATATTAGATCGTCGTGTTCTAAATAGCCGGGGGTTTTATGTGAGATGAGGGTTTTTATTTTCATTCATGTAAAATTCATTTGTATGTAATATTCTTTTATTGGGGCACTTCTGGGATGAGGTTGATGTCACCATTGTATATTATTTACTTTTTCGCATTAGGTAGACCCAAGGAGGGGAGCACAAGTAACCGGGTTCTAGGGTCCAGTGGGAGGCCATCTCGAGGAGTCGAGACCGGGTCTCCTAACCCTAGAATTGTCAGTGTTGCTTACCGCTCTCGTAGGGGTCTAGGGATGTGGGTTTGGCTATTCATCGCGACCGTGGAATCCGTGTTTTATACAGGCTCGATATAAAACACGGACGTCCTAGTATATCCAATATTTCATATGTTATCGTCTGCTGCAATGTTCTGTGATGAGATCATATTACTGCCTTAGACGAATGCTTATACTATATATATATGTTGATATATAAATATTACTGCTTTCATTTCTTCTGTGATGCTTAGGAAGCATTAATTGATGGGATTTTTATTAATGAGATTAATAAAAGAAAAGAACCCTAAAAGATGTTGTAGAATCAAAACTTTATAAAAAGGCTAACTACAGTTTTGCTTTGCATAGCGGTATATATGATATACCCTGCACCTTATTCGATGA
Source organism: Agapanthus africanus (assembly GCA_030015575.1). NCBI lineage: Eukaryota > Viridiplantae > Streptophyta > Magnoliopsida > Asparagales > Amaryllidaceae > Agapanthus > Agapanthus africanus. The sequence continues at coordinate 113,811,881 of CM057347.1, forward strand.
GGAAAGAGTCGAGATCCCTTCACCGGGAGTGACCTCTTTAGCAGAACTGACAGATGCTACAAACTTACGGTTTAGTTTTTGACATCTTAAATAGTTCTTGCTTTGCACCGCGGTATACATGATATACCCTGCACCTTATTCTATTGGGAAAGAGCCGAGATCCCTTCACCGGGAGTGACCTCTTTAGAGAAACTGCAAAAGCCTAAAAAACACTCCTTTTCAAAACCACTTGATTCTACGACGATATCAAGTTCATTACGCTCATGGTTTTCTTAAAAACCTGCGTAGCCCTCCGTCATTTCAGATAAAGACTATTTAGTATTCGTGCTGCGTTTGTTGACCTCTGTCAAGGCGTAGTGTGCAGTAGCTGATTAGTAATTATCTGTAAAGCATGTGATGTGATTGGATTAGGGTGGTCGTACGACCTTGTTGACCTCTGTCAAGGGTCGTGCGAGTAGGTTTGATTCAATCAAGAAATGACGGGTTGAACTTAACTAGTGTACTATGGTTTGTTGACCTCTGTCAAGGTCATAGCATACTAGGGGCAAAAGCATTATCGGGAATTTCAAGTGTTGAAATTTGCAATGAGATTGCATACCTCCTATGAGATAGTTGGATCCTGATACCCATTACGAGTAAGAGTTACTCAAGGGAGAATTTTACAAAGGACAATTAGCCGATCAAGTAGGTGTCTAGAAAGGATTTAACGGGGTTATGCCTCTGGGAAGACGAGATTTATTTTAATTAGGTCCGTGCGAAAGCACGGGGAACCTCCTTCAAGTACCAACACTGATCTGGCTGGGATTGACGAAATTGTAGGGTGTAATTAATCCCGGCTAATCTTACCTTTTAGGGTTTAAAGGAAGATTTGATAAAAACAGTGGGAGACATCCTGATTAGATAAGATAATAACCAATCTAATCTTGCAAGAGCATACTCTAAAGTGTTTCCTTCTCTCTCTCCAGGTAGCGACTGTGTCAGGACTTAATCAAGATAATAATATGGATGTATTGACTGAACCTGCTTATTATACTGAGCAGGGGATCATTGGTCCCGTTCTTTCTTATAAGAGTTATAAGACTAAGCAGGAAACATGAGAAAATATGGATTCTCACGTCGCCCAAACGAAGAATAGGCATGCTGATGCATCTTCTTCGGGTGTGTTAGTTATTAAGAACTGTTTCTCAGTTCACCCTACGTTCTGGGTATTAGATACCGGATCAGGATCCCACATATGTAAATTGTTACGTGGGATACGTAAAGGTAGAGAACTGGGAAAGAGTGATCATTCCGTACAAGTAGGGAATGGTGCAAGTATTGCATCCAAAGCAGTTGGCGAATATCACCTTGTATTACCAAGTAGTAATACATTGATTCTGAAGGAGTGCTATTATATACCGAACATGATGTGCAACATTATATCAGTTTCTTTATTAAGTAAAGAAGGATATAATTTTGTAGTACAGGATAATGTTATGAACATATTCCTGAATCAAAAGTTGATTGGATCAGACTCGTTACATAATGGCATATTCATTCTCAATCAAAATACAGTCCTTAATATACAAAACACACATAAGAGGAAGAGTTCAGAAATGAACGAATCCTTCTTGTGGCATTGTAGACTTGGTCATATCAATGCGACAAGGCTAGCTAAGTTACATAAGGATGGATATTTGAATTCGTTCGAATTATTATCTTATGATACTTGCCATTCATGTCTCAAAGGTAAAATGACCAAAACTCCGTTTAGTGGACACGGAGAAAGAGTTACGGAACTCTTAAGGCTGATACATAGTGATGTATGTGGTCCCATGTCAACACATGCCAGGAACGGTTCTTCCTACATCATTACATTCACTGACGATCTCTCCAGATACGGACATGTGTTCCTGATAAAACACAAGTCTGAAGCTTTTGAGAAATTCAGGGAATATAAGCACGAAGTAGAGAACCAAACGGGCAAAAGTATTAAGATCCTTCAATCTGATCGAGGAGGAGAATACTTGAGCAATGAGTTTCTGGACTATCTAAAAGAGAATGTGATTCTCTCTCAGCTTCTCCTCTTTATACACCACAGCACAATGGTGTATCTAAGCGGAGGAATCGCGCCCTATTAAATATGGTGCGCTCTATGATGAGCACTGCTGAGTTGCCTATTTCCTTTTGGGGTTATGCGCTTGAAGCAGCAGCATACCTATTGAATCAAGTTCCATCAAAATCTGTACCTACCACACCATATGAGATATGGAGTGGGAAGAGACCATATCTTAAACGAGTTAAGATATGGGGTTGTCCGGCCTATGTCAAAAGGCAAAATCCGGATAAACTCGAGGCACGATCAGTTCTTTATAAGTTTATAGGATATCCTAAACATTAAAATGGATATCTATTCTACCACAGTGAACAACAAAAGGTGTTTGTTGCTCATTATGCCTTGCTCAGCATGCCACCTTTTTAGAAAAGAAATTTCTTATAAAAGAAATTAGTGGCGAAGCGGTAGAGCTGGAAGAGGTTCCAGCACCACAAACTACAACTGATGATTTAGTGGAACCAGAGGATTCGGTAGTTCCCGACGAACCCCAGCCTCTTCGCCGATCTACCAGGGTTTCTCATCCACCTGAGAGATACTACGGTTTTCTCATTGATGGTGGGAGCGAGGATTGTATCATGAAAGATGATGACCTGACTAGTTTCGAGCAGGCCATTACGAGTGGTGACTCTGTGAAGTGGCTGGATGCAATGCGATCTGAGATGGAATCCATGTACACCAACAAGAATGGAATTTGGAAGTTGCTCCTGAAGGGGTAAAACCCATTGGGTGCAAATGGATCTTTAAGAAGAAAATTGGTGTAGATGGAAAAGTTGAGACTTTCAAAACTAGACTTATTGCAAAGGGTTTTCGTCAACGACCAGGTGTGGATTATGACGAAACCTTTTCTCAAGTAGCTATGCTTAAGTGTCACGACCCGAAAGTACGGAACATGACCGGCACTTAAACTACGAAACGTCTCGAGACATACGTAATCTAAGTAAGCCGAAAACCCAGAAATCCAAACCAAGAAAAGTTGTAGAGTGATGGAAAAACCAATTTAAATCAAGTAGTTCGCAACATACGCCAAAATATGCATTTTAAAATCACAAGTCTTTTCTAAAAATTTCGGCAGAGTTTCCTTTGTAAAAACAGACCCCAAACGGGTACAAAACTTGATAAAGTATATGTAATGAATAAAGGCATCCCCAAGCGGGAGCTAGCTCTTCGTCAATCGACGGTCACAACCACGCAAGCAATAATATACAACGCCGAAGGGCGAGGATCACAACAGAAAAGGAAACCCAAAACATCATGAAATCCATAGGAATACAACGCGTGACTCTAAGGTCGAAAGAACAAACAACTGGTCTCAAGTCTGAAATAAATACATGTCTGGTTGATGGAGTTTAACTAGATACAACTGAAATAAATAATATACAAGGTATAATGATGGTCACGATGCAAGTGAACCCACCCACCAAGCAAATCACCCGGAAAGGAAGCAGTGTGCCAGCAAAGCCGTAATGAAACCTGTACGGCAAAACCTGCAAGAAACTGTGGCACAACGGGGGTGAGTTGCCAACTCGTGAATAGAAAAGATTTACGAGCAGAAATCGCATGAAAAACGCAATCCTAGATCATACGATCAGTAATATCCTCAAATGATAAGTCTGAAGTATGAAAAGGTGGCAAGGGTAGCCATCTAACCCAAGTGTAATCCCATGTGCTCGTGTCAGTACCTCAGGTAGCAATATATCATATGGATGAGGTATGAATGCATGAAAACAGAATACATGTAAATGAAGAAACTGCTTTCATAACTTAGTGAGATTTCTGTATATTTAAAACGAGATATCATAAATGAAATCAGCATAAACAATGTCTAGCATCGACACAAAACATAAATCCCAATATCTCAACATCTCAGACTCCGGCTATCCGGACTGGCCTGTATCATCAAATCTCAAAATCTCAGTGTCTCAATCTCACTATCTAGGGCGCCGTCAGTCCGGATCGGCCCCTAACATCAATCACAGGACCACGACGGTATCCTCCAGATTTCCGACGCGTCAGATAAAATCACCGGTAGTTAGTCGTCCCCTGCCAGGCTCATCGTCTACTCCTCGATTTTCTTTCCCCGGGGTACCTTACCAAGTCCACCATGTACCCGAGACGGTTCATCCGGCTCCTCGAATCGGGTCTCGAAATCCAACAGAAAACTCATGGTGGACAACGCATACATCATGAGAAAACCGCGGTTTTATTTTAAAAAGAGAGAGAAGTTTATAAATATTCTTGCGGTTTTCCCCCAAATCCAGGAAATCTCAGGAAAATCCGAAATCCAATCATCAATAGCACGTAACTAGTGAATGTAGGCATAAAACTCCATAATACCGCATGACAGTGAATAATATGCATGAAGTAGCAAGTAATAACCGCAATGTCTAAACTAACATATAAGGCAAGTACACTAATATTATGTCGAAACTATCAAATAACAAGCTATGTCGATGAAACAGTATTGTCTAAAGTGTACGTGACATGGCAATTACCGATGAGGATGTGTGTGAGCCGGCAAGTAGGTGTACGTGGAACATACGCATCATCGGTAATGGTGCTGGTGTCCAAACAGCATGATATCAATAATGGTATTTGAAATCACAATATAAGTATGCGATGCGGAGCGAACAGCAATAAGGTGCGGGAGCTAAATGATAAATATAATGAGAACTAATCTGCATTTAATATAAATATAAGTCATACAGTAGTGCCTTTTGAAATAGCACGAATCGCGGTGTTTTGGAAATAAGGGCTACGGTGTTTTTAAGAAAAGATACGTCCTTTGAAATATCCATAGAATCCCTTGACCTGTCTTTTAAAATACTCACGATTCGTTAGTTTCTGAAATAGGTTGGAATCGAATCTAGTCTAACAACTACACGAACTATTGGGCTGAGCTAACAGGCTAACTGAAGGTAAGGAAACCACCTAACATCCGAGTCGATACATATACATATACATATACATATATATATATATATATATATATATATATATATATATATATATATATATATATATATATTAGTCGGTGATCCCGCTTCAATAATATCACATCCGATACCATATCTATAATCAGACATTCCCAAGTCAAGAGTGCGGATCTATCATCAATATATAGCTCGTACGTAAATCAATCGTACGACATCCCAAATCTGGGTACGGGTCAATATCACATCCATCATATTATTCATCTGGTATCCTCTTTATCAAAGATCATAATCCAGAGTACTGATCAACGTCTAGTACAATACTGATATCATCAATATAATCATGATCTGACTACTGATCTACAGCCTCATACAAACCGATGTCATCAACACATATCATCATAAAGAAGTATACACGCCCAATGCGACCTATTATAAATATCTTAACATATCTTATCTCAATCTCGATCACAAGTCAACTATTCTATGTATATCACTATTCACATGGTATCGTCGTCCAAAGATCCGCTATAACATCATGACGTATCTCAAATACGAACCCTGCCATATCACCGATCTCACGGCCTCAAATCAAATCTCATCAACTCATCTCAAATCCCAAGTACAATCCTCATAATCCAGCATATGTACACATAGTCCCATACCCATGTGAACACATATATACATATTCCCATATACGCACATGTGAGAGAAAGAATGTATGCAAGTATGTGTGTGTGTGGGTGCAACCACTACTCTAGGGTTTCGCAACTAACACTAAACCAATCCAAGAACACCTAGAATCCATCATTACCATCAGTAAACTCATATCAACATATAATATATATATGTGTGTATACGTATTCGTTTACATCCCAATGAACTGCGGGGGTGCTATACGACATCCACCCGACTTCTCCCCGTAGATATAATCTACTCACCTGGCTTCTCGCTTGCCGAAGTCGATGACGCCATGCTCCGTCGCCTCGGAATCCATGTGAAGATACCTACAATGATCAACCATAGCAATGCGTATGAAAACCAAGGCGGAAAACCGATACGGCGCACAGTGCGCTCATAGGTTAGAACCTATAGCCTATACGTGCAAAAACAATCAAACAACCCCTGTTGTCGATGTACAAACATCCAACAACCAAATACAAATCTAAATATCAAGAATTGACATTTCAAAATACGGAAACATAGCCAAAAACCACACTAAACTGCTCCCAGATTTTGACTCGGGTCAAATTAAGCCAAGCAAACAAGTCCAGGGTGATGTATATGATGTATTTGAGCTACTGGACCAACCCCGACACCCCATGTCACCATGTGGCCGGCCACATCATCAAAATACCGGCCTCCTCTAGTCCCCCTACTCAGGTTGGGTCCGTCTCATCAAGGTGGCCTCCTAATACCCTAATTTAGCCCCTAGAGTTGTTTGCTACTCTAAAAAATCCCCCGGTATGCTCCCGATTTCCCTGCACAGCCAAATTTCTCACAAACCGACATGAACTAAATTCCCAAATCCATATTTTGGTTTCTAGGCTATGTTCCAGGTCAAGCATCACCTCACAAGTCTCATTGACAGCAACAAAACATCACCAATTTCCCAAACCCTTCTCTTGGGATTTCAAAGTTCACACATCCATCACTAAACGACTTCTAAACTTAAACAAAAGCTAGGAAATCAAAACTATTCTAAATGAAAAGAGAAATACCTCATGGTCACTCCCAAACAAAACCTTAGAAGTCCCAAAGTTGTCAAAATCCAACTTTTCTTGGTTCATCGCGATGAGGGTGAGGAGGTGATCATTTTTTTGTGAAAGGGTATAGGGTTTTAGCATGGTTTTTGGGGTGGATAAAGAGGGTAGAAGATGGAAGGATGTGGAGTTGAGGGAGATGAAGAGGGAAAGAAAATGATGGAAGAAAATGGCCAAGGCAGCAGCCCCCCTCTCTATCACTATAATTCTTACCTATTCCCTTTCCATGTCATCATTATGTCCCCGTTCTCTCTCCAACTCATCATGACACCTTTTTTCTTCTCTTTTTCTTTTCTCACCATAATAAAACTATAACACAAATGAAATGAAACAACATGTAACCTGTCATGGTGCACTAGCCATGGAAAACTGTAGAAACACGGATTTGGCTAAATCGCGATTAGCAGTGCACTAATCGGGTTTTTATCGAAACTGCGTATAATAAATTTTAAAAATGCCAAATTCTTTAATTATATATTTAAATGAATAAATCATTTTAATTTCTATTTATTTCATAATTATTGGTATATATTTATACCCTTTTTCGAAAACCCCAATTTCGCAAATCGGGCAGTTTTCGGGAAAAATATTATTTTAATATTAAATTCCAAAAATAATATTTTATATTTTCTGAAATGTTACATTAAGTCCATCCGGATCTTATTTGCCATTGCTACATACCATGACTACGAAATCTGGCAAATGGATGTTAAGACCGCCTTTCTAAACGGTGATTTAGAAGAGTGCGTGTACATGACTCAGCCAGAGGGCTTCGTAGATAGTAGGAGCAGCGGAAAGGTGTGCAAACTGCTTAAATCCATCTATGGGTTAAACCAAGTATCGTGGAGATGGAACATTTGCTTTGATGTTGTAGTCAAAGAGTTTGACTTCATCAAAAACGTAGATGAACCTTGTATTTATAAGAAGGTTGCAGAGAGTAAGGTTGTCTTCCTCGTATTGTATATCGATGACATACTCTTGATAGGAAATGATGTTCCTATGCTGCAATCGGTCAAGCTCTTCTTATCATAAAGATTCTCAATGAAAGATCTAGGTGATGCCTCCTGCATACCGGGAATTATGATCTATAGAGATAGATCTAAACGAATACTGGGATTGTCCCAATCCAGGTACATTGACACCATACTAAAGAGGTTTAGTATGGAAGAATCCAAGCGTGGGAACCTACCCACAATCTCTGGACTCACTCTCTCCAAAGAGATGTCTCCTAAGACTGATTTGGAGAGAGCTCGCATGCAAGAGATACCCTATGCTTCGGCAGTAGGCACTATCATGTATGCAATGCTATGTACCAGACCCGATATAGCATACTCACTAAGTGTAGTGAGTCGGTATCAAGCAGATCCTGGAGAGAGTCACTGGATAGCTGTGAAGAACATTCTCAAGTACTTGAGAAGAACTAAAGAGATATTCTTGGTGTATGGTAACGGAGAACTCCAGGTGGAGTCCTTTACCGATTCAAGCTTCCAAAGTGATAAGGACGACTCTAAGTCGCACTCGGGATTTGTCTTTACCCTCAATGGAGGGGCGGTGTGTTGGAAGAGTTCCAAACAGGATACCGTTGCAGACACGGCGATGGAGGCTGAATACATCACTACCAACGATGCTGCCAAAGAGGCTGTCTCGATAAAGAAGTTCATCACTGAACTTGGTGTGGTTTCGTCCATTGAGCATCCAATACCTTTATATTGCGATAACAATGGAGCTGTGGCTTTGGCCAAGGAACCCAGGTCCCATCAGAAGTCTAGACATATTCTGAGGCGGTATCACCTGATCAGGGAGATAGTTGATCGCCGGGAGATCAAGGTCGGGAGAGTTGATACGAAGGACAACACTGCGGATCTACTCACGAAGGCCATTCCCCAGATATAGTTTGAAAGATTATTCGGGATGCTAGGTATGAGATACTACAACAGCTGGCCTTAGTGCAAGTGGGAGATTGTTAGTTATGTATATACCCTAGAGGCCATTGTTGTACATATGATGTATATTATAATGGATGCTTGGATATATACAGAGATGACTTTCTTGCTCGTCATGATAGTATGCTATTTGGTTTCTCTTTATCTTAACATGTTGACTTATATTAGTATATTGTCTTACTCTCACATGTCGATAAAGCCCTTAGGATATGTACTCGACTACTGGGAGTATGATGAGATCATACTAGTGGGGCCACGGTAGTCGATGAGTACATTGTATAACTGTTCCTAGTCGAGGGTGTGTCGAGACAGGGCATCGATACACCAGAGTAGACTAGCGTATATGCATCTTGACCCATATGATGGGCGATGGATGATCCCATATCTATCGGTGTTTGACATCAAGCATGGTGTACGGGTGCTCAGTGGAGACTGGGTACACTGGACGGACTCACCGAGAACTCCCGATGGTATTATACCTCACGTCAGATGGCAGTTCTTAGGTGACACTGGTACAGGGTAGTCTGTAAACCCGAGATCGTCATAGAGTCTTGTATGATTCCCACTGTGCTTTGATTTCCACTTTACCACGTCCAAGAGGGCGTGCAAAACGGTGGCTTTTGGGTACAGTCCCTAATTACATGGAGGCAATGAGCGATAGGAAGGGATTCGTCTCTCCCGGTATAGGGAGTTGATGTTGTGCTGTGTTCGATCGGCTATAACTGGAAGTCCCTGGTCAGGACTGATATAGAGATTTACTGGTAAGTGTTACCAGTAGTTTCTCGACCTGTTATGAGCCTCACATCGACACGACTTATCAGTTACTGGGGTCTGACATATACCACCCCTAGACTAGATATGCGACATATCAGACGAAGAGACCGGACTGTACGGGAGTGTTACTGATTGGATTCACAGGAGAATGTACAGGCTTGCTTGTTGATCTTCTGATCACTCAATACCTGGGTGGCTGTTACGTTTAGCTGACCGCTTGCAGCTTGTGGGTGTTTGATATGATCATCACCTGCTACCGGCGTATTGACGGTTCTTTAGAGTCCTACACAGAGGTTTCTTGACTCAAGCAAAACGAAGTAGGAGCACATATATGATATGTGCAGGACCGAGAATAATATGATATGAGATACCGTATTATATTTTCACGATATTTTGATATGAGCTGGATCATCGGATCAAGTGTTGATTCGATGAATCGGTACATGATATATTAGTCGGTTATATTCGATATAGCCGGATTGTCGGATCAAGTGTTGATTCGATAATTTAATGTATAATAATATATATGATATATTGCATTACATTATCTAATATTAGCTCGCTTTATTATTTCATTTTCTCACCGGATAATACATTGATATATATGCGATATATGTTAATTGTATTATTTTCTTTTGTTACAAAAATATATTATATATGTGATATATAATATTGTAACATATTATAATTACTAATGCAACATGATTAGTGGAGATTAAACAAGGTTAGGGTTTGATTTGGGTTTTACTTTGTTTCTAGCAAAGATATTATGGTTGATATTTTGCTAGATATTTTTTTGACCCAAACCACACCCTTAACCCTAGTTAAGTCTCTACATTGGTTAGCCTTATCATCTTTGACCATGGTTGCATTTGTAATCATATATCATTTTCATTATTCACCACAAAAGGATATTCATTCTTCTTCTTCTTCCTTGAACTCACAAAAGCTTTCTAGGTTTTCATTTTGTGATGAATGAGTGTGAGAATTTGATAATAAAATAGAGCATAAACCCTACTTCATCATCCTTATCTAATCTAGCCAATTAGATTAGGGTGTTCACCTCATTAGTGAGTGAGAGCTTGAGTTAAAGAAACTTCAAGGTAGATCATCTTTGAAAAGGAAGACTACAAGCAAGCATGGATCATTCGGGTTGTGGAGCTTCTCTTGAGTCCGGGAGATCGTGGATCGCGGCGAAGGGACGACTACTCGGAGCTTATGAAGCGAAGGATCGGACTAGAAAGGTTGTAATCCCTCACTCTTAGTTGTAAAGATGTTTACTTGCATGTGTAACCCTAATTATCTAGCAAAGATCCTTGCTTTGGGTTGTTCAGCGCGTCTAAATTTTAAATTGGGTATGGTTGATGCCTTATAGACCCTTGTAAGAGTGCCTAGGAACCCTACATATGGATCAGTAGCGGCATCGCTGGCACACAGCTTGCATTCGGCTGTTTTGCTTTGGTAGGTGGTACATGTTGAATCGCGCCCCTCTTGCATTATTATTCCTTTTATATCTAGTCAACTCCATCAAATCAGAAATTACAAATTGTATATGTTGAAGACTTAGAAAGACTTGTAGTTGCGAGACTTGGGCGATGGGTTTTATGTTCGCTTTTGGGGTTGATGTCTTGCTTTACTTTATTTTCTTGTGTGGATCTTCGTCGTTGGGCATCGTATATATTTATGCTTGTGGTGGTTGTTTCCGCCGTTGAGCGTGATTTGCTCCCGTTTGGGGATGCTTTATTTATATTCTGTGTTGTACCCGTTTTCAGGGCTAGTTTTTACAAGGGGGGTGCTGCCCAAATTTTCAAAAAAAAACATGATTTATTATACCTTTCAAAGCTTCACCTCTTTATTTCTTATAAAGGTTTAGATTTCTGGGTTTCAGCTTACTTAAATTTCGTTACGCCTATAGACGTCGCGTGATTTAAGTGCTGGTCATGAGCTAATATTTCGGATCGTGACACACAAGTTCAAAGTATGTAGAAAGAAAGAAATATGTAATGAAATGAGAACTTTATTTAATTTCAAACAAGATACAACTATTCTTGAAATCAAGAACCTAAATTTTAAGCTTGCAAGTTCAATGAAGAAGTTGCAAGGTCAAGACAAAGGGGAAATAGCTCAAGAGTTCAAAGGAAAAACAAGTTACAAATTACAAGTATTCTAAAGAAAAAGCTAAAGCAAAGTATCCCTTTCCCTTGCCCATTGATCTGGTATTTATAGGCTCAAAATTAAAATAAACAAATAATAAAAATAGGAAGATGGGACAACAATAAGTACACAGACAAAAATTGAAGCCATTTCTCCTTAGTGGGCCCGATGCCGCCGGCAATTCTGAGGATGTCGCCAGTCTCGTATAGGCCAATGGGTCTCGTCTTGGTTCTATGAAGTTGTGTGCACTCCACAAGTCTACTGGCATTGCTTGATTTCTTAAGAATAACATGGGTTGCTAGTAGCTTTTGGAGGGAAATCATGATATTTTAAATCACATCAACTCTTTTAGCATTTAATGCTCATGTTCCCCATTGCACAATTTCATCATGTCATGTGGCCAAGGCAGCCCCACCATGGTCCATGTGCACACTTATATTGTGTTGGACCAAAATTGTGTGCACACATTTATTTGAAAAAAGAACTCTTTGGATATTGATCGGGTTTCTGTTCTGTTTGCAGTGTCGGCACCAAACGTTATATTCGTGATTTTGAGTGTGTTTCCAGTATTTTATCATGAACACATGTACTCTGTATTACTGAGCAGACACTGGTCAATAGCACCGATATATAACAAAATAGATAATGAAAGAGCGGTATTAAAATGCAGTTTTCAGTAATGAAAAAATACCCACAAACTTATCATTTGCTCATCCCGAGCAAAACAAAAATCCTAACCTCACTTTCGCGGGGAACGCGATTGCACTGAGCTCGTGCAACAAACCGTTAAACCTCTAGGTGTCCCTATTAGGAGGAGTGAAGTCTCCTTAGGGTTTTCAGCGGATTTTACCCACAAAATCCCGTCAAGCTAGTTTTGCGAAATAACTGTGATTCTAACCCTAAGATTTTGCTACAAAGCTAGCAAATCCATTATCCTAAGTTAGAAAAAGTTAATCAGCATAAGAAGTTCATCAATTTCAATCTCGACATCTCAAATCTCTTTCAAATTCGGCTTATTTTTCATACCTCACTTCTTATTTAATCTGAAGATCTTATACATCTTTACGTGCAGTGTAAATAGTGTCGTTTCGTTTTAAAAGGATCAATTAAAGTCGTCATGTCATAAAATAAAGCCTAGATAATAAAAAGGATCAAACAAGTTTATAAAGAGTTAAGTATTTTTCAAGTTTCGTTTTCCAGTTAGGTTTCAAATTCAGAATTTCTATTTTCCTTAATAGGAAACTAGGTCTTATTTTTCACTTCATCTTTTACTTGTTTTTATTTCATACACACCTCCGTAAACGTGCAATAGTCTTTATCATAGGATAAAACCTTCATATCTCCATTAAAAATATTTTTATAAAAACCTGTATTTTGTCAAGATTATTTTCGCACAAAGAACCGTTAGGAATTTTTAACTCGGAGAGAACACTTGCTTGACTTTGTTTTAATTTAGACTTTCTAGGCTTCTTAGCGAACTTTGGGCCAATGCTCTCAAACCAGTTGGTTTTAGGGCATTAGGTATGGAGACAACCCGGCGGACTTAATTGCTCAAGTTATCTAGGCCCTAAAACAAAAGACTTATTTTAGCGTGAAAATCATAACGATTTAATGCGAACGGAGATATTACCAGTTGTTCAATTATTTTTAGGATAAAAGACGTGTTTAGTGGATCAGGTGTGTAATCACTCCAATCAAGTTCCAGATGGGTTATTCTTCAGAATTAGTTCCTATTAAGGCATCTATAATGTCCCTTCATATCCACTTTACTTTCAAAACTATTCTTGATAGTACTTATTTCAGAATAAACCTATTTGATCCTCAAAAAAAGTTTATCAATTTAAAAGTTTTCAGACATATTAGACTTGTCGTCTAATTTTAAAAACTCACGACACGTGTGGTATGATGTAAAAACGTATGTTAGCTACAGTTAAATTCAAAAGAGGGTTATCTTTCAGGTTTTCAAAATCTAACAATAGGATCTAGTTGTTCCTTTCTTATCAAACAAAACCGTTGAAATATCGAATCTAAATTCTCCCACCAGCTAACTAGACGACAAAGTTTTTATGTTTTTTAAAAATTTTCAATTTTTATAGGTTTTTAAATATGTATCCAAATGTAGAATATATAAATGAATGCGAAGGGAGAAAGCGTACCAGCATATCCCCAAACTTAAACTGGACAGTGCCCTCACTGTCAATGTACATCAAGAGGGCAAAATTGTTGAAGGGTCAAAAGCGGCGGTTTTTCCTGAATTTTATTTTATTATATTTTTTTTGATGAAATGAAATGAAATGAAGACCGAGCATCACCAGACAAGATTGCTCATCAAAAAGAAAAATGGATATGCACAAGACAAGAATATCCACATATATATACCAAAAAATAGTATATACATACCCCCAAACTTATTTGAAACAGTGTTTCTATTGTTTATGGATGGATAACTGAAGTTTGGTGGTAAACAATGGAAGATTATGCAGGGTAAACCGGCTCCTGCAATATCAGGAGCTCCTTTGATGGTTCTGTGCTAAGGAACGGTTTCAATCTGTATCCGTTTACTTTGAAAAGCGAACCATCCTTTGGATTCTCCAAATCCACTGCACCGTGCGGGTACACACACCACACAAGAAAAGGTCCCTTTCAGCGAGATCGAAGTTTACCGGGATGGAAATGGAGTATGGTGTCATAAAGAAGTACCTGTTGTCCAGTCGTGAAGGTTTTGCGCGTAAGATATTTATCATGAAACACCTTCGTTCGGTTCTTTATAACAACCGCGTTGTGATAAGACTCATCTCGAAGCTCATTTAGTTCGTTCAGTTGCAGCTTCCGATAGCTGCCTGCATCTTCAAGATTGAGATTTAGCTCTTTGATCGTCTAAATAGCACGATGTTCAATTTTCGCATGGAGGTGGCAAGCCTTTCCATACACAAGCTGATAGGGAGACATTCCAAGATCAGTCTTGTACGTAGTTCGAAATGCCCTAAGGGCATCGGTTAGTTTCAAAGACCAATTTTTACGGTTCTTGGAAACCGTTTTCTCCAAAATCTGCTTGATCTGCCGATTCAAAATTTTGGCTTGCCCATATGTTTGGGGGTGGTAGGGCGTGGATAGCTTATGATTAATTGAGTATTTCCGCATCAAGGCCTCGAAAGACCTATTGCAGAAATGAGACCCATTGTCGCTGATGACAGAGCGAGGGTGCCCAAACTGGGAAAAGATGTTTTCTTTAAGGAATTTAATGACAACCCTGTTATCATTAGTCCGGCTCGGTACCGCCTCGACCCATTTGAAGACATAATCAACAGCCAAGAGAATGTACAGGTTCCCAAAAGAGTTGGAAAACGGGCCCATGAAATCAATTCCCCAAACATCGAACACATCAACAACCAAGATTGGTTGGAGCGGCATCTCATTTAGCCTGGAAATTCGGCCCAAATGTTGGCACCGGGAGCAAGTCTTGCAGTATTCATGTGTATCTTTGAAAAGTTTTGGCCAGTAAAAGCCACATTTCAAGACTTTCTCAGCTGTCTTTCTTGGGCCAAAGCACCCGCCACATGCTTGATCGTGGCAAAAAGACAACACACTCTTGAATTCGTTTTCTGGAACACAACGTTGGATGATTTGGTCTGGATAGTACTTGAACAGGTAGGGCTCGTACCAGTAAAAGTGTTTTACTTAGGATAAAAATCTAAGTCTGTCCTGACTCGACCAATCATCAGGTATGAGTCCATTCGCCAGGTAGTTCATAATATCTGCGAACCAGGGTTTGCAAGATATCATCAAGAGTTGTTCATCAGGGAAAGTGTCGTCGATTGGGAGAGGAAGCGTCGGCGAAGAAGGAAGTCATGAAAGATGATCGGCTACTTGAAGTTAGAGGATCCAACGTATTAACTGAGATTTTGCATCCTTTTCTGCAAAAAGATGCCGCAGAGCTGAATGATCGGTGTAGACAATGACTGGGGAGCCGATCAGATAGGGCCTAAATTTCTCTAAAACAAACACAACAGCCAAGAATTCTTTCTCGATTGTAGTGTAATTCATTTGGGCGTCATTTAGGGTCCGGCTCGTATAGTAGATTACGTGCAAAATGTTATCGATGTGCTGTCCTAAGAGCACACCGATAGCAAAGTCGGATGCATCGCACATAATCTCGAAAAGATGCGTCCAGTCGGGTGAAGAAAGAACGAGAGCAGTGGTGAGTGAGCTTCTCAGTGATTCGAAAGCAGTAAAACAACTCGAGTTAAAGTTGAACGTGGTATTCTTGGTCAGAAGAAGAGTCAAGGGTCTAGCAATCTTGCTAAAGTCCTTGATAAACCGTCTGTAAAAACCGGCATGGCCAAGGAAAGATCGGATATCTCTGACGCATTTGGGAGGAGGGAGGTTGGAAATGACATCAATCTTTGCTTTGTCAATCTCAATGCCTTTCTGCAAAAAGATATGTCTTAGGACAACACCTTCACGCAACATGAAGTAGCATTTTCCCCAGTTTAGAGTGAGATTTTTATCCTTATATCGAGTAAGGACAGCGTCAAGATGTTGCAGACACTCGTCGAAAGAATCGCCAAAGATGGAGAAATCATTCATGAATATCTCCAAAAATTTCTCAACCATGTCAGAGAAAATTCCCATCATACACCGCTGGAAGGTAGCTGGAGCATTGCATATCCCAAAGGGCATGTAGCAATATGCGAACATGCCGAAATGACAAGTGAAAGTGGTTTTGTCCTGGTCTTTCTCGGTGATGAGAATCTGGTTGTAGCCTGAGTAACCGTCCAAAAAACAGTAATACTCATGTCCAGCTAATCTTTCGAGCATTTGGTCAAAGAATGGCAGCGGAAAGTGATCTTTCCGCGTTGCTACGTTGAGTTTTTGATAATCAATGCATCCTCGCCACCCGGTCTGGGTGCGAGTAGGGATCAACTCATTCACCTCATTTGTGATGACCGTAATGCCCGACTTCTTAGGGACAACGTGTATAGGATCGACCCATTGGCTGTCTAAAATAGGGTAAATGATACCACTATCCAGATATTTGACGATTTCCTTTTTCGCAGCCTCCTTCATAACTGGATTTAACCTCCTCTATGGATCCTTAGCTGGTTTGGCATCATCCATCAAGTGAATGTGATGTTCAACGATCAGGGGACTAATCCCCTTGATGTCCGCCATCGTCCAGCCGAAAGCTTGCCGATTGGATTGCAACACCGTGAAAAGGGCTTTCTCTTGCTCTAGAGCTAAAGAAGTTGAGATGATAACTGGGAGGGTCTCGTTTTCACCTAAGTA
The DNA here is from genome assembly GCA_030015575.1 of Agapanthus africanus. Lineage (NCBI taxonomy): Eukaryota > Viridiplantae > Streptophyta > Magnoliopsida > Asparagales > Amaryllidaceae > Agapanthus > Agapanthus africanus. Next base: position 113,828,826 of record CM057347.1, read on the forward strand.
AGCATACTTGAGGTGAGACGACAGAGGTTTGAGTTCGAGCGTCGGAGGTGAAATAATTGAAGGCAAGATTAGAGAAAATGTTTCGAACTCAAAAGATTCCAACAAGGGCTCAAAGTGAGTGTATGCGACCGATTCGGATGGTCCAACTGAGGTATCCGAAAATTCAAAAGATACAAACTCGGGTGGTGACAAGCCAAGGTCGTTTGAAAATGTGAAGCACTCGTAATCGTTGTCGGGAGCGGAAGCAGCAGCAGATTCAAAGAGGAACACACTAGTGGCGTTAAGATTACCGTGATCAAACAAGAATTCCTTAAATTCACAGTCCTCTAGGGCGATCTCCTGGATGGAACAAACATCTAGTATACGAGCACTTGGTTCGGATTGCTGATTCCCTAACCTAGAAATGTTGAGTTCAATTGTCATGTTGCCAAAGGATAGGTTCATCGAACCATTTCGACAATTGATCACAGCATTTGAGGTTGCAAGGAATGGGCGACTGAGTATCACCGGAATCTGATTCCGGGGGTTAGTTACAGGTTGTGTATCTAAAACAATGAAGTCAACGGGGAATATGAAGTCCCCAACCATTATTAACACATCCTCTAGCTCACCTCTAGGATGGGTGATAGATCGGTCGGCCATTTAAAAAGTACAATGTGTAGGTTTCAGTTCTCCTACACCTAGTTGCTCATATACGGAATAAGGAAGCAGGTTAACACTGGCACCAAGATCCAAAAGAGTATGGTTGATGTTCTTATCTCCAATGGTTATTGAAATCATAGGACAGCCAGGGTCCTTCCATTTTTGTGGTAAATTTTGGATAAGAGCATCACTCACGTTACTAGCTAGGAAAACCTTCTTTGGTACCTCAGATTTCCTCTTCTTAGTGCACAAGTTATTCAAGATTTTTGCATAGGAGGGGACTTGTTGGATTGCATCTAAGAGGGGAATGTTGATATTAACCTGTTTGAACAACTCCAGAATCTTCTCCATTTGTGGATTTTGTTTATTGGACCTCAACTGGTTTGGAAATAGAACATTTTTGAAATTGGTTGAGTCTAATGCTTGTGGAGGAGATTGTGGAGTTGGAACGGATCCCAGAACTGGAGTTTGAGTGGAGTGAGAAGTGGATTCGCTCGGAGCAGCAATTGAAGAAGAAGAAAAGCCTTTTGAAGAATGGAGAATAGGCTTAGAAGAAGAAGAAGGAGTAGAAGAAATGGCCGGGGTTTGATCATCTATCCGTATGCCAATGTTGTTGTGCAGCATCCTTCCTGATCTCAATATAGTCACGGCACTCACATTATGGTTATGCTGTTCCAGAGCAACATGTACATTATGTGGCTGACCAGAATTTAGGAGTGGTTGAGATGGAAGCCTTCCTTTCTCTCGCTTGTTTAAATCCGCGTTCAGCTGTGCAATCTGGGCTTCGATGGTCTTGATACTTTGGCCGTGTTCAGCGGTGTGTTGCATTAAAGACTGAATAGAAGACTGGATGTTGGCGGTGGATTGAGTTGATTGCTTTACAAAAGCCTCTAGACTCCGTTCTAGCGAGGAAACCTTATCGTTATTTGACAGAACAAAGTTGTTTTGCGGAAAAGAATTGTTGCAGGGTGCAAAATTGTCTGTCGGATTCTGAAAAGGTTGGGGTTGGAAAGGCTGCTGAAATTGTTGTTGAGTTTGTTGTTGAGCTTGTTTTGAGGAGGAGGAGGCCTCTAGAAGTGTTGTGGCCTTGGAACTGATGCTGTTTCTGATTCCAAGAGAAATTGGGATGGTTCCTCCAACCGGGATTGTATATAGAAGAGTATAGATCGTTTCTTGGTTTTTACTGAAATGCAGCATTAACCTGATCCTGTCCTTGAGATAGTGGATTGTAAGGACACTCTTCGGTCAAATGAGATGGATCCTAACAACAAGCGCAAATGGTACGAGAGGGAAGAGCAGGGGCAGGAGAAAGAGATAAGAATTTGCTCTCAATAGCTTCCAGTTTTCGTGTGATTGCAGCATCTCGGCCTTCATTGCAATTGAGATGTCGAGTTGATGAACTCCTGCCCTAGAGAGACCTAAAGAAGAAATAAAAGTTGAGGTGTTTGGTCGGGTGCTCTCCCACTGCAACGTTTGCTCCGCAAGATTGTCGAAGAATTGCCAAGCCTCCTCGTCAGATTTGGATAGGAAGTGGCCTTGACAAACAGTTTCCAGCAACCGCTTAGTTGCTGGATTCAAGCCCTCATATAAAGTTTGGCAAAGTTGTCATTTCTCTATACCATGATGAGGACACTGAACATGGTGGTCCTTGTACCGGTCAAAGCACTTCCAGAAAGGTTCGGTAGGAAGCTGGGTGAATTGGTTAATTTCGTTTCGAATCCATGCGGTCTTATAATTTGTGTAGAATTTCTTTAAAAACGCTTTTACAAACTCATCCTAACTGGTTATCGAATGAGATGTGGTGCTATACAACCACTTTTCAGTAAGGTCCCACAAAGTGAAAGGAATAACTCATAGTCGTATAGTACCGTCAGACAGTTAGGTCGTCTTCATCATCACACAAACGTTCTAGAATTATTGATGAAGACGTAGGCATCTTCGGATTCAAGCCCATGAAATTTAGGCAACATGTTGATGAAGTGGGGCTTAATTTCAAAATTATCCCTATTGGCCGGTAGAAGTGAAAGACAAGTAGGAAATGCGGCACGGGTAGGATAGAATCGATCTTGGAGAGCAATTCACTGTGGCGCTTCAACAAGAGGTGGTCACGGATTATTCGTCCCTAACGGAGGTGGAATAATTCCCAGGGGAGGTAAAGTGATGTTAGGAGGAAATCCCGACATATCGGAAGAAGGGTCTGGTGAAAGTTAAGGTGAAGAAGTATGGACAGAATCACAGTCAACGTCGGAGTTGACCGGCAAGGGTAAAGGTGAAAGAGGCGTGGAAGGAGTTTCGACTGCGGTGTCTATCGCGTAGTCCATAGCGACTAATGAAATGTGGACTAAACGGGCACTAATGTCCCTAGTCCAAGCAGGCATACACTAAACGAGTTTAGTGTAGTCAAAGTGTAGAATGTGAGGGTAAGAAAACGAAAGTGGAGAAAAATTGGGTGAAGGTGGTAAAAATGGCGAATTTGTGTTTGTTTCGCAAGAATGGGTAAATGAAACGTCAGTTCAACAAACACAATCACAAATGCACGATCACAAATGCACAATCAATACCTAGACCAGGGTTCTCTAAGTCCACTAGACCTGCTCCTAATTGTTCGAAAGTGACAAATTGTGAGATAACCCTCAAATCAGCTCTTCACAGCCAGTTGTGGCCAAGTAAGCACAAGTGAGGTAAGGAGGGTTCCGCTCACGAATCACCGTGAGACGGGATTTTTAAAGTTACCTCCTCACTTGTCTAGTCTAGGCACCACAAAAATCATGTTTAGATAAACAACCGAATGCCCACAATCTTCCTTTGTCCTATTGAGCGTGACAAGTCCTTAGTTGGCTGAGTCTAGATATTTTTTTATTAAGTTTGAGGTGACACTTATGCAATTAGTGATTTCCGGGGTCTTAGGAAGGGTGATGAAATCCCCACCCAATCTGAATTGGTGTTATAGCCCCTTAAGTCCGTATCAATGATGCAATGCGCAAATCAACAAGGTTTTGTTATCAAATAATCAATCAATTTTTCTTTTACTTTAAATGTGGCACTGTAATAAATACGGTTAGTTTTTCTTTGGCTATTGTGGCGATATTGAAAACAATCCTGCAAAGATAGTAATAGTAGAACGTCGGATTTGAGAAGAGGAAGTTTAGAAAAATACGTACCAAAAGAGTTGAGTTTAAGAAACTCGTGTCGATATTGCCTCTGAGTGTTTGAATGGTACGCATGCACAGGTCAAACTACCCGGGTCTTTGGCACTAAGTGTTCAATCTCCTTATACTTGAAAACGCCCCTTGTTCCGCACGATTGCTGCTCGTCAATCCGTCAAATCTGCAAATGTCGGAAAAATACGGATATTTGAGCTAGAAAGCGATATAGATAGCCAAAGTGTTGAACACAAATAATTAAGAAAGTCAAATAATAAAAATAGGATACTAACAGAACACTGGAGGCAACACAAAAAATAATTTTTTAAAAACCCACAACAGAGTCGGCGAGATCGGGAAATGTCAATATCTCGCCGGTCTATTTTGCAAATTTGGTGCTCAAATTTTGTGTGTTTCCTCTGTGTAATAATTGTATTCCATTCTTATACTTTGATTTTTATTTTAAATCACAGTGTGTTAGCAGAACAGAATTCCAGAGAACATTCTTGTTTTAAGTTTTCGTGTTGGTTTGAAAACAATGTGTTTTATCTGTTGAATGTGTTAGAAAATTAGTTTTTGTACAAAATATTCACAAATTAACCCGAGAGTACAAGTGTAAAAGTGTTACCGTCTCCCCGGCAACGGCGCCATTTGATTGATATGCTTTTGGCATGTCGTTTTTAGTTTTAAAGTTAATCGCAATCAAAGACGGTGTCGCGTGTAGAGAGCCGCGAGGAGTACGGGTCGTCCGCGGGGAGATGGTATGTTTTCAAGCTTGTTTTAACGAGTTAATACCGTGTTTTGAGTTGTTTTTTATACTAAGTGTTGTAACAATGATATGTTTAATAAAAAAAGACTTATTAAGGGTAGTTTTAGGTTAGCTTGCATGAGGATGATGTTTGCCGTTTCCTTATAGACCCAATTTTGATATTGACACTAAGGCAATAGGCAACAACGTGGATTAGGGAACTTGAAATACGGTATTTGCGATTTTTAAGCTAAATCCGTATTCCTTGTCTCTTGTCCTTCCATTGATATCTCTTGACCTTAGCTCTCGAAAAACCACTTGCAATCCGGTCACGATTAGGATTCACCGCTATCGTGATAGGATAGGATGCCTAACGAAGCGGAATTGCAAGTGGTTTGCTCGGAGTTTCAATTGCAAAGTTAAGGTTTTTTTAAGGTTTTAGCAAACACATCTCCTTACACAAACTAACCATATTCTACCCTTAACAAGTAAATCAAGTACTCACACATATTTACAATACCAAAATAGAAAGAAAAGAGTAAGGCAATAAAACAAAAAATTGCAATAAAAGAAAAGACAAAGAGAGAACCGATAAAACATGCAAATTCCTTCAATTGTTCTCTAATCCCATACCAATGTGAAAAAAAATACAAAACTTTAAGGTTGCAAGCTCACTTAAGAGGTTGAAAGATCAAAGTAAAGTAATGATTTCACAAGTTCAAAGTATGTAGAAAGCAAGACATATGTAATGAAATGATAACTTTATTGAATTTCAAAAAAGATACAACTAATTTTGAAGTTAAGAACCTAAATCTTAAGCTTGCAAGTTCAATGAAGAAGTTGTAAGGTCAAGACAAAGGGACAAGAGCTCAAGAGTTCAAAGGAAAAACAAGTTACAAATTACAAGTGTTCTAAAGAAAAAGCTAAAGCAAAGTATCCCTTCCCCTTGCTCATTGATCTGGTATTTATAGGCTCAAAATTAAAATAAACAAATAATAAAAACAGAAAGATGGGACAACAGTGAGTACACGGACAAAATTTGAAGCCATTTCTCCTTGGTAGGCCCGGCGCCGCCGGCAATTCTGAGGATGTCGCCGGTCTCGTGTAGGCCAATGGGTCTCGCCTTGGTTCTGTGAAGTTGTATGCACTCCACAAGTCTACTGGCATTGCTTGATTTCTTGATAACAATATAGGTTGCTAGTAGCTTTTGGAGGGAAATCATGATGCTTCAAATCACATCAACTATTTTAGCATTTAATGCTCATGTTCCCTATTGCAAAATTTCATCATGTCATGTGGCCAAGGCAGCCCCACCATGGTATATGTGCACACTTGCATTGTGTTGGACCAAAATTGTGTACACACATTTATTTGCAAAAAGAACTCTTTGGACATTGATCGGTTTTCTGTTATATTTGCAGTGTCGGCTCCAAACGTTATATTCGTGATTTTGAGTGTGTTGCCAGTATTTTATCACGAACACATGTACTCTGTATTACTGAGCAGACACTGGTCAATAGTACAGATATATAACAAAATAGATAATGAATGAGTGATATTAAAATGCAGTTTTCAGTGATGAACAGTCATCCTACACTCCGAAAGGTAAAACCTAACGCTCTGATACCAACTTTGTCACGACCCAATTTAGGAACACAACAGGCACTTAAATCATGCAACGTCTAAAGGCGTATGTAGTTCAAGTAAGCCGAAAACCCAGAAATATAAACCGCGAAATGAAGTAGGGTGGTAAAACATTTGTTTCAAAATATCAACCTTTTTAAAATCTCAAGCTGTTACTAAAAATTTCAGCAGCATCTCTTTTGTAAAAACCTGATCCAAAAACGTATACAAAACATGATATATAAAAACAGCATTCACACTTGGGAGCAAGTCTTACGCCTAAAGGCGAAACACAACCACAACAGATATACGAGGCCAAAGGCGAAAAAATAAGCGGATAAGAAATGTAACAACATCGCAACATAGCATAAAAGTCGGCTCACGCGAGCACGATACCTAAAGTCACATATCATACAGATATCAAGTCTCTCTGTCTCGTCTCTAACTCAATACATACATAGGTAGATAGAGTATACTAGATACAAGGATAAGAGTACAGATAGAAAGCACATGAATACTCGCCACCTACCTACAAAATATGTCAAGCCCAAAAGTAGCGATATCCAAAGAAATAGAAGAAGTAGAGTGCCCCGCCACGACTACACTGAGGATCAGTCCTGTAAAGATACTGTGGCACAACGGGGGTGAGTTGCCGGCTCGTGAGTAGTAAATAACATTATACATGTACTCGCAAGCATGCACGAAATAGTGATAATTCCTAATGTGAGGTTATGATGTCATATGTATAACAGTGTGAATGCAACATAATCATAAGCAAGGTGTAACATCGGGATGCAACAACTATATGAACAAAGCATGTCATAATAAGTCCTGAATGTGAAATAAAATAGCGATACCATCGATAAATCATCATAAAAACCAGTGTCAATCAACGACACTCAAATCCAAATATCTCAGACACCGTCACTCTAATCAGCCTTCATATCCATCTCATCATATAACTCTGAATAGTATCCTCCGGATATCCGCCGAGTTTCCATATAGTCACCGGTAGGTAATGCTCCCCTGCCGGGCTCAACGCCTTTCTATATGATCTTCTTGCCCCGGGGTACCATACCGAGCCCACCATGTACCCGGAGACGGTTCCTCCTCACTCCTCGAATCGAGTATACTCATCACTCAGAACCGAGAACACCAATGGTGTACATCAAATATCATGTCAGGAAAACCACAAATCTCATGAAACATCATATGAGAACATAGTATTAATAGTAATGTATGTATGATGCTGACATGATGTATACTAGTACAATAACAAGAGTATAACTACCTATTAAGAATGTAATCCAATGTAGTTATTCATGGCAATTTTTCTAGTATGTGTATCATGGAAATTACCAACGGTGTGTGTGGGTATATGAATCGGTGCTTGTACGACATGAACCGTTGGTAATAGTGCAGTGTCCTACTGAGGATATGTCAATGCATAACAGGTAATGGGATAAACACTATGATACTCATGCACAATCACAAATGTATAAGCATGCAGCATAAAGTTTGTAACTAGAATCTCGCCATCAGCGCTTAACGCCATACAAGAGATTTCCCCGTAGATGTTAAATCTACTCACAAGAACGGTCTCGAGCTATAGGAATCCGACCACCACCTTCCCCTTCCTAGCTGCGTCCGAAGTCCTCGCAAATGATCCTAGGATCACATAAAACCATAACACGTGAGGCTAATAAAATCTTCGATAAAACACGGACACATATGCAAAACGAATGAACCAACTCTCATAAGCTGCTATGTGTGAGCTTAGCGTGCTAAACGTGTTAGTTATGTGTATGCCCTAGAGGCTATTATTGTACATTGATGTATATTATAGTGGATGCTTCGACATGATAGTATATTATCCGGTTGCTCTTTGTCTTAACATGTAGACTTGTATTGTGATACTGTCTTGCTCTCACATGTTGATGAAGCCCTTAGGATGTGTACTTGATTACCAGGACTATGATAGAGATCATACTAGTGGGGCCAGGGTAGTCCACAAGTACATCTTTTAATTGTTCCTAGTCGAGGGTGTATCGAGACAGGGCATCGATATTTCAGAGTAGACTAGCGTATACGCTCCTTGACCCATATGATGGGCGATGGATGATCCCATATCCATTCGTGTTTGACATCAAAGATGGTGTACGGGTGCTCAGTGGAGACTGGGTACATTGAACGGACTTGCTGAGAACTCCTAGTTGGTATTATACCTATCGTCAGATAGCTGTTCTCTGGTGACACTGGTACAGGTTAGTCTGTAGACCCGAGATCGTCATAGAGTCTTGTGTGATTCCCACTGTGCTTTGATTTCCACCTTACCACGTTCAAGAGAACGTGAAAAATGGTGGCTTTTGGGTACAGTCCCGAATCATATGGAGGCAATGAGCGATAGGAGGGGTTTCGTCTCTCCCGGTATTGGGGGTTGATGTTGCGCTGTGCTCGATTGGCTATAACAAGAAGTCCCTGGCCAAGGCTGCTACGGAGATCTACTAGTAAGTGTTATCAGTAGTTTCTCGTCCCGTTATGAACCTCACATCGGCATGACTTATCGGTTACTGGGGTCTGACGTTTACCACCCCTAGGCAGGATATGCGACATATCAGATGAAGAGACCGAACTATGGTAGTGTTACTGACAGGCTTTACAGGAGTATGAGAAGGCTTGCTTGTTGATCTTCTGATCACTCAATACCTGGGTAGCCGTTACGTCCAGCTAGTACCGCTGACGGCTTATGGGTGCTTGATATGATCATCACCTACTGCCGGCATATTGACGAGTCTTTAGAGTCCTACACAGAGATTTACTGGTTCAGGCAAAACGAAGTAGGAGCACATATGTGATATGTGCGAGACCGAGATTAATAAGAGTATATGATACCGTTTTCTATCCTCGCGATTTATTCGTATCGGTAGGTTATATGAGATATAGCTGGATTATCGGATCAAGTGTTGATTCGATAAGATGATACATATGATATTAGTCGGTTATATGTGATATAGCCGGATTATTGAATCAAGTGTTGATTTGATTATTTAATGTATAATTATATATTTGATATATTAATTTATATTAACTAATATTTGCTCACTTATACATTTCTTTTCTCACATGTGCACACTTAATATATATGTGATATATATTATTTGTGTTTTCTTTTTTGTGCCATGCTTGATAATACACACTACATGGGTGTATGAGACTTATACCATGCCATTAGATTATTAGGGTTTTATTTATTTAATGCAAATTTAAATTGGTAGGAATTAAGCATGGTTGCAAGCTTTGGAAGCTTTTGGAAACCCTTGACTTAGTCCACTAAATTTGTCTTGCATTAGATATTTATTAACCTAACCTTAATCTTTAGCCATGGTTATGTATCTACAAGGGTTATATGAGATATTTCTCATACATGGTTGCCCTTCACTCTCTCATCCATTATTCTCTTCATCTTCGTCCTCAACAAGAGAAAGCTCTCTCGACTTTGGTGAGAAAAAGAAATAGAGTGAGAAAAAGAATTCTAAAGTGAGCAAAATTCCTACTTCATCATCCTCTACTAGATTAGCCATTTAGTTTAGGGTGTTAGATTCACTAATCCCTAATTAGTGAAGAGGTAGCTTGAGTCGGTATCTTCTCAAAGTAGATCATCTTCGGCCTCGAAGATCATTGTGCAAGCTCGTTCATTTCGACTAGTAGAGCCTACGAAGAGTCCGGATCACTACTACTTTGAGCGAAAGGACTTCTACAAGGAGCATTTGAAGTGAAGGACCGATCTACAAAGGTTGTATTCCATATCCACTTAGATGTAAATTAGTTTACATATTGTATTGTCTAATTCTCAAGTTAAGATTCTAGGGTTAGGGTTAAGTAGCATGTCAAATTTTGGAAAATGACATTGATGATACTTCCCGAAACCTTGCTGTAGTGCTAAGTAACCCTACAGTAGTATTAGAGCCAAGCTACAGAATTAGACAAAATTAGTTAGATTACGAAACCGAAACTACTCCGAAACTTGAAACATTGAAATCTAGTTTCTGTCAAATTTTTTAAGTCGTCGAAAAATTTTTTTAGCAACTGCAGAATGTTATATGAGATGTAACATGAACACTGGACAAAAATGAACACATTTGGCCAGATTTGACCCGGTGACAAGGCCTAAATTTCCGAGCTGGCCGGCTTATATGTTGCTTCTGGGGTTCGTTTTTGTTCTGTGTTCTGGTCTCTGGGTTTTGGTGTATCAGGTGTTGCTTGTTTTTTCTATGCATGAGATGTTATTTTTCTATATAGGCAATTCGGAGTGTTTCGTAGTCATAATTCTAACAATGTTTCGGGTTATTTAGACGGCGTTAAAAAATTCGAACGGATATCAATAACCCAATTTTCCCCCGACGGAAAATTTTCAAAGAGTTCGATTTTTTCCAAGTTAAAGAACATTCAAAAATCATGCAAGTAATGCGATGGACCCTCTAGAAGAACGAAACCCTAACTCTATTCTATGACCGTAAGAACCGCCGCCAAACCCTAGGGTTTGCAGTAGTTCCGCGGCGCCATAGATGTGGCAAAGGTTGACCCTTCTACGGTTGGTCCATAGGTACTGTGGCATGAACTGAGTATTTTTAAACTACGCTCAAGTGTCGAGCTCTTTAGGAAATTTTGGGTGTTTGTTGATTCGATCGGAATGTTTAACATCGTCTCGCTTTTTCTGGAATGTGATACAATATTTGGAATTCATATTGTTAGGCATGAAATCCAAAGTATGTGATATTTCTGGTTTAGGATTTCTAAGGTGATTGTGGATTCCAAATGTTGTAGTTTGACATTTTCTTTTCTGCGACCGTAAGTGTAATATGTGGTGTATCGCCGGTTTCATTGCTATATGTCAACGACAATTGGGATACGCATATTTTCTTAAGTTGATGACATGTGATGTTATGTGTTACTGTGATATGTTATATTGGATCGTCGTCTTTTGAATAGCCGGGGGTTTTATGTGAGATGAGAGTTTTTATTTTCATTCATGTAAAATTCATTTTATGTAATATTCTTTTATTGGGGAACTTTCGGGATGAGGATGATGTCACCATTGTTATATATTATTTACTTTTTCGCATTAGGATAGACCCAAGGTGGGGAGCACAAGTGACCGAGTTCTAGAGTCCAGTGGGAGACCATCTCGAGGGGTCGAGTCTGGGTCTCCTAACTCTAGAATTTGTAGGGTTGCTTACCGCTCTCGTAGGAGTCTAGGGATATGGGTTTGGCTATTCATCGTGACCGTGGAATCCGTGTTTTATACTGGCTTAATTTAAAACACGGAATTCCTAGTATATCCAATATTTCATATGTTATCTTCTGCTGCTGATATTCTGTGATGTGACAATTTTATATGCTTGAGACTATTGCTTTATTATTATATATATGATATATAATAAACGTTACTTATGTTTTGCACCCACGCTAGTCCCGCCCCGCTATGTCGTTAGTTAAACAACCTAACGGTGCATAACGGGACACTGTGGCGAATGCGGATGGCATAAGCGTACGTTGTATTTTCGTTTCTTCTGTGATGCTTAGGAAGCATAATTGATGGGATTTCATTAATGAGATTAATGAAAGAAAAGAAAGCTAAAAGATATTGTAAAATCAAATTTTCAAAAAGGGTAGCTCTAGTTTTTTGCTTTGCATAGCGGTATTCCTTGTAGAATATCCAACACCTTATTCGATAAGGAAAGAGCCGAGATCCCTTCACCGAGAGTAACCTCTTTAGCAAAAGCTAGCAGATGCTACAACTCATTCGGTTTTATTTTTGATTGCTTCTATAGTTCTTGCTTTGCATAGTGGTATTTATGAAATATCCTGCACCTTATTCGATAAGGAAAGAGCCGAGATCCCTTCACCGGGAGTGACCTCTATAGCGAAACTAGCGAAAGCCTCAAAAACACTCCTTTTTCAAAATCACATGATTCTGCAACGATATCAAGTTCATTGCGCGAAAGGTTTTCTTAAAAACCTATCGTAGCCCTCCATCATTTCAGATAAGTCCTACTTAGTATTCGTGCTGCGTTTGTTGACCTTCGTCATGGCATAGTGTGCGGAAGCAGACTAGTACTTATCTGCTGCATATGATGCGAATTTTTTAGGGTAGTCGTACGACCTTGTTGACCTCCGTCAAGGGTCGTACGGGTGGGTTTAATTCAATCGGAAAATGACGGGTTGAACTTGACTAGCAGCCTATAGTTTGTTGACCTCCATCAAGGTCTTAGGACGCTAGGGGAAGAATATTGTCATGAATTTTAAGTGTTGAAATTTGCAATGAGATTGCATACCTTCTATGAGATAGTTGGATCCCGATACCCACTGCGAGTAAGAGTTACTCCTGGAAGAGTTTTACACATCACAATTAGCCGATCAAGTAGGTGTCTAGAAAAGTGTTAACGGAGTTATGCCTCTGGGAAAACGAGATTTGTTTTAATTAGGTCCATGCGAAAGCATGGGGAACCTCCATCAAAGAACCAACACTGGCCTGGCTGAAAAATTGGCGAACTTGTAAGGTGTAATTAATACCGGCTAGTCTTACCTTTTAGGGTTTGAAGGAAGATTTGATAAAAACAGTAGGAGCCATCCTGATTAGATAAGATAATAACCAATTTAAATCTTGCAAGAACATATGCTAAAGTGTTTTCGTCTCTCTTTCTCCAGGTAGCGACCATGTCAGGCCTTTATCAAGATAATAATATGGATGTATTAACCGAACCCGCTTGTTATACTAAGCAGGGGAACGTTGGTTCCATTCTTTCTTATAATTATTATAAGACTGAGCAGGAAATAGGGGAATATCCTGATTTCCATGCCGTCCAAATGAAGAATAAGCATGTTGATGCATTTTCTTCGGGTGTGTTAGTTACCGAGAACTGTTTCTCAGTTGACTCTACGTCCGTGGTATTAGATACCGGATCAGGATCCCACATGTGTAATATGTTGCATGGACTAAGGAAAGGTAGAGAACTAAGAATAGATGATCATTCCGTAAGAGTAGGGAATGGTGCAAATGTTGCAGCCAAAGCAGTTGGCGAATATCGCCTTGTATTACCAAATGGTAATACATTGATTCTGAACAAATGCTATTACATACCGACCCTGATATGCAATCTTATATCAGTTTCTTTATTAACTAAAGAAGGATATAATTTTGTAGTACAGGATAATGTTATGAACAACTTCCTTAATCAAAAGTTGATTGGATCAGGCTCGTTAAATAATGGCATATACATTCTAAATCAAACTACAGTTCTTAATGTACAAAACACACACAAGAGGAAGAGTTCAGAAATAAACAAATCCTTCTTGTGGCATTGTAGATTGGGTTATATCAATGCGACATGACTAGCTAAGTTACATAAGAATGGATATTTGAATTCGTTCATATTGTCATCTTATGACACTTGCCAGTCATGTCTCAACGACAAGATGACCAAAACTCCGTTTACTGGACACGGAGAAAGAGTTACGGAACTCTTGGGACTGATACATAGTGATGTATGCGGTCCCATGTATAGGGATTCTATAGAACCACTCTAGGTTTAGGGTTGCATCACACATGCTATAAAAAAATTTAGAGGGTGCTAAACAATTCCAAGCATGAATCGAACTAGAAAAGTAGAGTAACAACTATCTAGTATCATATACTACAAGTGTCTAACACTAAGTGGGGAGAGATACAACCTTTGTAGACCTCCTCCTAAACTCCTTGGATCGATTGAGATTTGAACCGGTTGGCTTGTGTCTTTCCAAGTCCATGATGATCCACCACGAAGTCCCTTTGCACCAAGCTCCAAGCTTCATTTGATCAAGGATGAAGATGAAGCAAACACTCCACTCAAGTGGGCTAGACTAAAGTGGAATGGTGATGTGGGTTTGGATCTCACTACAAAACCTTTTCTTTTATACCTTTCTCTTTCTTTTAAAACCCTAGTGAGCTTTTTGAGGAGAGAGAGGAAGAAGGAGATGGCACAAAACAAACTCAAGAGAATAATGTGATAACTATCGCTAAACTCAAGAGAGTAAGAGAAGTCATCCATGCTCAACTATGGTTACAAAATATCTAGATATTTTGTAGCTTGAGTTTAAGCAAAACCATAGGCCAAAACCATGGGCAAAAGAAACCATTGACTTTGTCAACTCAAGAGAGTTGAATAGTCAACCATGATTTTAATCCCATTTTTCTTTTCTCAAATAAACAAAATATCTAAAAAAATATTACCATGTGAGTCTTGGATTGCCACCACAAATGCATCATCAACTATGACACATGTATGCTTGCATGTGTGCATGCACATCAACATATACATACACTCATGCATGCATCATAAAGAAGTAGGTTTTAATAAATGAGCTAATGAACTTAATATTAAATCAACACTTGATTTAATAACCCGGTCATATCACATACGGCCCGTCCAATAGTAAACGCCCGAATAAAATACGGTATCCAATACACGCATTTAATCGAGCTCCCACATATATCACATATGCACCTCACATCATTTCTCCTGAGCTAAGAGACTCCTTTGTGGGACTCTAAGACTCGTCAATACGCTAGGAGTAGGTAGTGATCACATCATATGCCAAAAAACCGTCAGTGGCATAAGCTTTACGTAACGGCTCCCAGGTATTGAGCGATCAGAAGAAATACAAGCAAACCTGCTAAAACTCCCGTCGAGCCAACTGGCAACACTTACCGTACAGTCCGGTCTCTTCGTCAAATATGCTGCATATGTGAGTTTAGGGATGGAATCGTCGATCCCAATAACCCAATAAGTCATGCCGGTATATGGCTCATAACAGATCGAGAAACTACTGATATCACTTATCAGTAAATCTCAGCAGCCCTAGCCAGGGACTTCCTGTTATAGCCAATTGTACATGGTGCAACATCAACCCCCAATACCGGGAGAGACGAAACCCTCCTATCGCTCATTGCCTCTATGTGCCTCGAGACTGTACCCAATATCCACCTATTTGCACGACTCAGTAGAGCCGTGGTAGGGTGGAGATCAAAGTACAGTGGGAGACACACAAGACTCTAAGATGATCTCGGGTCTACAGACTAACCTGTACCAGTGTCACCTGAGAACTGCTATCCGACGATAGATATAATACCACATAGGAGTTCTCGGCGAGTCCGTTCAGTATACCCAGTCTCCATTGAGCACCCGTATACGATCTTTGGTGTCACCACACCAATGGATATGGGATCATCTATCACCCATCAAATAGGACAAGTAACATATACGCTAGTCTACTCTGGTGATATCGATGCCCCGTCTCGATACACCCATGACTAGGAACATTTCAAGGATATGCTCATAGACTACACATGTACCACCAGTATGATCCGCATCATAATCTCAGTAGTCCTGCATCATCCTAAGGGCTATATCAACATGTACCAAATGAATGAAAGCATGATCAAATAAACATGTCAAGATAAAAGGTGCAACCAGATAGCATACTATCATGTCGAACAAGAATGTCCCCTGAACACACACACACACACACACACACATACCGGTACATACACTATCATATAATGGCCTCTAGGGCATACATATATCCAACACCATGTCCACACATGCCAAGGATGGTTCCTCGTACTTCATTACATTCACTGACGATCTCTCAAGATACGGACATGTGTTCCTGTTGAAACACAAGTCTGAAGCTTTTGAGAAATTCAAAGAATATAAGCACGAAGTTGAGAACCAAACGGGTAAAAGTATTAAAATCCTTCGATTTGATCGAGGAGGAGAATACTTAAGCAATGAGTTACGGGACTATCTAAAAGTGAATGGGATTCTCTCTCAGCTTACTCCTCCGTATACACTACAGCACAACGGTGTATCGAAACGGAAGAATCACACCGTATTAGATATGGAGCGCTCTATGATGAGCACCGCTGAGTTACCTATTTCTTTTAAGGGTTATGCGCTTGAGACAGTAGCATACCTATTGAATAGAGTGTAGGGTGTTTTTCATCACCCCATTGAGATGGGAATACGCGTGCGTTCGTTAGGCGCATTACAGATTCCCCATGCCTAGGGTAGGCTGGGGTTTATTGATTGCGGAAATCCGAATCTCCGGCATCCGCGAACTAAGCTGCCGTTAATTACCCCTCGCCTTTGGAGTGAAAGAACCTCCAATTTGTAAGTCCACGTTGCTCACCCCGGTTCTTATGGGGAGGCGAAAACGGTAAAAAATGATTTTTTTACACAAGGCAACATGGACTAAAAAGAGGATCTTTGCTAAACAAAAACCTAGCAAACTACATGAGGTTCTATCTATTATGTCATAGAGATTATACCTTACGAAACCGGTTCTTCGGGTCTTCTCTCCGCTGTCCTCCTTGTCCATCCAAGCTCCGAGGATCGATCCGGATCTTGGTCACCTTCGTGGCCTCCTAGAGTCGAAGACGATCCACCCGAGAGTTTGTGTTCCGAGCTCCACCTCAAACCGAGGTAACTAGGGCAACAAGGTTGCTAAGCTTGATGTCCTAGGTTGTGTAGAAGAAGAAGATGGATGTGTTTGTCAATTTACTTCCTTATTTTCTCAACACATGAGATCAAAGGAAAAATCAAGAGGAGGAAGATGAAGGAGCAACCATGGAGCTTCTCATTTCATAAGAGAGAATGAGAATAGAAATTATGAACCAAGAATAATGAACCATGGAATAATAATCCATAAACATCATCATTACTAATCTTTTCATGATAAAGTTGATGGCTACCTTGATTAGACCATTATCATCACAAAAATAAAACCAAAAACCAAAAGAAGACTCTAGATCTCACATGAAAGATCCTAGTCAACTTTGGTCAAATGGTCAACAAAGTCAAGTATGGTCAAATGGTCAAAGCAATTAGCCATAACATAATTATCATTAAAAGATTAGTAAATAATGTCCCCGGCTCATAATGGTTTTGACCGAACCAACTGTCAAAACCCTAATGAGCCCGACTCAATGGTTTTGACCGAATCAACTGTCAAAACCCTAATGAGGCACCTCCTTCTTCTTCGCTCCTCACAACTGTGCATACACACCCGCATCCGCATTCCGTAGAATGCGAATGCACAGAAGACAAAACTAATCCATCCATACAATACTAGGATCCGGCTTAAACCAAAGCCCACTAGTATTGTCTGCCCGAACAGCATATGCGCACAAGTGTACGTAAGTGATCGTAGCCTTGCTGTAAAACCATACGGCCTCTACACCATTCGCTCAGTGCAGGAAAACTCTCTGTGTGGGACTCTAAAGACTCGATACTACGCTGTCAGTGGGTTTAACCACAGACCGCAAGCGGCACTAGCTGTACGTAACGGTCCCCAGGTAGATATCGATAAGAAGGCCGATGAGGTAAACCCATCCGAACTCCTACTGAGCCTGAATGTGACAATCTCCATACAGTCTGTGGTCTATTCGTATGAGAATATCGCATGGCAGGCCTAGGGGGCGGTAAACGTAAGTCCACTAATAGCGGTACAAGTCATGTTGGAGTGTAGCCCAGAACACCCTGAGATAACACTGGAAAACCTACCAGCATATCTCACTTGTGTTAGTTGTATGTATGCCCTAGAGGCCAGTATTGTACAGATGATGTATATTATATTGGATGCTTGGATATATATAGAGATGACTTTCTTGCTCGATATGATAGTATGCTATCTGGTTGCTCTTTATCTTAACATGTATACTTGTCTCTTTATACTGTCTTATGGTTACATGTTGGTAAAGCGCTTAGGATGTGTACTTGACTACCTGGACTATGATGCGGATTATACTAGTGGGGACATGGTAGTCCATAAGTACATCCTTCAAGGTCCCTAGTCATGGGTGTATCGAGATGGGGCATCGATATACCAGTGTAGACTAGCGTATACGCTTCTCGACCCATGAGATGGGCGATGGATGATCGCATATCCATTGGTGTTTGATATCAGAGATGGTATACGGGTGCTCAGTGGATACTGGGTATACTGGATGGACTCGCTGAGAACTCCCAGATGGTATTATACCTCACGTCAGATAGCAGTTCTCAGGTGACACTTGTGCAGGTTAGTCTGTAGACCCGAGATCGTCATAGAGTCTTGTGTGATTCCCACTGTGCTTTGATTTCCACCTTACCACGTCTATGAGGGCATGCAAAACGGTGGTTTTTAGGTACAGTCCCGAGTCACATGGAGGCAATGAGCGATAGGAGGGGTTTCTTCTCTCCCGGTATTGGGGGTTGATGTTGCACTGTGCTCGATTGGCCGTAACAGGGAAGTCCCTGGCCAGGGCTGATTAGAGATTTACTGGTAAGTGTTACCAGTAGTTTCTCGACCCGTTATGGGCCTCACATCGGCACGACTTATCGGTTATTGGGGTCTGATGTTTACCACACCTAGACTTGATATGCGACATATCTGACGAAGAGACCGGACTGCACGGTAGTGTTGCCGGTTGGCTCGACGGGAGTTGTAGCAGGTTCGCTTGTTCTCTTCTGATCGTTCAATACCCGGGTGGCTGTTACGTTTAGCTGACCGCTTGCGGCTTGGGGGTGCTTGATATGATCATCACCCACTGCCGGCGTATTGACTAGTCTTAGAGTCCCACAAAGGAGTTTCCTAGTCCAGGCGAAACGTTGTGGAGCGCGTATGCGATATGCGCATGGGCCCGGTTAAGATGCGAGTATGAGATGCCGTATATTAATCGGGCGGCTTGCTTTTGGTTAGGGTCGTATGTGATATGGCCGGATTGATAAATCAAGTGTTGATTTATCATTTAACCATTAGATTCTCACTAAAAATCATTTCTTGTATTTTTGGATGTATGCATGCATGTATGCATTCTTTCTAGATTCATGCACATATGGATGTGCATGCACACATACATACATACATCATCCTTCATGGTTGCTTATACAAAGAAAATGGTGGCAATATAAGACTCACACATTGGTTATTTATATGGATTATTATTTATATTTGTGTTAAAAACAAAATGGAAAAGTAAAGGATAATTCATGGTTAGTTTCTACATCCTTCTTTGACCTAACCATGTTCACCTACTCTTAACCATGGATTAAACTTTCCTTTTATGTTTTAAACTCAAATTAAATAATATCTCCATCATTTAACCATGGTAGGAGATGAGAAGAGGAAAATATATATAGATATATTTTCATTTTCTTTTCATGGTTATTCTTTTCACTCTTGTTCAAAGAAAAGCCATCATCTTCTTCTTCCTTCCTCTTTTGCTCTCTAGACTTTTGTAGTGAGCAAAATACTTAACAAGATTGGATTTTGAAGTGAGAATAAGAACCACAACATCATTCTACACAAGTCTAGCCCACTTGTTTAGAGTGTTAGCTTCATTTCATTCCCTTAGAAAAGTGAAGTTGTTAGCTTGGACAAGGAGCTTCGGGTGGATCGTCGTGGACACTAGAGGACCTCTAGCGAACCTTCCTCCAACCCTCAAGTGGCCAAGGAGTCTAGCACAGGGAGCTACAAAGGTTGTACTCTCGAAACCCTAGTCTTTGTTGCCTTTATTGTTTTGAAACCCTAATTTTCTAGGATAGATCCTTCGTATGCTTACTTAGCACCATAAAAATTTGATCTTTGTGACATGTGATACTTCTAAACTTCTCATAGGGTGCCAGGTAAACCTAACATTGGTATCAGAGCCGACCTAGAACATTAGGCGACACTTTTACGAAGTAAAAACTCCGATCGGATCAAAATACGGTATTTCGAGACCTTCTCTGGACATTTTTTAAAATCTGTTGTTTTTCAGAATTAAAAATACTTAAAAAATACAGCAGGAACAAACCCTGAAAAACGAAGCAGTGAACAATAAATTCCGCCGCGGAACCGCGGCAAAAGCTTGCTTAGGACGCGGCTCCGCGGCAGTATAGGTGACTCACTGGTTCGTTTTTGCATGGTTTCTCTCCTACCTGCTTGTGTACATTTTTGGGTATGTTTAATCTGAATCTAGTACTGAATATTCTGGAGATGGTTTTGGACTCGACGATTCGATCGGAATTTTCATTTCGTTGCTTTTTGGGGTAAATTAGAAAGTATTGAAGTGTTCTAACGAGTATCATTTGCTCACTTTTCACGGGGTTTAAATCTTTTAGAGATACGTGCAAGTTTTGTGGTGGACCCTCTAGAAGACAACAAACCTTAACTCGATTATGTGACCGTCTTGAACTGCCCTTTGACCTTAGGGTTTGGGGCAGTACGGCGTGCTACATGTGAGGCGTTGGCTTGACCCTTCTACGACTGGACCGCTACTACTGTGTCACACTCCGGGTTTTTGAACTCCGCTCAAGTGTTGAGCTTTAAGGAATTTTGGGTATTTGATTATTCGTTCGAAAAACTTTAATACTGTCTAATTATCTAGAATGTGATGCAATGTGTGGAATTCATATTACTAGACATGAAATACGAAGTATGTGATATTTCACATTTACGATGTCTAAAGAGAATGTGGATTCCAGATATTGCAGTTTTACACTTTCTTTTCTGTGACCGTAAGTGTAGTATGTCGATATCGCCGGTTTCGTTGCTATACATCAACGACAATTGGGGTATGCATACTTACGTTGATGATATGTGATATCATGTGTTGCTGAGATATGATGTGCAGGATTGTCGCGATTGAATAGCTGGGTTTTTTTTATGTGAGATGAGAGTTTTATATTTTCATTCATGTAAATTCAAATGTAATGTAATATTCTTTTATTTGGGGCACTACCGGGTTGAGGTCGATACCACCAGTGTTGTATATTATTTACTTTTCGGCATTAGGATGGACCCAAGGAGGGGAGCACAGGTGACCGGGTTCTGGGGTTCAGTGGGAGGCCATCTCGAGGAGTCGAGACCGGGTCTCCTAAACTCCAGAATTGGTAGGGTCGCTTGCCGCTCTCGTAGGGGTCCAGCGTGTGGGCTTGGCTATTCATCGTGACTGTGGAATCCGTATTTTCTATTGTTGGCTAAATACTAAATACGGACGTCCTAGTATATCCCACATTATATCTATGTTTCTGCTGCGATATCTGTGATGTGATCATTTGATATGTTCTGATGGATACAGTATATAGTATATATGATATATTATATAGACGTTACTTATGTTTTACACCCGTACTAGCCCTGCCCTGCTCTGTCGTTAGTTACCTAACCTAACGGTACACGAGGGGACATCGAGGCGAATGCGGATGGCATAAGTGTACGTCAAATTTATCTGTGATGTTTAGGTGACTTAAATGATGGGACTTCATTAATGTGATTAATGAAAGAAAAGAAACCTAAAAGATATTGTAGAATCAAATTTTTCAAAAAGGGTAGTTACAGTCTTGCTTTGCATAGCGGTATATATGATATACCCTGCACCTTATTCGATGAGGAAAGAGCCGAGATCCCTTCACCGGGAGTGACCTCTTTAGCAAAACTGGCATATGCTACAAAACTCGGTTTGGTTTTTGATTGCTTTTGGAGTTTTGCTTTGCACGGTGATATATATAATATATTCCGCACCCTATTTGATGAGGAAAGAGCCGAGATCCCTTCACCGGGAGTGACCTCTTTAGCAAAACTAATAAAAGCCTCAAAATCGCTCCATTTCAAAATTCACTCGATTCTACAACGATATCAAGTTCATTACGCTCATGGTTTTCTGAAAAACCTGCGTAGCCTTCCGACATTTCAGATAGATATTACTTAGTATTCGTGCAACGGTAGTTTGGCATTCGTCAAGGCGTAGTGTACGGTAGCTATTTACTATTTATCTGTTGCATATGATGCGATTGGATTAGGGTATTCGTACGGCGTTGTTTGGCATTCGTCAAGGGTCGTGCGGGTGGGTTTAATTCAATCAAAAAATGTACGGGTTGAACTTGACTAACGCACTATGGGTTGTTTGGCATTCGTCAAGGTCATAGTAGGGGCAAAAGCATTATCGGGAATTTCAAGAGTTGAAATTTGCAATGAGATTGCATACCTTCTATGAGATAGTTGGATCCCGATACCCACTGCGAGTAATTGTTACTCCTGGGAGAGTTTTACACAGGACAATTAGCCGATCAAGTAGGTGTCTAGAAAGGTGTCAACGGGGTTACGCCTCTGGGAAAACGAGATTTACTCTAATTAGGTCCGTGCGAAAGCACGGGGAACCTCCCTCAAAGTATCGACACTGGCCTGGCTGAAAGATTGGCGAAATTGTAAGGTGTAATTAATCCCGGCTAGTCTTTCCTTTTAGGGTTTGAAGGAAGATTTGATAAAAAACAGTGGGAGCCATCCTGATTAGATAAAATAATAACCAATCTGATCTTGCAAGAGCATACGCTAAAGTGTTTTCTTCTCTCTCTCTCTAGGTAGCGACCATGTCATGCCTTAATCAAGATAATAATATGGATGTATTGACCGAACCCGCATGTTATACTGTGCAGGGGAATGTTGGACCCGTTCTATCTTATAAGTGTTATAAGACTGAACAGGAAACAGGAGAATATCTGGATTCTCACGCCGCCCAAACGGAGAACATGCATATTGATGCACCTTCTTCGGGTGTGTTAGTCATTGAGAACTGTTTTTCAGTTCACCCTACATCCTGGGTATTAGATACCGGATCAGGATCCCACGTATGTAAACAATTACATGGGCTACGGAAAGGTGGAGAACTGGGAAAGGGTGATCATTCCGTTCAAGTAGGGAATGGTGCAAGTGTTGCAGCCAAAGCAGTTGGCAAATATCACTTTGTATTACCAAGTCGTAATACACTGGTTCTGAATGAGTGCTATTATATACCGAACATGATGTGCAACATTATATCAGTTTCTTTACTGAGTAAAGAAGGATATAATTTTGTAGTACAGGATAATGTTATGAACATCTTCCTAGATCAAAAGTTGATTGCATCAGGCTCGTTATATAATGGCATATTCATTCTCAATCAAAATACAGTCCTCAATTTACAAAACACACACAAGAGGAAGAGTTCAGAACTGAACGAATCTTTCTTGTGGCATTGTAGACTGGGTCATATAAATGCGACACGACTAGTTAAGTTGCATAAGGATGGATATTTGAATCCATTTGAATTTTCATCTTATGACACTTTCCAGTCATGTCTCAAAGGTAAAATGACCAAAACTCCATTTACGGGACACGGAGAAAGAGTTACGAAACTCTTAGGGCTGATACATAGTGATGTATGCGGTCCCATGTCTACACATACCAGGAACGGTTCTTCCTACTTCATTACATTCACTGACGATCTCTCTAGATACGGACATGTGATCCTGATAAAACACAAGTCTGAAGCTTTTGAGAAATTCAGAGAATATAAGCACGAAGTAGAGAACCAAACGGGCAAAAGTATTAAGATCCTTCGATCTGATCGAGGAGGAGAATACTTGAGCAATAATTTTCTGGATTATTTAAAAGAGAATGGGATTCTCTCTCAGCTCACTCCTCCTTATACACCACAGCACAACGGTGTATCGGAACGGAGGAATCGCACGCTATTAGATATGGGGCGCTCCATGATGAGCACTGCTGAGTTGCCTATTTCCTTCTGGGGGTATGCGCTTGAGACAACCATGCACCTATTGAATATGGTTCCTACCAAATCAGTGCCTACTACTCCATATGAGATATGGAAAGGGAAGAGACCATCTCTTAAGTATGTTAAGATGTAGGGTTGTCCGGCCTATGTCAAAAGACAAAATCCAGACAAACTCGAGGCAAGATCTGTCTTATGTAAGTTTGTAGGAAATCCCAAAAATTCACAAGGGTATATCTTCTACCACCCCGAGGAACAAAAGGTGTTTGTTTCTCGACATTCCACTTTCTTAGAAAATGGTTTTCTTATGAAACAGATCAGTGGCATTGAGGTAGAACTGGAAGAGGTTCCAGCGACACAAACTATAACAGAAGACTTGGTAGAACCAGAGGATTCAGTAGTACCTGACGAACCCCAGCCACTCCGCCGATCTAGCAGGGTTTCTCACCCACCTGAAAGATACTACGGTTTTCTCATTGATGGTGGGAGCGAGGATTGCATCATGGAGGATGATGACCCAACTAGCTTTGAGCAGGCCATCACGAGTGGGGACTTAGTGAAATGGCTGGATGCAATGCGGTCCGAGATGGAATCCATGTACACCAACAAAGTATGGACTTTGGAAGATGCTCCTGAAGGGGTAAAACCCATTGGGAGCAAGTGGATCTTCAAGAAAAAACTTGGTGTAGATGGGAAAGTGGAGACTTTCAAAGCTAGACTTGTTGCAAAGGGTTTTCGTCAAAGACCAGGTGTGGACTATGACGAAACCTTTTCTCCAGTGGCTATGCTTAAATCCATCCGGATCATGCTTGCCATCGCTGCATATCATGATTATGAAATCTGGAAAATGGATGTTAAGACCGCCTTTCTAAACGGTAATTTAGAAGAGTGCGTGTACATGACTCAGCCAGAGGGCTTCGTAGATAGTGGGAGCAGTGGGAAGGTGTGCAAGCTGCTTAAATCCATTTATGGATTAAAGAAAGCATCGCGGAGTTGGAACATCTGCTTTGACGTCGTTATCAAAGAGTTTGATTTCATCAAAAACGTAGATGAACCTTGTATCTACAAGAAGGTAGCAGAGAGTAAGGTTGTCTTCCTCATATTATACGTGGACGACATACTCTTGATAGGAAATGACATTCCTATGATGCAATCGGTCAAGCTCTTCTTATCACAAAGATTCTCAATGAAAGATCTTGGTGATGCCTCTTGCATATTGGGAATTAGGATCTATAGAGATAGATCCAAACGGATATTGGGATTGTCCCAATCCAGGTACATTGACACCATACTAAAGAGGTTTAGTATGGAAGAATCCAAGTGTGGGAACTTACCCACGATCTCTGGAGTCACTCTCTCCAAAGAGATGTCTCCCAAGACTGATTTGGAGAGAGCTCGCATGCAAGGGATACCATATGCTTTAGCTGTAGGCTCTATCATGTACGCGATGTTATGTACCAGACCCGATGTAGCATACTCACTAAGTGTAGTGAGAAAGTATCAAGCTGATCCTGGAGAGAGTCACTGGACAACTGTGAAGAGCATTCTCAAGTACTTACGAAGGACTAAAGAGATACTCTTGGTGTATGATAACGGAGAACTCCAAGTGGAGTCCTTTACCGATTCGAGCTTCCAGAGTGATAAGGACGACTCTAAGTCGCAGTCAGGATTTGTCTTTACCCTTTACGGAGGGGCGGTTAGCTGGAAGAGTTCCAAGCAGGAAACCGTGGCAGACTCGACGATGGAGGCTGAATACATCGCTGCCAACGATGCTGCTAAAGAGGCTGTCTGGATCAAGAAGTTCATTATTGAACTTGGAGTGGTTCCATCCACTGAGCATCCAATACCTTTGTATTGCGATAATAATGGAGCGGTGGCTTTGGCCAAGGAACCCAGGTCCCATCAGCGATCCAGGCATATTCTGAGGCGGTATCACCTGATCCGGGAGATAGTTGATTGCCGGGAGATCGAGGTCAGGAGGGTTGACATGAAGAATAACACAGCGGATCCTCTCACGAAGGCCATTCCCCAGATACAGTTTGAGAGACTCTTCGAGATGCTCGGTATGCGATACTACAGCAGCTGGCCCTAGTGCAAGTGGGAGATTGTTAGTTGTATGTATGCCCTAGAGGCCAGTATTGTACAGATGATGTATATTATATTTGATGCTTGGACATATATAGAGATGACTTTCTTGCTCGATATGATAGTATGCTATCTGGTTGCTCTTTATCTTAACATGTATACTTGTCTCTTTATACTGTCTTATGGTTACATGTTGGTAAAGCCCTTAGGATGTGTACTTGACTACCTAGACTATGATGCGGATCATACTAGTGGGGACATGGTAGTCCATAAGTACATCCTTCAAGGTCCCTAGTCGTGGGTGTATCGAGATGGGGCATCGATATACCAGCGTAGACTAGCGTATACGCTTCTCGACCCATGAGATGGGCGATGGATGATCCCATATCCATTGGTATTTGACATTAGAGATGGTATACGGATGCTCAGTGGAGACTGGGTACACTGGACGGACTCACCGAGAACTCCCAGATGGTATTATACCTCACGTCAGATGGCAGTTCTCAGGTGACACTTGTGCAGGTTAGTCTGTAGACCCGAGATCGTCATAGAGTCTTGTGTGATTCCCACTGTGCTTTGATTTCCACCTTACCATGTCCATGAGGGCATGCAAAACGGTGGTTTTTAGGTACAGTCCCGAGTCACATGAAGGCAATGAGCGATAGGAGGGGTTTCGTCTCTCCCGGTATTGGGGGTTGATGTTGCACTGTGCTCGATTGGCCGTAACAGGGAAGTCCCTGGCCAGGGCTGATTAGAGATTTACTGGTAAGTGTTACCAGTAGTTTCTCGACCCGTTATAGGCCTCACATCGGCACGACTTATCGGTTATTGGGGTCTGACGTTTACCACCCCTAGACTTGATATGCGACATATCTGACGAAGAGACTGGACTGCACGGTAGTGTTGCCGGTTGGCTCGACGGGAGTTGTAGCAGGTTCGTTTGTTCTCTTCTGATCGTTCAATACCCGGGTGGCCGTTACGTTTAGCTGACCGCTTGCTGCTTGGGGGTGCTTGATATAATCATCACCCACTGCCGGCGTATTGACGAGTCTTAGAGTCCCACAAAGGAGTTACCTAGTCCAGGCGAAACGTTGTGGAGCGCGTATGCGATATGCGCATGGGCCCGGTTAAGATGCGAGTATGAGATACCGTATATTAATCGGGCGGCTTGCTTTTGGTTAGGGTCGTATGTGATATGGCCGGATTGATAAATCAAGTGTTGATTTATCATTTAACCATTAGATTCTCACTAGAAATCCTTTCTTGTATTTTTGGATGTATGCATGCATGTATGCATTCTTTCTAGATTCATGCGCATATGGATGTGCATGCACACATACATACATCATCCTTCATGGTTGCTTGTACAAAGAAAATGGTGGCAATATAAGACTCACACCTTGGTTATTTATATGGATTATTATTTATATTTGTGTTAAAAACAAAATGGAAAAGAAAAGGATAATTCATGGTTAGTTTCTACATCCTTCTTTGACCTAACCATGTTCACCTACTCTTAACCATGGATTAAACTTTCCTTCTATATTTTAAACTCAAATTAAATAATATCTCCATCATTTAACCATGGTAGGAGATGAGAAGAGGAAAATATATATAGATATATTTTCATTTTCTTTTCATGGTTATTCTTTTCACTCTTGTTCAAAGAAAAGCCATCATTTTCTTCTTCCTTCCTCTTTTGCTCTCTAGACTTTTGTAGTGAGCAAAATATTTAATAAGATTGGATTTTGAAGTGAGAATAAGAACCACAACATCATTCTACACAAGTCTAGCCCACTTGTTTAGAGTGTTACCTTCATTTCATTCTCTTGGAAAAGTGAAGTTGTTAGCTTTGACAAGGAGCTTCGGGTGGATCATCGTGGACACTAGAGGACCTCTAGCGAACCTTCCTCCAACCCTCAAGTGGCCAAGGAGTCTAGCGTAGGGAGCTACAAAGGTTGTACTCTCGAAACCCTAGTCTTTGTGGCCTTTAATGTTTTGAAACCCTAATTTTCTAGGATAGATCCTTTGTATGCTTACTTAGCACCATAAAAAATTGATCTTTGTGACATGTGATGCTTCCAAACTTCTCATAGGGTGCTAGGTAAACCTAACAGCTTGCCCTGGCTAGGGACTTTGTGTAATGGCTCTCCTAGACACAGAGCGATATCAACCCCCAATACCGGGAGAGACGAATCCTGTCTAACCGTCACTGCCTCCAAGTGCTTCGGGACTGCACCCAACTAGTACCTGTTTGCACGACTCCTTTGAGCCGTGGTAGGGTGGTAATCAAATAACAGTGGGAACACACTCGAGGCGAAGTGACGGTGTCAAGTCAGCGGACTAAACTGTACTCATGTCACCTGGGAACTGATAACTGACGATAGGTATAGTACCAACCAACAGTTCCCGACGAGTCCTGTCCAGTGTACTCGTAATCTAATGAGCACCCGCATACTATCTCTAGTACGACGTACTGACAGTTATGGGACAGACCGTCTCCCCTGCTGGGATGAGAAGCGCATACGCTAGTCTATTCCGGAGTATCGATGCCTTGTCTCGATAATCCAATGACTAGGGACCTGTATAAGGATGTGCTTGTAGATTATCCAGCCCCCACTAGTGTGACTGCCATCACAACGCTGGTAATCAAGCAAAGATCCTAAGGGATCCACTAATGTGTATAGGCGATATGCTAAAAGAAACACATACACACATTGAAGTAGAAACAAACCAAGTAGCATACTACCATTTCGAGCAAGATTGTCTATACAACTGTGAATATCCCAAGCTTCCATCAAGTAATATACAAACTAGTATGATACAGTAATGGCCTCTAGGGCATATACACTAACACAATTGACGGGTCAAACAGGTCATGTGAACTCAGTGTACAGTATTGTGTTTTGAAGGGGTTTTGGATATATTGGTGGCCCCGCAGAGTTTTTACGGGGGTCCAGTGTTGTAGAATGCGTGTGTGTGTATGTGTATATATATAAAAGGAAAGGGCAACCAAAGGATACGTGGGAGGAAGCGCCAGTGCCTCACATGCACGGCACGCGGGCGCTTGGGCGCTCGGGCGCTTGGGCGCTCGGGCGCTGGCGCTATCGCCTTGGGCACTAGCGCTTAAGGTGCCAGGACGCTAGCGCTTTGGGCGCTAGCGCCTCACGTACCAGGCACGTGGGCGCTCGGGTGCTAGCGCCTCACGTGCCAAGCACGTGGGCGCTCACGCTTAGGTCGCTAGCGCCTCACGTGCTAAGCACGTGGGAGCTCGCGCTTTGGGCGCTAGGGCGCTCGCGCTTTGGGCATTAGCACCACACGTGCCAGGCACGTGGGTGCTCAGGTGCTTGTGCTTTGGGCGTTAGCGCCTCGCGTGCCAGGCACATAGGGGCTCGGGCGCTCGCGCTTTAGGCGCTTGGGCGCTAGCGCTTTGGGCACTCGGGCACTGGGGCGGCAAAAGGGACTTGGTCCCTGCATTGGGAGTTGTACTCCCAGAAAGAAATACTCATTATTTTGTGTGTGTGTGTATGTGTGTGTGTGTGTGTATATGAGAGGTTAAACTCCTAAGATATTTTTGAAGCTGATGAAGGGGCTTCTCCCCTTGTGCCCTGGATCTTCCCCAAAGTGGGGTCTTTGGAGATGGGTCTCCTTCTTTCTCTTTTGTTGGCCGGCTTTTGGATAACAAGAGGGGTGAGATTTTAAAAATCTCTCCTTTTTAAGATCTGATGGAAGATCCAAGCTCCCTTTTGTGGGTTTTGTGGTGAAAACTATTTAGTTTCGGAAAAGGAAGAGTAAAACTCTTGATTTAATTCAAAAGAAAAAAGAAGGTTTCAGAACCTTGAGGAAGGAGAAGATCACAAATCTTGATTCTTTTTGGGAGAGAGAAAAAATGTGTTGAGATATTTTCATTATCTTTGCATTTATAGGCTATACACTTTACATATAACCCCTTGGGCTTTACAAAAATGGCATTTTGCCCATCACATGCCTCATGTGCTATTTCTTTTTACACATAAGCCATGGGCTTTACAAAAATTTGGCTTTATGCCCATTTTTCTTACATTTATTCAAAAAAATAAAAAAAGTAAATACACCAAAATTATTTATTACAAATTTTTTTTTTGGCATGGCGGAAGGCCGGACACTTCGTGTTCGGGCTCTACCCGGGCATTGGCCCACTTGACCTAGGTTTGGGCCCACTTGGCTTGGGGTTTACTTTGATTTTGACTTGGTTGACCGGGATGTAAATTTCGACCCCAAAAAACTGCACCCCATCAATAAATGCACACAGCATATGTGGGTCGTGTGCATGAAATTGATGGATCTTCTTTCACGTGGAGGCGACTTGATTTGGTTCCCGCTTTTTGGGAAGCTAGCACTGCCTTTTTTACGACATGGACGATCGATGCTTGACATGTCTCCGAGATGGAGTGTCTGGTTGACTTGATTCCAAGGCGGAGCATAATTTCGACGAGGTAGTCGTTGCTGCCCTTTTAGCGACATGGACGGTCGGTGCTGCCCTTTTAGCGACGTGGACAGTCGGTGTTGCCCTTTTAGCGACTTGGACGGTCGGTGCTGCCATTTTAGTGACGTGGATGGTCGGTTCTGCCCTTTTTACAAGTTGGACGGTCGATGCTGCCCTTTTAGCGACGTGGACGGTCAGTGCTACCATTTTTATGACTTGGACGGTCGGTGCTGCCCTTTTAGCGACTTGGACGGTTGGTAGTACCATTTTAGCGATGTGGACGGTCGGTTCTGCCCTTTTTGCGACTTGGCCGTTCGATACTGCCCTTTTAGTGACGTAGACGGTCGATGCTGCCCTTTTTGCGACTTGGACGGTCGATACTGCCCTTTTAGCGACTTGGACGGTTGAATGCTCTGATTTTGACTTGCTCCGCTTTCTGCGGTGTCGGGATTTATGTTGTTTTCGAGGTGGAGCATGATTCTGCCAGGGAGGTTGTTGGTTGTCTTGCTGACTTGATATGATTTGGGTTGACATCAGCATCGCTATATTGGAATATGGTACCAGGAGCGAATCATCATCTGCCATGACAGGGTTTAGGGATTTTGGTTTTGGTTTAGCATCAGCATCGCTTCACTGGAATATGGTACCAGGAGCAAATCATCATTTGCCATGAGGAGATTTCCCTCGTTCCCAGTTTAATGACTTTAAGGGTCCTTGATTGTTTGATGTTTATTGCTTATGCGTATTTTGTGATCAAAGAATTTACCGCAATCAAGAACGGCATCACTTGGTAGCTAGCCGGTGAGTACGGGTCGGTCCTATATCTTTTCTATTTGTTCTAACGAGTTAATTCCAATTGTTGTGGATTGGATTATCACTAAAAACTAAGGTTGATCTAGATTAGGATTAAAATCTTGCTAAGGTTAGGTTTAGATTAAGTTTGGAAATTTAATATTCTTCACCACTTTCTATGCCCTAGTTAAGATCTATTTAGGTGTTATGGTAATAATTAATAAAGAGGATTAGCACGATCGGGAAGAAACTATGTTTCTTCCTCTAGGTCCTTGTCCGTCCTTTCTTAATTCTTACCCTAACCTCCATGGAAAACATATACAACCGGTCTTTTAAACTACGGTATCACCGCTGCCATGTAGAATAGGGTGCTGTAGTGAGCGGTGTGTGTATGTATGCATAGAGTCCTATAAAAAATATGCGATGGGCAAGAAAGGGGTGCGAGATTTTTATCTCTCAAACCTTTCCTATTCTTAACCCTAACAAGTGAGGAACTACTCAATCATTAGGGAATTGATAATAAAAGACATTTTTTTATGATTATTTTTTTAAAAGAATAATTATCTAAACTACGGCAGATAAATAAAATCTAACTAAGGCAGATAAATAAATTTCTAAACTACGGCAGAAAAGAAATTAACTAGGGCAAGGTAAAGAAAAACTTACTTTATCTTTTATTTGATGCACTCTTCAAACATTTACAGCAATTAAAATTCTGAATTTAGATGAATAAAATAAGGCATAAGAAGAGGCATGCCACAAAAAAGAGCATTAAGATTTCTATTTATAAATCATAGAAACCCTAGGTTTACATCCGATCCCTATCTGCATTTACAAATTTACCCTAAGAAGCCTAGTCAACGCACCGCCACACCGTCAAACATTGCACCGACACGTGCTTATCATGGCCGCGGAACAAATCCATGTTTGGCCGTGGATCCGCGGCCATATAAAGGGCTTGTTGGATGAATTCTTCTGGTGTTCTTCTGGTTGCATTTGGCTTCTTGTTTCTTCACTT
Organism: Agapanthus africanus; assembly: GCA_030015575.1. NCBI lineage: Eukaryota > Viridiplantae > Streptophyta > Magnoliopsida > Asparagales > Amaryllidaceae > Agapanthus > Agapanthus africanus. The sequence continues at coordinate 113,860,953 of CM057347.1, forward strand.
GGTTTCTCAGATTGCCTTCTAGTTCTCTTCCAGATTTCCACAGTGCATAATTTCGTGGAATTTTACCCTTTGCTTCGTGTCGAAGTCTTGAACCTTGCGCTGCCTTTGTGCTTTGTGAAATTGTCCATTGATCTTCATTTATTTTTCAAACTATAGGCATGATCAAGATTCTTCCATTTGTAGGCGTAGTCTCACTTTTGTATCGTCTTTTCATCATTTTCACTGTTTTGTTCCGAGAACCTTTAACCTGCAACTATGTAGCAGACATGGATCAAAATCACCTGTTTATTTGTAAAATGAATAAGATTGGGGAATATAATAATGCAAAATTATGATATGAACAAATACCCCCAAACTTATCTTTTGCTTGTCCTCGAGCAAAACTAGTTTTATTCTCGAAAAAGACATAACCTCACTTTCGCAGGGAAACACGATTGCACTGAGCTCGTGCAACAAGCCGTTAAACCTCTAGGTGTCCCTAGTAGGTGGAGTGTTGTTTCCTGAGGGTTTTCAGCGGATACTACCCACAAAATCCTATCAATTCGGCCTATTGACTTTTATTCTCCAATTAGGTTTTCTAACAAAAAATTCTATTATCTTCAACTCAGAAATTATCAACCCGTTTTTTTCACGCTTCCTTATCATTTAACTTAAGATTGTATATGTTCTGTAAATTTACTTAGGTTTTAGCATCTGTTGAGTTTTCCTTCTAAGGTTCCATCTCAATTTAGGAATTTTTATCATCTCTACTAAAGATACAAGTCCTATATTTCATTCCTATCTCTCATCTAAACCCCAATCACATACCCCTATGTGTGTGTTTGTATCACCCCTATACTTGGAAATTCAATTCAAGCTCTTATACTCTTGTCCATTGTCCGAAGTACTTTGGTGAATTTTTAGATGAAATTGCTCACACATTCTTCATGCGACCGTTAATACTTCTTGAGGTACTAACGACCGATTACAAAATGCGTTTGCATATTAAAGCGTAATTCCTAGTCTTGTAACACCTAAGGCTTTAGTAGTGACTCCCAAACCAATTGGTCTAAGGCACTAGGTGATAAAGCACCCTCGCTAAATATTTTTTCTATTTATGCAACCTTAAGTAATTACAAAAACCAGTGTTCATTTTTTTCTCTCTTTTATTCACACTTGTAATTTTATTTTATTTTCCTTCATACTAAGGACTTTAGACAAGAGCATTTCAAGGTCTCTTCTACTATTCCAAGTTTCAAGGTTCGTGTTTGTGCAATTTGTAGGGTATATATTTTCAGAATTTAGATTTAAGCTTAAAAATTATTTTTCAGACTTATACTTTAATAAAAATATCAATACTCTTCCTTTATTTTGACTTAGCCCAAGAAGTGAACTCAAAATTTGCCTATTTATAAGTAAACTACAATGACATATATTTTCTACCGTTAAATTTTAAGAAAGGTTATTTTTAAGGTTTTTTATTTACTAAGTTTAGAATCTAGTTTTTCCTAGTTAGTTAACCGTCTTGTCAAACTCAAGTCCAATATGGCCAAAATTAAAATTTTCAATTTTATAATTTTTTAAAAAATTTTCAATTTTTTATGGGTTTTAAAATAAGTATGCAAATGCAAAAATATACACATGAATGCGAAGGAAGAAGGCTTACCGAGCACACCCCCAAACTTAAACTTGACAGTGTCCTCACTGTCAGGCTACACCAAGAGGGTCAGAATTGTCGGCACTTCCCTGTTATTTTTTTTTTATTTTTTTTATTGTTAACAGAAAAACCAAACAAAATATATATACAAAAAGGTCCCCCCCAAACTTAAGTGAAACAGTGTTTCCACTGATTAAGCGTTAAACTTCAGAGTTAAGGAGGAGAAAAACATAGTATTAAACTATACAAGGTTTTACACAGGCCAAAGGTTAGCACCAACCATTCAAAACTTTTATCCTTATAATGGTGTGGGTGGTGAAAGAATAGAGTGTAGAGAAAAGAAATGAGAAACACACGAGACCGTATTAGAAGAAAGGTGGAATATGGTCTCGATATATTAGGAGAAGAATGGCGGAAGAGAGAAAGAAGTGTAGTACGAACTTGAGGGTGTAAATTGAGTGAATAAATTAACACAAATTGTGATGACCGATGTGTTAAAAGCGATTGTGCTAATCTATCAGCCCGTCGAGAAATGGGGTCAAATCCCTTAAGATTCGTGAGAAAACATGGGTACGTTGAACTTGGTAAACCATCCATTGAAAATAGACGCATGACGGATTCTTGCGCGGTCGAAACGATGGAAAGGACGAAGGGGGGGATTTAGTAAGGTTCTCATTCTCACCTAAGTAAGCGTATGTAAGGTGAGACGGCAACAGCTTGAATTCGAGTTTCAGAGGTGAAACAATTGAAGGTGAAATTGATGAAACTGTCTCGAACTCAAAGGATTCCATCAATGGTTCGAAATGACTGTAAGCAACCGAGTCTGATGGTTCAACTAACTCATCTAAAAATTCAAAGGACTCAAACTTGGACGGTGAGTCTTCAAAATCGTCCGAAAAAGTGAAACACTCCAAATCGTTATCGGTTGTGAGAACTGTGTCAGATTCAAGGAGGAACGCACTAGTGGTGTCAAAACTGCTGTGATCGAACAGAAAGTTTTCAAACTCACAGTCCTCTTGCGTGATCTCTTGCATGGTCGGAACGATGGAAAGGATGAAGGGGGGTGATTTAGGAAGTATAACAGTTAAAGGTTCAGGAGGATGAATTGGAAAATCCGACTCATCAAAAAAAACTGGTTCATCCTCAATACTATCCTCATAATTCTCCTCAAAAGTTATCTCATCCATGCAATTATTATCAAAATCAAGACGCATATGAAGTTCGGGAGAAACATTTAATGACTCGGGATGATGAATTGGAGAGAAAAATTCAGTCAAATCTGTGGGTTCATCATCCAAAATATTTCCTGCGTCAATATCCTCAATCAAGTGAAAATCAATTTTTTCGGACACCTCATTAAAAGCATGGATATTTATCAATTCAGGTTCTAGATTGGGGGTGTAGAGGTCGAAAGGATTGGTGATGGTTTCACTCGAAAAAGACCCTTCACAATCTGGCAAATCAAGCACTACAAAGTCGCACAACTCATTAAACGTTTTGTTTTCAACTGGTGAATCATTTGGGACACTTGATAGACATTCAAAACCGGAGTTGTGGGATTCAATTGGTGATGGGTAGGTTTGATTTGGAAGGATGCACAGCTCACTCTCTCCACTCAAATTCTCAATCTGTCCAACCACCTCATCATACATTGGAATTTTTGGAGCTAGTTGGAAACTAGCTATCGGGTCACTAGGTTGCATAAGGGTGGCAATGGACGCATCCAAATTCCTCATATGTTGGTTTGTCACTACAATATAAGCTTCCAACGACTGTTCCAGACTAGACATAGGTTGTGAAGGGGTTTCAGCAAAAGATTCAAAGTTGTTTGGACACGTGAAATTCTCAAATGATTGTGTAGAAGCAATGTCTAGGGAAGGTGCGAAAGTCGGGTAGGACTGGTAGGAATTGAATGGTTGGACAGGAGTAGGATCAACATTTGGATAAAAAGGTGAAAGGACTTGTTGATCCAAGAACTGGAAGTGTTGAAAGGAGTGAAAGATCGGTTACGAGATTGCTCAATATATTCAACAATAGACATGGGTTTCGAAGTTATAACAGAATTCGAAAAAGTAGTATCAATGTACGAAGGTGGTGAAGGTTGAAATGGTTGATACAAAGTGGATTGCGGAGTCGAACTGTTTCTCCAAGACGCTTCTATTCGATCTTTCAAAGAAATTTTGGGCATGGAGGGGTCGTCCGTAATTCGACCAAAACAATTCGCGTTGGAAGCAATGTTTGGATGAGGGTACTAAAGTTCGGTAAGAGTTTTGGGAGGTGGGGTACCCATGATGTAAGAAGGAGAAGAAAAAGAATGTGGGTGCAAGTGAGGTGCAATGGATTTCTTAGCGACAAGTGGCAAGTTTTTGTAAAATATTTTTCCGTTTTGTGTTTTTTTTATAAGGAGCTTTTTGCAAAAAGATTTTCATTAAAAAGCTCAGAAACATATTCAATCAATCACAATATGCACAATCAAGCCTAAATCTAGGGTCACCTAGGTCAACTAGACTGCCCCTAACTGTTCCAAAGGGCAAGTTGTGAGGTTCTCAAATCGCCTCTTCACCGCCAATTGTGGCCAGGTAAGCACAAGTAAAGAAAGGAGGGATCCACTCACGAATCACCGTGAGACGGGCCTTTTAATATTTCCTTTTCCCACTTGTCTAGCCTAGGCACCACAAAATCTGATTTAGATAAACGATCGATGCTTACAACTATTCCTTTGTCTTATTGAGTGCGACAGTCCTTATAGGCTGAGTCTAATCTTTTTTAATTAACTTGATGGTCAATGCAATATGCTTTATGTGATTTTTGGGGTCCTAGGAAGGGTAATGAAATCCCCACCTAATCTGGATTGGTGTTAAAGCCCCTTAAAGTCAGTTTTAAAAGATGCAAGCAGTAAACACACAAACACTTGCAAACAAATTTTTTTTTATTGCGGCGTAAAGAATCCTGCACAAGATCAAGTTATTGGAGAAGGGAGAGAAGTTTTTGCGCAAAGAACCCTGCAGGAAAATTTTTCGGAGGAGTTTATGGGGTTACAGAGAAGAAAAGAATGCTTGCAGAGGTGTTTCCACCTGCTGACGTCACCAAGGCTCCGCGGTTCCACGGCTAAATGTTGCCTTTGACCGTGGTTCCGCGGTCAAATAGTCGGTTCAGATCCCAAATTTTTTTTGTTTCTCGGTTGTGGTACTCCGCTGCTTGTTCAGATCTGCTGTTTTCTGTTTTGCTTTCTGGATTTTTCCAGATCTGAATCTGTTCTTTGATCCTGCACAATTCAAAAGAAAACCCTTCAAAGAATAACAAGCTGACAAAATTTTTATTTTTTTTATTTTTCAGTTTTTATGATTTTCCAATTTTTATATTAAACCGAAATTATAAAAAGAAAATAACTACGCCATCCCCGGCAATGGAGCCATTTGATTGTTTGATGTTTATTGCTTATGCGTATTTTGTGATCAAAGAATTTACCGCAATCAAGAACGGCGTCGCTTGGTAGCTAGCCGGTGGGTACGGGTCGGTCTATAGGGATTTTGTGTCTTTTCTATTTGTTCTAACGAGTTAATTCCAATTGTTGTAGATTGGATTATCACTAAAAACTAAGGTTGATCTAGATTAGGATTAAAATCTTGCTAGGGTTAGGTTTAGATTAAGTTTGGAAATTTAATATTCCTCACCGCTTTCTATGCCCTAGTTAAGATCTATTTAGGTGTTATGGTAATAATTAATAAAGGGGATTAGCACGATCGAGAAGAAACTATGTTTCTTCCTCTAGGTCCTTGTCCGTCCTTTCTTAATTCTTACCCTAACCTCCATGGAAAACATACACAACCGGTCTTTTAAACTACGGTATCACCGCTACCTCGTGGGATAGGGTGCCGTAGTGAGCGGTGTGTGTATGTATGCATGGAGTCCTATAAAAAATATGCGATGGGCAAGAAAGGGGTGAGAGATTTGCCTCTCTCAAACCTTTCCTATTCTTAACCCTAACAAGTGAGGAACTACTCACTTATTATGGAATTGATAATAAAAGACATTTTTTTATAATTGTTTTTTTAAAAGAATAATTATCTAAAAAATGGCAGATAAATAAAATCTAACTAGGGCAGATAAATAAATTTCTAAACTACGGCAGAAAAGAAATTAACTAGGGCAAGGTAAAGAAAAACTTACATTATCTTTTATTTGATGCACTCTTCAAACATTTACAGCAATTAAAATTCTGAATTTAGATGAATAAAATGAGGCAAAAGAAGAGGCATGCCCCAAAAAAGAGCATTAGGGTTTCTATTTATAGATCATAGCAACCCTAGGGTTACATCTGATCCCTATCTTCATTTACAAATTTACCATAAGAAGCCTAGTCAACTCATCGCCACACCGTCAAACATTGCTCCGATACGTGCTTATCATGGCCGCAGAACCGCGGCCAAAAGCCATGTTTGGCCGCGGATCCGCAGCCATATAGAGGGCTTGTTGGCTGAATTCTTCTGGTGTTCTTCTGGTTGCATTTAGCTTCTTGTTTCTTCACTTGGTTTCTCAGATTGTCTTCTTGTTCTCTTCCAGATTTCCACAGTGCATAATGTCGTGGACTTTTACCCTTTGCTTCGTGTCGAAGTCTTGAACCTTGCGCTGCCTTTGTACTTTGTGAAATTTTCCATTGATCTTCGTTTATTCTTCAAACTGTAGGCATGATCAAGATTCTTCCATTTGTAGGTCGTAGTCTCACTTTTGTATCGTCTTTTCATCATTTTCACTGTTTTGTTCCAAGAACCTTTAATCTGCAATTATGTAGCAGACATGGATCAAAAACACCTGTTTATTTGTAAAATGAATAAGAATGGGGAATATAATAATGCAAAATTATGATATGAACAGTCATCTGTTCCCAGTTTAATGACTTAGAGGTCATCTATTCCCAGTTTAAAGACTTAGGGGTCTATTGGATTGGAGTTTGGAATTTTGGTATTAGGGTAGGCATCAGCATTGCTAACACTAAAGCACATGTGCCAGGAGCAATTCATAATTTTTCTTTTCCTGTTGGGGAGCGATGGCTTAGGAGACAGGTTTAGGTCCCTATCACCTAAGACTTTTCAATTTTATGAGCCGTAAGGGTCCCATAAAAGCATTTTCTCCCTACGAGTCGAGAGGATCTCGTAGGTGTACTTTCTCCTTAGGAGTCGTGAGGACTCCTAAGTGTGTTTTTTCTTTGTGAGTCATAAGGATCCCACGAAGGTGTTTTCTTACGAGTCGAGAGTATCTCGTAAGTTTGTCTCCTCATGTATCGTGAGGACACATGAGTAGGTCTTCCCAAATGGAGCATAAGTCCAAGGGCGGAGACCGGCCGCTGGACTGGTGATTGCGGTGGGGTATAGGTATGATGAGAATTATTTGAGCGCGTAGATTGTATACGGTAGTCAATTTAGGGACTAACCATAGGGCCGGGAGAATTTTGAGAAATTGGATTTTGATTGGCGTCTGCATCGCTGCATTGGAATATGGTATCAGGCGTGACGCATCATTCGCCGTTTAGGGGCTTGGAATTTGGATCTTGTTTGGCATCAGCATTGTTGCACTGGAATAATGCCAGGGGCAACTCATTATTTGCCCTGGGAGGACTTGGGATTTGGTTTTTTGGGTCGGCATCAGCACTGCTAACACTGAAGCGAAATGACAGGAGCGACTCATCATTTGTCATTGCGCGTTGGGGAGCGATGGCTCAGGAGACAGGTTTAGATCCCTATCACCTAAGGATTTTCAATTATATGAGTCGTAAGGGTCTCATAAATGCATTTTCTCCCTACGAGTCGAGAGGATCTCGCAGGTGTATGTTCCCCTTAGGAATCGTAGGGATCCCTAAGTGTGTTGCTCCTTTATGAGTCGTAAGGATCTCACGCAGGGATTTTCTCCTCACATGGTTGAGAGGACTTTGCGAGTGTATTTTATCTCTTTTCACGAGTTTGCGCCCTTTCGGGTTTTCACAAATTCACCGCCAGTCCTGCTGTTTTTACTCACGGAGCCTTTTCGGGTTTTCATCTGTTCCCGTTTTACTTGTGGACATACCGTTTTTTTTGTTTTTTTTTTGTGGCCGCTGGTGGGACTTTAAAAGTAGTCTCACCGGCAGGACTTGGGAGAGATAGGGGTCGTTTACGCCCGTGGATTGTATACGGTTTTACAGGATGTATGATCTAGACCGTAGGGCTTGTGTGCTCAATTTGCCTGCGACTTGGAGCATTCACGCTTAGTATTTCTTGAGATATCGGCCATTGATGGGTGGCATAGGTCTTTCTCCCTCGGCATTTATCAGTTGGTAGGATCCTCCGTCAAACACTTTCTCGATGATATATGGTCCTTTCCAGTTTGGCTCAAATTTTCCCTTGGCATGTCGATTTGGGATGATCGGTCTTTTGAGGACCAACACCAATTCAGCTTTCTTGAAAGCGCGGAGACGGGTTATCTTGTCATAGGCCCGTGACATTTGGGCTCGGTATAGCTCCAGATTTTGCTGCACCGCGAGCCTCTTTTCTTCGAGGGTGTCGAGCTCTTCAAGCCGAAGGAGCATGTTTTCCTCCTCCGTCAACTCATGTTGAACGGCCATTCTTAAGCTTGGAACTTCGACTTCGAGAGGGAGGACCGCCTCCACTCCGAAGAGCAATGAGTATGGAGTGGACTGAGTTGGAGTACGGTGCATGGTACGATATGCCCACAACGCCTCGTGAAGTTTGAGATTCCAGTCTATCTTGTTAGCTGAAGCATTTTTCTTCAGGAGCTTGCATAGAGTCTTATTGAAGGCTTCGGCTAGCCCATTGGCTCTTGGATTATAGATGGAGGAATATCTCCAGACTATTTGTGCTGAGTAGCGAACCTTGAGACTTTGAAGTTCTTAAAAGAAGGCCCGTTGTCAGAAATAATTCTTCTTGGCGTACCGAAGCGCTATAGAATATTATGCTGGAAGAACGTCAGAATATATTCTGTCTTGACTTCTTTTAGCGGAACAGCTTCAGCCCATCTGGAGAAGTAGTCTGTTGCAGCCAGTATGAACCGGTGGCCTTTGGATGATGGAGGATCAATTGGACCAACTATGTCGGTGCCCCAAACTTCGAAGGCCCACGACGCTACCGTAGTATGCAACGGATTGGGATGCTTGTGAATGAAATCACCATGGATTTGGCAGAGATGGTATTTCTTTGCATACTCTTCGCAATCCCTTATCATGGTGGGCCAGTAATATCCAATCCGTTTAATCTGAAGCCGCATTTTGGGGCCGGACTGGTGAGCCCCGCAGATGCCTGAGTGAACTTCTTTCATGACCTTTTGGGTTTCGGCCAATGACAAACACCTGAGCCAGAGTTGGTCATATGACCTACGGTATAGCGTATCATTTACAAACACGTATCGGAGAGCTCTCTTCATCAACTGAATCCTCGCAGATTTTCCTTCGGGCAGCTTTTCGTATCGGAGGTACTCTATGAAGGGTTCTCTCCAATCGGGCTCGTCTTGGATGATCGAAGCTTCTTCGGCAGGAGTGTTCTCTTGTTCTACGCTTTCTTCTTCACACAAAGTGGCTGGAGGCAGAATTTGCCAGCTTTTGACCGTGATTAGAATTTCGTCCATGTCAGGATCTTTAGCTAGGCGAGCGAGTATGTCGGCTTTTCCGTTCAATGCTCTAGAGACTCTCATTAGTTTAATATGAGTGAACTGTTTCATGAGTTCCACCACTCGGCTTCTATACCGAGCTGACTCGGGTTTATATATCTTATAGTCGTCGCTTACTTAGTTGACGACAAGCTGGGAATCACCGCAGACTCATAGCTGAAGGATTTCCATTTCTATGGCGAGCTCTAAACCAGCTATCAGAGCTTCATACTCGGCCTTATTATTTGTGCGAGGCTCGGTGAGAGCAAAAGAACGCCCTAGGGTTCCCATTGATGGCATGATGAACACCAATCCTATCCCTGCTTTTATCTCCGGGATGCTTGATTTGCTGGAGGTCCTCATTGATGAGGCTCCATTGAAGTAGAGCTCCCAACATGGCTTATCTTTCTCGAGGTACAGCATTTGTTCGTCCGGTAGCTCGCAATTAAGCGGTGACCCCTCTGATACAGGATGAGCAGCAAGGAAGTCTGCGAGAGCTTGCCCTTTTACTGCTTTCTAAGGAGTATAAACTATGTCAAACTCAAGCAGCATAACAGCCCATCATGACATTCCTCCGACTAGGCTTGCTATGGTCATTAAGTGTTTGAGCGGGTCGATCCTAAAGATCAGCATAACCCGATGAGCGAGCAGATAGCACCTCAGCTTCTTCACAGCGAACATCAGAGCCAGGCATTGTTTTTCGATCGGGGAATAGTTGTGTTCCGCCCCGATTAAAGTTTGACTGAGGTAGTAGAGGGCATTCTCTTTTCCCTCCTCGTTGTTCTGGGCAAGGAGCGCACCGAGTGATTCATCTAGCGCGGCAGTGTAGAGAATCGGCGGTTTATTTGGAATGAGAGCGGCCAGCACTGGAGGGTGCAACAAGTACTGTTTGATGCTTTCGAACGCTTCTTGACATTCGGCATCCCAGACAAATGGAGCACCTTTCTTCATGAGATTTGAGAAGGACCTACATCTCCCCGATAAATTTGAGATAAATCTTCGTATATATGCAAGCTTGCCTTGAAAAGATCTTAGCTGAGTCAGATTCTTCGGAGGGGGAATCTCCATAATGGCCTTTATCTTGGATGGGTCAACTTCAATCCTTTGATGTCGGACTATGAAGCCCAGGAATTTTCCCGATGACACGCCAAAAGCGCACTTCAGAGGATTCATTTTCAGATTGTACTCCCTCAATCTGGTGAGAACGGTCCTAAGATCTTAGATGTGATCGGCCTTGGCTTTAGTCTTGACGACCAGATCATCAACATAACATTCGACGAATTTATGAATTAGGTCATCAAAGATATTGGTCATTGCCCTTTGATATGTAGCACCTGTGTTCTTCAGTCCGAACGGCATCACTTTGTAGCAGTATATTCCGATCGGGGTTCGAAATGCTGTGTGCTTCTCATCCTCAGGCGACATCTTGATCTGATTATACCCAGACGAGCCATCCATAAAGGTGAACAGCTCATAATTTGAGGTGTCATCGACCATCATTTCCATGACCGGTAGCGGGAAGTTGTCTTTAGGACATGCCTTGTTGAGGTCCCTGAAATCGACAAAAACTCGGATGTGCCCATTTTTCTTCTTCACTGGGACTATGCATGCGATCCAGTCTGCATATTTCTCTTCCCTGATGAAGCCGGCATCGATGAGCATCTTGGTTTCCTCGATAACCTTTTCTTCTAGTTCCCTTCTCATTCTTCGAGGAGCTTGTTTCACTGGTTTAGCATCAGGTGATATAGCCAGTTTATGCACGACCACTTTAGGGGAAAGGCCAGGCATTTCTTTGTATGTCTACGCGAAGCAGTCGACAAACTCATGCAGCAGGGAAATTATCTGCTCTTTTATTTCCTCTGACAAGAGTGAGCTGATGTAGGTCGGCCTTGGATTATCGGGCGTTCCTAAGTCAATCTCGGTTAGCTCGTCAAAGGTTGCTTGTCCGCCATCTTCGAGCTCTTGAGGAGCTTCTTCTGGCTCGGCTATCTCGTCATCATCATTTGATCTTTCGCTGGCTTTACCAACATGGATCATGTAGCATGCTTTGGAATCAGGTTGACTGAAACCTATGCCCCATCTATCTGGAATTCGTCCATCGATGAGTACTCGGACTTGGGACGGATGCCATAGCCCTTCATAAAACTTTGCTTCGGCCTCTATTTGATATAACCGGCATCCGCACCTTTTGAAATATTCCCGCATCTCGGGTGCATAGTATCTGGGATTGAGGACGGCTCTTATGCCTCTCTCATAGGGAAGGCACGCGACAGACAAATCGTCCGGGTGCACAACGGGGTTTGACCCATAAAACATGATGCTCTTCTATCCACTTTTCCTCCCGGGAACGTAGAAAGTTTTTAGCTGGTCAACGGTAGAGACTGACAATGCATCGATCTCTTTGCACATCCGTTTCGGAAACCTTGTGATGGCCAGGGTCCCTTTTGCAATTTCAAAGGTATCTCGTAGTTTCACTTGCTGCATGGGGGTCCAATCTGCACGGTTGTTGCACGGCAGGACCTCTTCTTCCGACACTTCAGTGTTGCTGCAAAGATGAGGGGTGACTTTGCTGCTAGATGGGCTTTCAGTATCAGATTCGTCCGTATCGCTACCAAAACGAGGGTGAGTTTTACGGAAGGACGGACTTCCAGCGTTGGACTCATCAGTGTCGCTACCGAAACGCAGGCGCACTTAGGCGTTTTAGCTTTTGAAAGTCACAGCCGGCTCAGATTTGCTTTTGAGTCTTAGGGCCGCTCTACCCTCGTCAGTTGTAGCTCAGCATTTTGGTGGTTCATGAAGTAACGAGAATCTTCATATCGGACTTCATGCACACCGAACGGCTGGATGTCTCCGTCAATGCGTCTTTCTTCGCCATTTTTAGTATACTTCATGCACTGATGGAGAGCTGACGGAATGATGCCATAATCGTGGAGCCACGGCCGTCCCAAGAGAATTTTATAAGACGTGTCAGCATCGATCACGTATATCTTAGCTTCAGTTTATAGATCCCCAAATTTTATTGGCAAAGCTATAGACCGCAGAACTTGATGGCAATTTTGATTGAAGCCTTGAATGACAATCCTTTCCCTTGACAAGTGTCGGACGTCCATTGACAAACTCTTCAGAGTCCAAAATTTCATGATGTTCACTGAGGATCTCAGATCAATCAATATGCAATTGATCCGATCTCCGTCGCTGTACTCGGTCACGTAAAGCGGCCGATTATGCTTAGCCGTTCCCAGTAGTAAGTATTCATCCTTAAAGGTGATTGCGGCGGCATTTAAAGCGTACTGGGCTTCTTTCATATTAATTTCTACAAAGCGAGCCTGATACTGCTCAGGGTTCTGTAAAGTGTGAATGAGAACATCTCTAAGCTCTTTAGATAGGACCAAGGCATCGTAGATGCTTAGGAGAGACGAGAGCTTTCGAAGATGAGCCAAGACATTGTAGTCTACTGAGGAAGGACTTGAGTTTTCATTAGCCGGATCTCTGCCATCTTCCTCATTAAACACCTACTTTTCCTCTCCTTTTGGGGCGTTTCCCTGATTTGGCGGTAGAGCCCTGCCGCTTCTAGGCTGGATTTGGTTGTCCTTTGTGGCGAGCTCCTCGTACTCTTGGGGAAAATATAGCTCCTCCTCAAAGTCGCTACCAAGATGGATGGCGTAGCTGGTCACTATAGGGATCTCTTCATTGGATTCTTCTTCTAACTCCTCCAGAATTTCAGCTCTTCTATAGGGAGGAACTCCTTCAACCGAATCAAAGTTCTTTCCTGCTGTTTATAGTCTTCGAGGGAATCGATATATTTTTTAATGGTCGATCTCCCTGCAGACCCCTTTTCGCGTCGAGCTGCACTTTTCTTCTTCTTGAGCTTTTTGGATTTTGAGCCTGATTGAGCCGAATTGGCAGTTGGAATGGTGGGCTTCTTCTGCCATTCCCATTCTATTTTGGGCTCTTTCCAAAGTAACTCTAGCATCTTCTTCGTCTTATTAGATATGTACGTACTCCACAGAGGCTGCGGTGAGTCAGTTTCATTTCTTAGGGCAACGGGTTCAGCTGTCTACTCCCAGAAGGCTTCAGCTTCTGTCTGTATAAAGTTGGTGGTTGCAACTTGATTGTTCACCAACACACTTTTGGACAGCTCGATCTCTCCATCCTTGTACTGCTTCTCGACCCAGTCTTTGAAGATATAGCAATCCTCGATCGCATGGCTCACTACTCTGTGGTACGGGCATTACAGGGGATTGTCGGTCATTTTTGCTTCGTGGGGTCTCTTTGACTCCGGCAATTGTAGACCATTGTTCAAGGCATCTTTGAATATCTTGCGGACCTTATCCCTTCTGAAAGAGTAAACCTTGTTCTTTTTCTCTCCTAGGAAAAGCCCTTCTCCTCCCAGCAATGGCTTTCGAGGCCGGTTGATTTTGGACTCGCCTTCCTTTCACTTGTCTTCATTGTCGGACGGATTGAAGACATTGGTACTGCTGGAACTCCCGCTTCTACGGTTGTAGTCCAGCTTGCTTTTCCAAGTCTTGTCTCTATGAGAGTCCGGGGTAGACTCTTGCTTCGAGCGTTCCAGCATCTGGGCTTTCTTGGTTAGCTCTTGAAACGTTTTGAGGCCTGCTGTACACAAGAATAGGACCATCCAATTGTTGAGGTTCCCAATGAGAAGGCTGACGGACTGGTCTTGCTCCAGCAGCAGTTCGCACTTGACTGTGAGATTACGCCCCCGGGCGATAAAGTCGGTGTTGCTTTCATTCTTCCTCGGCTTGGTCCTCAAAAGGTCAGCAATGGAGATTTTATCACTGACACTTATGAACTTTTGCCGAAACAGAGACTCCATTTGGGCAAAGGTAATGATGGACCCGTCTGATATACTCGCGTACCAGTCAAAAGCGACACTGGTCAGACTGTTGAAAAACTGACGAAGAAGGAGCGCATCATTGCCCCCTGTATTTCTGCACGATGCTTTAAAATGGGCGACGTGCTGATTTGCATTTCCCATCCCGTCAAATCTTCCGAACCTAGCAATGATGTAGCCGCTCGGGAACTCGATCAGATCGTATTGTGCGGGATATGGCTGCCCACTACTACCAATTTCTTTCTGAGCTTCATTTTCCGCTACCAATGTTTTAACCTTGCTGGTAACCAAATCCATTATCCGATCTTGTGTTAGCGGTGTTGGGTTAGCCTAGCACCTCATGAAGGGATTGGAAGCATCACATGTACCAAAGATGGAATTTTTAGGGTGCTAAGTTAACGATCATTGAATCGTTCCTAGAAAATTAGGGTTTCAAATTTTGCACATCAACATAAGCAAGAAAAGCTAGGGTTTTGAAAGTACAACCTTTGTAGCTCCCTACGCTAGACTCCTCCGCTACTTAGGGTTTAGAAACGGGTCCGCTTGAACTCCTCTAGGTCAACGATGATCCACCCGGAGTCCGCTTTGTCCAAGCTTGCAACTTCACCCGATCAAGAGAATGAAATGAAGCTAACACTCTAAACAAGTGGGCTAGACCTGTATAGAATGGTGTTGTGGTTCTCTTTCTCACTTCAAAATCCTAACTTGATGAATATATTGCTCACTACAAAAATCTAGAGAGCAAATGAGAGAGGAAGAAGAAGATGATGGCTATATCTTTAACAAGAGTGAAAAGAATAACCCTTGTTAAGAAAAATGAAAATATATGTATATATATTTTCTTGTTCTCATCTCAAACCATGGTTAAACAATGAATATCTTATTGAACTTGAGTTAAAACACAAAATGAAAGTTTACCCAAGGTTAAAAGGTGGGTGAGGATGGTTAGGTCAAAAGAAGAGTGTAGAAACAAATCAATGATAACCATTTTCCTTTTTCCTTTTTGTTTTAAATCAAATGCAATAAAATCCATATATAAAACCATGGTGTGAGTCTTATATTGCCACCATTTTCATGTATGCACAACCATGAAGAATGTATGTATGTATGTATGTGTGTATGTACATCCATATGTGCATGAATCTATAAAGAAGGCATACATGCATGCATACATCCATCAAACTCAAGAAAGGATTTCAAGTGAGAAACTAATGGTTAAATGATAAATCAACACTTGATTTATCAATCCGGCCATATCACATGTGACCCCACCAAAAGCAAGCCGCCCGATCAATATACGGTATCCTATACACGCATTTTAATCGGGTCCATGCGCATATCGCATACGCGCACCACAACGTTTCGCCTGGACTAGGAAACTCCATTGTGGGACTCTAAGACTCGTCAATACGCCAGCAGTGGGTGATGATCATATCAAGCGCCCCCAAGCCGAAAGCGGTCAGCTAAACATAACGGCCACCCGGGTATTGAGCGATCAGAAGAAAACAAGCGAACCTGCTACAACTCCCGTCGAGCCAATCGGCAACACTTCCCGTACAGTCTGGTCTCCTCGTCTGATATGTCGCATATCAAGTCTAGGGGTGGTAAACGTCAGACCCCAATAACTGATAAGCCGTGCCGATGTGAGGCTCATAACGGGTCGAGAAACTACTGGTAACACTTACCAGCAAATCTCTGAATCAGCCCTGGCCAGGGACTTCCCTGTTACGGCCAATCGAGCACAGCGCAACATCAACCGCTAATACCGGGAGAGACGAAACCCCTCCTATTGCTCATTGCCTCCATGTGACTCGGGACTGTACCCAAAAACCACCGTTTTGCACGCCCTCATGGACGTGGTAAGGTGGAAATCAAAGTACAGTGGGAATCACACAAGACTCTATGACGATCTCGGGTCTACAGACTAACCTGTACAAGTGTCACCAGAGAACTGCCATCTGACGTGAGGTATAATACCATCTGGGAGTTCTCGGCGAGTTCGTCCAGTGTACCCAGTCTCCACTGAGCACCCGCATACCATCTCTGATGTCAAACACCAATGGATATGGGATCATCCATCGCCCATCTCATGGGTCGAGAAGCGTATACGCTAGTCTACACTGGTGTATCGATGCCCCGTCTCGATATACCCACGACTAGGGATCTTGAAGGATGTACTTATGGACTACCATGTCCCCACTAGTATGATCTGCATCATAGTCCAGGTAGTCAAGTACACATCCTAAGGGCTTTACTAACATGTAACTCTAAGACAATATAAAGAGACAAGTATACATGTTAAGATAAAGAGTAACCAGATAGCATACTATCATATCGAGCAAGAAAGTCATCTCTATATATGTCCAAGCATCCAATATAATATACATCATCTGTACAATACTGGCCTCTAAGGCATACATATAACTAATAATCTCCCACTTGCACTAGGGCCAGCTGCTGTAGTATCGCATACCGAGCATCCCGAAGAGTCTCTCAAACTGTATCTGGGGAATGGCCTTCGTCAGTGGATCCGCTGTGTTGTTCTTCGTGTCAACCCTCCTGACCTCGATCTCCCGGCGATCAACTATCTCTCGGATCAGGTTATACCGCCTCAGAATATGCCTGGATCGCTGATGGGACCTGGGTTCCTTGGCCAAAGCCACCGCTCCATTGTTATCGCAATACAAAGGTATTGGATGCTCAATGGATGGAACCACTCCAAGTTCAGTAATGAACTTCTTGATACAGACAGCCTCTTTGGCAGCATCGTTGGCAGCGATGTATTCAGCCTCCATCATCGAGTCTGCCACGATTTCCTGCTTGGAACTCTTCCAGCTAACCGCCCCTCCGTAAAGGGTAAAGGCAAATCCCGACTGCGACTTAGAGTCATCCTTATCACTCTGGAAGATCGAATCGGTAAAGGACTCCACTTGGAGTTCTCCGTTACCATACACCAAGAGCATCTCTTTAGTCCTTCGCAAGTACTTGAGAATGCTCTTCACAGCTGTCCAATGACTCTCTCCAGGATCAACTTGATACCTGCTCACTACACTTAGTGAGTATGCTACATCGGGTTTGGTACATAGCATCGCGTACATGATAGAGCCTACAGCCGAAGCATAGGGTATCCCTTGCATGCGAGCTCTCTCCAAATCAGTCTTGGGAGACATCTCTTTGGAGAGAGTGACTCCAGAGATCGTGGGTAAGTTCCCACGCTTGGATTCTTCCATACTAAACCTTTTTAGTATGGTGTCAATGTACCTAGATTGGGACAATCCCAATATCCGTTTGGATCTATCTCTATAGATCCTAATCCCCAATATGCAGGAGGCATCACCAAGATCTTTCATTGAGAATCTTTGTGATAAGAAGAGCTTGACCGATTGCAGCATAGGAATGTCATTTCCTATCAAGAGTATGTCGTCTACGTATAATACGAGGAAGACAACCTTACTCTCTGCTACCTTCTTGTAGATACAAGGTTCATCTACGTTTTTGACGAAATCAAACACTTTGATAACGACGTCAAAGCAGATGTTCCAACTCCGCGATGTTTGCTTTAATCCATAAATGGATTTAAGCAGCTTGCACACCTTCCCGCTGCTCCCACTGTCTACGAAGCCCTCTGGCTGAGTCATGTACACGCACTCTTCTAAATCACCGTTTAGAAAGGCGGTCTTAACATCCATTTGCCAGATTTCGTAATCATGATATGCAGCGATGGCAAGCATGATCCGGATGGATTTAAGCATAGCTACTGGAGAAAAGGTTTCGTCATAGTCCACACCTGGTCTTTGACGAAAACCCTTTGCAACAAGTCTAGCTTTGAAAGTCTCCACTTTCCCATCTACACCAAGTTTTTTCTTGAAGATCCACTTGCTCCCAATGGGTTTTACCCCTTCAGGAGCATCTTCCAAAGTCCACACTTTGTTGGTGTACATGGATTCCATCTCGAACCGCATAGCATCCAGCCATTTCACTGAGTCCCCACTCGTGATGGCCTGCTCGAAGCTAGTTGGTCATCATCCTCCATGATGCAATCCTCGCTCCCACCATCAATGAGAAAACCGTAGTATCTCTCTGGCGGACGAGAAACCCTGCTAGATCGGCGGAGCGGCTGGGGTTCGTTAGGTACTACTGAATCCTCTGGTTCTACCATGTCTTCTGTTATAGTTTGTGTCGCTGGAACTTCTTCCAGTTCTACCTCAATGCTACTTGTCTGTTTCATAAGAAAACCTTTTTCTAAGAAAGTGGCATGTCGAGAAACAAGCACCTTCTGTTCCTCGGAGTGGTAGAAGATATACCCTTGTTAATTTTTGGGATATCCAATAATCTTACATAAGACTGATATTGCCTCGAGTTTGTCCGGATTTTGTCTTTTGACATAGGCTGGACAACCCCATATCTTAACATAGTTAAGACATGGTCTCTTCCCTTTCCATATCTCATATAGAGTGGTAGGCACAGATTTGGTGGGGACCATATTCAGTAGATGTATGGCTGTCTCTAGCGCATACCCCCAGAAGGAAATAGGTAACTCAGCTGTGCTCATTATAGAGCGCACCATATCTAATAGGGTCCGATTCCTCCGTTCTAATACACCGTTGTGCTGTGGTGTATATGGAGGAGTTAGCTGAGAGAGAATCCCATTCTCTTTTAAATAATCCAAAAAATCATTACTCAAGTATTCTCCTCCTCGATCAGATCGAAGGATCTTAATACTTTTTCACGTTTGGTTCTCTACTTCGTGCTTATATTCTCTGAATTTCTCAAAAGCTTCAGACTTGTGTTTTATCAGGAACACATGTCCGTATCTAGAGAGATCGTCAGTGAATGTAATGAAGTTGGAAGAACCGTCCCTGGTATGTGTAGACATGGGACCGCATACATCACTATGTATCAGCCCTAAGAGTTCCGTAACTCTTTCTCCGTGTCCACTAAACGGAGTTTTGGTCATTTTTTCTTTGAGACATGAATGGCAAGTGTCATAAGATGATAATTCGAACGGTTTCAAATATCCATCTTTATGTAACTTAGCTAGTCGTGTCGCATTGATATGACCATGTCTACAATGCCACAAGAAAGATTTGTTCATTTCTGAACTCTTCCTCTTGTGTGTGTTTTGTAAATTGAGAACTGGATTTTGATTGAGAATGAATATGCCATTATGTAATGAGCCTGATGTAATCAACTTTTGATCTAGGAATATATTCATAATATTATCCTTTACTACAAAATTATATCCTTCTTTACTTAATAAAGAAACTGATATAATGTTGCACATCATGTTTGGTATATAATAGAATTCATTTAGAATCAGTGTATTACCACTTGGTAATACTAGGTGATATTCGCCAACTGCTTTGGCTACAACATTTGCCCCATTCCCTACTTGAACGGAATGATCACCATTTCCCAGTTCTCTACCTTTTCGTAGCCCATGTAACTGCTTACATATATGGGATCCTGATCCAGTATCTAACACTCAGGACGTAGGGTGAACCGAAAAACAGTTCTCAATAACAAACACACCCGAAGAAGGTGCATCATCATGCATGTTCTCCATTTGGGCGGCGTGAGAATCCAGATATTCTCCTATTTCCTGTTCAGTCTTATAACACTTATAAGATAGAACGGGTCCAACGTTCCCCTGCACAGTATAACATGCGGGTACGGTCGATACATCCATATTATTATCTTGATTAGGGCATGACATGGTCGCTACTTGGAGAGATAGAGAAGAAAACACTTTAGCGTATGCTCTAGCAAGATCAGATTGGTTATTATCTTATCTAATCAGGATGGCTCCCACTGATTTTTATCAAACCTTCCTTCAAACCCTAAAAGGAAAGATTAGCCGGTATTAATTACACCCTACAACTTCGCCGATCTTTCAGCCAGGCCAGTGTCGGTACTTTAAGAGAGGTTCCCCGTGCTTTCGCACGGACCTAATTAAAGTAAACCTCGTTTTCCCAGAGGCGTAACCCCGTTGACACCTTTCTAGACACCTACTTGATCGGCTAATTGTCCTGTGTAAAACTCTCCCAGGAGTAACAATTACTCGCAGTGGGTATCGGGATCCAACTATCTCATAGAAGGTATGCAATCTCATTGCAAATTTCAACACTTGAAATTCCCGATAATGCTTTTGCCTCTAACGTACTATGACCTTGACGAATGCCAAACAACCCATAGCACGCTAGTCAAGTTCAACCCGTACATTTCTTGATTGAATTAAACCTACTCGCACGACCCTTGACGAATGCCAAACAACGCCGTACGAATATCCTAATCCAATCGCATCATATGCAACAGATAAATAGTAAATAGCTACCGTACACTACGCCTTGACGAATGCCAAACAACCATAGCACGAATACTAAGTAATATCTATCTGAAATGTCGGAGGGCTACGCATGTTTTTCAGAAAAACCATGAGCGTAATGAACTTGATATCGTTGTAGAATCGAGTGAATTTTTGAAATGGAGTGATTTTGAGGCTTTTATTAGTTCTGCTAAAGAGGTCACTCCCGGTGAAGGGATCTCGGCTCTTTCCTCATCGAATAATGTGCGGGATATATCATATATATCACTGTGCAAAGCAAAACTCCAAAAGCAGTCAAAAGTCAAACCGAGTGTTGTAGCATCTGCCAGTTTTGCTAAAGAGGTCGCTCCCGGTGAAGGGATCTCGGCTCTTTCCTCATTGAATAAGGTGCAGGGTATATCATATATACCGCTATTCAAAGCAAAACTATAGCTACCCTTTTATTTAAAATTTGATTCTACAACATCTTTTAGGTTTCTTTTCTTTCATTAATCACATTAATGAAGTCCAATCATTTAAGACACCCAAACATCATATATAAATACGACGTACACTTATGCCATCCGCATTCGCCTCGATGTCCCCTCGTGCACCGTTAGGTTAGGTAACTAACGACAGAGCAGGGCAGGGCTAGTGCGGGTGCAAAACATAAGTAACGTCTATATAATATATCATATATACTATATAAAGTATCTATCACAGCACATCACATGATCACATCACAGATATCGCAGCAGAAACATAGATATAATGTAGGATATATTAGGACGTCCGTATTTAGTATCTAGCCAACAATAGAAAATACGGATTCCACAGTCGTGATGAATAGCCAAGCCCACACCCTGGACCCCTACAAGAGCGGCAAGCGACCCTACCAATTCTGGAGTTTAGGAGACCCGGTCTCGACTCCTCGAGATGGCCTCCCACTGAACCCCAGAACCCGGTCACCTGTGCTCCCCTCCTTGGGTCCATCCTAATGCGAAAAAGTAAATAATATACAACACTGGTGGCATCAACCTCAACCCGGAAGTGCCCCAAATAAAAGAATATTACATTACATTTGAATTTACATGAATGAAAATATAAAACTCTCATCTCACATAAAACCCCCCGGCTATTCAATCGCGACAATCCTGCACATCATATCTCAGCAACACATAATATCTCATATCATCAACGTAAGTAAGTATGCGTACCCCGATTGGTGTTGATGTATAGTAACGAAAACGGCGATATCGACATACTACACTTACGGTCACAGAAAAGAAAATGTAAAACTGCAATATCTGGAATCCACATTCTCTTTAGACATCGTAAATGCGAAATGTCACATACTTCAAATTTCATGTCTAGCTATATGAATTCCACACATTGCATCACATTCCAGATAAATAGACAGTATTAAAGTTTTCGAACGAACGATCAAATACCCAAGATTCCCTAAAGCTCAACACTTGAGCGGAGTTCAAAAACCCGGAGTGTGACACAGTAGTAGCGGTCCAACCGTAGAAGGGTCAAGCCAACGCCTCACATGTGGCACGCCGTACTCCCCCAAACCCTAAGGTTCAAAAGGCAGTTCAAGACGGTCACATAATCGAGTTAAAGTTTGTTGTCTTCTAGAGGGTCCACCACAAAACTTGCACGTATCTCCAAAATATTTAAACCCCGTGAAAAGTGAGCAAATGATACTCGTTCAAATACTTCAATACTTTCTAATTTATCCGGAAAAGACACGAAATGAAAATTCCGATCGAATCGACGAGTCCAAAACCATCTCCAGAATTTTCAGCACTTAAATCAGATTAAAAATTCCTAAAAATATATACATACAGTTATAAACATTACTGTATAAAAACGAGTCATCATTCCATGTGTAAGGCCGCGGAACCGCGGCTCAAGCAAGCTATCGCCGCGGTACCGCGGCGATATTAACTGTTCATGTCTTCGAATTTCACAGTACTGCTTATATTTTCCTGCTGTAATTTTTACATATTTTTAATTCTGAAACACAACACTTTTGAAAAAATGACCAGAGAGCGCTAAAAATCCATATTTTCCGGTTCGATTGGAGTTTTAACTTCGTTAAAATGTCGCCTAATGTTCTAGGTCGGCTCTGATACCAATGTTGGGTTAGCCTAGCACCTCATGAAGGGATTGGAAGCATCACATGTACCAAAGATGGAATTTTTAGGGTGCTAAGTTAACGATCATTGAATCGTTCCTAGAAAATTAGGGTTTCAAATTTTGCACATCAACATAAGCAAGAAAAGCTAGGGTTTTGAAAGTACAACCTTTGTAGCTTCCTACGCTAGACTCCTCGGCTACTTAGGGTTTGGAAACGGGTCCGCTTGAACTCCTCTAGGTCAACGATGATCCACCCGGAGTCCGCTTTGTCCAAGTTTGCAACTTCACCCGATCAAGAGAATGAAATGAAGCTAACACTCCAAACAAGTGGGCTAGACTTGTGTAGAATGGTGTTGTGGTTCTCTTTCTCACTTCAAAATCCTAACTTGATGAATATATTGCTCACTACAAAAATCTAGAGAGAAAATGAGAGAGGAAGAAGAAGATGATGGCTATATCTTTAACAAGAGTGAAAAGAATAACCCTTGTTAAGAAAAATGAAAATATATGTATATATATTTTCTTGTTCTCATCTCAAACCATGGTTAAACAATGAATATCTTATTGAACTTGATTTAAAACACAAAAGGAAAGTTTACCCAAGGTTAAAAGGTGGGTGAGGATGGTTAGGTCAAAAGAAGAGTGTAGAAACAAATCAATGATAACCATTTTCCTTTTTCCTTTTTGTTCTAAATCAAATGCAATAAAATCCATATATAAAACCATGGTGTGAGTCTTATATTGCCACCATTTTCATGTATGTACAACCATGAAGAATGTATGTATGTGTGTTTGTGTGTATGTGCATCCATATGTGCATGAATCTATAAAGAAGGCATACATGCATGCATACATCCATCAAACTCAAGAAAGGATTTCAAGCGAGAAACTAATGGTTAAATGATAAATCAACACTTGATTTATCAATCCGGCCATATCACATATGACCCCACCAAAAGCAAGCCGCCCGATCAATAAACGGTATCCTATACACGCATTTTAATCGGGTCATGCGCATATCGCATACGCGCACCACAACGTTTCGCCTGGACTAGGAAACTCCATTGTGGGACTCTAAGACTCGTCAATACGCCGGCAGTGGGTGATGATCATATCAAGCACCC
Source organism: Agapanthus africanus (assembly GCA_030015575.1). Taxonomy (NCBI): domain Eukaryota; kingdom Viridiplantae; phylum Streptophyta; class Magnoliopsida; order Asparagales; family Amaryllidaceae; genus Agapanthus; species Agapanthus africanus. Next base: position 113,884,649 of record CM057347.1, read on the forward strand.
CCAAGCCGCAAGCGGTCAGCTAAACGTAACGGCCATCCAGGTATTGAGCGATCAGAAGAAAACAAGCGAACCTGCTACAACTCCCGTCGAGCCAATCGGCAACACTTCCCGTACAGTCCGGTCTCCTCATCTGATATGTCGCATATCAAGTCTAGGGGTGGTAAACGTCAGACCCCAATAACTAATAAGTCGTGCCGATGTGAGGCTCATAACGGGTCGAGAAACTACTCGTAACATTTACCAGCAAATCTCTGAATCAGCCCTGGCCAGGGACTTTCCTATTACGGCCAATCGAGCACAGCGCAACATCAACCCCCAATACCGGGAGAGACGAAACCCCTCCTATCGCTCATTGCCTCCATGTGACTCGGGAGTGTACCCAAAAACCACCGTTTTGCACGCCCTCATGGACGTGGTAAGGTGGAAATCAAAGTACAGTGGGAATCACACAAGACTCTATGACGATCTCGGGTCTACAGACTAACCTGTATAAGTGTCACCAGAGAACTGCCATCTGACGTGAGGTATAATACCATCTGGGATTTCTCGGCGATTCCGTCCAGTGTACCCAGTCTCCACTGAGCACCCGCATACCATCTCTGATGTCAAACACCAATGGATATGGGATCATCCATCGCCCATCTCATGGGTCGAGAAGCGTATACGCTAGTCTACACTGGTGTATCGATGCCCCGTCTCGATACACCCACGACTAGGGACCTTGAAGGATGTACTTATGGACTACCATGTCCCCACTAGTATGATCTGCATCATAGTCCAGGTAGTCAAGTACACATCCTAAGGGCTTTACCAACATGTAACTCTAAGACAGTATAAAGAGACAAGTATACATGTTAAGATAAAGAGTAACCAGATAGCATACTATCATATCGACCAAGAAAGTCATCTCTATATATGTCCAAGCATCCAATATAATATACATCATATGTACAATACTGGCCTCTAGGGCATACATATAACTAACAAGCGGGATAGTGCTATCTGGGGCCAAGGCGTCCCCACAAGCGGAATATGGCCGGCTTTCATGTGGCTCGACCAATCTTGGACCCGAAGGGACAGGCATCGGCCACTTCGGATTGTCATCATTCGGCTCATGAGTAGCAACTTGAGCTTGATTGGTAGGCGCTCAAGCAATTTAAGCCATAAGCTGCATCACAACGTTCGTTAGGTCCTCAATTTTTTAATAGAGCTTGGCCATCTCTTTAACCTTCCTCTTGAGCTATCTTCGAAGCTCTTGAAGCGGCTCTTGCTCCGCGGTCCTGGGGCGGAAAGTCGGCTCTTCCTCGCTGTCCGTGCTTAACTCTACATGGACTTGGGGGTCTTTCTGCCTATCATCCTCATCGAGAGGGTTTCATCCTCCAGCGGAGGCGGCTGTTCTTGGGAAGCGGCAACCACATTCAAGCCACATTGGGCTTGGGATGTGGTGGCCCCATCCTTACTTTTGCTGCGAAGGTTGTCGCTGGGGCGTCCGCCCGCCATATAGACCGTTTGGATAACATATCCAGCCGTCTTTTTGTTATCGACGGCTGATTTCACGGATCGCTGTCTTGACCATCCTGTTTTGGTAACGGGCAGTCGACTGAAGGCGGCTGGCCAGGACGAACTCTTGAATGGTTCTGACGCTTCCTTTTTGGTTTTGCCCCACTGTTTTCACGCGGCACGAAGCGCCTGGTAGACTCTTGAAGAGACAGTGTCACACTTTTTCTGTTGGGGCCGGGACACGTCTCTTTGTAGTAATGTTCGGACCGCTGTCTTCTTGATTCTGGCGGTCATGGCATTTTTCTTAACCCACTTTAGAGGTTCGGAGGAATTGCTAATTTTTATGGCCGACTCAGCCGTTGTCGCAGGATGACTCTGCTCCTGGAATCTCACAAGATTCCACTTGGCCGGAGTCCTGGCCCTCTTGTTGGCTCGATACCTGGGCTGCTTCTGTCTCAGACTTTCTGTTTTGAGCACTTGGCTGGTTACGGCTCTTCGTGAAGCCGTCGTAGACCGGGCGATGGAGGGCTTTGGAGATACGCCCGATTGTACATTTGTTAGAGTCATCGCCTGAGCTCTTCCGCAACGTTTGATGTTGCCCTTTATACCGGAAGTCTTGCCCCTAGCTGGAGCACTAGAGAGTCATTCAGACACCGTCTTAAGTTTCGGTTATGGTGCCTTAACGATCACAATGTTCGGCCTCTTGCCCCTTGAAACCGGCTTGGCCACCTGTTTTGCCGGCTTTTCTGCCAGATGATCGCTTCCGGCAAGGTAGATGATGACAGAACCTGTAACATTTTGAAATTTATAGATGATAAATTAATTTAATTAAATAAAAAAATGTTAATTTAAAAATTTATTGAAACAAAATGGGACACTTCATATGTAGGGTGTGAAACTAATCAATTTGAATATTTAGCTTGCACATTAGTGAATTACAAGGGTTTTAGTGAAAAATTTAGCTTCATTTGTAGTATGATATAGTATGAGGGGTTTTGTGAAAAGTTTAAGTATTTTTGAAAATTAAAAATTTGTGAGGGTTTATGTGTAAAAGGGTAAGGTCATGTTTAAGCTTAAGTTACACTCATGGCATAACATATCCTAGATAACACTTCATGCATACACCTCCTCCTTGCATGAAAACCACACCATTTTCTATGCTACACCTCCTACTTGCATGAAACTACTACATCCTTTTTAGGTGACACCTCCTCCTAAAACCCTCACTCACTCTCCTTATCTTCTACAATTGTTCAGTTCATATAATCAATTTAAAATCAGTTAATTAACAAAAAGAAAGAAAAAGGAAATCTTAGAACAACAAAGAAGAGAAAAGAAAAAAGAAAAGAGACTAAGTACAAAGATCACTACCATCACCCTCAAGTTAGGATCCATGAGTTTGTGCATCTTGGAGGGAGCTTTCCAATGATCTTTCTGTAGTTATAATCTTTAAACTCTGTAGAATTTTAGTTCTGTAATTGTTTAAGTATAGAAATTGGATATCGGAAATATCATATTTTGATAGGAATAGGCTCTATTTTGAATCTGCTATAGTATAGATGTTAATTAGAAAAATCAAACAGTGCCTTAATCTTGTAACTTGGACCTAGAATAACCCATAGGAATACGAACCCATTCCTTCGGATTTTGGTCGGCGACACATGGAGAAAATTTGAGCTCGCCGAGTCTTTGTGGGAGTTAGGTGTTCGGGTTTTTAGGGTAGATCTCTGTATATGTATTAAGATATTTGGTATTGTTTGTTTAAGTTATTTTATTAGTACATAAAATCTGGAAGCTAATATCTGTAATGGGGATAAAATTTTAAAATACGACGCGGAAGTTTCGTGAAACGTTTCTATTTTCTGTTACGAACAGCGAATGGTTAAAATCCAGTTAGTACAAGTACTAGATAGTTTACCATAGTTAGTACGTAGTATAGTTAGTACGTAAAACTTGTATTTTCATGTTTTCGCCGTATCGGAGTTTAGCCGTTTCTTATACGAAGTTAATTTCAATATTAGATTCGAATATGGAAACTTCAGAGGCCGCAAGGAAAGGAAAGGGATTGATGATTTCTGAATAGATTCGACGTATTCCGGTGAGTAGACTAAATATCTACCGGGGGATTTTGTATGGATGGCGTGATACGCCCGTAGTTTTAAGTTTAAATTACAATTGTTCATTGGTATATAAGGTTTGATCGTATGCATTCATATATAAACATCGTCATGTTAATAATTGTTAGAACACTGCACAAATTATCGACGAGTCATGCTGCACGTGCACATATCTACATATTACACTACACCTCGTCGATATTAACATGTCACATACACAATTAGTACTTATTATGTTAAATATGATTCCTATTATACCTTAAGCATCAATAATGGTAGTTACTTTGCATAAATGTTTTCGTGTTTCATATTCAAGTGTTAGTAGTTTGATATAAGATGCATTGGATTATTGAGGATTTATGGTTTTGAGTTTTTATATACTATTGAGTAGATTCAGTGATTCTTCATGTTGATATGAGATGTCCACCATGAGATATTGTTTTTATGATTTGGTTTTATTCCGGACCGAGTGGGGGAGCTATACGGTCGCGGATTTTTATGTTATCCAGACTGAGTGGAGGAGCTATACAGTCGGATTCATAGTGGACCCGGTCGAGACCGAGGGGCAGGAAAGCCGCATTTGAGGTGGGGAGCCTAACGAGGATACTCGATATCGGAGACAGTTGTGAAACACGGCGGATATCTAGGTGATACCGACCGGTGTTATTAGATGACAGGATCGTTCGGGGAACGATGCCTGATGGAAATAGAAGATTTGTGTCGATGTTAGACACGGAAAAATGAAACTTATTTGGAAATAATTGATGAGATTTCTGTTTTGATTTATATACTTAGTAGTACATGTTCATGTTGCAAACTATTATCATGCATTATATTCATCCTTGTTGATATTAGCTCTAGTTCGTCATACTTACATTATCAGCCGATATATGTTAGTTTTATTCACTGGGATGGCAACTTACCCCCATTGTTCCATAGTTCCTTGCAGGAGTCATGTGGACGCGTAGCAGCAGTGCGGATCCACTTATCAGCTTTTATCGCTCTTTTTGCTAGGTGGATTACCTACGCAGTACCCTTCTATTTTGGTTTATGTATATTGGATCTAGTATTACTCCATCAGACCCTGTATAATTGACTTAGAACGAGATGTGGTTGTTTGTATCTTATTTCGACTGATGAGATTGTTTAGTTGTGGTAAATGATATTTCTTTTACTTATGCATGAGATTCTTCATTTTGAGCGTCGTATTATTATTGTGTATTAATTTCCGCTGTTTGGTATCATTTTGCTCCCAACTAGGGATGCAACTTATTCACACACCCTATATCTGCGTTTATTAATAATTAAAAGTGAGTACTGTCGAAATTTTAAAATCAGATGTTTAAACTTCAATTATTAAAATCCATTCGGCATGCTAATTCATTCTTTTACTTAAAAAACTAAAATTGTCTAAATTCCGCAAAATGGATTTTTGATCTTGGTTTTTGTCTTACTCAGATTGTGTCAATATGTTTAGATATCATACAATCTAAGTGCCAGTCACATCCAAACTTTGGGTCGTGACAGAGCCAAATTGGCGGGGCAGTTCCTCCTACCGTCGACTTAGGCTTGCGTAGAGAACCACACGAGCATTGATCTTGACCACGTACGGAATTGGGGTTGCATCAGAAACTGGATCCATCTTAGGAGACATTGTCGTTGAAAGCTGATTGCTGCATGGAAAAAACATTATTTCAGTACAAACATTGGCATATATGTTAAATGAGTTTGCATGAACACTTGACCCGAGATATAGGAGGAGAGAAAGGTCCCACCGGGCGTGCCAGAATCGGTAGGGTGTTTTTCGTCACCCCATTGAGATGGGAATACGAGCGTGCTAGTCAGGCGCATTACAGATTCTCCATGCCTAGGGTAGGCTGGGGTTTATTGATTGCGGGGATCTGAATCTCTGGCAGCCGCGGACTAAGCTGCCGTTAATTACCCCTTGCTTTTGGAGCGAGAGAATCTCCGATTGATGGGTCAAACAGGTCATGCAAACTCAGTGTGCAGTGTTGTGTTTTGAAGGGGTTTTGGATATATCGGGGGTCCCGCAGAGTTTTTACGGGGGTCCCGCTACCCGGATAGCGGGCTGGGGGTCAAGGGGGCTAGCAGCCCCCTTGCGGGGTGCGGGGTAGCGCCCAGTTAGAAATTTTTTCTAACGGAGAACAGTGTTGTAGAGTATGTGTGTGTGTGTATAAAAGGAAAGGGCATCCAAAGGATGCGTGGGAGGAAGCGCCAGCGCCTCACGTGCGTAGCACGCGGGGGCTTGGGCGCTCGGGCGCTGGTGCTATCGCCTTGGGCGCTAGCACTTTGTGAGCCAGGACGCTAGCGCCTCACGTGCCAAGCATGTGAGCGCTCGGGTGCTAGCGCTATGGGCGCTAGAGCCTCACGTGCCAAGCACGTGGGCGCTCACGCTTTGGGCGCTCGGGCACAAGCGCGTGTGGCGCTAGCGCCACACGTGCTAGACACGTGGGCGCTCAGGCTCTAGCGCTTTAGGCGCTAGCGCCTTACGTGCCAGGAACGTAGGCGATCGGGCGCTTGCGCTTGAGGCGCTAGCGCCTCACGTGCCAAGCACGTGGGCCCTCGGGTAATGGGCGGCAAAAGGGACTTGGTCGCTGTACTGGGAGTTGTACTTTCAGAAAGAAATACTCATTATTTTATATATATATATATATATGAGGAGTTAAACTCCTAAGATATTTTTGAAGATGATGAAAGGGCTTCTCCCCTTGAGCCCTGGATCATCCCCAAAGTGGGGTCTTTGGAGATGGGTCTCCTTCTTCCTCTTTTGTTGGCCGGCTCTTGGATAACAAGAGGGGTGAGATTTTAAAAATCTCTCTTTTTTAAGATCTGATGGAAGATCCAAGCTTCTCTTTGTGGGTTTTGTGATGAAAAACTATTTAGTTTTGGAAAAGGAAGAGTAAAACTCTTGATTTAATTCAAAAGAAAGAAGAAGGTTTTAGAACCTTGAGGAAGGAGAAGATCACAGATCTTGATTCTTTTTTGGGAGAGAGAAAAAAGTTGTTGAGATATTTTCATGATCTTTTCCTTTATAGGCTATACACTTTACATATAGCCCTTGGGCTTTACAAAAATGGCATTTGCCCATCTCATGCCTCATGTGCTATTTCTTTTTGCACATAAGCCATGGGCTTTACAAATATTTGACTTTATGCCCATTTTTCTTACATTTATTCAAAAAAATAAAAAAAAGGAAATACACAAAAATTATTTATTACAAAATTTTTATTTTTGCATAGCGGAAGGCCGGACGCTTCGTGTTCGGGCTCGACCCGGGCATTAGCCCACTTGACCTGGGCTTGGGCCCGTTTGGCTTGGGGTTGACTTTGATTTTGACTTGGTCAACCGAGATGTAAATTTCGATCCCAACATAGAGTTCCAACCAAATCAGTGCCTACCTCTCAATATGAGATATAAAAGGGAAAGAGACCGTGTCTTAATTTTGTTAAGATATGGGGTTGCCCAGCCTATGTTAAAAAGCAAAATCTGGACAAGCTCGAGGCAAGGTCTTTTCTATGCAAGATATAGGATATCCCAAGTATTAGCGAGGATATATCTTCTACCACCCTGAGGAACAAAAGATGTTTGTTGCTCAGCATGCCACCTTTTTAGAAAAGGAATTTCTTGTGAAAGAAATTTGTGGTGAGGAGGTAGAACTGGAAGAAGTTCCAGCGATACAAACTACGACAAAAGATTTGGTGGAACCAGAGGATTCAGTAGTTTCCAACGAACCCCAGCCTCTCCGTCGATCTAATAGGGTTCCTCATCTATCTGATAGATGTTGGAGATAGTGCCCTCAGAGTCAATTATTGGATCACAGGCACGTGATTGCAATGATTGAGGGAGGACCTATCCCGGTAGGACAGTCTTACTCGAGATGATAGTATGCTATCTGGTTTACCTTTATCATCGTGTACTGCTTTAGGTGACCTGACATGTCGCCATTACACGTTGATAGAGCCCCTAGGATTCTTGCTTGACTACCAGCAGTATGATGGCGATCATATACGTCGGAGCTGGTAGTCTATAAGCACATCCTTAAAAGGTCCCTAGTCGTAGAAGTTTCGAGACAGGGCATCGATACTCCATTAGTAGACTAGTGTATACAGTCGAGACCCCGACGAGGGGCGGTGGCCGGTCTCACAAGCCACTGGTGTCAGTTGGTTCACCTAAGATGTATACAGGTGCTCATTGGGTTATGAGTACACCGGACAGGACTCGCCGGGAACCTGCTAGTTGGGCTTATACCTGACGTCAGATAGCAGTTCCCTGGTGACATGTGTACAGGTTAGTTCATCGACCTGAGGATCGTCATTTGTTTCGTGTGAGTTCCCACTGTGCTTTGATTACTACCCTACCACGGCTCAAAGGAGTCGTGCAAACAGGTTTTAGTTGGGTACAGTCCCGAGCCACATGGAGGCAGTGAGCGGATCTGCAGGGGTTCGTCTCTCCCGGTATTGGGGGTGAGGTCGCGCTGTGTCTAGGAGAGCCATTACGCAAAGCCCTCGGCCGAGGCAGGAGATTTACTGGTAGGTATTCCAGTAGTATCTCAGGGCGTTCTGGGCTACACTCCGACACGACTTGTACCGCCTTTTGGGGTCTGACTTTTACCAACCCCCTAGGCCCGACATGCGATCCTCATAGACGAACGGACCGGACTGTACGGATATTGTCACTGACAGGCTCAATAGGGTGTCAGGATGAGTTTCCTCATCGACGTCCCTTTTGGTCAATAGCTGGTGGCCCGTCACGTATTGGCTTATACCTCTGACGTGCTAGTGGTTAAATCCACAGCCATAGTATTGACAAGTCTTTAGAGTCCACCACACTTTCAGTTACTCAAGCTTTCGGGCGAAACGCTGTAGAGGCCGTATGGAGATATGGCAGGGTCCGATCAGATACGTGCGGTATTGCACGGATCAGGATCGGACAGTTTGTACTAGTGGCCGTATGGTTATATGGCAGGGTTCGATCAGATACGTGCGGTATTGCACGGATCAGGATCGAACGAATATTACTAGCCGGCTTTGGCTTAAGCCGGTCCTGGTTTAGTACAGTGTAGATTTTGTCTCATTGCATTTGTATCCGGTCGGAATACAGATGCGGGTGTGTATGCACAGTATAGGGGTTTTCCTGTAATTTATTACGGGACCAGTTTTCTGGAGTTGCCAGTTTGCATTCCGTTCCGGCCGGTTTTCCTTTGTTCTTTCCCGGCCGGACTTTTCTGATGGAGGGGGTTATTTGCAGTTTTGCAAATAACACTTTGTGGAGGGTTTTCTTGCAAATGTATTTACTATGATAGAATCTTTAGATACCATTCTCATCACTTGCTTTTGGTTGATTAGAAGTGATTTGGGGTTGATTTGATTTTGTTATGATGATGTTTGGATATGGTCACCCTCCACCTTTTCCTACACTCACCTTCCTTCTAAGGTTATGCTTCATATTCTTTTCCTCCACCATTATTCTTAGATGATAAGTTTTTCATTAGAAAAGAGAGGAGAGAAAAAAGAAAGAGAGAAGAAGAAGGAGAGAGTTCTTCATTCTTGAGAGTTTCATCTTCTTGATCTCATTCATGCTAGAAAAATGCAAGCACCATTTTTCTTATCTCATTTCCTCCATCAAGGCAACCAAAACCCAAGTGAGACACTACACTACACATTCTACAGCATATCTTGAGCATGTCGAGTTGCCGGCTTCATGCCCGAGTTACCTCGGTATTGAGGCGGGAGCCCGTAAAAGACGCAGGCATTGTGGTGCCCTTTCCGGCGAGGAGGCGACGATGTGGAGGCAAGACTTTCCGCGGGAGATCGGGACGATGACGAGAAGACCGGAGGACTCGGATCGCTCGGTATACTTCTCACCCTATCTCCTGATTGCTAGCATTAGGTTAATGGTAAACGATCCGGGTTTTCATTGTCCGCGGTAGCGCCGGTTTCCGAGTAAGGAAAATTTTTGATTCCGCATTTTGGCCTCGAGTACGAGGCCGGGGCGCTGCCGTGGAGCAACATGGTATCAGAGCCACGCCATTAACCTTTCCTAGCTTGTTCTAATGCGTTTTGCTTATCCGATCGACCGAAATCCCAAAAACCACATATTCCTTCACATCAGTTTTCTGTTGGAATTTTTTGGTGTCTAAAAATTTTTCAGGTTGCAGAATATTAATGTGCAGACAATTATAAGACCACTGTAAAAATTCGACAACTTCAGTCGACTTCCTAAGCGCGGAACCGCGGCCAAACCCCCCCTTGGGCCGCGGTTCCGCCGCACTCTGGAGTCTTCAGTTGGTCAAAATTTTACAGTGGGCTTTTGGGCTTATTTTGTGGGTTTTGGAATATTAAAATTGGGCAAATTATTTCTGTGAGTGCTACAGTTTTCTTTAGGCCCCACTTGTTAATTGTTTGATCGATCGGATATTTTTAAACACATTATTTCACAGTATTTACATTATATCTGCGACCGTGAATGTCACTCGATCGGTAAATCCGGTCTAACTGCTATAGCCCGGTTAGACGGATTTGCGAATGTGACTTTCACGTTGATGTTCTATGTTTATGCTGTGTTGTTGCGGATCGGTCGTGGGGATAGCCTGGATGCGATGCTAGTACAGTGCTGTTGTATTATGTACATTTGATATTGCGGGGCGAGCGTCCGACATGTGGACTGCCGTCACTGCCTGATTGTATTATTCTTTTGGGGCACGGCCTGGTTGCGGTCGATGTACCCGGTGTATGTATATTTTACTTTCTGTACTAGGATTACCCCACGGAGGGGTGCACGGATAGCCGGGTTCTAGGGGGCAACGGGCCCGCATCTCATGGCATTGAGACGGAGGGGGCTTCACTCTAGGATTGGCGGGCTATTCGCCGCACTCGTAGGGGGTACAGGTTGACCCAGGAGGGGTGCCCAAGTTACCGGATTCCATGAAGTGCTGGGTGGTCCATTCACGGAGCTGAAGGGGGCTGCCTCGCTTCAGGTTTTGGCGGGTGACTTGCCGCGCCCGTAGGGGTCTAGGATTTCTTTGCACAGGCTATCCACACGACCAGGGGAACGTCGGGTTTCAGCAGCGGCTCTGTGAAACCCGGGGCTTCCAGATATCTGTATTGTTCTGTGATGCTGTACATTTCTGTGATGTTGCATTTTATCACGCCTTGAGCGAAATATAATATATTGGTATATATATTAGTAGATGTTGTATATGCTTTACATCCGCGCTAGTCCAGTCCCCGCTCTGTCGTTAGTAAGCTAACCTAAGGAGTGATGACGGGACCCAGTGGCGAATGCGGATGGCATATACGTACGTCAGTATATTTTCGTTCTTTGTGGTGTGATTAATTGATGGGAGTGCGTTGATTCGGATCAATGCAAGATAAACAAACCTATTCTGATGTTGTTGGAACACTTTTCAAAAAGCTGTTATTGCAAGGACGTTCACTTTTGTTTTGCATCGTGGTATTCATTTGGAATATCCTGTTCCTCAGTCGACGAGGCAAGGGCCGAGATCCCTTCACCGGGAGTGACCCCTTGGACAAAAGTTTGCGTCAGGGCATTAACTTCACTATAGCCGATTACTTTTGCTTTGCATCGTGGTATTCAGTTGGAATATCCTGCACCTCATTCTACGGGGAAAGAGCCGAGATCCCTTCACCGGGAGTGACCTCTTTAGTAAAGGTTTTCGCCACTATATTTTATAAAAGGCTATGCAGTTCCTTCAAAGATATCAAGTTCATTACGTTAAAGGTTTTTCGCCAAAAACCATTCGTAGCCCTCCGTCATTTCGGATTAGTATTGCATAGTATTCGCGCTACGTTTGTCGTTGCTATTCGCCGAGGCGTAGTGTGCGGTAGCTCTGTATTGCTTTCTGTCGCATGGATATGTGGATTGGTTAGGACAGTCGTGCGACTTTGTTGATTATTCGTCAAGGGTCGTGCGGGTGGGTTTAACGCAATCAAGATAATGACGGGTTGAACTTGACTAGGACCTTTTGATTTGTTGATTATTCGTCAAGGTCACTTGGGTCCTAGGGGTAAAAATCACATCGGGAGTTTCAAAAGAACTGAAACTTGCCAAGCATGCGCATACCTTCTGGAGTGTGGTGACGTGAGTGGATTCCGTCACGTTATCATGCGATGAGAGTTGGATCCCGATTCCCACTGATGAGTTGGTTTACTCCTCGGGTGATCCCGACTAATTCTTCTTTCAGGTTTGGAGGAGAATTTAAGGTACAGTGGGAGGTTTCCAGATTAGACAAAGTGATAACCATTCTGATCTAGGTTAGAGTGCACGCTGAGTGTTTCTTTTCTCTCTCTCTTTGGCAGCGACCATTGACTCGACCCTGGACTATGACTCAGTGACCAAGTTGACCGAACCTTCTTAACACTGGCTTTTGGATTGTCAGAGTTGCAGACCTCATTGCCACTCCTACTTTTACCCTTTTCTCCAGGACACCCCGTATTACTACGAACGTCCACTTCCATTGGACAAAACCATCGTATGGTTAGATACGAACTCGAAGGACTTCGAGGATGGTTTCTGGTTCTGGAGAAAACGAATAGGACTATTCAGTTATCTTTTCTTTTCACCTTCTCTCAGGTTGCGAGTACTCCTTGGTTTAGGAGTAGTACACCTATTACGCAAATTGGATAGTCTTCTTCCAAACCATAGGCTGGTGCCGACCGGTAGGGAATGAAGAAAACCAGTTAGCCTAAACGGTGTACAGAAGGTATTAAGTTAAGACAAAGCAAGGGATTAGTAGGAGGGCAAAGTAAGTTGCGACTGCTATTCACGACCAAACCAAGTATTTCTTCGCCAATCCTAAATCACCTTTGTATTTCTCCAGAACACTCCGTATCACTACGAAGATCCCATTTTATTGGATAATCCATCGTATGGTTATATACGAACTCGAAAGGAACTTGTTCCAGTTCGGGGATGGATTCTGGTTCAGGAGAAATAGGAATAAAGTACATTCAGGTGTCTTTTATCTTCACCTTCTCTCGCATTGCGAGTGTTCCTAGGATTAGGACAGTACACCCTTTATGCTTTTTGGATAGTCTTCTTCCAAACCATAGGCTGGTGCCGAACGGTAGGGAAGGAAGAAAACCATTTGGCTTAAAGGGGTGTACAGAAGGTAATGACTAAAGACATATAAAGGGATTTGGAGAGGTGGCAAAGAATTATACGGTTATAGTTGTGAATCTGGATAATGGAAGAGGCATTACTAGGAATACCAGGATACCCTGACGAAACATTTCAATGTTTCAGTTTCACTGTGTACTGTTAATAGAAAACTGATTTCCCGATTAGACACTTACTCCAGGGTATGTATTTACCAGGTTTGATTCTCACATCTGTATGGTTTTACAGATGCTGAGTGGGAGTAAGTTATTGGGAATAGGGTGATCATCCTCATTATATCGGGATTCGTTGTAATCGGTGATATTTGAGGAGATCATCTGGGCTGTTTGCCGGTCGGCAAATATTTGGTTTTGAATATCCGCTATTGTGCACCAATTTCAAATTGTTATATCTGTACGTCTATTTTCATAGAGTGAGATGTACCTTTTGATATTATGTCGATGACATTTACCTATATCAGTGGATGGTTAGGTAAGGAGCATTAAACAGCGGTGTAATTCTTCTTAACCATAAGTACAGTTTTCAACCTACGACGCACAGTGAAAGAGTTGTTAGACTCAGCGGACTTATACAGAGTATTGTATGTTGTCCAGTGTCCATTAGGACAGAGGGGTTGGTCCTCATACTATATTCTGTTTACTTTTAACTTCTCTAGTTCTTAGACATGTGTTTCGTAGGAACACAGGGTCTAAGTTTTGAGGAGTTATAGGTATTTGAATAGAGTAGAGAACCAGGTGTAGCAAGTATCGGGATTCTTCAAAGTGATCGAAGATGTAGATACTTGTGTATGGTGTTCAGTTGATAGTAATGATAAAGAGAACTTGCTTCTCTTTCAGGTTACTCATAATTGGAAGCATTCCTAAGTTGAGTAACGCTGATCGGCCTCTCTCCATTTAGTTGACATGCACTGGAGACAGCTGCATGATTTGAATCTGGTTCAATTAAATCAGTGCCTCTGGTTCTATATTGGATATAGAACAGTTCATATCTTAACGATGTTAAGGTACGGGGAGTTGTCCGGCTTATGCTTAAAACCAGACTCCGGATAACTCAAGGCACGTTTCTGTAATGGCTGTTTGTGGGTTGACCCAGGCTATGACGAGGGTTGACTTTCTACCATCTGGAAGATCAATAGTGATATTGTTCTTAACTCGCCACATTTTAAAAAGAAATGGTTATTTTTCAGAAAACAGTAGTGGGAGTATGGTAGAACTGGAAGTGATTCCAGAACTGCAAACGATTACTGAAGATTTGATAAGGAACCTAAAGATTCAATCTGATTTGACATTCCATTGGCCACTCCGCAGATACGGTGGGTAACTTCAGGCACCCGAGAGGTACTCCGGTAGCCTCAAGGACGGTGACAGGGAAGTTCTTGTTTACCCACACTTGCCATTGTTGTTGTTCCAGGCTGCGAGACCCGGTGGGAGGATGAGTATAGTGTCGTTCTAAACTAGCTTTAGAAGTGCACGTCTATATGACTCTGCCAGAGGGTTGTCGTAGTCAGTGGGAGCAGCGGAAGCATTGGTGGTCATCAGGCTTATGCCTATTTATAAACTAAAGCAGATGTAGCGGAGATAGATCATCTATTTCTGATGTGACAGTCATAGGTTTGACGTCATCAGAATAAGGGGGTGGATCTGTTGAGAAGGTAGTAGGAAGTGATATTCCTATACTACGATCGGTTATACGTTGGTCGTCACACAGTGTTTTCTCCACATAGGACTTGGATATTATATCAGACATACTGGTTACTAGATCTATGGTTTTAGATCTAGATTTGGGTGGTTTCCCAATCTGGGTACCTTGACAGCATTCTATGAGTATTTAGAATGGACGACTCCTGGCACGGTAGTGTACCTGCAGGTGATGGAGTCACCATCTCTAAAGGTGTCTTACAGACTAAAGGGGAGAGGGATACGCATGATTGACATATCACATGCTTAGGCAATTGAGTCAATCATGAGATGTCAAGTACCACACCAGATGTTGTTCTTGCAGTGGGTGCAATAAGTTGATATTGATCCAATCCTGGAGAAACAGTCGGAAGCAGTTTTAGAACATAAGTGAATGTTCTAGGGATATGATAACGGCTGCCTCCTTTAGGAGACGGTTATCACTCCGGGCTTCCAAGGTGACATGGACGACAAGGAGGTTGTCAGAGTTATAGCTCTCCCTCTGACGAGGGACAGTATTTTGGACAGGTGATCCAGGCAGATACTGAGGGAGGCATGCCGCAGGATACTGATTAAGTTCAGTTGACGATACAGTCTAAGAAGTTTGGATTTGAAGTTCATTTATGAGCTAGGTCCCATCAGACATCCAGACGTTCTAAGACAGGTATTGCTCATTTCGGGAGATGGCTTTCTCCGCAAACTTGAGATATAGAGAGACATAGAAAGAAACATCACAGCGGATCCACTCACTGAGGCTATTCCTCAAACGCAATAGTTTCGCAAACGAGCTTTGTGAGACTGACTGGTAGAGGAGTTGGGTGTTCGGTATCACACGGGCTGTGAGTATGCGGCATCGCAATAATTAGCCTTGAGTGCAAGTGGGAGATTGTTGGAGATAGTGCCCTCAGAGTCAATTATTGGATCACAGGCACGTGATTGCAATGATTGAGGGAGGACCTATCCCGGTAGGACAGTCTTACTCGAGATGATAGTATGCTATCTGGTTTACCTTTATCATCGTGTACTGCTTTAGGTGACCTGACATGTCGCCATTACACGTTGATAGAGCCCCTAGGATTCTTGCTTGACTACCAGCAGTATGATGGCGATCATATACGTGGGAGCTGGTAGTCTATAAGCACATCCTTAAAAGGTCCCTAGTCGTAGGAGTTTCGAGACAGGGCATCGATACTCCATTAGTAGACTAGTGTATACAGTCGAGACCCCGACGAGGGGCGGTGGCCGGTCTCACAAGCCACTGGTGTCAGTTGGTTCACCTAAGATGTATACAGGTGCTCATTGGGTTATGAGTACACCGGACAGGACTTGCCGGGAACCTGCTAGTTGGGCTTATACCTGACGTCAGATAGCAGTTCCCTGGTGACATGTGTACAGGTTAGTTCATCGACCTGAGGATCGTCATTTGTCTCATGTGAGTTCCCACTGTGCTTTGATTACTACCCTACCACGGCTCAAAGGAGTCGTGCAAACAGGTTTTAGTTGGGTACAGTCCCGAGCCACATGGAGGCAGTGAGCGGATCTGCAGGGGTTCGTCTCTCCCGGTATTGGGGTGAGGTCGCGCTGTGTCTAGGAGAGCCATTACGCAAAGCCCTCGGCCGAGGCAGGAGATTTACTGGTAGGTATTCCAGTAGTATCTCAGGGCGTTCTGGGCTACACTCCGACACGACTTGTACCGCCTTTTGGGGTCTGACTTTTACCAACCCCCTAGGCCCGACATGCGATCCTCATAGACGAACGGACCGGACTGTACGGATATTGTCACTGAAAGGCTCAGTAGGGTGTCAGGATGAGTTTCCTCATCGACGTCCCTTTTGGTCAATAGCTGGTGGCCCGTCACGTATTGGCTTATACCTCTGACGTGCCAGTGGTTAAATCCACAGCCATAGTATTGACAAGTCTTTAGAGTCCACCACACTTTCAGTTACTCAAGCTTTCGGGCGAAACGCTGTAGAGGCCGTATGGAGATATGGCAGGGTCCGATCAGATACGTGCGGTATTGCACGGATCAGGATCGGACAGTTTGTACTAGTGGCCGTATGGTTATATGGCAGGGTTCGATCAGATACGTGCGGTATTGCACGGATCAGGATCGAACGGATATTACTAGCCGGCTTTGGCTTAAGCCGGTCCTAGTTTAGTACAGTGTAGATTTTGTCTCATTGCATTTGTATCCGGTCGGAATACAGATGCGGGTGTGTATGCACAGTATAGGGGTTTTCCTGTAATTTATTACGGGACCAGTTTTCTGGAGTTGCCAGTTTGCATTCCGTTCCGGCCGGTTTTCCTTTGTTCTTTCCCGGCCGGACTTTTCTGATGGAGGGGGTTATTTGCAGTTTTGCAAATAACACTTTGTGGAGGGTTTTCTTGCAAATGTATTTACTATGATAGAATCTTTAGATACCATTCTCATCACTTGCTTTTGGTTGATTAGAAGTGATTTGGGGTTGATTTGATTTTGTTATGATGATGTTTGGATATGGTCACCCTCCACCTTTTCCTACACTCACCTTCCTTCTAAGGTTATGCTTCATATTCTTTTCCTCCACCATTATTCTTAGATGATAAGTTTTTCATTAGAAAAGAGAGGAGAGAAAAAAGAAAGAGAGAAGAAGAAGGAGAGAGTTCTTCATTCTTGAGAGTTTCATCTTCTTGATCTCATTCATGCTAGAAAAATGCAAGCACCATTTTTCTTATCTCATTTCCTCCATCAAGGCAACCAAAACCCAAGTGAGACACTACACTACACATTCTACAGCATATCTTGAGCATGTCGAGTTGCCGGCTTCATGCCCGAGTTGCCTCGGTATTGAGGCGGGAGCCCGTAAAAGACGCAGGCATTGTGGTGCCCTTTCCGGCGAGGAGGCGACGATGTGGAGGCAAGACTTTCCGTGGGAGATCGGGACGATGACGAGAAGACCGGAGGACTCGGATCGCTCGGTATACTTCTCACCCTAACTCTTGATTGCTAGCATTAGGTTAATGGTAAACGATCCGGGTTTTCATTGTCCGCGGTAGCGCCGGTTTCCGAGTAAGGAAAATTTTTGATTCCGCATTTTGGCCTCGAGTACGAGGCCGGGGCGCTGCCGTGGAGCAACAATAGATACTACGGTTTTCTTATTGTTGGTGGGAGCAAGGATTGTATGATGGAAGATGATGACCCAACTAGCTTCGTGCAGGCCATCACGAGTGGGGACTCTGTGAAGTGGCTGGATGCAATGCGATCTGAGATAGAATCCATGTACACCAACAAAGTATAGACTTTGGAAGTTGCTCCTAAAGGGGTAAAACCTATTGGAAGCAAATGGATTTTTAAGAAGAAACTTGGTTTAAATAGAAAAGTTGAGACTTTCAAAGTTAGACTTGTTGAAAAAGGTTTTCGTCAACGACCAGGTGTGGATTATGATGAAAGCTTTTCTCCAGTGGCTATGCTTAAGTCCATCCAGATCCTACTTGTCATCGCTGCATACCATGACTACGAAATCTGGCAAATGGATGTTAAGACTGCCTTTCTAAATGGTGATTTAGAAGAATGCGTGTACATGACTCGGCCAGAGGGCTTCGTAGACTGTGGGAGCAGCGGAAATGTGTGCAAGCTGCTTAAATCCATCTGCAGGTTAAAGCAGGCATCGCGGAGTTGGAACATCTGTTTTGATGTTGTAGTCAAAGAGTTTGACTTCATTAAGAATGTAGATGAACCTTGTATATACAAGAATGTGGCAGAGAGTAAGGTTGTCTTTCTCGTATTGTACGTGGATGACATACTCTTGATAGGAAATGATGTTCCTATACTGCACTTGTTCAAGCTCTTCTTATCACATAGATTCTTAATGAAAGATCTAAGTGATGCCTCCTATATCTTGGAGATTAAGATCTATAGAGATAGATCTAGACGGATACTGGGATTGTCCCAATCCAGGTACATTTACACCATACTAAAGAGGTTTAGTATGGAAGAATCCAAGCATGGGAATTTCCCACGATCACATGACTCACTTTCTCCAAAGAGATGTCTCCCAAGACTGATTTGGAGAGAGCTCGCATGTAAGGGATACCCTATACTTCGGCAGTAGGCTCTAACATGTACGCGATGCTATGTACCAGACCCGATGTAGCATACTCACTAAGTGTAGTGAGTAGGTATCAAGCAGATCCAGGAGAGAGTCACTGGACAGCTGTGAAGAACATTCTCAAGTACTTGAGAAGGACTAAAGAGATGTTCTTGGTGTATGGTAACGGTGAACTCCAAGTGGAGTCCTTTACTGATTTGAGCTTTCAGAATGATAAGGACGACTCTAAGTCAGTCTCGGGATTTGTCTTTACCCTTAATGGAGGGGCGGTTTGTCGGAAGAGTTCCAAATAGGAAACCGTGGCAGACTTGACGATGGAGGCTGAATACATCGCTGCCAACGATGCTGCCAAAGAGGCTGTCTGGATGAAGAAGTGTTGGATATATGTATGCCCTAAAGGCCATTATATGATAGTGGATATATTGGTATGTATATATATATATTCAGTGGATATTCTTGCTCGACATGATAGTATGCTATCTGGTTTACTTTATCTTGACATGCTCATTTGATCATGCATCTTACTCATTTGGTACATGTTGATAAAGCCCTTAGGATATTTGCTTGACTATTAGGACTAAGATGCGGATCATACTAATGGGATACGTGTAGTTTATAAGCATATCCTTGAACTGTTCCTAGTCATGGGTGAATCGAGACGGGGCATCGATATTCCAGAGTAGACTAGCGTACACCATTGTTGTCCCACATGATGGATGATGGATGATCCCATATCCATCTGGTGTGGTGACACCAAAGATTGTATATGGGTGCTCAGTGGAGACTGGGTACACTGAACGGACTCACTGAGAACTCCTATGTGGTATTATATCTATCGTCGGATAGCGGTTCTCAGGTGGTACTGGTACAGGTTAGTCTGTAGACCCGAGATCGTCACAAAGTCTTTTGTGTCCTCCCACTGTACTTTGATCTCCTCCCTACCATGGCTCTACTGAGTCGTGCAAACAGGTGGATTTTGGGTACACTCCCGAGGCGCATGGAGGAAATAAGCGATAGGAGGGGCTTCGTCTCTCCCGGTATTGGGGGTTGATGTTGCACTATACTCGATTGGCTATAACAGGAAGTCCCTGGCCAGGGCTGCTGAGATTTACTGATAAGTGTTATCAGTAGTTTCTCGATCTGTTATGAGCCATATACCGGCAAGACTTATTGAGTTATTGGGGTCGACGATACCACTCCTAGACTCGATATGCAGTGATGAAGAGACCGGACTGTACAGTAAGTGTTGCCAGTTGACTCGACGGGAGTTTTGACATGTTCGCTTGTTTTTCTTCTGATCGCTCAATACCCGGGTGGCCGTTACGTTTAGCTGACCGCTTGTAGCTTGTTGGTGTTTGATATGATCATCACCCACTGCCGGAGTATTGACAAGTTTTAGAGTCCCACAGAGGAGTTTCCTAGCTCAGGCGAAACGATGTGGTGTGCATATGAGATATGCGTGGGAGCTCGATTAGACGCATGTAAATGATACCGTATATTAATCGAGCGTTTACTATTGGTAGGGTCGTATATGATATGACCAGTTTGTTAAATCAAGTATTGATTTAACATTGACTTTTTATCTCGCTTTTATTAAACCTTTTTTTTAGTGTATGCATGCATGTATGCATATATTTATGTTCATGCACATGATGATGTGAATGCACACATACATACATGCAATTGTGTCATGATTGTTTTTACACATAAGATGGCAATGCAAGACTCACATGGTAAATAAATATATACACATTTGTTTTTGATTTAAAGAAAAAGGAAAAGGAAATTGTTTCATGGTTAATTATTGTTTCCACACTCTTCCTTTTTTCAACCATGACCTTAACCCTTGGTTTCTTTTCCTTTGTTGCTTTAAACTCTAAAATAAATATTTAGATATTTAGTTACCACGGTTAGATGAGAGTGTGACTTTCATTTATATTTTCTATTCTCTTTTTATTTGGGTTTTATCACAAAACTTGAGCAACAAAGCTTGACATCTTCTTCTTCCTCCTCTCTCACGCTCTCTTGAGTTTTTCCTTTGAGTGAGGTAGATAAAAAGAAAGGGTTTTTAAGTTAGAAAACAAATCACATCACCATTCTATACTAGTTTAGCCTATTAGTGTAGAGTGTTAGCTCCACTTCCTCATTGATCAAGTGAAGCTAGGAGCTTGGGTAAAGGGACTCCGGGTGGATCATCGTGGACTAAGAAGGTTTCTAGCGAGCCGGTTCAAACTCTCAAAGATCCAAAGAGTCACAAGAAGAGGACTACAAAGGTTGTATTTCTCCCAACTTAGTGATAGATACCTTATAGCATGTGATACTATATGTGTTACCCTAAATTTATAGTCCGATTCATGGTTAGTTTGCTTAGCACCTCCTAAAAATTTTATAGTGACATGTGTGATGCTTCCAAACCCTAGGCATGGTGCGATGGAAACCCTACAGTGGTATCAGAGCCAAGTTAGAAATTTAGAGACGATGTTATAACTATTATGAAAACGAAAACAACTCCAAAAATACGATATTTTGAAACCCTAGAAATTGCTCTCTGTTGATTTTTAAAAAGTCGTCAAAAAATTATTTTAGCAACTGCAGAAGACTGTATGTGATACATATAGAACACGCGTGAAATACGAGGCCAATCCATCGGATTTCACCCGATGAAAAACCCCTAAAAACAGAGCAAGCCGGCCCAGGATGCTCTGATTTGCCTCGTTTTTCATATGTGCTATGTTTTGTAGGTTTTGGGGTTTTAGGTATTGTTTGTTTAGCCCAAAATTTCATGTGATGTTTATTTTGCTTAAGGGCTAATTCGGAGTATTTCGTAGTCGTATATTTTAACATTGTAATGGTAACCTAGACAATGTTTAACAGTTCGAATGAACTTCAAACCCCACATCAAGACCCCCGCTGAAATTTTCTAAGAGTTGGAATTTCCCAAGTTGAACATATTCGGAAGATCGTGCAAGTATTCCTATGGACCCTCTAGAAGAACGTAGCCCTAACTCGATTTTATGACCATTGAACCGCGGCCAAACCTTAGGGTTTTCCGTAGTCCTATGGTGCCATAGGTGAGGCAAAGGTTAACTCTTCTACGGCTGGTTCATAGACACTGTGGCACGTTATTGGGTATCTTATCTTTGCTCAAGTGTTGAGCTCTCGGGGTAATTTGTGGGTGTTTGTTGATTCGATCGAAATGTTTAATATCGTCTAGCTATATGTGAAAGTGATGATTATAAGTGTTATTGTTTTTCACTTTCTTTTCTGCGACCGTAAGTGTAGTATGTGGTGTATCGCCGGTTTCGTTACTATACATCAATGACAATCGGGGTACGCATACTTACTTATGTTGATGACATATGATGTTATGTGTTGCTGAGATATGATGTGCAGGATCGTCGTGATTGAATAGCCGGGGGTTTTATGTGAGATGAGAGTTTTTATTTTCATTCATGTAAAAATTAATTGTATGTAATATTCTTTTATTTGGGGAACTTCCGGGTTGAGAATGATGTCACCATTGTTGTATATTATTTACTTTTCTGCATTAGGATAGACCCAAGGAGGGTAGCATAAGTGACCGGGTTCTAGGGTTCAGTAGGAGGCCATCTCGAGGAGTCAAGACCGGGTCTCCTAAACTTTAGAATTTATAGGGTCACTTGCCGCTCTCGTAGGAGTCTAAGGGTGTGGGCTTGGCTATTCATCGCGACTGTGGAATCCGTATTTTCTATTGTTGGCTAAATTCAAAATATGGACCTCCTAGAATATCCTATATTTTCATATGTGCTTCTGCTGTTGATATTCTGTGATGTGATCACTTTATATGCTAAGAAGAATGGTATTATATATATGATATATAATAAACGTTGCTTATGTTTTACATCTGCACTAGTCCCGCCCCGCTATGCCATTAGTTAAGTAACCTAACGGTGCATAACGGGACACTGTGGTGAATGCGAATGGCATAAGCGTACGTTCTATTTTCGTTTCTTTTCAGTGATTGCTTAAGGGTTTAAATGATGGGACTACATTAATGAGATTAATGTAATGAAAAATGAACCTAAAAAGATGTTGTAGAATCAGATTTGAAACCTACTCGGCTTTTTATGAAAAAGCAAGTTTTCAAAGTGCGGAGCTTAAGCCACTCCTTTTAAATCCATTTGATTCTGCAACGATATCAAGTTTAAAGCGTTAAAAGTTTTCTTAAAAACTATTCGCAACCCTCCGTCATTTTAGGAAGTAGAGTACTTAGTATTCGTGCTACATATGTTGACTTTAGCCAAGGCGTATTAGCTAAGTGATATCTTCCTACACAGTATATGATGCGATTAATTAGGACAGTCACATGATTATGTTGACTATAGCCAAGGGTCATGTGGGTGGGTCTAATTAATCATGAAATGACGGGTAGAACTTGACTAGTGCTTATGATATGTTGACCATAGCCAAGGTCATGAGTGCTAGGGGTAAAAACCATATCTGGAGTTTCAAGAGTTGAAATTTGCAATGAGATTGCATACCTTCTATGTGATAGTAGGATCCTGATCCCACTGTGAGCAAGAGTTGCTCCCGGGAGAATTTTGCACTTTACAATTAACTAACCCATTAGGTGTCTAGAAAGGTGTCAACGGGGCTACGCCTTTGGAAAAACGAGGTTTATTCTAATTAGGTCCGTGCGACAGCACGGGGAACCTCCCTCAAAGTACCGGCACTGGCCTGGCTGAACGGTTAGCGAAATTGTAGAATGTAATTAATCCTGGCTATTTTTCTTTTTAAAGGTTTTAAAGAAAATTTGATAAAAGCAGTGGGAGGCATCGACTAGATAAGATAATAACCAATCTGATCTTTGCAAGAGTTTTCGCTGAGTGTATTTTTTTCTCTCTCTTAATGGCAGATACCAATGACAGGCCTTAAGTTTCTGCTAGATAAAAACAAGCTGACCAGACCGAACTATAAAGACTGGCTGAGGAATATTATCATTGCTCTCACATATGATAAATTATCATATGTCCTCACTGCATCAGCCCCACCTACCCCAAGCCCTGAATCTTCTGTTGCGGAAAAGGAGATCCCCAAAACGTGGGATATTGACCGTGCTACTGCCAAATGCCTCGTGCTTACATCGATGGACAATACACATCAAAAGCAGCACGAGCAGATGGATATTCAATCCATCTTTCTCCATGTAAAAGAGTAATATAGAGAGCAATCTCGGACCCTGAGATACGAAGCATGTCGAAAGCTGTTTCAGATGCGGATGGCTCCTGGCACACCAGTAGACGATCACGTTTTGAAGATGATAGCTCTTATAGAAGAGCTTGAGGACCTTGGATGGACAATGGATAACAAACAGTATACTGATATTGTTCTACAGTCTCTTCCCTCCGGCTTTGCTCCATTTATAGTGAAGTTCAACATGCATAACATGGAGAAGTCACTATCCGAACTTCTCAATATGTTGAGAAGTACGGAGAGCATACTTAAGGCGAAGTCTCCCTCTCTGCTTGTTGGACAATCTTCCTCTTCCGTCCCAAAAGCCAAGGCCAAGGGAAAGAATAAGAAGAAATCCACCAAACCGAGAGGTGAAATCAAGAAGGAGAAGGGGAAAGACAAATCCAAAGCTGCGGAGTCGGGGAAAGGAGAATGTTTTCATTGCAAGAAGACGGGGCACTGGAAGCGGAACTGTACGGAATACCTTGAACTCAAGAAAAAGAAGCATGGTGATGCTTCTGCTTCAGGTGTGTTTGTAACTGAAAACTGTTTCTCTATTAACTCTGCTTCCTAGGTATTAGATACCGGATCAGGTTCTCATATCTGCAATTATGTGCAAAGGTTGAGAAATAACAAAGTTTTGAAGAACGGTGATCATACTCTCCGAGTTGGAAATGGTTCCAATGTACATGCAATTTCAGTGGGAGAGTATCACCTGGGGTTGCCGTCGGGTTGTATATTGGTTTTGAACCTATGTTATTTTGTACCAAGCATGCTTTGTAATATAATATGCATTTCTTTGTTAGACAATGAAGGATATCATTTGTATTGTAGCACAATTTTATGAATATTAAACTGAATTAAGAGTTGATTGGTTGTGGTACTCTTAATAACGGGATATACATGCTTAATCAACACACAGTTTTCAACATACAACACACAAATAAAAGAAAGTTTTCACATATCAATGAAGTTTTTCTTTGGCATTGTAGACTTGGTCATATTAATGAAATAAGACTAAACAAGTTTCATAATGATGGATATTTAAATCCTTTTGAGTATAAATCTTATGCGACTTGTCAGTCTTGTATCAAAGGGAAAATGACCAAAACTCCGTTTACTAGACACGGAGAAAGAGCTACAGAGCTCTTAGGCCTCATACATAGTGATGAATGTAGGCTAATGTCTACACATGCGAGAGACGGTTTTTCTTACTTCATAACTTTTACTGATGATTTCTCAAGATTCGGTCATGTGTTTTTGTTAAAACATAAGTCTGAAACTTTTAAGAAATTCAAGGAGTACAAACTTGAGGTAGAAAAGCAAACAGGAATGAGTATCAAAATACTTCGATCAGATCGAGATGGAGAGTATCTTAGTACAGAGTTTTCGAACTTCCTAAACGAGAATGGGATTCTCTCTCAGCTCACTCCCCCTTACACACCACAGCACAACAGTGTGTCAAAACGGCAGAATCAAACCCTATTGGATATGGTGTGATCCATAATAAGTGATACTGAGTTACCTCTCTCCTTTTGGGGGCATGCATTGGAGACGCATCTTTTCTGTTGAACAAAATTCCAACTAAGACCGTGTCTACCACTCCATATGAGATATGGTATGGGAAGAGACCATTTCTTAAACGAGTTAAGATTTGGGTTTGTCCGGCTTTTGTCAAAAAGAAGAATCCAGACAAACTCGAGACACGATCGGTCAAATGTATATTTGTGGGATATCCAAAACATTCGTTTGGATATCTTTTCTACCATAAAGAGGAACCAAAGGTGTTTGTTTCTCAACATGCCACATTTTTAGAAAATGAGATTTTTCCAAATGATACTGATGGCAATGTGGTAGATCTAGAGGAGGTTCTAGAAACACAAGTTACAAATGACGACTTGGTTGAACCTGATGTTACAACAGTATCTTATGAACATCATCTACTACGTAGATCTGGTAGGACTTCTCGCCCACAAGAGAGATACTACGGTTTTCTCATTGATGGTGATAGAGAAGATTGCATCATGGAAGATGATGACCCTACCAGTTTTCAGCAAGCTATCACCAATGGTGACTTTGTGAAGTGGTTGGATGCTATGAGATCCAAAATGGAGTCTATGTACACCAACAAAATATGGACTTTGGATGTTGTACCCTCTGGGGTAAAACCCGTAGGGTGAAAATGGATCTTTAAAATAAAGATCGGTGTATATGGGCAGGTGGAGACCTATAAGGCAAGGTTGGTAGCGAAAGGCTTTCGTCAAAGACCAGGACTGGACTATGACGAGACTTTCTCTCCGGTAGCCATGCTTAAATCCATTCGGATCCTACTTGCTATTGCTGCTCACTACGACTATGAGATCTGGCAGATGGACGTTAAAACTGCATTTCTAAATGGTGATTTAGAAGAATGCGTTTATATGGATCAGCCAGAGGGCTTCATTGATAGTAGGAGCAGCGGAAAAGCATGTAGGATGCTTAAATCCATTTATGGATTAAAGCAGGCATCACGGAGTTGGAACATCTGTTTTGATGATGTTATCAATGAGTTTGATTTCGTCAAAAATCCAGATGAACCTTGTGTTTATAAGAAGACTGTAGGGAGAACTGTCGCATTTCTCGTATTATATGTGGATGATATTCTTCTGATAGAAAATGACATTCCTATGATACAGTCGGTCAAATCATTCTTATCACAAAGGTTCTCCATGAAGGACCTGGGTGATGCCACGTACATATTCGGCATACGGGTCTATAGGGATAGATCCAAACGGTTATTGGGATTATCCCAAACCAGGTACATCAACACCATCCTAAAGATTTAGTATGGACGACTCTATGCGGGGTGCCTTACCCGCTTGCCATGGAATCACTCTCTCCAAGGACTTTTGCCCAAAGTCTGGTGAAGAGAGAGCTCGCATGAGCATTATTCCCTACGCTTCAGCCGTAGGATCAATAATGTATGCGATGTTGTGTACACATCCTGATGTAGCTTATGCACCGGGTGTAGTAAGAAGGTATCAGTCAAACCTAGGGAAGAATCACTGGACTGCTGTGAAGAACATTCTTAAGTACTTGCGAAGGACTAAAGAATTGTTCTTGGTGTATGGTAATGGGGATCTCTAAATGGAGGCTTTTACCGATTCGAGCTTCCAGAGTGATAAAGATAACTGCAAGTCTATCTCAGGGTTTGCATTTACCCTCAATGGAGGGGTGGTGAGTTGGAAGAGTTCCAAACAGGATACTGTTGCAGACTCTACAATGGAAGCTGAGTACATTGCTGCAAACGATGCTGCCAAGGAAGTCGTCTGGATGAGGAAGTTTATCTCAGAGCTAGGAGTAGTTCCAACCATTGTTGATCTAATACTATTGTATTATGATAATAATGGGGCTGTGGCGTTGGCCAAAGAGCCCAAGTCCCATCAGAGGTCCAGATACATCCTGAGGCGATATCATTTGATCCGGGAGATAATTGATCGCCACGAGATCGAGATTAGAAGAGTAGAAACAAAAAATAACACCGCGGATCCACTCACCAAGGCCCTCCCTCAGCCGCAACATGAGAGGCTTTTTGAGATGTTGGGTATGAGATACGCCAATAATTGTCCTTAGTGCAAGTGGGAGATTGTTGGATATATGTATGCCCTAGAGACCATTATATGATAGTGGATGTATCGGTATGTGTGTGTGTGTGTATGTGTATTCAGAGGACATTCTTTCTCGACATGATAGTATGCTATCTGGTTTACTTTATCGGTATGTGCATCTTACTCATTTGGTACATGTTGATAAAGCCCTTAGGATATTTGCTTGACTACTGGGACTATGATGCGGATCATACTAGTGGGACACGTAAAGTTTATAAGCATATCCTTAAACTGTTCCTAGTCGTGGGTGTATCAAGACGGGGCATCGATATTCCAAAGTAGACTAGCGTATACCATTCTTGTCCCATATGATGGGCGATGGATGATCCCATATCCATCTGGTGTGGTGACACTAAAGATTGTATACGGGTGCTCAGTGGAGACTGGGTACACTGAATAGACTCGCCGAGAACTCCCATGTAGTATTATATCTATCGTTGGATAGCAGTTCTCAGGTGACACTGGTACAGATTAGTCTGTAAACCCGAGATCGTCATAGAGTCTTGTGTGTCCTCCTATTGTACTTTGATCTCCTCCCTACCACGGCTCTACTGAGTCGTGCAAACAGGTGGATTTTGGGTACAGTCCCGAGGCGCATGGAGGCAATGAGCGATAGGAGAGGCTTCGTCTCTCTGGGTATTAGGGGTTGATGTTGCGCTATGCTCGATTGGCTATAATAGGAAGTCCCTAGCCAGGGCTGCTGAGATTTACTAATAAGTGTTATCAGTAGTTTCTCGATTTGTTATGAGCCATATACCGGCATGACTTATTGAGTTATTGGGGTCGACGATACCATCCCTAGACTCGATATGCAGCATATCTGATGAAGAGACCGGACTGTAGGGTAAGTGTTGCCAGTTGGCTCGACGGGAGTTTTGACAGGTTCGCTTGTTTTTCTTCTGATCGCTCAATACCCTGATAGCCGTTACGTTTAGCTGTCCGCTTGCGGCTTGTGGGTGTTTGATATGATCATCACCCACTGCCAGAGTATTGACGAGTCTTAGAGTCCCACAGAGAAGTTTCCTAGCTCAGGCAAAACGATATGGTGTGCATATGAGATATGCGCAGAAGCTCGATTAGATGCGTGTAAATGATACCGTATATTAATCGGGCGTTTACTATTGGTCGGATCTGTAGGTTTCCTAGGCACACTAATGAGGTCTCACAAGTGATCAAACATGCCCAATTCAAAAAATTTCATGTGCCTACAAACCCTAATACGGATCGTTAACTAGATGTATAGACGATGCAAAGCAAATAAACAACTTTACTTGAAAGGAAAGAGGCTACAACCTTTGTAGATCCGGTCCTCCACCTCCTAGGCTCCGTGATGACGTCCCTCCGCTGTCCATATTGAATCCCGGACTCTAGCATCGGCTTCATCGGAGAATTGATCGGGCTAGGTCGTCGACTTCGATGCCGAAGATGATCTACGTCGAGGCAACTCAAGATCAAAATCCAACTTCACCAAGTCATGAAACATGTGAAGAAAACACCCTATACTACTTGGCAAGAGGTAGAGGATGAAGAAATAGAAAGTGGGTTCACTTTAGAATTGGATTTCTCACTCTTTTTCACTAGTAGCCATTGATGGAGGCAAGCTTTCTTCATGTTGAAGAAGGAGAAGAAGAAGAAGATAATATGATAAGTCTTGTTTTAAAAAGGAAAATAATATGAATACTTATCATATACTAACCATGGTTAGGTGTAGAGAATAGACTATGGTTAGATGGAATGGTTAGGGTTAAGCATGAGACAAAATGGTCACTTAGTCAAAGCTTCATGAAGCTTCAACAACAAACAAAGAAAGCCACCATTTTTCTCTTTATCCTTTCCATAATAAATAAATAAATAAATAGATAAGAAAATAAACAAAACCCTAATCATTCATATAACCATGGTTTAATTCTTTACACAAACCCAAATGAGCATGTATCATCAAACATGATACAAACAAGTGCACAAAAGTATATCACATATACAACTTGTGTATATCAAGTGAGAAAATCCATTTAAAGTGAACAAATACTAGTTAATGCAAACTAATATATCAAATATATAATTATGCATTAAATCATTAAATCAACACTTGATTCAATGATCCAGTCATATCGCATATAACCGACTAGTATCCAATGTATCGACTTATCGAATCAATCCTCGATTCGATAACTAGGTTATATCGCATACAGCCATTCGATACATTCATCGCGAGAATAGAATACGGTATCACATACACGCATTATTCTCGGTCCCGCACATATCTCATATGCGCTCCTATTTCGTTTCGCTTGAGCCAGGAAACCTCTGTGTAGGACTCTAAAGACTCGTCAATACGCCGGCAGCACATGATGATCATATCAAGCATCCACAAGCCGCAAGCGGTCTGCTAAACATAACGGCCATCCGGGTATTGAGCGATCAGAAGATCGACGAGCAAGCTCGCTCATACTCCTGTGAATCCAACCAGTAACACTTACCGTACAGTCCGGTCTGTTCGTCTGATATGTCGCATATCTCGCCTAGGGGTGGTAAACGTCAGACCCCAATAGCTCGATAAGTCATGCCGACGTGAGGTCCATAACAATCGTGAAACTACTGATAACTCTTACCAGTATATCACTGCAACCCTGGCCAGGGATTTCCTGTTATGGCCAGTCGAGCATTGCACAACATCAACCCCCAATACCGGGAGAGACGAATCCCCTCCTATTGCTCATTGCCTCCATGTAAATCGGGACTGTACCCAAAAACCGCCTGTTTGCACGACTCAGTAGAGCCGTGGTAGGGTGGAAATCAAAGCACAGTGGGAGACACACAAGACTCTATGACGATCTCGGGTCAACAGACTAAGCTGCACCAGTGTCACCAGAGAACTGCCATCTGACGTGAGGTATAATACCATCTAGGAGTTCTCGGCGAGTCCGTTCAGTGTACCCAGTCTCCACTGAGCACCCGCATACCATCTCCGATGTCAAATACAAATGGATATGGGATCATCCATCTCCCATCACATGGGTCGAGAAGATATACGCTAGTCTACTTTGGAATATCGATGCCCCGTCTCGATATTCCCACGACTAGGAACATTGAAGGATGTACTCATGGACTATCTAGACCCCACTAATATGATCTGCATCATAGTCCTGGAAGTCGAGCACACATCCTAAGGGCTTTATCAACATGTAACAGAGAGACAGAAAGTATACATGTTAAAATAAAGAGCAAACCAGATAGCGTACTATCATGTCGAGCAAGAAAGTCCTACCTATATATGTCCCAGCATCCACTACAAAATACATCCAATGTACAGTAATGGCCTCTAGGGCATACATATAACTAACAATCTCCCACTTGCACTAGGGCCATCTATAGCAGTAGTTGTAGTATCTAATACTCAACCATCCCCTAAAAGTCTCTCTTTGGGAAAAGGCCTTCGTGAGTGGATCTGCGGTGTTATCCTCTGAGTCTACTCTCCTAACCTTGATCACCCTGGAGATCAACTATCTCCATGATCAGGTGATGCTGCCTCAGAATATGTCTGGGTCACTGATGGGATCATGGTTCCTTGGCCAAAGCCACACTTCCATTGTCACACAATGGTGGGAACCTAGTTCATCTCATGAACCAATATACACCCAAACTGCCTCTTTGGTAGTATTTTTAATAGCGATGTTACCAGCTTTTATCGTCTAGTTTGCCACGGTATCTAGCTTGGAACTCTTCCAACATACCGTCCCTCTACTGAGGGTAAAGACATTGCCTGTGACTGACATTCAGTCGTCTTTATCACCCTGGAACCCTTCCAGTGATTCTCCCCAGGATCGATTGATACTATCTCACTACATCTAGTGAGAATCCTAGCATCCAATTACATCTATCTCATAGATGAAAACTCAGAATTTAGGAGGTATCACTTTGATCCTATTGGAGAATCCTTGTGGTAAGTGGAGATTGACCGATCGTAGCATAGGAAACTCCTTTCCTATCAAGAGTATGTTGTCCACGTACAATACGAGGATGACCACCTTACTCTCTACTACCTTTTTGTACATACAAGGTTCATCTACCATTTTGATGAAGTCAAACTCTTTGACTACCACATCAAAACAGACGTTCCAACTCCGTGATGCCTGCTTTATCCTGTAAAGCAACTTGCACACGTTTCCGCTGCTCCCACTGTTTACGAAGCCCTCTGGCTGTGTTCTTATAGACGTTCTTTTCTAAATCATTATTTAGAAAAGTAGTCATGGCACCCAACCACCAGATATCGCAGTCATGGAATGTAGCCATGGTAAGTAGGATCTGGATGGACTTAAGCATAGCCACTGGAAAAAGGTTTCATCATTATCCATGCCTGGTTGATGACGAAAAACTTTTAACAAGTCTAGCTTTGAAAGTCTCAACTTTTTCATCTACACCAAGTAATCTTCTCAAGATATACTTGCTACTGATGGGGATTTAACCCTTCAGATATAGCAGCCAAAGTCCATACTTTGTTGGTGTGCATGGATTCCATCTCAGATCGCTAAGCATCCAGCCATTCTTACAGAGTCCCTGCTCTCGATGGTCTGCTCGAAACTAATTGGGTCATCATCTCATGATGCATTCCTCGCTCCCACTGTCATCGAGAAACCAAGGTATCTCTCAGGCGGATGAGGAACCTTATTAGATCGGCGGAGAGGCTGAGGTTCGTCGGGAACTATTGAATCCTTTGGTTCTGTCAAATCATCAGCAGTTTTGTATAGCTTGAACCTTTCCAGTTCTACAGAACTGTCCTTGCCTCGATCTTGTCCGGATTTTGCTTTAGACATAGTCCGAACAATCCTAAATCTTAACTTACTTAAGAGATAGGCTCTTCCCATACCATATCTTATATGGAGTGGTAGGCACTGATTTGATTCGAACCTAATTCAATAGGTATGCAGCTTCTCTAGTGCACAACTCCCTAAAAGGAAATAGGTAACTCAGTAATACTCATCATAGAGCACACCATATCTAATATTGTGCAATTGCTCTGCCCTGATACACCGTTGTGCTGTGGTGTATTCAGAGGAGTAATACGGAGAGAGAATCTCATTCTCCTTTAGAACAATCCAGGAATTCTATGCACAAGTATTCTCCTCCCTGATCACATCAAAGGACATAATACTTATACCCGTATTGGTTCCCTACTTCCAGCTTATATTCGGTGAATATCTCAAAAGCTTCGGGCCTATGTTTCAATAGGAACATATGTCTGAATCTTGAGAGATTTTCAGAGAACGTAATGAAGTACAAAGAACCGGTCCTGGCATGTGTAGACAGGAGACCTTACATACATCATCATGTATCAATCCCAAGAGTTTACTAACTCTTTCCCTGTTTCCAATAAACAGAGCTATGGTCATCTAATCTTTGTGACATGACTGGCAAGTTTCACAAGATGTAAATTCAAACTGATTTAAATATGCATCTTAAATGTAACTTCAGCCAGTCGGGTCGCATTGATATGACCTAGTCTACAATGCCTCAAGAAGGATTCGTTCATTTCTGAACCCTTCCTCTTGTGTGTGTTCTTTATACTAGGAACTGTAGTTTGATTTAGAACATCAATACTTTTAGATAACGTGCCTGAACCGATCAACTTTTGATATAGGAAAGTTCAAAACATTATCCAACAATACAAAATTTTATCATTTCTTTACTTGTAAAGAGACTGATATGATTTTGTATATCAGGTTCGGTATCTAATAACATCGTTCAGAATCAATGTATTGGTAATACAGGGTGACAATGACCAACAGACTTGGCTGCAACACTTGCCCCGCTTTCTGTCTCATGAAACTTATCACCCGTTCTCAGTTTTCTACCTTTTTGTAGCCCTATGTAACAGATTACATATCTGAGATCCTGATCCGGTATCAAATACCCAGGATTCAGAGGATACTGAGAAACAGTTCTTTATAATGAACACACCCGAAGGAGATGCATCTCATGCACTTTCTTCGTTTGGGCGGTATGGGAATCCTGGTATTCCCCTATTTCCTGCTCGGTCTTATAACAATTATAAGTTGGAGCGGGACCAACGTTCCCCAGCTCATTATAACAAGCGGGTTAGGTCAATATATCCGTTTTATTATCTTGATTAAGGCGTGATATGGTCGCTACCTGGAGAGAGAGAAGAAAACACTCTGCGTGTGCTCTTGTAAGATTAGATTGGTTATTTATTTTATCTAATCAGGATGGCTCCCACTGTTTTTATCAAATCTTCCTTCAAACCTTAAAAGGAAAGACTAGCCGGGATTAATTACACTCTACAAGTTTGCCAATCTTTCAGCCAGGCCAGTATCGGTACTTTGAGGGAGGTTCCCCGTGCTTTCGCACGGACCTAATTACAGTAAACCTCGTTTTCCCAGAGGCGTAACCCCGTTGACACCTTTCTAGACACCTACTTGATCGGCTAATTGCAAAGTGCAAAACTCTCCCAGGAGTAACAATTACTCGTAGTGGGTATCGGGATCCAACTATCATATAGAAGGTATGCAATCTCATTGCAAATTTCAACACTTGAAACTCCCGATAAAGGTTTTTACCCCTAGCACCTATGACCTTGGCTAAGGTCAACAAATCATAGGTACTAGTCAAGTTCTACCCGTCATTTCGTGATTAATTAGACCCACCCACATGACCCTTGGCTAAGGTCAACAAAGCCACATGACTGTCCTAACTAATCGCATCGTATGCGGTGTAGGAAGACATCACTTAGCTACCGCACACTACGCCTCGGCTATGGTCGACAAACGTAGCACGAATACTAAGTACTCTACTTCCTAAAATGACGGAGGGTTGCGAATGGTTTTTGTGAAAACCTTTAACGCTTTGAACTTGATCTCGTTGCGGAATCAAATGGTTTTTAAATGGAATGTTTTTGAGGCTTTTCTAGTTTTGCTAAAGGGGTCACTCCCGGTGAAGGGATCGTCGGCCCTTTCCTCGTCGAATGAGGTGCGGGATATATCATATATATCACTGTGCAAAGCAGAAACTATAGAAGCAATCAAAAGACAAACCGAGTGTATAGCATCTGCCAGTTATTGCTAAAGGAGTCACTCCTGGTGAAGGGATCTCGGTCCTTTCCTCATCGAATAAGGTGCAGGATGTTCTATAATGAACACCGCAATGCAAAGCAAGAACTGTAGCTACCTGTTTTATTTTGAAATTCGATTCCACAACATCAATTAGGTTTATTTTCTTTCATTAATCTCATTAATGAATATCCCATCATTTAAGTCCACCTAAACATCACAGATAAATATAACGTACGCTTATGCCATCCGCATTCGCCTCGATGTCCCGTCTGCACCGTTAGGTTAGGTAACTAACGCCAGAACGAGGCAGGGCTAGCGTGGGTGTAAAACATAAGCAACGTCTATATAATATATCATATATACTATATACTATATCTATCTGAACAAATCACATGATCACATCACAGATAAAGCAGCAGAAAATATCATATGAAATATTGGATATACTAGGACGTCCGTGTTTTCAATACGAGCCAGTATAAAACACGGATTCCACGGTCGCGATGAATAGCCAAACCCACACCCCTAGACCCCTACGAGAGTGGCAAGCAACCCTACCAATTCTAGGGTTAGGAGACCCGGACTCGACTCCCCGAGATGGTCTCCCACTGGACCCTAGAACCCGGTTACTTGTGCTCCCCTCCTTGGGTCTATCCTAATGCGGAAAAGTAAATAATATACAAATGGTGACATCATCCACAACCTGGAAGTGCCCCAATAAAAGAATATTACATACAAGTTTTTACATGAATGAAAATGAAAAACACTCATCTCACATAAAAACCCCCGGCTATTCGAACACGACGATCCAATATAACATATCCAGCAACACATAACATCACATGTCATTAACGTAAGTAAATATGCGCATCCCAATTGTCGTTGACATATAGCAACGAAACCGGCGATATCACATATTACACTTACGGTCACAGAAAAGAAAGTGTAAAATTACAACAATTGGAATCCGCAACCGCTTTAGACATCGCATGCCTAATCAAATGAAATACTTAGACATCGCATGCCTAACAATTATAAACCCCGCATTTTAGTCTCAAAATCGAAAAAACTTTTCAATATAAAGTCGGGTAATTCAACAAGATTCCCGACATCCTGATCGAATGCTCGTCGCAAACTTTAGTAGGCGGCCGCACCCCCGACGCCGTCGACGAAGTGCACCAAGGCGGAACACCGCTGCCACGAGCACCCGAACGAATGCTTTCGACGACGGGGTTCTCCTACAGTCACTTGGTCGGGGCTATGGAGTGAGGCTGTCTATTAAGTTTACCCGGCGAGTATCCGCGTACGCTACGTGATTGCGACGGACTTTTGATCACATCAAAATTCCGTGGCAACCGATCAAGTAAGACTAAACCACTAGATTTATAACATTCATTCAGTTATCTCATAACTACTTGTGAATTCCAATTATTGTATCACATTCCGGATAAATAGAAAAATGTTAAACTTTCCGATCGAACAATCGAACACCCAAATTTTCCCAATAGAGCTCAACACATGAAATAAGTCTAAAAACATTCAGTTCATGCCTCAGTACCAACGGTCCAGCCGTAGAAGGGTCAAGCCAACGCCTCACATATGGCACGCCGTACTGCCCCAAACCCGAAGGTTCAAAGGGCAGTTCAAGACGGTCACATAATCGAGTTAAGGTTTGTTGTCTTTTAGAGGGACCATCGCATTACTTGCACTACTTAGAACGTCATTAAACTACGGAAAAGTCCAACACTTGGAAATTTCACAACAGGGGAAAAATTGGGTATTTATATCCGGTCGAACTTTTTAACATATTCTAAAATTATCCGGAAAAGCACACAGACAAAATTAGACTATCCGATCGAAACACCGAGTCCCCAATACAACCCAGAAAACTCAACTCTTGTGTTCAGATTAAAAATTCCCAGAAAAACTAGAACTGCAAAATAGGAATTACTGTGTAAAATTCTTTGAATAAGGAGACTATACAGCCGCGGAACCGCCGCACGAGCCATGCTCGTGCCGCGGAACCGCGGCGGTTTGATGGAATTGCGCGATCGAATTTCACAGTAACTCTTACAAACGCCTGCTGATTTTTCTGCAGATTTTTAATTCTGAAAAATCCCCGTTTCCAGAAAATGTACAGAGAGCAACTTTGAATTAGGGTTTCGGTTCGATCGGACTTCTAACTCCGTCTACGCATCGCCTAAGGCTCTAGCTAGGCTCTGATACCACTGTAGGTTTCCTAGGCACACTAATGAGGTCTCACAAGTGATCAAACATGCCCAATTCAAAAAATTTCATGTGCCTACAAACCCTAATACGGATCGTTAACTAGATGTATAGACGATGCAAAGCAAATAAACAACTTTACTTGAAAGGAAAGAGGCTACAACCTTTGTAGATCCGGTCCTCCACCTCCTAGGCTCCATGATGACGTCCCTCCGCTGTCCATATCGAATCCCGGACTCTAGCATCGGCTTCATCGGAGAATTGATCGGGCTAGGTCGTCGACTTCGATGCCGAAGATGATCTACGTTGAGGCAACTCAAGATCAAACTCTAACTTCACCGAGTCATGAAACTTGTGAAGAAAACACCCTATACTACTTGGCAAGAGGTAGAGGATGAAGAAATAGGAAGTGGGTTCACTTTAGAATTGGATTTCTCACTCTTTTTCACTAGTAGCCATTGATGGAGGCAAGCTTTCTTCATGTTGAAGAAGGAGAAGAAGAAGAAGATAATATGATAAGTCTTGTTTTAAAAAGGAAAATAATATGAATACTTATCATATACTAACCATGGTTAGGTGTAGAGAATAGACTATGGTTAGGTGGAATGGTTAGGGTTAAGCATGAGACAAAATGGTCACTTAGTCAAAGCTTCATGAAACTTCAACAACAAACAAAGAAAGCCAGCATTTTTCTCTTTATCCTTTCCATAATAAATAAATAAATAAATAGATAAGAAAATAAACAAAACCCTAATCATTCATATAACCATGGTTTAATTCTTTACACAAACCCAAGTGAGCATGTATCATCAAACATGATACAAACAAGTGCACAAAAGTATATCACATATACAACTTGTGTACATCAAGTGAGAAAATACATATAAAGTGAACAAATACTAGTTAATGCAAACTAATATATCAAA
Source organism: Agapanthus africanus (assembly GCA_030015575.1). Lineage (NCBI taxonomy): Eukaryota > Viridiplantae > Streptophyta > Magnoliopsida > Asparagales > Amaryllidaceae > Agapanthus > Agapanthus africanus. Next base: position 113,922,266 of record CM057347.1, read on the forward strand.
TATATAATTATGCATTAAATCATTAAATCAACACTTGATTCAATGATCCGATCATATCGCATATAACCGACTAGTATCCAATGTATCGACTTATCGAATCAATCCTCGATTCGATAACTAGGTTATATCGCATACAACCATTCGATACATTCATCGCGAGAATAGAATACGGTATCACATACACGCATTATTCTCGGTCCCGCACATATCTCATATGCGCTCCTATTTCGTTTCGCTTGAGCCAGGAAACCTCTGTGTAGGACTCTAAAGACTCGTCAATACGCCGGCAGCAGATGATGATCATATCAAGCATCCACAAGCCGCAAGCGGTCTGCTAAACGTAACGGCCACCCGGGTATTGAGCGATCAGAAGATCGACGAGCAAGCCCGCTCATACTCCTGTGAATCCAACCAGTAACACTTACCGTACAGTCCGGTCTGTTCGTCTGATATGTCGCATATCTCGCCTAGGGGTGGTAAACGTCAGACCCCAATAGCTCGATAAGTCATGCCGACGTGAGGTCCATAACAATCGTGAAACTACTGATAACTCTTAACAGTATATCACTGCAACCCTGGCTAGGTATTTCCTGTTATGGCCAGTCGAGCATTGCACAACATCAACCCCCAATACCGGGAGAGACGAATCCCCTTCTATCGCTCATTGCCTCCATGTGAATCGGGACTGTACCCAAATACCACCTGTTTGCACGACTCAGTAGAGCCGTGGTAGGGTAGAAATCAAAGCACAGTGGGAGACACACAAGACTCTATGACGATCTCGGGTCAACAGACTAAGCTGCACCAGTGTCACCAGAGAACTGCCATCTGACGTGAGGTATAATACCATCTAGGAGTTCTCGGCGAGTCCGTTCAGTGTACCCAGTCTCCACTGAGCACCCGCATACTATCTCCGATGTCAAATACAAATGGATATGGGATCATCCATCGCCCATCACATGGGTCGAGAAGATATACGCTAGTCTACTCTGGAATATCAATGCCCCGTCTCAATATTCCCACGACTAGGAACATTGAAGGATGTACTCATGGACTATCCAGGCCCCACTAGTATGATCTGCATCATAGTCCTGGAAGTCGAGTACACATCCTAAGGGCTTTATCAACATGTAACAGAGAGACAGAAAGTATACATGTTAAAATAAAGAGTAACCAGATAGCGTACTATCATGTCGAGCAAGAAAGTCCTACCTATATATGTCCCAGCATCCACTACAATATGCATCCAATGTACAGTAATGGCCTCTAGGGCATACATATAACTAACAGGATCATATGTGATATGACCGGTTTGTTAAATCAAGTGTTGATTTAACATTGACTTTTTATCTCACTTTTATTAAACCTTTGCTTTTAGTGTATGCATGCATGTATGCATATATTTATGTTCATGCACATGATGATATGAATGCACACATACATACATACAATTGTGTCATGGTTGTTGATACACATAAGATGGCAATGCAAGACTCACATGGTAAATAAATATATACACATTTGTTTTTGATTTAAAGAAAAAGGAAAAGGAAATTGTTTCATGGTTAATTATTGTTTCCACACTCTTCCTTTTTTTAACCATGACCTTAACCCTTGGTTTCTTTTCCTTTGTTGCTTTAAACTCTAAAATAAATATCTAGATATTTAGTTACCATGGTTAGATGAGAGTATGACTTTCATTTATATTTTCTATTCTCTTTTTATTTGGGTTTTATCATAAAACTTGAGCAAAAAAGCTTGCCATCTTCTTCTTCCTCCTTTCTCATACTCTCTTAAGTTTTTCCTTTGAGTGAGGTAGATAAAAAGAAAGGGTTTTGAAGTGTGAAAACAAACCACATCACCATGCTATACTAGTTTAGCCTATTAGTGTAGAATGTTAGCTCCACTTCCTCATTGATCAAGTGAAGCTAGGAGCTTAGGCAAAGGGACTCCGGGTGGATCATCGTGGTCTAGGAAGGTTTCTAGCGAGCAGGTTCAAACTCTCAAAGATCTAAGGAGTCATAAGAGGAGGACTACAAAGGTTGTATTTCTCCCCACTTAGTGATAGATACATTATAGCATGTGATACTATATGTGTAACCCTAAATTTCTAGTCCGATTCATGGTTAGTTTGCTTAGCACCTCCTAAAAATTTTATAGTGGCATGTGTGATGCTTCCAAACCCTAGGCATGGTGCTAAGGAAACCCTACAAGAAGTTCATAAACGAACTTGGTGTGGTTCCGTCCATCGAGCATCCAATACCTTTGTATTGTGATAACAATGGAGCTGTGGCTTTGGCCAAGTAACCCAAGTCCCATTAGGGATCCAGGCATATTCTGAGACGGTATCACCTGATCCAGAAGATAGTTGATCACCGGGAGATCGAGGTCAAGAGAGTTGACACGAAGAACAACACTGCGAATCCACTACGAAGGCCATACCCCAGATACAATTTGAGAGACTCTTCGAGATGTTGGATATGAGATACTAAAACAACAGGCCTTAGTGCAAGTGGGAGATTGTTAGTTATGTGTATGCCCTAGAGGCCATTATTGTATATATGATGTATATTATAGTGGATGCTTGGACATATATAGAGAGGACTTTCTTGCTCGACATGATAGTATGCTATCTGGTTGCTCTTTGTCTTAATATATAGACTTGTATTGTGATACTGTCTTGCTCTCACATGTTGATGAAGCCCTTAGGATGTGTACTTGATTACCAGGACTATGATAGAGATCATACTAGTGGGGCCAGTGTAGTCTACAAGTACATCCTTTAATTGTTCCTAATCGAGGGTGTATCAAGACAGGGCATCGATATTCCAGAGTAGACCAGCGCATACACTTCTTGTCCCATATGATGGGTGATGGATGATCCCACATCCATTGGTGTTTGACATCAAAGATGGTATACGGGTGCTCATTGGAGACTGGGTACACTGAACGGACTCGTCGAGAACTCCTAGTTGGTATTATACCTATCGTCAGATAGCAGTTCTCTGGTGACACTGGTACAGGTTAGTCTGTAGACCCGAGATCGTCATAGAGTCTTGTGTGATTCCCACTGTGCTTTGATTTCCACCTTATCACGTTCAAGAGAATGTGCAAAACAGTGGCTTTTGGGTACAGTCCCGAATCACATGGAGGCAATGAGCGATAGGAGGGGTTTCGTCTCTCCCGGTATTGGGGGTTGATGTTGCGCTGTGCTCGATTGGCTATAATAGGAAGTCCCTGGCCAGGGCTGCTACAGAGATCTACTAGTAAGTGTTATCAGTAGTTTCTCGACCCATTATGAGTCTCATATCAGCACGACTTATCGATTACTGGGGTCTGACGTTTACCACCCCTAGACTGGATATGCGACATATCAGACAAAGAGACCGGACGGTAGTGTTACTGACAGGATTTACAGGAGTATGAGCAGGCTTGCTTGTTGATCTTCTGATCGCTCAATACCCGAGTAGCCGTTACGTCCAGCTAGTACTGCTAACGGCTTGTGGGTGCTTAATATGATCATCACCTACTGCCGGCATATTGACGAGTCTTTAGAGTCCTACACAGAGGTTTACTGGCTTAGGCAAAATGAAGTAGGAGCACATATGTGATATGTGCGGGACCGAGATTAATACGAGTGTGTGATATCGTATTCTATCCTCGTGATTTATTCGTATCGGTTGGTTATATGAGATATAGCCGGGTTATCGAATCAAGTGTTGATTCGATAAGATGATATATATGATATTAGTCGGTTATATATGATATAGCCGGATTATTGAATCAAGTGTTGATTTGATAATTTAATGTATAATTATATATTTGATATATTAATTTATATTAACTAATATTTGCTCACTTATACATTTATTTTCTCACATGTGCACACTTAATATATATGTGATATATATTATTTTTGTTTTTTTTTTGTGTCATGCTTGATGATGTCAGTTATATGTATGCCCTAGAGGCCATTACTGCATATGTGATGTATATTGTAGTGGATGCTTAGACATATATAGGGAGGACTTTCTTGCTTGACATGATAGTATACTATCTGGTTGCACTTTATCTTAAAATGTACATTTATTGTCTCTCTATTACATGTTGATAAAGCCCTTAGGATGAGTACTTGACTACCAGGATTATGATGCAGATCATACTAATGGGGACATAGGTAGTCGGTAAGTACATCCTTCAAATGTTCCTAGTCGTGGAAGTATCGAGACAGGGCATTGATACTCCAGATTATACTAGCGTATATGCTTCTCGACCCATGTGATGGGCGATGGATGATCCCATATCCATTGGTGTTTGATATCAGAGAAGGTATATGGGTGCTCACTGGAGACTGGGTACACTGAACGGATTCGCTGAGAACTCCTAAATGGTATTATACCTATCGTCGGATAGCAGTTCTCTGGTGACACTGGTACAGGTTAGTCTGTCGACCCGAGATCGTCATAGAGTCTTGTGTGATTCCTACTGTATTTTGATTTCCACCATACCATAGTCAAGAGATCGTGCAAAAAAGTGGTTTTTGGATACAGTCCCGAGTCACATGGAGGCAATGAGCGATAGGAGGGGATTCGTCTCTCCCGGTATTAGGAGTTGATGTTGCGCTATGCTTGATTAGCCATAACAGGAAATCCCTAGACAGGGTTGCTGAGATCTACTGGTAAGTGTTATCAGTAGTTTCTCAAACCGTTATGGACCCTGCATCGGCATGACTTATCAGGCTATTGGGGTCTGACGTTATACCACCCCCAGGCTGTGATATGCGACATATCTGATGAAGAGACCGGACTGTACGGTAGTGTTACTGATTGGATTTGCAGGAGTATAAGCAGGCTTGCGTGTTGATCTTTTGATCGCTCAATACCTAGGTGGCCGTTACGTTTAGCAGACCGCTTGCGACTTGTGTGTGTTTGATATGATCATCACCTACTGCCGGCATATTGACGAGTCTTTAAAGTCCTACACAGAGGTTTCCTGGTTCATGTGAAACGGAGTAAGAGCACATATGTGATATGTGCGAGACCGAGATTAATACGAGTATGTGATGCCGTATTCTATTCTCGCGATTTTTGACATCGGTCGGTTATATGTGATATAGTCAAGTTATCGGATCAAGTGTTGATTCGATAAGTTGTTACATATGATATTAGTCGGTTATATGTGATATAGCCGGATTATTAAATCAAGTGTTGATTTAATAATTTAATGTATAATTATATATTTGATAAATTAAATTACATTAACTAATATTAGCTCACTTAAGTATTTCTTTTTCTCAGTTAATGATACATTAATATATATGTGATATATGTTAATTGTATTATTTTCTTCTTTGCACACATATATATATGTGTGATTTATATTAGTGTGTCATGCAAGGTTATACATGCAACAAGGGTGTATGAGACTCACACCATGCTTGATTTAATATGGGATAATATTTATTATTAGGTAATTCAAAATTGGTGGAATTAGTCATGGTTAGGGTTTGGTAGAAACTTGTAGAACCATTGACTTTGTCCACTCCTTTTGTTTTGCTTAAGATATTTATTAACCTAACCATTATCCTATGCCATGGTTATGTCTCTACAATGGTTAGTGTATGACAAAAACTCACCATGGTTGCATTTCTAACCTCATGAGATTTATTCATTCATCACTTCATCTTCTTCTTCCTCATGAAAGCTCTCTTGCTTTTGAAAAGGTGATGAAATAATATGAGAAAATTAAATCTAAAGTGAGCCCATTTTCTATTTCATCATCCTATACTATATTAGCCATTTAGTTTAGGGTGCTTGCTTTACTAATCTACCATTAGTGAAGAGGTAGTTTGAGCTTGAGTCTTCTCGACGTAGATCATTTTCGGTCTCGAAGACATTGAGCAAGCTTGTTCATTTCTTCATGTGAACACTTTCTAGAGTCCGGGAGTTCACTACTTTGAGTGAAGGGACTACTACACGGAGCTTTAGAAGTGAAGGACCGGTCTACAAAGGTTGTATTCCTCATTCACTTAAGATGTAAAGTTGTTTACATTGTAGTTCGTCTAAATCTCTAGTTAAGATTATAGGGTTAGGGTTCTTTAGAATGGAAATTTTTGAAATTGGCATGGACGATACCTCCCGAAACCTTGTTGTGGCCTAGGAACCCTACAGTGGTATCAGAGCCAAGCTAGAGAATTAGACGATATTTGTTAGATTACGAAACCGAAACTACTCCGAAACTTGCAACACCAATACCTAGTTTCTGTCAAATTTTAAATGGCCTCTAAAAATTTTTTTAGCAGCTTTAGAATGTTGTATGTGATATAACATGAACACCATAGAAATTTGAAGCAAATTTGTTAAAAAGTGGCCGGCCACATAGGCTTAAAAACCATGCTCACTGATTTTTTGGTGGGTGTTCCAGTCTCTGGGTTTTGGTGTTTCAGGTGTTGCTTATTTTTGCTAAATTTGCATGCGATATTAACCTTCTACAAAGGAAACTTGGAGTGTTTTGTAGTCATAATTCTAACATGTATTCGGGTTATTTAGATGACGTTAAAAAGTTCGAACGGATATCAATAACCCACATTTTCCCTCGCTGGAAATTTTCCCAAGAGTTGGATTTTTTTCAAGTTTAAAATCTTCAGAAAATCAATGCAAGCAATTCTGTGGACCCTCTAGAAGAACGATACCCAAACTCGACTTTTTGGATCGCGGAACCGTGGTCATACCTTAGGGTTTGCGGTAGTTCCGTGGCGACATGAATGAGGCATAGGTCGGCCCTTCTACGGATAGTTCATAGGAGCTGTAGCATGTTCTGGGTATTTTTGAACTCCGCTCAAGTGTTGAGCTCTTTGGGAAATTTTGGGTGTTTGTTTATTCGATCGAAAAGTTTAACATCGTCTAGCTATCAGTGATTGTAATACAATATTTGGAATCCACAATAATTAATTATGTGATAACTGGTTTAAATTTTATAAATCTAGCAGTTCGGTCTCAAATGATTGGTTGCCACAGAATTTTGATGTGGATCAAAAGTAAGTCACAATTACGTAGTATACGCGGATACTCGCCAGGTAACCTTACTAGATAGCCACGCCCCATAGCCCCGACCAAGTGACTGTAGGAGAATCCCGTCGCCAAAAGCATCCGTTTGGATGCTCGCGGCCGCGGTGTTCTGCCTTAGTGCACTTCATCGTCGGCATCGGGGGTGCGGTCGTCTACTAAAGTTTCTGACGAGTATTCGATCAGGTTTTCGAAAATCTTGTTGAATTACCCGACTGGTTATTGGAAAGTGTTCTCAATATCGAGACTCAAATGCGGGGTTTATAATTGTTAGGCATGTGATGTCTAAGGAACTCATTTGGTTAGGCATGAAATCCAAAGTATGTGATACATTAGGTTTATGATGTCTAAGGTGGTTGCGGATTCCAATTGTTGTAGTTTTTCACTTTCTTTTCTGCGACCGTAAGTGTAATATGTGGTGTATCGCCGGTTTCATTGCTATACATCAACGACTATTAGGATACGCATATTTACTTACGTTGATGACATATGATGTTATATGTTGCTGTGATATGTTATATTGGATCGTCGTGTTTTAAATAGCCGGGGGTTTTTATGTGAGATGAGAGTTTTTCATTTTCATTCATGTAAAAGCTTGTATGTAATATTCTTTTATTGGGGTACTTCCGGGTTGAGGATGATGTCACCATTGATGTATATTATTTACTTTTCCACATTAGGATAGACCCGAGGAGGAGAACACAAGTAACCGGGTTCTAGGGTCCAGTGGGAGACCATCTCGAGGAGTCGAGACCGGGTCTCCTAACACTAGAATTCGTAGGGTTGCTTGCCGCTCACGTAGGGGTCTAGGGATGTGGGTTTGGCTATTCATCGTGACCGTGGAATCCGTGTTTTATGCTGGCTTAATTTAAAACACGGAATTTCTAGTATATCCAATATTTCATATATGTTCTTCTGCTGCTAATATTCTATGATGTGATCACTTGATATATTGAGACGAATGCTTATATTTTATATATATGATATACAATAGATATTGCTGCTTTCGTTTCTTCTGTGATGCTTAGGAATCATAATTCGATGGGACTTCATTAATGAGATTAATGAAATAAAAGAAACCTAAAGATGTTGTAGAAAATTGTTCAAAAACTAGTAGCTCTAGTTCTTTCTTTGCATAGCGATATTCCTTGTAGAATATCCAGCACCTTATTCGATAAGGAAAGAGCTGAGATCGCTTCACCGGGAGTGACCTCTTTAGCGAAACTGGCAAATGCTATAACCCACTCGGTTTGTCTTTTGATTGCTTCTATAGTTTTTGCTTTGCATAGTGGTATTTATGAAATATCCTGCACCTTATTCGATAAGGAAAGAGCTGAGATCCCTTCATCGGGAGTGACCTCTTTAGCAAAACTAGTAAAATCCTCAAAAATACTCATTTACAAAATCACTTGATTCTACAACGATATCAAGTTCATTATGCAAAGGGTTTTCTTAAAAACATGTCGTAGCCCTCCATCATTTCAGATAAATAGTATTTAGTATTCGTTCTACGTTTGTTGGCTTTCGTCAAGGCGTAGTGTGTGGTAGCTGATTAGTGCTTATCTGCTTAAGCATGTGATGAGATTGGATTAGGGTAGTCGTACGACTTTGTTGGCTTTCGTCAAGGGCCGTGTGGGTAGGTTTAATTCAATCATGAAATGTATGGGTTGAACTTGACTAGTGGACTATGGTTTGTTGGCTTTCGTCAAGGTCATAGGACGCTAAGGGCAGAATATTATCGGGAATTTCAAGTGTTGAAATTTTCAATGAGATTGCATACCTTCTATGAGATAGTTGGATCCCGATACCCACTGCGACTAAGAGTTACTCCTGGGAGAGTTTTACACATTACAATTAGCCGATCAAGTAGGTGTCTAGAATAGTTTTAATAGGGTTACACCCCTGGAAAAACGAGGTTTATTTTAATTAGGTCCGTGCGAAAGCATGGAGAACCTCCCTCAAAGTACTGACACTGGCCTGGCCGAAAGATTGGCGAACTTGTAGGGTGTAATTAATTCCGGCTATTCTTAACTTTTAGGGTTTGAAGGAAGATTTGATAAAAATAGTGAGAGCCATCCTGATTAGATAAAATAATAACCAATCTGATCTTGCAAGAGTGCACGCAGAGTATTTTCTTCTCTCTCTCCTGGTAGCGACCATGTCACGCCTTAATCAAGATAATAATATGGATACATTGACCAAACCTGCTTATTATACTGAGCTAAAGAACATTGGTTCCATTTTTTCTTATAATTGTTATAAGTCTGAACAGGAAATAGGGGAATATACGGATTCCCATGCCACCCAATCGAAGAAAGTGCATATTGATGCATCTTCTTCGGGTGTGTTCATTACCGAGAACTGTTTTTCAGTATCCTCTACGTCTTGGGTATGTGATACCCGATCAGGATCCCGCATATGTAATATGTTACATGGGCTACAGATAGGTAGAGAACTGGGAATGGGTGATATGTCTTTAAGTGTAGAGAATGGTACAAGCGTTGCAGCCAAATCAGTTGGCAAATATCACCTTGTATTAATACATTGATTCTGAACAAATGTTATTACATACCGAACCTGATATACAACATTCAATCGATTTCTTTAATGAGTTAAAGAAAGATATAATTTTGTATTGGAGGATAATGTTGTGAACATTTTCCTGAATCAAGAGTTGATTGGATCAGGCACGCTATATAATAACATATACATTCTAAATCAAACCACAGTTCAAACTATGTAGAACACACACAAGAGGAGTAGTTCAGAAATGGATGAATCCTTCTTGGGGCATTGTAGACTAGGTCATATCAATATGACACGGCCAGCTAAGTTACATAAGGATGAATATGAGAATCTGTTCGAATGTTTCATCTTATGATATTTTCCAGTCTTGTCTCAAAGGTAAAATGACCTATACTCCATTTACTGGAAACAGAGAATGAGTTAGTGAACTCTTGGGACGGATACATGATCATATATTCGGTCCTATGTCTACTAATTCCAGGCTTGGTTCTTTGTACTTCATTATAATCACTGATTATCTCTCAGGATTCGGACATATGTTCCTGTTGAAACATAAGTCTGAAACTTTTGAGAAATTCAAGGAATATAAGCTTGAAGTTAAGAACCAGATGGGTAGAAGTATTACAGTCCTTCGATATGATCGAGGAGGTAAATACTTGCGCATGGAGTTCCTGGAGGTTCTAAAAGGAGCATGTGATTGTAATGCCTTAGATTTCGATTAGTGTTAGTTTAGACGTTAATGCCGGTTTTTGGTAAAAAGTTTACCAAGTTGGGTTCCTCACGTTTTATAACATTTAATTAATAATTTATTATTATTTGTTATGGCAGGCACACACATGTGCATATTTATGTGAGGGGGTGTTTTTGTTATCTAGATTAGTGACCATGACAACTTAACCCTAATCCAATCCTTACTTTAACTCTTAACCTAAACCTTTAGATATTTGTTGTGAGAAGAGAGATATTTCTTTGGGTTTTGTTTGTAAGAAGAGGTGGCATGTGAGTTATGCTTGCATTAATGTGAGAATTAATGCAAGGGTGCACTCACCTTAATCTCACCTCACTTTCTTTCTTTATCATTTCTTTCACTCTCATTCTCTCTCACTCTATCTCTTTCTCATACTTCTCATCTCCCTTATTTTCTCAACTGAACACTTGGCCATTCCTTCACAAATTTTCATTAATCCATCACAAAATTCACAAAATCACTTATTTTGCCTTGTTTTGCCTCTTGGATGCCTTGGAGCTTGGAAAGCTAGGATCTTTGAGCTTGTGGGAGTAGGTAATGATATCTATCTATTCTTTTTGTTGTTATAGTGTTGTGTAGTCTCGTAGTTTCTGTTTTGATCCTTTAAAGTTAAGTTTCGTGCAAATATCGTATTTTTAGTGTCGATTTGTGATTTCTGTGATCTGCTGTGACCCCGAGAGTATACTAGAAAACCAAACAATGTAGTTGTGTTGTATCGGTTTTGGCCGGCGATGTCTTGAGGGGGGGTCCGGCGACCTCGACCACTTGGTTGAGTTGGTGTGTGGCTTTTTGTGGGTAACTAAATGCTTTGGTTTTGGTATGTTTGTTCCTGTTTGATTTTTGGGTTTTCTCTGTATGCAAAATCTGAGATCACATAACTAGTTTCTTGTGTTACGACTACGCGCGATACGTTATACGACACAGTTCGTGCACTTTGTGTGGTTTTGCTCTTGGGTTGGTTTCGTGGTGTCGCTACGCACGTTAACCACAATACGAACACTTGAGAGTATGTTTTGGGTTGTCGTGTCGGTCAAACGTAGTTTGTACGTGTTTTGGGTCTATTGCTAATATATGCTTGCTTTATTGTTTTATGTTTTAGGTTCACAGGCGGGGACTTCGGACGCTGCGAAGAAGGAGAAACAGGGGGTTGGCTTAATTAGCCAGGAGCGTTGGTGAGTAGATTTAACATCTACTGGGGAATCGCTCGCATCGCGTTATGCGTCTAGGCTAGAGATGTTATGATATTAGTCACATATTCTATTGCATATATAAAGTTTGCGCATACATCTCATTGCATATTTACTTGTTGTGCTTGGACTTATACCCTTAGGGCACTGCACTATTATTGACAGCTCATGTTGCACGAGCACTGATTGTATGCTACACACACCCCGTCAATAATTTTCATGACACGCACAAAACCTATACATATGTGATATTGTATTGTTTAGGGATATTGAGACATGATCCTTATTTTCCTTCGTACATATGACATATAGCATACCTGTATACCTACATGCTTACACATATTCCTTGACATGCTTACATGCTAGTTACCCATATACCTATATGGTATTATACCATTAGTGATAGGTATATACACATATGAGACATAGCTACATGTACATCTTGCATACATACTTACACTTATACATGGAGGGTATATTACATCATTCCTGATAGGTAGATACATATACCTTGCTATACCTACATGTTTACAAATATATCTGGTTATAACTACATGTTCACCTTTATTTGATGTTATATAGACTTAGAGAAATTAGGAACCGCATGATATATATATTAACTTGTTGCAGTTAATTAGCGGATTTTCCTTTATATGCTCACATTACAGTTGTATGTTGCATATATTATATTCATGGATTTTCGCATTGAGATATGGATTTTTCATGATGTTTTCTGGATTTGAGGACCGTGGTAGTTTCATGAAATTATGCATTATTTGAATAAACCCGGTTTCTCTTGATATGATATTTCAGCAGCCACCATAAGTTTTATCGGTTCTGATATATATACCCATGCGAGGAGGAGTCGTGGGCCGTGTGCGGGTACATGGTGGGGTCCGGAGGTACCCCGGGGCAAGAAAGAGATTTCGATGTACCACGCCAATGAGCCTGACAGGGAAACCATACCTACCAGGGACAGTACCTATGACTCGGCGATTATCGTGGGGATACCGACCGGTGTCATGTATGTATGGATATGTCGAAAGGCGGGGGTCGGAGCAAGGCACTCAAGTTTTCGGGATAGCGTATGATACGTACCTATCAAGGGGCCAATCATGGTGACAGCACCTGATAGATCAGTATTTATGTGTCGATGCTTGACACTTGCTTTCATGATATTTTTACTTCTAAGTATATATAATAGTGGAATGGGACGCTGTTATATATGCGCGCGCGCGCACACACACACACACACATATATATATATTAGTGGATTGAGACGGTAATATATATGTATACATATCTAATTTATATACATAATTATAATGATTCAGGCAAATATACTTATTCAGGATATATGCGATTCACTTGATATTGGATACAGGATTTATGAGATTCACTTGATATTGGATAAAGAATATATGAAAATTACTTGATATTAGACACTCAGGATATATGAGATTTACTTGATATTGGACACTCAGGATATATGAGACATACCTGATATGAGAGCCAATTTGGGGGCTGATTTGAGGAAATCTGGGATTTAGATTGTCTTGATGGACTTTGGTCCTACCACGAGGTCAGGATTCCGTGGGAATGACATGTTTTATTCTATGACTGTTGCATTTACATACTTTTGTTTTATATGCATCGCTTCATGTATTAGTAGTACCTGATAGAGTACCTTCTATGACTGTTGCATTTACATACTTTTGTTTTATATGCATCGCTTCATGTATTAGTAGTACCTAATAGAGTATCTTTCATGACTGTTGCATATACATATTGTCATATTATTGCTTCATGTATTAGTTGTATCTGCTAGAGTACCTTTCATGACTGTTACATGCATATGACCATTTATTGCTATTAGCTTGCATATGTTAGATTCGCGCTGTACGTGCATACTTGCGATTACCTGCATATGTTATTTACTATTCATGAGTTGGGAACTCACCCCCATTGTGACACAGTGTTTGCAGGTTGTTCCTCAGAGTAGTCAGAAGTAGGGCTATTTTCTATCTATCGTATCATCTTTTGCGGCGAATACCGCTTCAGCTGACTGTGTGCAGTTTTGCTTTAGGTGGGTTTTGCGGCTATCCGTTTATGTACATTGTATCTTGTTGTATCTTGTACTCTCCATCTACCACTTTCACGTATAACTTAGAGACTTGATGTGAGGACGATATTGTATATTATTTTGTGACTTGGAGGTCTTTTATGCAGTTTGTTTACATCATCTTTTATTTCTTCGCTACGACGTCGCATATCTGTTGTGGTGGTTGTTTTCCGCGTTTGGACGTGTATTTGCTCCCGTTTGGGGATGCTTTACTTATATTTTTGTTGTATCCATTTTTGGGGCTGGTTTTTACAAAGGAGGTGCTGCCAAAATTTTAAAGGAAATTAAGTTGGATTTTAAAGAATTTGGGTTGAGATTTCAAAGGTTTTAAAAATGTAATTATAACTTACTAATTTTGATGGTTTAGATTGATGGGTTTTCGGCTTACCTAAATTGCGTTACTCCTGTAGACGTTGCGTGGTTTAAGGGCCGTCACGGGCCAATTTCGGGTCGTGACAAAGTTGGTATCAGAGCGCTAGGTTTTACCTTTCGGAGTGTAGAATGACCTTGGTATGATGGAGTAGGTAGGTTAAGTAGAGTAACGTAGTGTGTGTGTCCGCGGTATACTCACGACACAGTACTCCGCCTAAAGTGACCTAAGTACTAATTACTTAAAATTCCTTCCTTGATGATACATATCTGTTCATACCAGAATATTGCATTTTATACCGCCCATTCTTATGCTCATGTGTTTATAGGTAGGTGCTTTTAATCCGTGTTTGTTACATATTTACAGATTACAGGTTTCCAGTCCAAATATTGCAAATCAAGACAAAATCTCCACAGTTACGCCAAAAGCAGAACATCTATTGAAAGCAGATAAAAGTCGGGTTCCGGTCATCCGTATCCGTCCAGTGCCGAGTACTAGTTCCAGAGACAAGACATATGACAGTGGTCATTCGTGTCTCGGACAAGCACAAAGCATGAGGGGGCAGCACAAGAATCAATGGGTGCGCGGAGCTCGAGGGAGATAGAAATCAAAAGTAAAGAAAATAATGCAATCTTGGACTAAGAAATCTGAAGATATTCTAAATGATTTTGTGCAGTTTGATGTTTTCAAACACGAGGAAAAAGGAAACCAGGGCAGCCAAGAAAAGCACTTGACCCAACTCCCGTAAATGGCCGCGGAACCGCGGCCTAAGCAGGCTTAGGCCGTGGAACCGCGGCCATTATGGCTCCTCTCTCTGTAAATCTTTGGGGGCAGTTTTGGCATTTCATATGGGGTCATAATTTGGCCCTAGGGTTTCAGCACACAGCCTATAAATACTCCGGATCTGAGCCAAGCCAAGGAGCACTTTCTTAGTCCATCTTTAGCCTCTTTTTGTTAGGTAGTTTAGTCTTCTTCTTCTTCTTCTTCTTCATTCTTTCCTCCATGAAAATTGTAGTGGGAGCTTTTGGAGTGGATGATGAAATGAAGATGAGGGTTTTTGTATCATTCTTTTGTTTTAGCTTCCCCTTGAGATCCTTGCTTTCTCTTGATCTTTCAACCTCTTCATTGAGCTTGAAAGTTTAAGGGTTTATTATTGATTTCAAGGGTTATATTTTCTTATGGAATTAGTGCTTCATTTCACATGAGTTCTTTACCCTTCTCTTGATCTTGCAACCTCTTGATTGAGCTTGCAAGTTTAAGGGTTAGCTATTGATCCCATGCTTGTCTTGAGTTCTAGTTTCTAGTTCTCTTACTTGCTTTACATTCATGCTTTACTTTCTTGCACTTAAATTCCATGCACTTACTTACTTGTAATCTTTTCTTTTCTTTTGCTCTTTTTGGTTCATTTTTGTGAATGGTTGTAATTATCGTTGTTAAGAATAAATACGGTATTGTAAGTTAATATTTCTTTGCTCATTTCCTTTTCCCGTTATTTTCCATTGAACTCCGCCCAAACGTTACGCAAGCGCTCCGTTAGGCACCCTACCCTACCAAGGTAACGGTGTTTCCTAACCGCGACCGGTTGCGTTCGGTTTGGCCGGAGGCGAAAGCAAGAGACAAGAACGAACGGACAAGGGTAAATAAGCCGGATTCCACGAATACCGTGCTTAAATCCCCTAATCCACGTTGTTGCCGATTGCTCTAGCTTCAATTGGTCAAGACTCGGCTCAAAGGTTTTGAGTACGGATTTCTTTAGCTTACAATTTCTTATCTTTTTCTTAACAACTTTATACTTGCATATAATACCCATAGGTTAGTCTGAACAAACAAATACATATTCTTTATTGACTCGTCTAAAACTCGAACGGACATACAACCATCTCCCTGTGGATCGACCCGTGCTCAACCGGCTAGCCGCGAAGCGACACCGTCCTGATCGCGGTTATAACTTTAGAATTTTGAACATCCGACACGCCAAAAGCATGCGATGAAATGGCGCCGTTGCCGGGGAGACGATAGCGTATTTTCTTTCTTGTTATTCGGGTTAATATTCTTTTTGTATATATTTAAAAAAAAAATCTTTTTGTTATTTTTGATCATTTTTGTGGGCAAGAGTGCAAATTTTTGCTGATTTGCAAACTGCGATTGTGGGGAGCAAAGTGTACGTTCAAGGCTAAGGTGATTGCAAAGTACAGTGCCAAAGATCCGGGTAGTTTGACCCGCGCAAGCGAACTTTTTAAGCTTACCGGATTTGATTCAACGGGGGTTTCCTAACCCAAAAACTTAACGGTACGTACTTTACTAACACCTTCTTCTCAAATCCGACGCATCCAATATACTATTCTTTGCAGGATTCTTTGCAAGTTCGCTAGCAAACGCTAAAAATTGACTAACCTGTATTTGTTGCACTGCCGTGCTTAAACTAAAAAATGATTGTTTGATTCTTTATAGAATTTTTATTGAATTGCTCATTGCATACATTAATACGGACTTAAGGGCAAGCGAACCCCACAACATACGGTAAAGGATTTCATCACCTTTTCCGTGGCCCACAAATCACGAACTTGAGCATAACGTTTACCCGCACAAAATTTAAAAGAAACTAGACTTTAAGCCTTAAGGACTTCGCGCTCACTAGGAGAAGTTAACCGTGTTTAGAACCTCGCTTAACGGTACATTGTTTACGGAGTGTCTAGGAAAGTGTTAACGGTGAAATCGCCAAAAGAGAAAGGGTTATTTAATTAAGGAACATCGCGAAAGCGTTGGAAAACCTCCCCTTATCTCTGCACTTACCTGGCCTCGTGATCAGTGTATCTTGTGTTGGAGATAATGCCCTCAGAGTCAATTATTGGATCACAGGCACGTGATTGCGATGATTGAGGGAGGACCTATCCCGGTAAGACAGTCTTACTCGAGATGATAGTATGCTATCTGGTTTACCTTTATCATCGTGTACTGCTTTAGATGACCTGACAGGTCGCTATTGCACGTTGATAGAGCCCCTAGGATTCTTGCTTGACTGCCGGCAGTATGAGGGCGATCATATACGTGAGAGCTGGGGTCTACAAGCATATCCTTAAAAGGTCCCTAGTCGTGGGAGTTTCGAAACAGGGCATTGATTCTCCAGAGTAGACTAGTGTATACAGTCGAGACCCCGACGAGGGGCGGTGGCCGGTCTCACAAGCCACTGGTGTCAGTTGGATCACCTAAGATGTATACAGGTGCTCATTGTGTTATGAGTACACCGGACAGGACTCGCCGGGAACATGCTAGTTGGTCTTATACCTGACGTCAGATAGCAGTTCCCAGGTGACATGTGTACAGGTTAGTTCATCGACCTGGGGATCGTCATTTGTCTCGTGTGAGTTCCCACTGTACTTTGATTACTACCCTACCACGGCTCAAAGGAGTCGTGCAAACAGGTTTTAGTTGGGTACAGTCCCGATCCACATGGAGGCAGTGAGCGGATCTTCAGGGGTTCGTCTCTCCCGGTATTGGGGGTGAGGTCGCGCTGTGTCTAGGAGAGCCATTACACGAAGTCCTTGGCCAAGGCAGGAGATTTACTGGTAGGTATTCCAGTAGTATCTCAGGGTGTTCTGGGCTACACTCCGACACGACTTGTACCGCTTTTGGGGGTCTGACTTTTACCCACCCCCTAGGCCCGACATGCGATGCTCATAGACGAACGGACCGGACTGTACGGATATTGTCACTGACAGGCTCAGTAGGGTGTCAGGATGAGTTCGCTCATCGACGTCCCTTTTAGTCAATAGCTGGTGGCCCGTTACGTATTGGCTTATACCTCTGACGTGCTAGTGGTTAAATCCACAACCATAGTATTGACGAGTCTTTAGAGTCCACCACATTTTCAGTTACTCAGCTTTCGGGCGAAACGCTGTAGAGGCCGTATGGAGATATGGCAGGGTCCGATCAGATACGTGCGGTATTGCACGGATCAGGATCGGACGGTTTGTACTAGTGGCCGTATGGATATATGGCGGGGTTCGATCAGATACGTGCGGTATTGCACGGATCAGGATCGAACGGATATTACTGGCCGGCTTTGGTTTAAGCCGGATCCTAGTTTAGTACAGTGTAGATTTTGTCTCATTGCATTTGTATCCGGTCGGAATACAGATGCGGGTGTGTATGCACAGTATCGGGGTTTTCCTGTAATTTATTACGGGACCAGTTTTCTGGAGTTGCCAGTTTGCATTCCGTTCCGGCCGGTTTTCCTTTGTTCTTTCCCGGCCGGACTTTTCCGATGGAGGGGGTTATTTGCATTTGTGCAAATAACATTTGTGGAGGGGGTTTCTTGCAATTATATAGATTATGATAGCATCTTTGATTCCCTCCATCACTTGCATTAAATGAGATTAGAAAGGGTATGGTTTTGATGTGCTTATGTTATGGTTGATGTTTGTTTATGGTCACCTCTTCTCATCTCCTACACTCACCTCCCTCTTGCTTTTTGTTCACACTCCACCACCATTTCCCACAAGCAATTGGCCGGCCACATTTTGTAGAGAGGAGAGAAAATGAGAGCTTTGATTTTGGTGGTGTGGCAAATTTCATTCATCTCATTTTTGATACAAGGAAAAATGAAAGCACCATTTTTCATACCTTCATTCCTCCATCTTCAAATGGCAACCAATACTCCAAAGTGAGACATGCACTTCTACACTACATTCTACAGCACATCTTGAGCATGTCGACTTGCCAGCTTCATGCCCGAGTTGCCTCGGTATAGAGGCGGGAGCCCGTAAAAGATGCAGGCGACGTGGTGCCCTTCCGGCGAGGAGATGGAGACCGGACATTCCGCGAGAGATCGGGACGACGACGAGAAGACCGGAGGACTCGGATCACTCGGTATATCTCTTCCCGATCTTGTTAGTTAGCTAGAACTAGTTTAATGGCCCGATCCGGGGTTTAGTGCACGGTGGTGCCGCTTTGCTAAGTACGCAAAATTAAAATTTATCACCGTTTCCGCATTTGGCCGTCGGATTGACGGCCGGGGCGCCGCCGTGCACTTACAGTGGTATCAGAGCCTCGCCATTAACTTCGTCTAGCTTCGTTTGATGTGTTTTGCATTTCCGATCGACCAAAATTCCAAAACTTGCATTTTTCCTTCACATCAGTTTCTGTCGAAATTTTTTGAAGTCTAAAAATTTTTCAGGTTGTCTCAGAATGATGTGCAGGGAGTTCTAAGAACTCTGGGAAAATTCGAGACAATGATCCCTCAGCTCGAGCGCGGAACCGCTGCAAAACCCCCCTTGTTGACGCGGTTCCGCCGCAGGTTGGTGGGATCAATGCTTCGAAATTCTCCAGTGGGCTTCTGGGCTTATTTTATGGGTTTTGGAATATTAATATTGGGCCCAGATTTTCTGTGAGTGCTACAGTATTGCTTGGGGGCCCACTTGTTAATTTTTGATCGATCGGACATTCTAAACACATTTTTCACAGTATTTACATTATATCTGCGACCGTGAATGTCACTCGATCGGTAAATCCGGTCTAACTGCTATAGCCCGGTTAGACGGATTTGCGAACGTGACTTTCACGTTGATGTTCTGTGTTTTGCTGTGATGTTGCGGATCGGTCGTGGGGATAGCCTGGATGCAATGCTAGTACAGTTTTGTTGTATTATGTACATTTGATATTGCGGGGCGAGCGTCCGACATGTGGACTGCCGTCACTGCCTGTTTGTATTATTATTTTGGGGCACGGCCAGGTTACGGTCGATGTACCCGTTGTATGTATATTTTACTTTCTGTACTAGGATTGCCCCGCGGTGGGGTGCACGGATAGCCGGGTTCTGGAAGGCAACAAGCTCGCATCTCATGGCATTGGGACGGAGGGGGCTTCACTCCAGGATTGGCTGGCTATTCGCCGCACTCGTAGGGGGTATAGGATTTCATTGCACAGGCTATCCACACGACCAGGGGAACGTCGGGTTTCAGTTGTGGCTCTGTGAAACCCGGGGATCCCAGATATCTGTATTGTTCTGTGATGCTGTACATTTCTGTGATGTTGCATTTTATTCACGCCTTGAGCGAAATACTATATATTGGTATATATATTAGTAGATGTTGTATATGTTTTTCATCCACGCTAGTCCAGTCCCCGCTCTGCCGTTAGTTAGCTAACCTAACGGGTGATGACGGGACCCAGTGGCGAATGCGGATGGCATATACGTACGTCAGTATATTTTCGTTCTTTGTGGTGTGATCAATTGATGGGACTGCGTTGATTCGGATCAATGCAAGTTAAACAAACCTAATCTGATGTTGTTGGAACACTTTTCAAAAAGCTGTTATTGCAAGGACGTTCACTTTTGTTTTGCATTGTCGTATTCATTTGGAATATCCTGCTCCTCAGTCGACGAGGCAAGGGCCGAGATCCCTTCACCGGGAGTGACCCCTTGGACAGAAGTTTGCATCAGGGCATTAACTTCACTATAGCCGATTACTTTTGCTTTGCATTGTGGTATTCATTTGGAATATCCTGCTCCTCAGTCGACGAGGCAAGGGCCGAGATCCCTTCACCGGGAGTGACCCCTTGGACAGAAGTTTGCGTCAGGGCATTAACTTCACTATAGCCGATTACTTTTGCTTTGCATCGTGGTATTCATTTGGAATATCCTGCACCTCATTCTACGGGGAAAGAGCCGAGATCCCTTCACCGGGAGTGGCCTCTTTAGTAAAGGTTTTCGTCACTATATTTTCTAAAAAGCTATCCGTTCCTTCAACGATATCAAGTTCATTACGTTAAAGGTTTTCGTCAGAAACCATTCGTAGCCCTCCGTCGTTTCATATGGGTAGTCAATAGTATTCAAGCTGTGTATGTTGGCCAAAGTCAAGGCACAGTGATTGGTAGCTATTGGGTATTCATATGCAGTATAGATAGATGCGTTGGTTTGGGACAGTCGTACTACCATTTTGGCCAAAGTCAAGGGTACGTACGGGTGGATTCAAATTAACCTGGAGAATGATGGGTTGAACTTGACATGTGACTTATGATATGTTGGCCAAAGTCAAGGTCATAAGAGCATGGGGTAGAAATCACATCGGGAGTTTCAAAAGTACTGAAACTTACCAGATAAGCGCATACCTTCTGGAGTGTGATAGGGTGAGCGGATTCCGTCACGTTATCATGCGATGATAGTTGGATCCCGATTCCCACTGATGAGTTGGTTTACTCCTCGGGTGACCCCGACTAATTATTCTTTCAGGTTTGGAGGAGAATTTGAGGTACAGTGGGAGGTTTCCAGATTAGATAAATTGGTAACCATTCTGATCTAGGTTAGAGTGCACGCTGAGTGTTTCTTTTCTCTCTCTCTGACAGCGACCATTGACCCGACCCTAAGACTATGACTCAGAGACCAAGTTAACCGAACCTTCTTTACACTGGCTTTTGGATTGTCAGAGTTGCAGACCTCATTGCCACTCCTACTTTTACCCTTTTCTCCAGGACACCCCGTATTACTACGAACGTCCACTTCCATTGGACAAAACCATCGTATGGTTAGATACGAACTCGAAGGAATTCGAGGATGGTTTCCGGTTCTGGAGAAAAACGGATAAGGTTTATTCAGTTGTCTTTTCCTTTTTGCCTTCTCTCAAGTTACGAGTACTCCTTAGTTTAGGAGATAGTACACCTATTACGCAAATTGGATAGTCTTCTTCCAAACCATAGGCTGGTGCCGACCGGTAGGGAATGAAGAAAACCAATTAGCCTAAACGGTGTGCAGAAGGTATTAAGATTAAGACAAAGCAAGGGATTAGTAAGAGGGCAAAGTAAATTGCGACTGATATTCACGACCAAACCAAATATTTCTTCGCCAATCCTAAATCACCTTTGTATTTCTCCAGGACACTCCGTATCACTACGAAGATCCACAATTTATTGGATACTCCATCGTATGGTTATATACGAACTCGAAAGGAACTTGTTCCAGTTCGGGGATGGATTCTGGTCCAGGAGAAATAGGAATAAGGTTTATTCGGTTGTCTTTTATCTTCACCTTCTCTCGCATTGCGAGTGCTCCTAGGGTTAGGACAGTACACCCATTATGCTTATTGGATAGTCTTCTTCCAAACCATAGGCTGGTGCCGAACGGTAGGGAAGGAAGAAAACCAATTGGCCTAAAGGCGTGTGCAGGAGGTAATGACTAAAGACATATAAAGGGATTTGGAGAGGTGGCAAAGAATTATACGGTTATAGTTGTGAATCTGGATAATGGTAGAGGCATTACTAGGAATACCAGGATACCCCATCGAAACATTTCAATGTTTCAGTTCACTGTGTACTGTTAAAAGAAAACTGATTTCCCGATTAGATACTTACTCCAGGGTATGTATTTACCAGGTATGATTCTCACATCTGTATGGTTTTACAGATGATGAGTGGGAGTAAGTTATTGGGAATTGGGTGATCATCCTCATTATATCGGGATTCGTTGTAATCGGTGATATTTGAGGAAATCACCTGGGCTGTTTGCCCGTCGGCAAATATTTGGTTTTGAATATCCGCTGTTGTGCACCAATTTCAAATTGATATATCTGTACGTCTATTTTCATAGAGTGAGATATACCTTTTGATATTATGTCGATGCCATTTACCTATATCAGTGGATGGTTAGGTAAGGAGCATTAAACAGCGGTGTAATTCTTCTTAACCATAAGTACAGTATTCAACCTACGACACACAGTGAAAGAGTTGTTAGACTCGGCGGACTTATATAGAGTATTGTATGTTGTCCAGTGTCTATTAGGACAGAGGGGTTGGTCCTCAAACTATATTCTGTTTACTTTTAACTTCTCTAGTTCTTAGACATGTGTTTCGTAGAAACACAGGGTCTAAGTTTTGAGGAGTTATAGGTATTTGAATAGAGTAGAGAACCAAGTGTAGCAAGTATCGGGATTCTTCAAAGTGATCGAAGATGTAGATACTTGTGTATGGTATTCAGTTGATAGTAATGATAAAGAGAAATTGCTTCTCTTTCAGGTTACTCATAATTGGAAGCATTCCTAAGTTGAGTAACGTTGATCGGCCTCCTTCCATTTAGTTGACATGCACTGGAGATAGCTGCATGATTTGAATCTGGTTCAATTAAATCAGTGCCTCTGGTTCTATATTGGATATAGTACAGTTCATATCTTAACATTGTTAAGGTACGGGGAGTTGTCCGGCTTATGATTAAAACCAGACTCTGGATAACTCAAGGCACGTTTCTGTAATGGCTGTTTGTGGGTTGACCCAGGCTATGACGAGGGTTGATTTTCTACCATAAGAAAGATCAATAGTGATATTGTTCTTGACTCGCCACAGTTTTAATAAAAATGGATTTTTTCAAAAACAGTAGTGGGAGTATGGTAGAACTGGAAGTGATTCCAGAACCGCAAACGATTACTGAAGATTTGATAAGGAACCTAAAGATTCAATCTGATTTGACATTCCATTGGCCACTCCGCAGATAAGGTGGGTAACTTCAGGCACCCGAGAGGTACTCCGGTAGCCTCAAGGACGGTGACAGGGAAGTTCTTGTTTACCCACACTTGCCATTGTTGTTGTTCCAGGCTGCGAGACCCGGCAGGAGGATGAATATAGCGTCGTTCTAAACTAGCTTTAGAAGTGCACGTCTATATGACTCTGCCAGAGGGTTGTCGTAGTCAGTGGGAGCAGCGGAAGCATTGGTGGATATCAGGCTTATGTCTATTTATAGACTAAAGCAGATATAGCGGAGATAGATCATCTATTTCTGATGTGACAGTCATGGGTTTGATGTTATCAGGATAAGGGATGGATCTGTTGAGAAGGTAGTAGGGTGTGATATCCGGGTTTTGGATGACATACACAAAATAGGAAGTGACATTCCTATACTATGATCGGTTATACTTTGGTCGTCACACAGTGGTTTCTCCACAAGGGACTTGGACACAATATCAGACATACTGGTTACTAGATCTATGGTTTTAGATCTAGATTTGGGTGGTTTCCCAATCAGGGTACTTTGACAGCATTCTAAGAGTATTTAGAATGGACGACTCCTGGCACGGTAGTGTACCTGCAGGTAATGGAGTCACCCTCTCTAAAGGTGTCTTATAGACTAAAGTAGAGAGGGATGTGCATGATTGGCAGATCACTTGCGGAGGCAATTGAGTCAATCATGAGATATCAAGTACCACACCAGATATTGTTCTTGCACTAGATGCAATAAGTTGACATTGATCCAATCCTGGAGAAACAATCGAAAGCAGTTTTAGAACATAAGTAAATGTTCTAAGGGATATGATAACGACAGCCTCATTAAGGAAACAGTTATCATTCCAGGCTTCCAAGGTGACATGGTCGACAAGGAGCTTGTCAGAGTTATCGTTTTCCTTCTGACGAGGTGCAGTATTTTGGACAGGTGGTCCAAGGCAATACTGAGGGTGGCATGGCGCAGGATACTGATTAAGTTCAGTTGACGATACAGTCTAAGAAGTTTGGATTTGGAGTTCATTTATGAGCTCGGTCCCATCAGACATCCAGACACTCTAAGACAGGTATTGCTCATTTTGGGAGATGGCTTTCTCCGCGAACTTGAGATATAGAGAGACATAGAAAGAAACATCTAGGCGGATCCACTCACTAAGGCTATTCCTCGAACGCAAGAGTTTCGCAAACAGGCTTTATGAGACTAACTAGTAGAGGAGTTGGGTGTTCGGTATCACACGGGCTGTGAGTATGCGACATCGCAATAATTAGCCTTGAGTGCTAGTGGGAGATTGTTGGAGATAATGCCCTCAGAGTCAATTATTGGATCACAGGCATGTGATTGCGATGATTGAGGGATGACCTATCCCGGTAAGACAGTCTTACTCGAGATGATAGTATGCTATCTGGTTTACCTTTATCATCGTGTACTGCTTTAGGTGACCTGACAGGTCGCTATTGCACGTTGATAGAGCCCCTGGGATTCTTGCTTGACTGCCGGCAGTATGAGGGCGATCATATACGTGAGATCTGGGGTCTACAAGCATATCCTTAAAAGGTCCCTAGTCGTGGGAGTTTCGAGACAGGGCATCGATTCTCCAGAGTAGACTAGTGTATACAGTCGAGACCCCGACGAGGGGCGGTGGCCGGTCT
This sequence comes from Agapanthus africanus, assembly GCA_030015575.1. Taxonomy (NCBI): domain Eukaryota; kingdom Viridiplantae; phylum Streptophyta; class Magnoliopsida; order Asparagales; family Amaryllidaceae; genus Agapanthus; species Agapanthus africanus. Next base: position 113,947,413 of record CM057347.1, read on the forward strand.
CACAAGCCACTGGTGTCAGTTGGATCACCTAAGATGTATACAGGTGCTCATTGGGTTATGAGTACACCGGACAGGACTCGCCGGGAACATGCTAGTTGGTCTTATACCTGACGTCAGATAGCAGTTCCCAGGTGACATGTGTACAGGTTAGTTCATCGACCTGGGGATCGTCATTTGTCTCGTGTGAGTTCCCACTGTACTTTGATTACTACCCTACCACGGCTCAAAGGAGTCGTGCAAACAGGTTTTAGTTGGGTACAGTCCCGATCCACATGGAGGCAGTGAGCGGATCTTCAGGGGTTCGTCTCTCCCGGTATTGGGGGTGAGGTCGCGCTGTGTCTAGGAGAGACATTACACGAAGTCCTTGGCCAAGGCAGGAGATTTACTGGTAGGTATTCCAGTAGTATCTCAGGATGTTCTGGGCTACACTCCGACACGACTTGTACCGCTTTTGGGGGTCTGACTTTTACCCACCCCCTAGGCCCGACATGCGATGCTCATAGACGAACGGACCGGACTGTACGGATATTGTCACTGACAGGCTCAGTAGGGTGTCAGGATGAGTTCGCTCATCGACGTCCCTTTTAGTCAATAGCTGGTGGCCCGTTACGTATTGGCTTATACCTCTGACGTGCTAGTGGTTAAATCCACAGCCATAGTATTGACGATTCTTTAGAGTCCACCACATTTTCAGTTACTCGGCTTTCGGGCGAAACGCTGTAGAGGCCGTATGGAGATATGGCAGGGTCCGATCAGATACGTGCGGTATTGCACGGATCAGGATCGGACGGTTTGTACTAGTGGCCGTATGGATATATGGCGGGGTTCGATCAGATACGTGCGGTATTGTACGGATCAGGATCGAACGGATATTACTAGCCGGCTTTGGTTTAAGCCGGATCCTAGTTTAGTACAGTGTAGATTTTGTCTCATTGCATTTGTATCCGGTCGGAATACAGATGCGGGTGTGTATGCACAGTATCGAGGTTTTCCTGTAATTTATTACGGGACCAGTTTTCTGGAGTTGCCAGTTTGCATTCCGTTCCGGCCGGTTTTCCTTTGTTCTTTCCCGGCCGGACTTTTCCGATGGAGGGGGTTATTTGCATTTGTGCAAATAACATTTGTGGAGGGGGTTTCTTGCAATTATATAGATTATGATAGCATCTTTGATTCCCTCCATCACTTGCATTAAATGAGATTAGAAAGGGTATGGTTTTGATGTGCTTATGTTATGGTTGATGTTTGTTTATGGTCACCTCTTCTCATCTCCTACACTCACCTCCCTCTAGCTTTTTGTTCACACTCCACCACCATTTCCCACAAGCAATTGGCCGGCCACATTTTGTAGAGAGGAGAGAAAATGAGAGCTTTGATTTTGGTGGTGTGGCAAATTTCATTCATCTCATTTTTGATACAAGGAAAAATCAAAGCACCATTTTTCATACCTTCATTCCTCCATCTTCAAATGGCAACCAGTACCCCAAAGTGAGACATGCACTTCTACACTACATTCTACAGCACATCTTGGGCATGTCGACTTGCCAGCTTCATGCCCGAGTTGCCTCGGTATAGAGGCGGGAGCCCGTAAAAAATGCAGGCGACGTGGTGCCCTTCCGGCGAGGAGATGGAGACCGGACATTCCGCGAGAGATCGGGACGACGACGAGAAGACCGGAGGACTCGGATCACTCGGTATATCTCTTCCCTATCTTGTTAGTTAGCTAGAACTAGTTTAATGGCCCGATCCGGGGTTTAGTGCGCGGTGGTGCCGCTTTGCTAAGTACGCAAAATTAAAGTTTATCACCGTTTCCGCATTTGGTCGTCGGATTGACGGCCGGGGCGCCGCCGTGCACTTACATCTTGAGCCCGTTTCTCGACACAGTTTTACTTCGACAATCAAGTTCTGGAGCAGGTTTAGTTGACCTAGGTGAACCCTAGAATGATTAGGTGTGTGGTATTTTTGTGTCGTGATTGTTTTTGTCCAGATTCTTTTTGTGTGTATATTTCATTCTTTTGTTAAAAACAAAAAAAATCACATTCTTTTTCCCCTCCTTTTCTGTGCCTTTCTTTCTTTCTCTCTTCATATCATGGGTACCCCACCTCGTAAAACTCTTGCCGAACTTTGGTACCCACAACCAGACATTACTTCTTACGGTTCTTGCTTTGGCCGAACGTCGAACGATCCCTCCGTGCCCAAAATCTCTTTGAAAGATCGGATAGACGCGTCTAGGACAAACACTTGCCCTCCGCAATCCACTTTGTATCAACCTTTTCAACATCCCCCACTCTCTTATGTTGATACCCCTTTTGCAAGTCGTCCTTTGTCCGTCGCTGAACATATTGAACAATCATGTCGCCGATCTTTCACTCCTTTCACCACTTCAAATTCTTGGGATCAACAATTCCATTCACCTTCGTATCCAAATGTTGATCCTACCCCTGTCCAGCCATTCAATTCCTACCAGTCCTACCCAACTTTTGCGCCTTCCCCTGACATTGCTTCTGAACCGCCATTTGGGAGTTTTCAGTATCCAAACAACTTTGAATCTTTTACTAAAACCCCTTCACAACCCATGTCTAATCTGGAACAGTCTTTGGAAGACTTTAGGGTAGCGTCGTACCAACAGATGATGGATTTGAATGCGTCCATGGCCGCCCTCATACAACCTAGTGATCCTGCAGCTAGTTTTCAACCAGCTCCTAATTTTCCAATGTATGATGAGGCGGTTGGACAGATTGAGAATTTGAGTGGAGAGAGTGAGCTGTACCCCCTTCCAAATCAAACCTACCCGTTTCAAATTGAATCCCACAACTCCTGTGTTGAAAGTCTATCAAGTGTCCCAACTAAATTATCAATTAAAGATAGAATGTTTGATGAGTTGTGCGACTTTGCAGTGTTTGATTTACCCGATTGTGAAGGGACCTTGCCAAGTGAAACCACACCCAATCCTTTTGACCTCTACACCTCTATCTTAGAACCAGAATCGAATGAAATCCATGCTTTTGATGAGGTGTCTGAGAATTTTGATTTTCACTTGATTGAGGATATTGACGCTGGGAATATTTTGGATGATGAACCCATAGATTTGGCAGAGTTTTTCTCTCCAATTCATCATCCCGAGTCATTAACTGTTTTTCCCGAACCCTATATGCGTCTTGATTTTGATGAAATTTGCATGGATAAGCTGAATCTTGAGGAAACTTTTGAGGATATTTTTGAGGATGAACCAGTTTTAATTGATGAGTCGGATTTTCCAATTCATCCTGTTCCTTTCATTGACTATGTACACCCTCCGGAACCTTTAACCGATAACCATCCTCAATCACCTACCTCCATCCTTTCTATCGTTCCGACCTTGCATGAAACCGTCTCACTTTCATTTCATATGTCTGGTTTACCGAGTTCGGCGTACCCATGGTTTCTCACGAATCTTGAGGGATTTGACCCCATTTCTCAATGGGTTAATAGATTAGCACAAACGCTTCTTACACATCAATCATCATAAATTGTGCTAATCTATTCACTGCATTTCCACCCTCAAGTTCGTTTTCCACTTCCTTCTCCCTTCCGCCATTCTTCTTCTCATATACCGAGACCGTATCCCGCTTCTATCTCTATACGGTCTCGCGTATTCTCCATTTCTTTCCTCTTCACCTTCTTTCACCAACCCGCATCTTACAGAGATAGAATTTTTGAATGGTTGGTGTTAACTTTTGGCCTTTGTAAGGCCTTGTATAGCTTGATACTATTCTCTTTCCCCCCTAATCCTGAACTTCAATGCTTAACAGTGGAAACACTGTTTTACTTAAGTTTGGGGGGGACTTCTTTTTTGTATATATTTTTTGTTTTCCTTTTTGTTTTGTATATAATTTGTTTCTAGGGAGCGCCGACAATTTTGACCCTTTTGGTGTAGCCTGACAGTGAGGGCACTGTCAAGTTTAAGTTTGGGGGTGTGCTCGGTAAGCTTTCTTCCTTCGCATTCATTTGTATATTTTGCATTTGCATACCTTATTAAAAACCCACAAAAATTGAAAATTTTCCAAAAAATATAAAAACTTTGTCGTCAAGTTAGCTAATAGGGTAACTTAGATTTTTATTCAGAAAGTTTAGTTGATATGTTAGAAATAACTAAATTCTAGACTTAGGAATTGAAAATCCTTAAAATAACCCTCATTCTGTCTAACTTTGGTATGTATACGTCCTTACAGTTTTTTGAGTTCAGTTCTTGAGTTAAGTCAAGATGAAGGGAAAGTATTGAAGCTTTACTGGAGGATAAATCTGAAAAATAGTTTCTTTTCTTGAGTTCAAATTTAGAAAGTATATATCCTACAAACTGCACTTACACGCACCTTAAAACTTGGTATAGTAGAGGATACGTAGAAATACTCTTGCCTGAAAGCCTAGTATGAAAGAAAAAACGGTATTTAAAGCTAAACACCAAAAGAGCATATTGAAAAATATATCCGGTCTTGAAAAAGAAAAAGAAAAAGAAAAAATAGAATAAAGTCAAGACCTGGAAACTGCTATTTACGCTTTAAAGTTCACACATTCAGTAATCGGTCGTTAGTGCCTCAAGAAGCATTAATAGTCGCACGAAAGGTGTGTGAGCAAATCCGTCCATCCTTAATGAAAAGAAGTAGTATTAGGTATTAGGGCAAGGGTATTATAGCTTGAATTGAATTCTTGAGTGTAGGGGTGCAAATATACATACACGTAGGGGTATACAATCGATGTTTGGATAAAAGATAGAAATAAAGAATAAGACTTGTGTTTTCTGTAAAGTTGATAAAAATCCCTGATTTAAGGCCGCACTTTAGAAGGAAAACTCAGGAGATCCAAGGTTAAATAGATAAGAGGTGTGAAAAATAAGGGTTGGATATTTCTAACTTAGGATGATAGAATTTCTAACGTAAATACTAAACTGTAGGAGTAGAATCGACGTTAACTTATGACACTAGCTTGACGGGATTTTGTGGGTGTAATCCGCTGAAAACCCTCAGAAGACAACACTCCTCCTACTAGGGACACCTAGAGGTTTAACGACTTGTTGCACGTGCTCAGTGCAATCGCGTTCCCTGCGAAAGTGCGGTTAGGATTTTATTTTTGTGAATAATTGGTTTTGCTCGGGACGAGCAAAAGTTAAGTTTGGGAGTATTTGTTCATACCAGAATATTGCATTTTATACCGCCCATTCTTATGCTCGTGTGTTTATAGGTAGGTGCTTTTAATCCGTGTTTGTTACATATTTACAAATTACAGGTTTCCAGTCCAAATATTGCAAATCAAGACAATCTCCACAGTTACGCCAAAAGCAGAACATCTGTTGACAGCAGATAAAAGCCGGGTTCCGGTCATCCGTATCCGTCCAGTGTCGAGTACCAGTTCCAGAGACAAGACATATGACAGTGGTCATTCGTGTCTCGGACAAGCACAGAGCACGAGGGGGGCAGCACAAGAATCAATGGGTGCGCGGAGCTCGAGGGAGATAGAAATCAAAAGTAAAGAAAATAATGCAATCTTGGACTAAGAAATCTGAAGATATTCTGGAAGATTTTGTGCAGTTTGAAGTTTTCAAACACGAGGAAAAAGGAAACCAGGGCAGCCAAGAAAAGCACTTGACCCAACTCCCCTAAATGGTCGCGGAACCGCGGCCTAAGCAGGCTTAGGCCGCAGAACCGCGGCCATTATGGCTCCTCTCTCTGTAAATCTTTGGGGGCAGTTTTGGCATTTCATATGGGATCAGAATTTGGCCCTAGGGTTTCAGCACATAGCCTATAAATACTCCGGATCTGAGCCAAGCCAAGGAGCACTTTCTTAGTCCATTCTTTAGCCTCTTTTTGTTAGGTAGTTTAGTCTTCTTCTTCTTCTTCTTCATTCTTTCCTTCATGAAAATTGTAGTGAGAGCTTTTGGAGTGGATGATGAAATGAAGATGAGGGTTTTTGTATCATTCTTTTGTTTTAGCTTCCCCTTGAGATCCTTGCTTTCTCTTGATCTTTCAACCTCTTCATTGAGCTTGAAAGTTTAAGGGTTTGTTATTGATTTCAAGGGTTGTATTTTCTTATGGAATTAGTGCTTCATTTCACTTGAGTTCTTTACCCTTCTCTTGATCTTGCAACCTCTTGATTGAGCTTGCAAATTTTAGGGATGGCTATTGATCCCATACTTGTCTTGAGTTCTAGTTTCTAGTTCTCTTACTTGCTTTACATTCATGCTTTACTTTCTTGCACTTAAATTCCATGCACTTACTTACTTGTAATCTTTTCTTTTCTTTTGCTCTTTTTGGTTCGTTTTTGTGAATGGTTGTAATTATCGTTGTTAAGAATAAATATGGTATTGTAAGTTAATATTTCTTTGCTCATTTCCTTTTCCCGTTATTTTCCATTGAACTCCACCCAAACGTTACGCAAGCGCTCCGTTAGGCACCCTACCCTACCAAGGTAACGGTGATTCCTAACCGCGACCGGTTGCGTTCGGTTTGGCCGGAGGCGAAAGCAAAAGACAAGAACGGACGGACAAGGGTAAATAAGCCGGATTCCACGAATACCGTGCTTAAATCCCCTAATCCACGTTGTTGCCGATTGCTCTAGCTTCAATTGGTCAAGACTCGGCTCAAAGGTTTTGAGTACGGATTTCTTTAGCTTACAATTTCTTATCTTTTTCTTATCAACTTTATACTTGCATATAATACACATAGGTTAGTCTGAACAAACATATACATATTCTTTATTGACTCGTCTAAAACTCGAACGGACATACAACCATCTCCCTGTGGATCGACCCGTGCTCAATCGGCCCGTCCACTTTTACTTAATCGTTTTCGCGAGGCACAGCCCCCCGATGCTCATTTGTCAGAAATTCTTGAGCATATTCGGCTGGGTAAAGATTCGGAGTCCTTGATTTGTGACCAGGGTGTGCTACATTTAGGGACGTGTTTGTGTGTACCTGATACTGATGGGTAGAGACGCAAAATCCTAGAGCAGGCACATCAGTCAGCTTTCTGTGTTCATTCAAATTCCACCAATATGTGACGTGACTTGTGAGATAGTTACGGGTGGGCAGGGATGAAGAGTGAAGTTTCAGATTTCGTTTCAAGGTGTCTGTCTTGTTGTGAGCTAAGGTTGAGCATTTGAGACCGGCTGGAGAGTTGCAACCTTTAACCGTTCCGGAGTGGGAATGGGAGCAGATCTCCATGAATTTCGTTGTGGTGTTTACCTAGGGCTAGACAAGGTGTGACTCCATTTGGGTGTTTGTTGTCCGGTTATGCTCGGTTTGCTCAGTTGTTCTTCGTTAAGTTTGTGCGTTGCACGAAGTTCCTTCATGTGTTGTATCTAATAGAGGCACTCTGTTCGCTTGCCGTCTTTGGCAAAAGCTTTAGGAAGCCTTGGGTATTGGTTGAGCTTTAGCTCCGCTTTTCCATCCTCAGGACGATGGTTGATGAGAGCGGGCTATACAGACTCTGGAGGATATGCTTGTGCGTGCATACTAATTGTTGTTGGCAGTTGGGATCATCACTTGCCATTCTTAGGGTTCTCCTTCGATAGCTGTTATCAGGAGACATTCCAATTGGCAACCTTTTGGCCATGTGTGCTAGGTCGTGTCGATCGCCAGTCTGTTTTTATGACTCCGCGTGAGTAGGATTTTTGTACCCCAGCTAGTCTACAGACTTCAAAGATGATCCAGTTGGTTCAGGTCAGGATGAGAGTAGCCTAGCGCAGACAGAGGTCTTATGCCGACCATGGTGGTCGCAGACTTGAGTTCGCAGTGGGAGATCATGTATTCCTACGGACTTCCCGATGAATGACGTATTGAGTTTTGAGAAACTTAGTCCCAGGATTATAGGTTCTTTTGAGATCCTTAAAGCGAGTTAGTTCCGTTGCCTATTGTCACGCCCCGCTACCCAGAGTACGCTAAAATAGGCACGTGACAGAGCCAACCATGCTACCTGTGGATAGGAAATATCCATCCACAGTCACATTACGGCTGTAGAGATATCAAGAACAATAATAATAACTATCTAATACATGTCCATGAGACAGAATAACGAGTCAAGAATAAAATAATGCGGAAGCAAAAGATCCAATACAAGAATAAACTGGAATGTACGTCCCATAATGCGGGCTCACATCAGGAATGAAAATGCATAAATAAAACCAAAATACTAACAGGTCCTCACTGCTCGGCCTGCTGACTGAAATACTCCTGCTCGGCCTGCAGCAAAGGTAAAGAATCTGGGCCATGCAAACCCCAGACGTCAGTGCGTCATAATATCAAGCAATAATATAAACAGGGGGTAGCAAGACATGCAGGTATGAGTATGAACGTTAAAACAGGTATAACAGTAATATAAATAAGGACAGTGAAGGGTAAGGCACAGGTGATGTGCAGTGAGTAATCTAAACTGGTCTACTGGGTTAACTACTCTCAAGTCCTTTGAATCAATTTGATGAATCATCGATGTAACTCAATAGTATCCCGTGCATGCCCAGGACCACGATCAAGATTCTCGGGCTGAATCCGAGACGTGCCGCTAGGCAGTAAAAGGTAGTATATAACGATGAATGATGTCAGCGGCATCATCCCGGGGCTGGCCTAGCCTGTAAGACTGATCAGTAAAGGCATCGAACTGTCGAGTTACAAGTTAGGTTTCATCATTGATTTCCCCATACCCCCAGGTTATGTGTTCAAGTCAGGTATTGATAAATCTGGAGCTAATGCCAACACAGGATCAAGCAGGTACAGGTTTGTCTGAATAGACATCAGGAAATGTCCGTAGGGACAACAGGTCAAGATTGTCGGCATTAGTAACAAGATTAGGTAACATGTCAAGCTGTGGTACATCAGGTCATGTCAGGTAGTGTACATGTATCAGGTCAGGTCAAGTAGTGCACATGTATCGAGTCGTGTCAAGCAGTAGTGTATCAAGTCATGTCAGGAGGGTGCACAAGTATCACGTGGGTGCTCATAATCAAACTGTAATAAGCATGGGTACACAAAATCAAGTATGGAGTACTAATGTAACAATAAAATGGAATAATATGATATGTTATGCAAATAGATATAAATTCAAAGATATGGATGCATAATTATCGATTAGAGTTACAATTATAGTTCCAATACTAATTAGGATGCACTTTATTAAACATGGAGTGTTAATATCACAGTGTTATGTATTAATATGATCTATGGATGCAGTTATGTGAGATGGATGCAAACGGGTATCCGAAAAGTTATAAAACTATAAAAATGGTCATGTGGGATGTACAATTAAGCACTATGTGATATAAATATTGATATGGATGCAGTAGAATGTAATCTAGTATGTAACAAGATTAGTTTCCAAGATCTAGATTTAAAATGATATAAACGGATGCAAACGGAACATCGACATGCTATAAAACTAAACATGGGGTACTAGATTTAAACTATAGGTATAATATTTAATTAAATAAATATATAATGAGTTATATAGCATGTAGCAAGATTAACTTGCCTCGACGAATCAAGAAACGGATGTGTACGAAACGTCTCACGTCGGCGAAATGTCACGACACACGCACGGTACACGGAACTGTTCCAAACAACGCACAAAGGTGACCACACAAGTCAGGTATGACGTCTGGATCGTCGGGATCGTCGATGTCACGTCCGGCTCCGGCGAACTACTGTAGACAGAAATAGTTTTGAGAAAGGAAAGAAAGAAAAGAAGAAAGAAAGAAAGAAAGGAAAGAGGAAGAAGAGATTGAGAAGAAGAAGAAGCTCACTGGGTTGCAGAGAGGAGTCGTGAGGGTGTCGACGAGGTCGACGGAGCTCCGACGAGGCGATCTACAGAAGACAGAGAACTATTATTTTTAAAAACAGAATGAAAGGAAAGAAAAGAAAGAAGGAGGAAAGAAGGGGAAAGAGAATGAAGGGAGTGGCTCACTGGGTTGTACTGGATTCAGGGAACGAGGGGGTGATGACGAGATCAACTGCCGTGATCTTCACCGGCGGTGTAGCGGTGCAGGGGGGTGCTCGGGTTTGGGTTTCAGGGTGTGCAGGGCTCGAGGAAAAAGATAGGAGGTGGAGGTAGTGATGAGGGTGAGGAGGCGGCGATGAGACGGCGACGGCGATGACGACGAAGTAGGCGAGGGGCGACGGCTAGGGTTGGTTGGTTTCTCGCGTTTGAAAAAGGAAATGGGGAGAGAGGAAGAAGGAATAAATAAATTATATAGGGAGAGAGAGAGAGATAAAGAAAGAAAGGAGAGAGAGAGAGAATCTGAGAGAGAGAGGAGAGAGACAGAGAAAGCGAGAGGAAAGAGAGAGAATCTGAGAGAGGAGAGAGCGACATCGAGAGGAGAGAGAGAGATGATGAATAGTGAGGAGATATAAAATTGGAAGTATGTGGGGGGAGAGAGAAAGGGATCTGCGGGTGAGATAGAGAGAGAGAGAAAGAAAGAAAGAGAGAGGGAAATGGGGGCTACGGCCAGAGGAGGAGAGAGCTGTATTAGTTAGGAATTAAAATTTTAAATTTTAAAAAGATTTTTTTGTTTGTTAAAAGAAATCTTATAAACTGTTAAAAATATTCGAACTAAATTTTAAAATTTTAAATAAATTGAATTTTGGCGGGATACAAAAATATTTCAAAACGTGTCCGGGTCGGGTCTAAAATTTCAGTTTTAAAATACGAAAAATATATGCGACTTCCAAATTTCAAAACGAATGCTCAGGTAACGAAAATGTATACCCCCAAGAACGGATGCACGTACGTGCGCGTAGCTATCCAAACACGTCCATTTCACTGAACAGGGCGAGAACAAGATGCGCGGACGCTACCACGGGGTTAGGGGTATCATGCAGGCTATGAAATGCAATTTTAAATTATTTTCTGTGACTTAAAATGTTATATAGTAAAAGGTGCAATGCCAGATAAAAATGCCAGTATGCAGTATACATGAGACGCACGTGTCTATGTAACAAGTCAAGGTAATTCATAAATATGAATCAAACAGATTCAAGCAAGCAGGTCGGGTCGAATGCAATGTAATATACCAATCGCACCCAAAACACGATAAATCAAGAAAATACCATAGATAAGTAAATACGGGAACTGGAATTGGTATAAATGAACTAGGTTGTTACATTATACCCAACTACAAAAAGAATTTCGTCCTCGAAATTCCAAGAACAAGAAAGGATAAACAAACAAGAAACTACAAGAATAGATGTGAAAAATTCTGCCGGATTTCATCTTCTTATTCCCAAGTTGATTCTCCATGTAAGCGATTTCCACAAGAAATAACTACAAGAGGGATAACTTTGTTCTTAAGAACCTTTTCTCTTCGATCCACAATGACATCGGTCGTTCCTCAAAGGTTAAATCTTCTCGTACAGTCAGCTCCGAATGATCTAGCATGTGTGTTTCATCTCGAACATATTTACGGAGTTGAGATACGTGAAACACGTCATGAACATTCTCCAAGGATTGCGGTAAAGCCAATCGATACGCCACTTCTCCAACACGCTCCAAAATCTCGAAAGGCCCAATGAATCGAGGACTAAGCTTGCCTTGACTTCCAAAACGAATAACTCCTCCAGTCGGTGATATCTTCAAGAACACCAAATCACCAACCGCGAACTCTAGAGGTCTTCTCGATATATCTGCCCAACTCTTCTATCGGTCTTGTGCTGCTTTCATATGATTCCGGATAGTGTTGACTTTCTTTACTGTCTGTACGATCAAATCCGGTCCCAACAATCTTCGTTCTCCAATATCGTCCCAACAAACAGGTGAACGACACCTGCGACCATACAACGCTTCAAATGGAGCCATCTGAATAGTCGCCTGAAAACTGTTATTGTAAGAAAACTCCACCAAATATAGATGATCCTCCCATGAACCCTTGAAGTCTAACATGCAAGCTCTCAACATGTCTTCAAGAGTTTGGATCGTTCTCTCCGACTGGCTATCTGTCTGAGGATGATAAGCTGTGCTAAACTTCAATCGAGTCCCCAAACTTTCCTGTAAGCTCCTCCAGAAGTGTGATAATAAATGGGTGTCTCGGTCGGACACAATGCTCACCGGTACTCCATGCAATCTTACAATCTCCTGCATGTACCGTTCTGCCAAAGCTTCCGTTGATTGACCAACTCGAAATGGTATGAAATGAGATGCCTTGGTTAATCGATCAACAACCACCCAAACTGCATTGTTGCCCTTTGAACTCCGCGGTAACGCCGTCATGAAATCCATGGTTATATGTTCCCACTTCCATTGAGGAATCGAAAGTGGTGGCAATAAACCAGCAATCCTTTGATGTTCAGCCTTAACTTGCTGACACACCAAGCACTTCGCTACAAAGCGGGCAATCTCCCGTTTCATGCCTTCCCATCAGAAATGCTGTCGTAGATCTCGGTACATCTTTGTGCCTCCTGGATGTACGGAATATGCGGAACTGTGCGTTTCTTTCATAACTTCTTCACAAATATCTCCCTTTGGTACACACAAACGGCTACCATACGGCAATGAATCATCTTCATGAATCAACAAGTCCGTTCGAAGTCCAGCTTCAACCTGTTCTCGAAACTTTTGCAATCTAGGGTCCTGCAACTGCGCTGCTTTAATATTCTCGATCAACGATGACTGTACTTGCAGCTGCATCAACTGTCCCGAAGAATGCAGTAGCACAATCTCCAAATCAAATCTTCGAAAGTCTTCAATAATTTCCTTCTGTGCAGTCAACATCTGAATTGCTGGCAACCGACTAAGCGCATCCAGCACAACATTAACTTTTCCCGGATGGTATTTAAGATCAAGATTGTAGTCAGCCATCAGCTCCAACCATCTACGCTGCCTCATATTAAGCTCCTTCTGTGTGAACACATACTTCAAGCTTTTGTGATCAGTGAAAACTTCGACCCTTTCGCCCAATAAGTAGTGTCTCCAAATCTTCAAAGCGAAAATCACAGCTGCTAGTTTCAAGTCATGAGTTGGGTAATTCTTCTCATGGGTCTTCAACTGTCTTGATGCGTAAGCTATAATCTTCCCATGCTGCATTAAAACACATCCCAATCCTTTCCCAGATGCGTCGCTGTGAATCACTAATCCTCCGGAACTGTCTGGTACGGTCAAAATACGAGCGGTTATCAATCTCTACTTCAACGCCTCAAACGCTGACGCATACTTAACCGTCCACACAAATGGTACTTCCTTGCGCGTAAGCTTGGTCAAAGGCCCAGCCAAACGAGCAAAATTCTCCATGAACCTTCTGTAATACCCGGCAAGTCCAAGAAAGCTTCTGATCTCAGCAACGTTCTTCGGAATCGGCCAATCTCGAACTGCTGCAATCTTTTCGGGATAAACAGCGATTCCATCTCCGGACACGACATGCCCCAAAAACTTCATTTCTTCAAGCCAAAACTCGCACTTGCTCATCTTTGCATACAATCTTTCTTGCCTCAATGTCTGCAGTGCGAGCTTCAAGTGTTCTGCATGCTCTTCAATGCTCTTTGAGTAGACCAGAATATCATCAATGAACACAACTATAAACTGGTCCAAGAATGGTGAAAAAATTCGGTTCATCAAGTCCATAAATATCGCCGGTGCATTCGTTACTCCGAATGGCATCACTAAATACTCGTAATGTCCATACCGAGTTCTGAACGCTGTTTTGCAAATATCTTCTGATTTAACTCGGACCTGATGATATCCGGATCGCAAATCCAGCTTCGAGAATACCCTTGCGCCACTAAGCTGCTCAAATAATTCACCAATGTGAGGGATCGGGTACTTGTTCTTAATAGTCACCCAATTTAATTCTCGATAATCGATGCACATCCTCCTTGTGCCATTTTTCTTCTTGACTAGAAGAACTGGAGCTCCCCAAGGTGAATTGCTGCTGCGAATCCAACCCTTCTCAAGTAATTCAGTAACCTGCTTCTTGACTTCTTCCAACTCCACTGGTGCCATTGGATAGTACACCTTTAAGACTGGCGCTGTACCAGGAACAAGATCAATCGCGAACTCTATGTCTCGTTTCAGCGGTAAACCTGATATGTCCTCGAACACGTCCATGAAATCTCGAACTACAGCTGGCGCATCTTCTTTATCAACTTCCATCGACGAAAGAATATTATTTGTCAGCCTAGCCCTAAACTCGACTGGCCCGACAGATCTGCTTCCACCAGTAAAGATAAACTCCGGATGTCCGGGAATCTGGAAAATTACTTTCTTTGCCCTACAATCAATGTGAGCGTGGAAAGTGCCGAGAAAATCCATTCCCAAGACGATTTCATAGCTGCCGGTATCAATCACCAAGAAATCTGCAAATAACTCCCGTCTGTAAACAACAACAGGACAATCCTTACATTCTCTACTAGATATGCTCTTCCCATTCCCAGTATGTATATCCCAGCAACTAAACAGGGTCGTGCAAGCAATCGAGTGTATAGCAATAAACTTGGACGACATAAAACAATGGGATGCACCCGAATTGAATAACGCTAATGCGGGAAAACTATGAACAAGTAGGATATCTGAAACAACTTCTCCTGAAGCCTAGCTTCCTCAGCCGTCAGGGTAAATGCTCGAGCTTGATTGGGTCCCTGAGTCAGCTGCTTCTGTCCCTGAAACTGATTCTGCGGTGGCCTCTGAACATCATCTTTCGTGCGAAGCTTTGATGGACAAACGTTGATAGTATAATCCGCCGATCCACAAACCAAACAGAGTCCCCGCATCCTTCGGCAATCTCTTTGCACATGTCCGGGTAAATTGCAGTAGTCACAAATCACGCTCCTTCTTTGATCAACGACAACAGGCTTCTTCATAGGTGTTACGTCACGTCGGTTCACCGGAATACCTCTGCATACATGCGCTCGGTTTGGTGCAAATGCCGGCTGCCGCACTGTAACTGCTTGCTGCTGCGTACTCCCAGTCTTCATAGATAAGCTCTGCTGCTCTCGGGCCGCTGTAAGTACTTGTGAGAAAGTGGTCAAACCCAGGGATATAATTTGCCTCTGGATGTCCACATCCAAACTGCGTATGAACCTTCGTGCCCTATCAGCTTCTTTGGCCACCAAAGGTCTAGCGAATCGACTGAGCCATGTTCACTCAGCCGCATGTACATCCACAGGTGCGCCGTTCTTCTTCAAACTGATAAACTTTTCTTCCATTTCCTCCCGTGCAGTCTGCGGGAAGAACTTCTCCAAGAAACTCTTCGAAAAATCCGCCCAACTGATCGGCTTGGGCAAGCAGGTCTCTTCCACAAGCCACCATTCATGGGCATAGTCCACCAACTGGATGCGTACCACATCCACTCTCTTATCTTCTGGAATCTGTGCCGCAACGAGCAAATTCTCCATATCAATCAGCCACTGCTCCGCTGGCAACGGCTCTTCCAGGATAATAAAGACGGACGGACCAAGTCTCCTGAAATCCGCCACGGTTCCCACACGATCAACTGGTCTGGCCACAACATTGTTTACGAACTGCTGGACGGTCCGCAAACCTTCCTGAAAAGCTTCAGCTTGCTGCTGGTTCAGCTCGGTCTGCCGCTTCTGGTTCTCCAGCATCTCACGGATTACTCCAAGCAAAGCGGCTTCGTCAACACGCCTCTGGTATGTTTTCAGATTCTTGTCTGCCATGTTTCTGAAATCAAAACACCGAAAGGATTAGTATGATAACAGATTCAAAATATAGATCAAGGATATGAATCAAGACTAGAACTCCAAGTTACTTAAATAGAGTACCGCATTATAACCATGCCGCGGTACATAGCTACAATCACATAACTCCACCCAAGTCGCCTAAGTTCTAGAGATAAACAATAGGAAACCAAGTTTCGAGTCGAGATGCAAAAGAGGTTTGCATATCGTCAAGGTAGAATCAGGAGGAAGTTAAGATTCAAAAATGGCAAGATGACAAAGTGGTAGGACATGTTCCTAGTTACGAGTATTCTGATTCGTGTATTGGGTCCAATACCCAACTACAAAAGAATCAAACCCGACTAACCTCGATCCTATGTCTCTGATACCAAACAAACCTTGTCACGCCCTGCTTCCCAGAGTATGCTAAGATAGGCACGTGACAGATCCAACCATGCTACCTGTGGATAGGAAATATCCTTCCATAATCACATTACGGCTGTAGAGATATCAAGAACAATAATAATAACTATCTAATACATGTCCATGAGCCAGAATAACGAGTCAAGAATAAAATAATGCGGAAGCAAAAGATCCAATACAAGAATAAACTGGAATGTACGTCCCATAATGCGGGCTCATATCAGGAATGAAAATGCATAAATAAAACCAAAATACTAACAGGTCCTCACTGCTCGGCCTGCTGACTGAAATACTCCTGCTCGGCCTGCAGCAAAGGTAAAGAATCTGGTCCATGCAAAACCCAGACGTCAGTGCATCATAATATCAAGCAATAATATAAACAGGGGGTAGCAAGACATGCAGGTATGAGTATGGACGGTAAAACAGGTATAACAGTAACATAAATAAGGACAGTGAAGGGTAAGGCACATGTGATGTGCAGTGAGTAATCTAAACTGGTCTACTAGGTTAACTACTCTCAAGTCCTTTGAAATCAATTTGATGAATCATCGATGTAACTCAATAGTATCCCGTGCATGCCCGGGACCACAGTCAAGATTCTCGGACTGAATCCGAGACGTGCCGCTAGGCAGTAAAAGGTAGTATGTAACGATAAATGATGTCAGCAGTATCATCCCAGGGCTGGCCTAGCCCGTAAGACTGATCAGTAAAGGCATCGAACTGTCGAGTTACAAGTCAGGTTTCATCATTGATTTCCCCATACCCCCAGGTTATGTGTTCAAGTCAGGTATTGACAAATCTGGAGCTAATGCCAACACAGGATAAAGCAAGTACAGGTTTGTCTGAATAGACATCAGGAAATGTCCGTAAGGACAACAGGTCAAGATTGTCTGCATTAGTAACAAGATCAGGTAGCATGTCAAGCTGTGGTACATCAGGTCATGTCAGGTAGTGTACATGTATCAGGTCAGGTCAAGTAGTGCACATGTATCGAGTCGTGTCAAGCGGTAGTGTATCAAGTCATGTCAGAGGGTGCACAAGTATCACGTGGGTGCTCATAATCAAACTGTAATAAGCATGGTTACACAAAATCAAGTATGGAGTACTAATGTAACAATAAAATGGAATAATGTGATATGGTATCCAAATAGATATAAATTCAAAGATATGGATGCAAAATTATCGATTAGAGTTACAATTATAGTTCCAATACTAATTAGGATGCACTTTATTAGACATGGAGTGTTAATATCACAGTGTTATGTATTAATATGATCTATGGATGCAGTTATATGAGATGGATGCAAACGGGTATCCGAAAAGTTATAAAACTATAAAAATAGTAATGTTGGATGTACAATTAAGCACTATGTAATATAAATATTGATATGGATGTAGTATAATTTAATCTAGTATGTAACAAGATTAGTTTCCATGATCTAGATTTAAACTGATATAAACGGATGCAAACGGAATATCGACATGTTATAAAACTAAACATGGGGTACTAGATTTAAACTACAGGTATAATATTTAATTAAATAAATATATAATGAGTTATATAGCATGTAGCAAGATTAACTTGCCTCGACGGATCAAGAAACGGATGTGTACGGAACGTCTCACGTCGGCGAAATGTCGCGACGCGCGCACAGTACACGGAACGGTTCCAAACAACGCGCAAAGGTGACCACACAAGTCAAGTACGACGTCTGGATCGTCGGGATCGTCGACGTCACGTCCGGCTCCGGCGAACTACTGTAGACAGAAAACAGTTTTGAGAAAGGAAAGAAAGAAAAGAAGAAAGAAAGAAAGAAAGGAAAGAGGAAGAAGAGATTGAGAAGAAGAGGAAGCTCACTGGGTTGCAGAGAGGAGTCGTGAGGATGTCGACGTGGTCGACGGAGCTCCGGCGAGGTGATCTACAGAAGACAGAGAACTATTATTTTTAAAAACAGAATGAAAGGAAAGAAAAGAAAGAAGGAGGAAAGAAGGGGAGAGAGAATGAAGGGAGTGGCTCACTGGGTTGTACTGGATTCAGGGAACGAAGGGGTGATGACTAGATCAACTCCGGTGATCTTCGCCGGCGGTGTAGAGGTGCAGGGGGTGCTCGGGTTTGGGTTTCAGGATGTGCAGGGCTCGGGGAAAAGGATAGGAGGTGGAGGTAGTGATGAGGGTGAGGAGGCAGCGACGAGACGGCAACGGCGACGACGACGAGGTAGGCGAGGGGCGACGGCTAGGGTTGGTTGGTTTCTCGCGGTTGAAAAAGGAAATGGGGAGAGAGGAAGAAGGAATAAATAAATTATATAGGGAGAGAGAGAGATAAAGAAAGAGAGGAGAGAGAGAGAGAGATAAAGAAAGAGAGGAGAGAGAGAGAGAGAGAGAATCTGAGAGAGGAGAGAAACAGAGAAAGCAAGAGGAGAGAGAGAATCTGAGAGAGGAGAGAAACAGAGAGAGAGCAAGATCGAGAGGAGAGAGAGAGAGATGAATAGTGAAGAGATATAAAATTGAAAGTATGTGGGGGGGAAAGAGAAAGGGATCTGCGGGTGAGATAGAGAGAGAGAAAGAGAGAAAGAAAGAAAAAGAGGGGGAAGTGGGGGCCACGGCCAGAGGAGGATAGAGCTGTATTAGTTAGGAATTTGGATTTTAAATTTTAAAAAGATTTTTTTAGTTTGTTAAAAGAAATCTTATAAACTGTTAAAAATATTTGAACTAAATTTTAAAATTTTAAATAAATTGAATTTTGGCGGGATACAAAAATATTTCAAAACGTGTCCGGGTCGGGTCTAAAATTTCAGTTTTAATATACGAAAAATATATGCGACTTCCAAATTTCAAAATGAATGCTTAGGTAACAAAAATGTATACCCCCAAGAACGGATGCACGTACGTGCGCGTAGCCATCCAAACGCGTCCATTTCACTGAATGAGATGAGAACAAGATGCGTGGATACTACCACGGGGTTTGGGGTATCATGCAGGCTATGAAATGCAATTTTAAATTATTTTCTGTGACTTAAAATGTTGTATGGTAAAAGGTGCAATACCAGATAAAAATGCCAGTATGCAGTATACATGAGATGCACATGTCTATATAACAAGTCAAGGTAATTCATAAATATGAATCAAACAGGTTCAAGCAAGCGGGTCGGGTCGAATGCAATGTAATATACCAATCACACCCAAAACACGATAAATCAAGAAAATACCATAGATAAGTAAATACGGGAACTGGAATTGGTATAAATGAACTAGGTTATTACACCTTTTATTTGGCACTTCCGCCTAGATTATTGAGTATTCACCCCGTTTTCCTTGTGTCAATACTTCGCAAATACCTTCATGACCTTTCTCACATGATTCAGCACCAGACCATTTAATTGGGACGCGATCTTTTCGTTCTCCGGCAGCCAATTATGTTAGTGGTTCGGCAGGTGGAGAAACTTCGGTCAAGGGTCTTGCCATCTATGGAGGGTTTTCTTGGGCATAGCCGTATAGTGAGGTGATCACTTGGAAGGCTGCAAGCGAGATTTGTGAGTTTTGCACTCATCTCTTTAAGAGTATGCATAGTAAGAATTTTTAATTCGGGGAGGAATTTTTATAGGGGGGAGATTGTAACGCCTTAGATTTCGATTAGTGTTAATTTAGACGTTAATGCAGGTTTTTGGTAAAAAGTTTACCAATTTGGGATCCTCACGTTTTATAACATTTAATTAATAATTTATTATTATTTGTTATGGCATGCACACACATGTGCATGTTTATGTGAGGGGGTGTTTGTGTTATCTAGATTAGTGACCATGACAATTTAACCCTAATCCAATCCTTACTTTAACCCTTAACCTAAATCTTTAGATATTTGTTGTGAGAAGAGAGATATTTCTTTAGGTTTTGTTTGTGAGAAGAGGTGGCATGTGAGTCATGCTTGCATTAATGTGAGAATTAATGCAAGGGTGCACTCACCTTAATCTCACTTCACTCTCTTTCTTTATCATTTCTTTCACTCTCATTCTCTCTCACTCTATCTCTTTCTCATACTTCTCATCTCCCTCATTTCCTCAACTGAACTTTTGGCCATTCCTTCACAAATTTTCATTAATCCATTACAAACTTCACAAATTCTCACCAAAATCACTTCTTTTGTCTTGTTTTGCCTCTTGAATGTCTTGGAGCTTGGAAAGCTAGGATCTTTAAGCTTGTGCGAGTAGGTAATGATCCCTATCTATTCTTTTTGTTGTTATAGTGTTGTGTAGTCTTGTAGTTTCTGTTTTGATC
The DNA here is from genome assembly GCA_030015575.1 of Agapanthus africanus. Lineage (NCBI taxonomy): Eukaryota > Viridiplantae > Streptophyta > Magnoliopsida > Asparagales > Amaryllidaceae > Agapanthus > Agapanthus africanus. The sequence continues at coordinate 113,967,727 of CM057347.1, forward strand.
GTTTAAAGTTAAGTTTCGTGCAAATATCGTATTTTTAGTGTCGATTTGTGATTTCTGTGATCTGCTGTGACCCCGAGAGTATACTAGAAAACCAAACAATGTTGTGTTGTACCTGAGACCTTAGGACATCACCTGGAGCATGAAACCCTAGAGCTCGGTTTTAGCCGGCGACGTCTTGAGGCGGGCCCGGCGACCTCGGCCTCTTGGTTGAGTTGGTGTGTGGGTTTTTGTGGGTAGCTCTATGCTTTGGTTTTGGTGTGTTTGGCCCTATTTAATTTTTGGGTTTTCTCTGTATGCAAAATCTGGGATCACATAGCTAGTTTCTTGTGTTACGACTACGTGCGATACATTATACGACACGGTTCGTGCACTTTGTGTGGTTTTTCTCTTGGGTTGGTTTGTATTCGTAGTGTCGCTACGCACGTTATCCACAATACGAACACTTGAGAGTATGTTTTGGGTTGTCGCGCCGGTCAAACGTAGTTTGTACGTATTTTGGGTCTATTGCTAATATATACTTCTTTATTGTTTTAGGTTTTAGGTTCGCAGGCGGGGACTTCGGACGCTGCGAAGAAAGAGAAACGGGTGGTTGTCTTTACTTAGCCAGGAGCGTTGGTGAGTAGATTTAACATCTACAGGGGAATCGCCCGCATGGCATTATGTGTCTGGGCTAAAGATGTTATGATATTAGTCACATATTCTACTGCATATATAGAGTTTGCGCATACACCTCATTGCATATTTACTTGTTGTGTTTGGACTTGTACCCTTAGGACACTGCACTATTATTGACGGCTCATGTTACACGAGCACTGATTGTATGCTACACACACCCCGTCAATAATTGCCATGACATGCACAACACCTATACATATGTGATATTGTATTGTTTAGGGATATTGAGACATGATCCTTATTTTCCTTCGTGCATATGACATATAGAATACCTGTATACCTACATGCTTACACATATGCCTTGACATACTTATATGCTAGTTACCCATATACTTATATGGTATTGTACCATTAGTGATAGGTATATACACATATGAGACATAGCTACATGTACATCTTGCATACATACTTACACTTATACCTGGAGGGTATATTACATCATTCCTGATAGGTAGATATATATACCTTGCTATACCTAAATGTTTACACATATATCTGGCTATAGCTACATGTTCACCTTTATTTGATGTTATATAGACTTGGAGAAATTAGGAACCGCATGATATATATATTAACTTGTTGCAGTTAATTAGAGGCTTTTCCTTTATATGCTCACATTACAGTTGTATGTTGCATATATTATATTCATGGATTTTCGCATTGAGATATGGATTTTTCATGATGTTTTCTGGATTTGAGGACCGTGGTAGTTTCATGAAATTATACATTATTTGAAAAACCTGTTTCTCTTGATATGATATTTCAGCAGCCACCATGAGTTTTATCGGTTCTGATATATATACCCCATGCGAGGAGGAGTCGTGGGCCGTATGCGGGTACATGGTAGGGCCCAGAGGTACCCCGGGGCAAGAAAGGGATTTCTATGTACCACGCCGATGAACCTGACAGGGAAACCATACCTACCGGTGACAGTACCTATGACTCGGCGGTTATCATGGGGATACCGACCAGTGTCATGTACGTATGGATACGTCGAAAGGCGAAGGTCGGAGCTAGGCACTCGAGTTTTCGGGATAGCGTATGATACGTACCTATAAGAGGGCCAGTCGTGGTGACAGCACCTGATAGATCAGTATTTATGTGTCGATGCTTGACATTTGGTTTCATGATATTTTTACTCCTAAATATATATAACAGTGGAATGAGATGCTGTTATATATGCGCGCGCACGCGCGCGCGCACACACACACACATATATATTAGTGGAATGGGACGCTAATATATATGTATACGTATCTAATTTATATACATCATCATAATCATTCAGGCAAATATACTTATTCAGGATATATGAGATTCACTTGATATTGGATACAGGATTTATGAGATTCACTTGATATTGGATACAGGATTTATGAGAATTACTTGATATTGGACACTCAGGATATATAAGATTTACTTGATATTGGACACTCAGGATATATAAGACATACCTGATATGAGAGCCAATTTGGGGGCTGATTTGAGGAAATTTAGGATTTAGATTGTCTTGATGGACTTTGGTCCTACCACGAGGTCAGGATTCCATGGGAATGACATGTTTTATTCCTTGACTGTTGCATTTATATACTTTTGTTTTATATCCATCGCTTCGTGTATTAGTAGTACCTGATAGAGTACCTTTCATGACTGTTGCATTTACATACTTTTTTTTATATGCATCGCTTCATGTATTAGTAGTACCTGATAGAGTATCTTTCATGACTGTTGCATATACATATTGTCATATTATTGCTTCATGTATTAGTTGTACCTGCTAGAGTACTTTTCATGACTGTTGCATGCATATGACCATTTATTGCTATTAGCTTGCATATGTTAAATTCGCGTTGTACGTGCATACTTGCGATTACCTGCATATGTTATTTACTATTCATGAGTTGGCAATTCACCCCCGTTGTGCCACAGTGTTTTGCAGGTTGTTCCTCAGAGTAGTCAGAGGCAGGGCTATTTTCTATCTATCGTATCATCTTTTGCGACGGATACCGCTTCGGCTGATTGTGTGCAGTTTTGTTTTAGGTGGGTTTTGCAGTTATCCGTTTATGTACATTGTATCTTGTTGTATCTTGTACTCACCATCTACCACTTTCATGTATGACTTAGAGACTTGATGTGAGGACGATATTGTATATTATTTTTTGACTTGGAGGTCTTTTATGCAATTTCTTTATATCGTCTTTTATTTCTTCGCTATGACGTCGTATATCTGTTGTGGTGGTTGTTTTCTGCCTTTGGGCGTGTATTTGCTCCCGTTTGGGGTTGCTTTACTTGTATTTTTATTGTACCCATTTTGGGGGCTGGTTTTTACAAAGGAGGTTCTGCCAAAATTTTAAAGGAAATTAAGTTGGATTTTAAAGAATTTGGGTTGAGATTTCAAAGATTTTAAAAATGTTATTATCACTTACTACTTTTGATGGTTTAGATTGCTGAGTTTCCGGCTTACTTAAATTGCGTTACGCCTGTAGACGTTGTGTAGTTTAAGGGCCGTCACGTGCCAATTTCGGTTCGTGACAGTGATTCTCTCTCAGCTTACTCCTTCGTATACACCATAGCACAACGGTGTATCGGGCCAGAGGTATCGCACCCTATGAGATAAGGTGCGCTCTATGATGAGTACTGCTGAGTTACCTATTTCCTTTTGGAGTTATGCACTTGAGAAGCTGCATACCTATTGTTTCCTGATTTAAAATCAGGAAAGTTTAAGGAGGAGGCATCACGTGCTAGCACGTGACCAGCAGTCACGTGTTGGCACGTGACATTTAAAAGCAGCAGACTCATTCTCTGATTAAATCAAGAAAAAGGCTCCAGACGAGGGTCACATGCTCACACGTGACCAGCAGTCACGTGTTGGCACGTGACATTTAAAAGCAGCGGTAAAGGTACATCAGTTCCCAGATCGAATCAAGAAAAAGGCTTCAGAAAAGTGTCACGTGCTCACACGTGACCAGCAGTCACGTGTTGGCACGTGACATTTAAAAGAAGCGGCAAAGGCAGATTCATTTTCCTAACTACATCAAAGAAAAGGGCTTCAGAAAGGGTCACGTGCTCCCACGTGACCAGGGTCACGTGTTGGCACGTGACGGTTGAATAGCTGCTAGAAGACAGAGCACAGAAATGAGAGGGAGGCTTGTTTCAGGGGGGTCACGTGCCTACACGTGACCAAGGGTCGCGTGGCCATACGTGAATGGCTCTCAAAGCCTATCTGTTAACAGAATTAAATTCTGAGAAAAGATCTCTCAAGTCTTTCCAAAGGGGAAAAGAATTATCTGGAACCGTTGGATTAAAAATCCAAAGGTGATTAAATATCACCTATCTAGGGAAAAATCTTGAACTTGGAAAGATTTCCCCTTAAAATCTAACTGAAATAACAAAGGAAAATCTCTGGATTTAAAATCCAATGGTGAATAAAATTCACCTAATAATCCAAAGGTCCAAATGAATGATGAATGCAAATCAAATCTCTAATGAATACAAATCAGATCCCTCAATGAATGATCATCGAAACTAATTGATTCTGCTTCTTCTCCTATAAATAGGAGCCAAGAGAAACACAAGAAAAAAGAGGAGAGAGATCGATACATAGAGAGATAAAGAAAAAAGAGAGAGAGCCCTGAGTCTTTGGGAGAATTTGATCTTCTGCAAAAAGAAAACCCTAGGTAAGAAAGGGAAGGCTTTTGAAAGAAAAAGAGAATTTAATTCTCAATTAAAAAAAAGAGTTTAACTCTTATATTAAAAAGAAGAACTTAGTTCTCTTTAGCAGAGGATCTGCAAAGTGCACATCTCCCCATGAATTGAGAATTTAATTCTCATTGGGTTGAGATCCTGCCATGCAGATCCAAAGCATAGAGAGGGAATGGATGTTTGAGAATTTGATTCTCATAGATTTATAGGAATTTAATTCCTTTGAATTAAAATTAGGGTTTAACCCTATGTCATGGGAATTTAATTCCTTCAGAATGAACAGAATCAGGGTTTAACCCTGGTTAAGAACTTAGTTCTGAATTTAATTCCCTTAAGAAAGAAGAAATTAGGGTTTCACCCTATGACAGAATCTCATTCCTCAGAATAATTCTCTAAAAAAGAGTGGGAACTTAATTCCTAAAACCTGATATTAGGGTTTAACCCTATGATAGAATGCAGTTCTTCACATATATGAGGAATTTAATTCTTACAGAAAATTCAGAATTCAACTCTATCCCAGAATATAAATCTTCAGAAGGAAATAGGAATTTAACTCCTCAAAAAAATTATTGTTAGGGTTCAACCCTGCGAAGAATTTAATTCTTAAAGGGATTAACAGATCTTCCAAAAAACATACAAAGAGGCAGGGTCACGTGCTACCACGTGACCCCCGAAAAGATCCACAGAAAAGGCCCTTTGAGGCAGTGCCTCACGTGACCCACGTGACCCTTGGCAGAACCTTTAACATACAAGCACCAAGATGCCCATCACGTGACAGCGCGTGATGCTCCAAAGTATTCAATGCTTTTGACAGAATAAAATAAATGGAGGGTGCCCTCACGTGTTACCACGTGACCCTTCTTGCCTTAGTGTTTAACACTAAATTGGAACCCCTGAATCCAGTATTAAACACTGTTCTGCCTTAGTGTTCAACACTAATTAAAGAACTTTCTTACAGTGTTTAACACTGAATTTCTTAGTGTTTAACACTAAATTAAATCTCTGTTAATAGAGTTTAACATTAATCTTCTTAGTGTTCGACACCAAATTAAAGTCTCTGTCACCAGTGTTTAACACTGATTATCTTAGTGTTTAACACTAATTTGAGATCTCTGTTGCTAGGGTCTCACACTGATTTGTTTTAGTGTTTAACACTAATTTGAACCCCCTGTTGCTAGTGTTTAACACTAACTTCAGCCCAATTGGCTAAGTATCCAGAGGCAAAACCTCTCCTCTAATGGACCAACAGAGGGCCAATATCCCAAACATGATTGGACTTAGCCCAAGCTGGCCATAAGTCCTCAATTCAAATTCAACTGAGCCAATGGGCTCATAATATAATCAATTGGTCTTGGTTCCAAATTGGGCCAAAGATTATTTAATCTACCTCGGTTTAAGGGTACATCTCTTCACTCCTTTGATACGTGGCGTTGTAATTCCTCAACGTCTTCAAAGAGGTGACGGGTCCCGATGACCACATATTGATACGGACTGTGGGGTCCTTAAACCCATGGACTATGAGGTCCTTAACCTTGACCGTGATGTCTTAAAACTAACAACGGACTATGGATTCTCTAAATCCACGGACTATGAGGTCCTTAACCTTGACCGTGATGTCTTAAAACTAACAACGGACTGTGGAGTCCTTAAATCCACGGACTATGAAGTCCTTAACCTTGACCGCAACGTCTTAAAACTAACCTTGGACCGCAATGTCCTTGAACTACCCATGGACCGCAATGTCCTTAAACTACCTATTTACCTCAATGTCACTAAACTAAACAACAGAGTCCCCCTTTATTGCTCTCTTGTTGGATCTAAACGATCCCGTTAAGTTGATCTTAGTCTAAAAACTAGACTAACGTATCCTTAACAAACGTTTAAGTCGATCTTAGTCTCAAATGAGGCTAACGTATCCTTAAATACAACCCCCAAACCCAAATCTAAGATAATACGGATTTGGACTAGTCCACGCCCTACGGGCGACGACATAACTCAGTCTCCGTATACAATCCACGGGCAACCAAACACAAAATAAACACACACGACACGAAGTGATCATCTGGAGAAGGAGAAAGTTGTTACCGCAATGCGGTAGCGTAATTAACTGCAGGGGCTTGCGCCTGCAGGGAAGAGCGTCCCCACAATCAAAAAACCCTCAAGCGAGGGGGAATCTGATGAAGTCTGCTACATCGGACGCATCCGTTTAAACCTTCGATACATGGTGCCATAAATCAACTTGGTATCTTCGGAGAGGTAGACGGATAGCACCAATTAGCATCTGCCCCGAATCTCAGGCGAGACAGTCCATGTCTTGGCCGCCATTCGAAGGGGAACAGATTCTGGCACGCCCGATGGGACCTTTTCCTCTTTCCACTCCACACTTCGTGTGTCGTGATTCGCGAACCAATCGCGGTTCGCTAATAGTTTCCATTGGGTTTCAAGGTAATAAGATTCGGCATCTTGCTTATTGCAGAAAGCAAAGGATCGATGGCTTCTACTTGTGCGAAATGCTCCAACTGCAACCGCAACCAGCGCCCTGCCTCGCCAGGAGGTGTAGCCTACGTACCCCAAGCTGCTTCGCTATTCATAATGCCCGTGGAACAGGTCACTCGAGCCACCACAGGATTGTTTTTTGGGACCATGCTCCCGCCAATGAGCTTCACCGTCCCGGTGCTGACAGCGGAGGATCCCAAGAAGTCGGTCTTCTCCAGACTAGGCCAGAGCTCCTGTGAAACCACGATGGGGCCTACAATCTCAGAGAAGGCTGCTCCTAAGAAAGTAACCAGTCCTGCTCCTGAAGTCGTCAAGGCGGCTTCTCCTGCCAAAAAGTCGGTCTTTACAAGATTGACAGTCTTCACAAGATTGACGGCTCCAGCTCCCGCTCCTGCAACCCAAAGGACATCGGTCTTTGACAGGCTGACACCCGCAGCGACCCCCCACCTACACAAGGGGCAAGATGAAACTATCGCCCTCACCAAGCCGGTTCCATCAGCACGACGCGCTCGACGTCGTTACTGGCGCCGAATGAGGAAGGCCGGAGGCAACTCCCCTTCTGGGCTAACTCCTCCAGCCCCGATGGCAGAAGTTAATGCTGCTGTTCCAACTGGGAACAGCTTTGAAATGCTAGATAAGGTGCGTAGGAATTCTCCTACCGCGGTGCTAAAGAGGTCTCCCCCTCCGCTGAAAAAGGCTGTAGAAGTAAAGCCAGAACAGCCCCAATCTCCTCAACGGCTGTCCTCCCAAATCTATAAAGTCTGGCGGCAGACTCGAGACTCGGTGATCGATCCAAATTTCTCCCGCCAGCACAAGAAGTTGAAAATCCAACAGGAAGTCAGTCACCAGGCTAAGCCACGAAAAACTGTCTGGGTGCCCACTTCAACGGCCCCCTCAACTTCCACTGCTCATAAAAAGAAGAGGCCGGAGAGGACCCCCGGGCCTGCAACGAAAGCTAAAAGCGCTGAGCCCAGACGCCCTAAGGCTGGGGGCAGGATGGTCCACACTGTATACATGGCATCGGGGAAAGAAGACAGCCGCGCGTCCACAGGTCATAGACCGCTTACATGGTCAATGACCAAAGCCCAGGAGCAACAGCAAAAGCTCCAGGAAATGATGATCGCAATGGCCGCGCTTACTGGACCGAAAGAAAGCCCCGAGGCGTCCTCGGATCAGCAACAAGAACAGGAAACCGACGCCGAGTTCCTCCGGAGGATACTGGAAAAGAAAGATAAAGAGGCTGCGGAACAAGCGGCCAACATAAAACAAATGGCCCGCTTATTCCAGGACATGGTAGGAATGATGATCCAACAAGACCCACCTGCTGAGGATCCTCCGATCGTCCTTGAAGACGACAGGGGAGAAACGTCAAATCCACCACCGGCTCTCTCAACGGCCAAGGAGGAGACAATCTCTAAGGCTGACTTGGACGACTATATAGCCCAGCAAATCCGGGTTCATCATGCGACTGAGGCAGCTGGTCAAGTCGTAAAAACGGGGCGACCATATCCGAGCTGGTACGACCAAATCAAATATCCGCTGGGTTATACAATACCAAAATTCCACGTGTATAAGGGGACCGGCAATCCCCATCAACATGTTGCCCAGTTCAGGGCCCTTTGCGGTAACACTGGCGGTGATGATAAACTGTTGCTTCGCCAGTTTGTGGGCAGCTTGTCAGAAACAGCGTTCAAATGGTACTCGGAACTCCTGAACGATTCTATCAATACGTTCGCTGAAATGGAGTTGCTATTCACTCAGCGATTCACAAGCGCCGGCGAACGCACTCCGATAACGGCATTGATTAATGCCAGGGTAAAACCAGGCGAAACGTGGGTCCAGTATGCTATACGCTGGCGAAATTTTTGGTCGAAATGCTAGCAACACATTGAGGAAGCACCCGCGGTGGGCATGTTCATGGGAACCCTAGACGCTCACGCAACTATCTCCCAGTTTATGATGTTCTTTAAGCCAACCACATTCCAGACTCTAATCGACAAGTTGGCCCAGATGGACCAGATGGGTCATAGACCGTCTCCCCCGAAGCCCGAGCCTCGGAGTGACAAGGGTAAAGGAAAGGCAACCTTCATCGCGAATGCCCAGCAGCAACCCAATGCCCCAAAGCTGACGGATCAACTGGAAGAAAGACGCCGGTATTATAATGAGAAGATGAAGCGTCCCTACTCGTTCCCACGGGACAAGACAAAACGGTTATTCGAGCTGGCAGTACGCAACAGACTTATAAACTTGCCAAATCCAAGACGACCGCCACAACCCACTGAGGTGAATAACCCCAACTATTGCCCTTACCATCAAACGATAAGTCATCCGATTGAGGATTGCTTCGTCTTCAAAGGATGGATTGAAGATCAATACCTCCAGGGAAAGTTTGCGTTGTCCGAAAAGTGGAAGGTGAACCCGCCACAGCCGCATACTCCCAAGAAAGCAGATACACTGGGGGCAACCTGTTCCTTTATTGAAGAAGCTCCATGGGAGGTCATGCTGTCAACTAAAACCAAAAGAATGCTGAGGGACCTTCATGCGTGCCCGGCGATCGAATGGAAGGACTCGCTGGAACCCCAGATCATTGAAGGAATGCTGAGACCGCGCCCAACTACAAAAAGCGGAGGTGATGGCCCAAGTACCCATGCCCTACCGTTAAAATCTTCGAAGAAAAAGAAGAAGAAATCTAAGAAGCCCGTGAAGCCTGGAGACAAGCGCACGAACTTCCAGAAGCAAATCGACGCGCTGGAAGAGTACAATCAAAAGGCGCGAACTCCTGTCACGCTACAAGAGTTCCTCAACCACATCTTTCAAGAGGAAGATGATGGAGAGAGTTCGTCGGATGAATCCGAGGGATGTATGGCGAATTGTAACGTAATCTCCCACTCGTTTACCGAAGATGAAGAAACTCCTGGCACTAAGAAACTGGGGACAGAGCCTGAACCAGAGCTTGTGTGGCCAACAGATGAAATGATCGACGCCTTTCTAGACGGGATTCGTTTGAAGAGTAAAACGGATCAGGAGCGTGAGATGGCCGCATCAGAAGGAGCCAAACGCAGGCGACTAAACGAAAGAGTTGAAGTATTCCTGCCAGATCGAAAGGCATCCGACGCAGACAAAAAGATATTCAAGACGAGGAAACGGTTTGCCAAGGCCGTGTCAATGGGAATGAAACCACCACCCTCGGAAGAAAGCACGCTCGATGGGGCGGGTACTGCTCATATCATCGGAAGATTTCACACCCTACAGAGGAGTGCGATGCTTTTAAGATGTGGTGGCGAGGATATGTTGCTCACCGGCAACACTTTAAGCGCATGAAACGCAAGACTCGTCGGGAACGAAGAAGCACTGCCGACGGGCATAACAGAACTGCTGGCAGCTGTCACATGGTTAACGCCGGAGAGTCACAAGTTCTCACCTTTGGAAGTGACTCTGATGAAGAAATGGCTTTGGGCCCTCTCTTTAAAGAATCCGTCTTAGGGAAAGAAGAACCGGAGGCCTGCGAAAACATTCAGCTGCGCAATCGCACGCTCCCGGAAAAGAATCTCGGGCCCGCAAATAGAAAAGATAAGGGAAAGGAAAAGGTCACAAAGGATATCACCTTAGATGACCAAGTCATGAAAGAGCTGATTGCCAAGGACCCTCCCAGGAAGGGTAAGGTGGACTATAACATCCTAGCGCACCTAAGTAAGCTACCTTCTCAGCTTAGCATTCTCGACGCCCTCCTATTATCAAAAGAAGCGCGAGATTCATTAATCAAGGCGTTACAAGAACCCGAGCAATTCCAAGCCTTCCTCGCCGAAGAAAGGATGAAGAATGAACTAGAAGAAGTGCATACGGCCGACATCACTTTCGGTGACGAAGACCTCCTTCTCGGGACGTGCGACCACAACCGTCCCCTATATGTCTCTGGATACTGCCATGATATCAAGATAGGCAAGATCATGGTGGATAATGGATCTTCATTCAATCTCCTTAATGTTCGGGTGTTGAAGGAAATCTGCATGAGCGTACAGCACCTCGCTCGTGACAAAATTACCATCTCCGGTTTTGACTCCCAGTCGTCACGGACTCTCGGATCCGTAATATTAACATTACGCTTTGGACTACTCGTCACAGACATCAAATTTCACGTCATTGACGCCAAGACCTGCTACAACGCCTTGCTCGGTCGTCCTTGGTTACATGAGTACAACATCATCCCTTCTACACAGCATCAGTGTATGAAATACTTCAAGGATGGCTTCGAATATACCGTAACAGGTGAGCTGAACCCATTTTCCGTGAACGAAGTCCGCAAGTACGAAGATGCGAAGTACTTTTTGCCAGATTTCAAGGATACAGAAAGGTGTCGCAAGACGGAGAACAAAGCCGCCGCCGCCATCCCTGTTTTCGGGAGCGATACCGAAGAAAGAGAAGAGATAGTTTACGTGGGTCCGTCCCGACGCAACAACCCGGGACCGTCCGCCCCCATGTTGGTCTTCGGAAGTGACTCGGAAGATGAAGTTAATGTCGTGTTCTCCAATCGGCCGTCAATACAAGCATCCCCCGGCGATGATCAGAGTTTACAGGTCACCATGGTGCCGCGGAAACACTACAAAGATCTCGACGCACTTCAAGCTTACAATGTGTGAGACCTGCAGACGTTTTACGTCCCTCCCAGGCGAAAGGGTGAAAAGGCGATCCTATTCTACCAATCCACAGAGACGAGAGTGGAGGAAGAGATATGGCATGGCGCGGATGCTACACTCGACAAACTCCAACCCATCCGTTTGCCCAAATATTACACAAATGGATTAAAGAGGCTATTGAAGCGCCAAGGAGTATCCTTAAAACAGACTGTTCGACAAGCTCGGTTCTACAACAGGATTTAGAATGTCCCTGGGACTCAGTGCAAATTGCCCAACGGGAGAATGGAAATGCTTGGGCTTGGGTATGTTGTAGGGTTCCTAGGCACACTAGTGAGGTCTCACAAGGCATCGAACATGCCAAATTAAAATTTTAACGGTGCCGAGAAACCCGACTACGGATCGTCGGCTAGAAAACTAGGCGAAAAAGCTAACTAGTTAACACTTAACTACAAGATACGGAAATACAACCTTTGTAGATCCCGTGCTCCACCTCCATAGCTCCGCAACGAGGTCCTCTCCGCTGTCCAAATCAAATCCGGGCTCAAGCGTCGGCTTCGTCGGAGAATGAGCAAGCTAGGTCGTCGATGTCCATGCCGAAGATGATCTACGTCGAGGCATCGCTAAATCAAGCTCCACCTTCACCGAGCCTTGAAAACTTATGAAGGAAACACACTCTACTACTTGGCAAGAGGTAGAGGATGAAGAAATAGGAAGTGGGTAGACTTTAGAATTGGATTTCTCACTCTTTTCCAACAATCACCATTGATGGAGCTTGGTTTTCTTCAAAGAAGAATGAAGAAGAAGAAGAGCAAAAAGAAGATTAGTATTATGATAAGAATAAAAGAATAAATAAAAATCCATTCTTATCATAATTCTCACCATGGTTAGGTGTAGAGAATTAACTTGAGTTAATTGAATTGGTTAGGGTTAAGCATGAGACAAAATGGTGACTAAGTCAAAAGTTCATGAAGCTTCATGAAAGAAAACAAAAGAAGCCACCATTCTATTTTATGCAATTTATTTTCTAAAAATAAAAAACAAATGAATAAATGAATAATCAAATAAAAACCCTAACCATTTCTTTAACCAAGGTTTAATTCTTTACACAAACCCTAATTTGCATGTATCATCAAATATGATACAAACAAGTGCACAAAATCATATCGCATATGCAATGCGCACAACCGAGCGAGAAAATCCATTTAAAGTGAACCGATACTAGTTAATGCAAAGTAATATATCAAATATATAATGATGCATTAAATCATTAAATCAACGCTTGATTTAACGATCCGGTCATGACGCACATAACCGACTGGTATCATTAGTAACATCTTATCGAATCAACACTTGATCCGATAACCCGGCTATATCGCATATAACCGATCAATGTCACATCGCGAGAATCGAATACAGTATCACATACTGGTATTATTCTCGGTCCCGCACATATCTCATATGCGCTCCTATTTCGTTTCGCTTGAGCCAGGAAACCTCTGTGTAGGACTCTAAAGACTCGTCAATACGCCGGCAGCAGATGATGATCATATCAAACATCCACAAGCCGCAAGCGGTCTGCTAAACGTAATGGCGACCCGGGTATTGAGCGATCTGAAGATCGACGAGCAAGCCCGCTCACACTCCAGTGAATCCAACCAGTAACACTACCGTACAGTCCGGTCTGATCGTCTGATATGTCGCATATCTCGCCTAGGGGTGGTAAACGTCAGACCCCAATAGCTCGATAAGTCGTGTCGATATGAGGTCTATAACACCTCGAGAAACTACTGGTAACACTTACCAGTAAATCTCAGCAACCCTGGCCAGGGATTTCCTGTTATAGCCAATCGAACACAGCGCAACATCAACCCCCTATACCGGGAGAGACGAATCCCCTCCTATCGCTCATTGCCTCCATGTGACTAGGGACTGTACCCAAAAACCACCGTTTTGCACGCCCTCTTGGACGTGGTAAGATGGAAATCAAAGCACAGTGGAAACCACACGAGACTCTATGACGATCTCGGGTCAACAGACTACTCTGTACCAGTGTCACCAGAGAACTGCCATCTGACGTGAGGTATAATACCATCTGGGAGTTCTCGGTGAGTCCGTCCAGTGTACCCAGTCTCTACTGAGCACCCGTATATCATCTCTGATGTCAAACACCAATGGATATGGGATCATCCATCGCCCATCTGTATGGGTCGAGAAGGTATACGCTAGTCTACTCTGGTATATCGATGCCCCGTCTCGATATACCCACGACTAGGGACTGTGAAGGATGTACTTATGGACTACCATGTCCCTACTAGTATGATCCGCATCATAGTCCAGGTAGTCAAGCACACATCCTAAGGGCTTTACCAACATGTAACAGAGAGACAATCAGTATACACGTTAAGGTAAAGTTCAACCAGATAGCATACTATCATGTCGAGCAAGAAAGTCATCCCTATATATGTCCCAGCATCCACTATAATATACATCCTATGTACAGTAATGGCCTCTAGGGCATACATATAACTAACAATCTCCCATTTGCACTAGGGCCATCTGTAGCAGTGGTTGCAGTATCTCATACTCAACCATCCCATAAAAGTCTCTCTCTGGGAACAGGCCTTTGTGAGTGGATCCGCTGTGTTGTCCTCTGAGTCTTCTCTCCAACCCTCGATCACCCTGGAGATCAACCATCTCCATGATCAGGTGACACTGCCTTAGAATATGTCTGGATCACTGATGGGACAGACGTTCCTTGGCATAAGCCACAACTTCATTGTCTCACAATGGTTGGAACAAAGTTCATCTTATGAACTAATATACACCCAGACAGCCTCTTTGGTAGCATCTTAAGTAGCGATCTATCCTGCCTTCATCGTCTAGTATGTCACGGTATCTAGCTTGGAACTCTTCCAACATACCGTCCCTTTACTGAGGGTAAAGACAATGCCTGCGACTGACATTCAGTCGTCTTTATCACCCTGGAACCCTTCCAGTGATTCTCCCCAGGATCAACTGATACCATCTCACTACAGCTAGTGAGATTCCTAATATCCAATTAGATCTATCTCATAGATCCAAAATCCAGGATTTAGTAGGTATCACTTTGATCCTATGTGGATAATCATTGTGATAGTCGGAGATCGACCGAGCGTAGCATAGGAAACTCCTTCCCTATCAAGAGTATGTCATCCACGTACTCTACGAGGATCACCACCATACTCCCTACTACCTTTTTGTTTATACAAGGTTCATCTACCATTTTGATGATGTCAACTTCTTTGACTACTACATCAAAATAGATGTTCCAACTCCGCGATGCCTGCTTTATCCTATAAAGCATCTTGCACACGTTTCCGCTGCTCCCACTGTCTACGAGGCCCTCTGGCTGTGTACTTATAGACGCACTATTCTAAAACATCATTTAGAAAAGCAGTCATGGCACCCAACCGCCAGATATCGTAGTTATGGTATGTAGCCATGGCAAGTAGGATCTGGATGGACTTAAGCATAGTTACTGGAAAAGGTTTCATCATCATCCATACCTGGTCAATGATGTAGACCTTTAACAAGTCTAGCTTTGAAAGTCTCAACTCTTCCATGTACACCAAGTAATCTTCTCAAGATATACTTGCTCCTGATGGGGATTTAACCCTTCAGATATAGCAACCAAAGTCCATACTTTGTTGGTGTATATGGATTCCATCTCAGATCGATAAACATCCAGCCATTCTTACAGAGTCTTACTCTCGATGGCCAGCTCGAAACTAGTTGGGTCATCATCTCATGATGCAATCCTCGCTCCCACTGTCATCGAGAAACCGAAGTATCTCTTAGGTGGATGAGGAACCCTACTAGATCGGCGGAGAGGCTGAGGTTCGTTGGAATCTACTGAATCCTTTGGTTGTACCAAATCATCTACTGTAGTTTGTATAGCTGGAACCTTTCTAGTTCTACATAACAGACCTTGCCTCGAGCTTGTCCGGATTTTGCTTTTAGACATAGGCCGGACAACCCCAAATCTTAACTGACTTAAGACATGGGCTCTTCCCATACCATATCTCATATGGAGTGGTAGGCAACTGATTTGAACCCTATTCAATAGGTATGCAGCTTCTCAAGTGCATAACTCCCAAAAGGAAATAGGTAACTCAGTAGTACTCATCATAGAGCACACCATATCAATTAGGGTGCATCTGCTCCGCCCCGATATACCATCGTGTTATGGTGTATACAGAGGAGTAATGCTGAGAGAGAATCTCATTCTCCTTTAGAATAGTCCAGGAATTCCATGCACAAGTATTCTCCTCCCTGATCTCATCATAGGACATAATACTTATACCCGTATTTTGGTTCTCTACTTCTAAATCATATTCTGTGAATATCTCAAAAGGTTCGGACTTGTGTTTCAACAGGAACATATGTCTGAATCTTGAGAGATTATCAGAGAATGTAACGAAGTATAAAGAACCAGTCCTGGCATATGTAGACAGGGGACCTAACATACATCAACATGTATCATCCCAAGAGTTTACTAACTCTTTCTCCGTTTCCAGTAAACAGAGCTATGGTCATCTTATCTCTGTGACATGACTGGCGAGTTTCACAAGATGTAAATTCAAACTGATTTAAATATACATCTTTATGTAACTCTAGCTAGTCTGGTCACATTGATCTGACCTAGTCTACAATGCCTCAAGAAGAATCCGTTCATTTCTGAACTCTTCCTCTTGTGTGTGTTCTGTATACTAAAGAACTGTAGTTTGATTTAGAACATCAATGCTTTTAGATAACGTGCCTGAACCGATCAACTTTTGATATAGGAAATGTTCAAAACATTATCCAACAATACAAAATTATATCGTTTCTTTACTAATAAAGAGACAGATATGATTTTTTATATCAGGTTCGGTATCTAATATCATTCGTTCAGAATCAATGTATTGTAATACAGGGTGACAGTGACCAACAGACTTGGCTGCAACTCTTGCCCCGTTTTCTGCCTCATGAAACTTATCACCCGTTCTCAGTTCTCTACCTATCTGTAGCCCTATGTAACAGATTACATATCTGGGATCCTGATCTGGTATCACATACCCAGGACGTAGAGGATACGGAGAAACAGTTATTTGTAATGAACACACCCGAAGATGATGCATCAGCATGCACTCTCTTCGTTTGGGTGGCACGGGAAATCTGGTATTCCCCAATTTCCTGCTCTGTCTTATAACAATTATAAGTTGGAGCGGGACCAACGTTCCCCAGCTCAGTATAACAAGCGGGTTCGGTCAATATTCCGTTTTATTATCTTGATTAAGGCGTGATATGGTCGCTACCTGGAGAGAGAGAGAAGAAAACACTCAGCGTGCGCTCTTGCAAGAATAGATTGGTTTTTATTTTATCTAATCAGGATGGCTCCCACTACTTTTTATCAAATCTTCCTTCAAACCCTAAAAGGAAAGACTAGCCGGGATTAATTACACACTACAAGTTCGCCAATCTTTCAGCCAGGCCAGTGTCGGTACTTTGAGGGAGGTCCCCCGTGCTTTCGCACGAACCTAATTACTGTAAACCTCGTTTTCCCAGAGGCGTAACCCCGTTGACACCTTTCTAGACACCTACTTGATCGGCTAATTGTAATGTATAAAACTCTTCCAGGAGTAACTCTTACTCGCAGCGGGTATCGGGATCCAACTATCTCATAGAAGGTATGCAATCTCATTGCAAATTTCAACACTTGAAATTCCCGATAATATTTTGCCCCTAGCGTCCTATGACCTTGACAGAGGTCAACAAACCATAGGCTGCTAGTCAAGTTCAACCCGTCATTTCCTGATTGAAGTAAACCCACCCGCACGACCCTTGACAGAGGTCAACAAGGTCGCACGACTACCCTAAATCAATCACATCATATGCTTATGCAGATAAGCACTAATCAGCTACCGCACACTACGCCTTGACAGAGGTCAACAAACGCAGCACGAATACTAACCAGTACATATCTGAAATGACGGAGGGCTACGACAGGTTTTTCTGAAAACCTATTGCGTAATGAACTTGATATCGTTGTAGAATCAAATGATTTTAAAATGGAGTGCTTTTAAGGCTTTTCTAGTTTTGCTAAAGGAGTCACTCCCGGTGAAGGGATCGTCGGTCCTTTCCTCGTCGAATGAGGTGCGGGATATATCATATATATCACTGTGCAAAGCAAAAACACTTAAAAGCGATCAAATGACAAACCGAGTGTGTAGCATCTGCCAGTTATTGCTAAAGGAGTCACTCCCGGTGAAGGGATCTCGGTCCTTTCCTTATCGAATAAGGTGCAGGATATATCATATATACCGCTGTGCAAAGAAAGAACTATAGCTACCTGTTTTATTTTGAAATTCGATTCTACAACATCTTAGGTTTCTTTTATTTCATTAATCACATTAATGAAGTCCCATCATTTAAGTACCTAAACATCACAGATAAATACGACGTACACTTATGCCATCCGCATTCGCCTCGATGTCCCCTCATGCACCGTTAGGTTAGGTAACTAACGGCAGAGCGAGGCAGGGCTAGCGCGGGTGTAAAACATAAGTAACGCCTATATAATATATCATATATACTATATACTATATCTATCACAGAACATCACATGATCACATCACAGATAAGGCAGCAGAAGAATCATATGAAATATTGGATATACTAGGACGTCCGTGTTTTCAATACGAGCCAGTATAAAACACGGATTCCATGGTCGTGATGAATAGCCAAACCCACACCCCTAGACCCCTACGAGAGCGGCAAGCAACCCTACCAATTCTAGAGTTAGGAGACCCGGACTCGACTCCTCGAGTTGGTCGCCCACTGGACTCCAGAACCCGGTTACTTGTGCTCCCCTCCTTGGGTCTATCCTAGTGCGGAAAAGTAAATAATATACAAACGGTGACAACTTCCGCAACCTGGAAGTGTCCCAATAAAAGAATATTACATACAAGTTTTTACATGAATGAAAATGAAAAACACTCATCTCACATAAAAACCCCCGGCTATTCAAACACGACGATCCAATATAACATATCCAGCAACACACAACATCACATGTCATCAACGTAAGTAAATATGCGCATCCCAATTGTCGTTGACATATAGCAACGAAACCGGCGATATCACATATTACACTTACGGTCACAGAAAAGAAAGTGTAAAACTACAACAGTTGGAATCCGCAATCTGCATAGACATCGCATGCCTAATCAAATGAATACCTTAGACATCACATGCCTAACAATTATAAACCCCGTATTTTAGTCTCATTATCGAAAACACTTTTCAATATCGAGTCGGGCAATTCAACAAGATTCCCGACAGTCTGATCGAATACTCGTCGTAAACTTCAGTAGACGGCCGCACCCCTGATACCGTCGACGAAGTGCACCAAGGCGGAACACCGCTACCGCGAGCACCCGAACGGATGCTTTCGGCGACGAGGTTCTCCTACAGTCACTTGGTCGGGGCTATGGAGTGAGGCTGTCTATTAAGTTTATCCGGCGAGTATCCACGTACGCTACGTGATTGCGACGGACTTTTGATCACATCAAAATTCCGTGGCAACCGATCAAGTGAGACTAAACTGCTATGTTTATAACATTCATTTAGTTATCTCATAACTATTGTGAATTCCAATTATTGTATCCCATTCCGGATAAATAGAAAATGTCAAACTTTCCGATCGAACAATCGAACACCCAAGTTTTCCCAATATAGATCAATGAAACATAAGTCTAACAACATTCAGTTCGTGCCTCAGTACCAACGGTCCAGCCGTAGAAGGGTCAAGCCAACGCCTCACATGTGGCACGCCGTACTGCCCCAAACCCGAAAGTTCAAAGGGCAGTTCAAGACGGTCACATAATTGAGTTAAGGTTTGTTGTCTTCTAGAGGGACCATCGCGTTACTTGCACTACTTAGAACGTCGTTAAACTGCGGAAAAATCCAACTCTTGGAAATTTCCCAACGGGGGAAAAATTGGGTATTTATATCCGGTCGAACTTTTTAACATATTCTAAAATTTATCCGGAAAGCCACACAGACAAAATTTGATACCCCGATCGAAACACCGAATCCCCAAAACAACCCAGAACATTCAACTCTAGAATAAATTTTAAATATTCCTATAAAATCCAGAATAATTAAATAGGAATTACTGTGCAGAAAATATGTGATGACGTCACTACCTAGCCGCGGAACCGCCGCATAAACTGGGCTTCTGCCGCGGTTCCGCGCTCTGTTGGATGAATCTTTCGCCTGAGTTTGCACAGTAATTCTTATAATTATTTATTGAATTTTTTAGGCATTTTTAATACACAAAAATCCGCATTTTCGGAAAAAGTCCAGAGAGCATATTCCGGTTTGGGTTTTCGGGTCGTTCGGACTTCAAATTCCGTCTAGACTTCGCCTAAGGCTCTAGCTAGGCTCTGATACCACTGTAGGGTTCCTAGGCACACTAGTGAGGTCTCACAAGGCATCGAACATGCCAAATTAAAATTTTAACGGTGCCGAGAAACCCGACTACGGATCGTCGGCTAGAAAACTAGGCGAAAAAGCTAACTAGTTAACACTTAACTACAAGATACGGAAATACAACCTTTGTAGATCCGGTGCTCCACCTCCATAGCTCCGCAACGAGGTCCTCTCCGCTGTCCAAATCAAATCCGGGCTCAAGCGTCGGCTTCGTCGGAGAATGGGCAAGCTAGGTCGTCGATGTCCATGCCGAAGATGATCTACGTCGAGGCATCGCTAAATCAAGCTCCACCTTCACCGAGCCTTGAAAACTTGTGAAGGAAACACACTCTACTACTTGGCAAGAGGTAGAGGATGAAGAAATAGGAAGTGGGTAAACTTTAGAATTGGATTTCTCACTCTTTTCCAACAATCACCATTGATGGAGCTTGGTTTTCTTCAAAGAAGAATGAAGAAGAAGAAGAGCAAAAAGAAGATTAGTATTATGATAAGAATAAAAGAATAAATAAAAATCCATTCTTATCATAATTCTCACCATGGTTAGGTGTAGAGAATTAACTTGAGTTAATTGAATTGGTTAGGGTTAAGCATGAGACAAAATGGTGACTAAGTCAAAAGTTCATGAAGCTTCATGAAAGAAAACAAAAGAAGCCACCATTCTATTTTATGCAATTTATTTTCCAAAAATAAAAAACAAATGAATAAATGAATAATCAAATAAAAACCCTAACCATTTCTTTAACCAAGGTTTAATTCTTTACACAAACCCTAATTTGCATGTATCATCAAATATGATACAAACAAGTGCACAAAATCATATCGCATATGCAATGCGCACAACCGAGCGAGAAAATCCATTTAAAGTGAACCGATACTAGTTAATGCAAAGTAATATATCAAATATATAATGATGCATTAAATCATTAAATCAACGCTTGATTTAACGATCCGGTCATGACGCACATAACCGACTGGTATCATTAGTAACATCTTATCGAATCAACACTTGATCCGATAACCCGGCTATATCGCATATAACCGATCAATGTCACATCGCGAGAATCGAATACAGTATCACATACTGGTATTATTCTCGGTCCCGCACATATCTCATATGCGCTCTTATTTCGTTTCGCTTGAGCCAGGAAACCTCTGTGTAGGACTCTAAAGACTCGTCAATACGCCGGCAGCAGATGATGATCATATCAAACATCCACAAGCCGCAAGCGGTCTGCTAAACGTAACGGCCACCCGGGTATTGAGCGATCTGAAGATCGACGAGCAAGCCCGCTCACACTCCAGTGAATCCAACCAGTAACACTACCGTACAGTCCGGTCTGATCGTCTGATATGTCGCATATCTCGCCTAGGGGTGGTAAACGTCAGACCCCAATAGCTCGATAAGTCGTGTCGATATGAGGTCTATAACACCTCGAGAAACTACTGGTAACACTTACCAGTAAATCTCAGCAACCCTGGCCAGGGATTTCCTGTTATAGCCAATCGAACACAGCGCAACATCAACCCCCTATACCGGGAGAGACGAATCCCCTCCTATCGCTCATTGCCTCCATGTGACTCGGGACTGTACCCAAAAACCACCGTTTTGCACGCCCTCTTGGACGTGGTAAGATGGAAATCAAAGCACAGTGGGAACCACACGAGACTCTATGACGATCTCGGGTCAACAGATTACTCTGTACCAGTGTCACCAGAGAACTGCCATCTGACGTGAGGTATAATACCATCTGGGAGTTCTCGGCGAGTCTGTCCACTGTACCCAGTCTCTACTGAGCACCCGTATATCATCTCTGATGTCAAACACCAATGGATATGGGATCATCCATCGCCCATCTGTATGGGTCGAGAAGGTATACGCTAGTCTACTCTGGTATATCGATGCCCCGTCTCGATATACCCACGACTAGGGACTGTGAAGGATGTACTTATGGACTACCATGTCCCCACTAGTATGATCCGCATCATAGTCCAGGTAGTCAAGCACACATCCTAAGGGCTTTACCAACATGTAACAGAGAGACAATCAGTATACACGTTAAGGTAAAGTTCAACCAGATAGCATACTATCATGTCGAGCAAGAAAGTCATCCCTATATATGTCCCAGCATCCACTACAATATACATCCTGTGTACAGTAATGGCCTCTAGGGCATACATATAACTAACATATGTAAGATCCGGGAAACGGGAGCGAGTCCACGGCAGCTACGTCATATATAACTTCGATGAGGAGGAGGACACCCTGTCGGGGAATGCTAACCCCTCGTCAAAACTGGATCCTGCGAGCGAAGTGCCGAGTCCGTCATTTGAAGAACAAGTGGATAAGCTTATTATGAAAGCAGGTCAAAAGGCTCGAGAAGACCACAACCGTGAGATGGCCATCTACGAGAATGCCAGGATGCAACGTTTGTTTCAACAGGCTGTAAAAGATGAAGATGCTCCTCCCTGTCAACCCGTTGTGCAAAAGGCCCGACGCAAAGGCAGAAGTAAGTCAAGGAGCGGAAAGAGGAGCCGACAACAACGACGCAGGATTAGAGAGTCGTTGATCGGGCATTGCGCGGTCCAGATTTGTCCCTCATGAAGAAGATGAGTCGAGCGTATTCCTTCCCTCGAGACAAGACGAAGAAGCTACTCGAGATCGCTATAAAATATCAAATGATTGCACTTCCGGAGTCTAAGCACCCTGATCAAGCTAACAAAGTTTCCCATCCAGGCTATTGCTCCTATCACCGAGCCATAGGACACCCTATCGAAGACTGCTTCACCTTCAAGAACTGGGTCGAAGACCAGTACCAGCAAGGCAGATTTTCTTTATCCAGCAACTAGAGGGTAACGCCACCACAAAAGCACGAACCTAAAGCCGCAAGAGCAGAACCAGATCCACATCAATCTTAGAAGCGGATTCGCACCTGTTACATGATTACAATATTAAAAGAAGAGCCTGAAAACATGGATGACCTTCCCTGGTGCTTTGAGAACAGCAATGATGAGGTGATCTCAGAATTTCCACCAGCTCCGAAAGAACTGGAAGATGGCATACATACGACTGCAGATAACCTCAAAAAGATTGAGTTAGGATCGGAAGACGATCCACGACCGACATTCGTCAGCGAGCTGCTATTTGAAGAAAGGGTGGCTGCATTAAAGGACGTGCTTCTACAGCATAAAGATTGCTTCGCATGGAACTATTCCGAGATGCCAGGATTAGATCCAGAGATTGCGGTACATAAATTAGCAATATCCCCGGACGTCAAGCCGGTCAAGCAGGCGCCGAGAAGGATGTGGCTCGAGCTTGAGATGAGCATCAACGCCGAAGTCAAAAAGCTGATCGATTCTGGATTTATCCAAGAAGTCTAATATCCTGACTGGATTGCCAACATCGTCCCGGTAATGAAGAAAAATGGGACGGTGCGCATATGCGTGGATTTCAGGGATCTCAATAAAGCCTGCCCGTGGGACGATTTCCCAGTACCGGTAACCGAGCTAATGATAAATAATACGTCCACTCATGAAGTTTTCTCCTTTATGGACGGTTCATCAGAGTACAATCAGATAAAGATGCATCCCGAAGACCAGAAGCACACCGCCTTCAGGACTCCTTTGGGTATATTCTGCTACAAGGTGATGCCCTTCGGTTTAAAGAACGCCGGCGCCACCTATCAAAGGGCCATGACAAAGATCTTCGATGATCTCATACATGAAATCGTCGAGTGCTATATCGATGACCTCGTAGTGAAGAGCATGTCATACGAAGAGCATTTAGAGCATCTGAAGACCGTATTTCAGTGCCTTCGGCAATATAATTTGAAGATGAATCCCTTCAAATGCGCGTTCGGAGTCTCCTCGGGTAAATTCCTGGGATTCATCATCCGACACCGAGGTATCGAAATAGATCCATCTAAGATTAAGGCGATCATGGAAATGCCACCTCCGAGGACGCTCAAACAGCTGCGGTCTCTCCAGGGGAAGCTCGCGTACATCCAGCGGTTTATCGCCAACCTGTCAGGCAAGTGCCGTCCTTACAGTCACCTGATGAAGAAGGGAATTCCTTTCGTTTGGGATCACAAATGTCAAGGCGCACTGGACGAGATCAAGCAGTACCTGCAGAACCCCCCAATGTTGGCTGCCCCGGTTAAGGGAAAGCCTCTCATTCTTTATACAACCGCCCTCGAAGGTTCTTTAGGCGCCTTATGGGTGCAAGAGAATGACCAGGGGAAAGAAAGGGCACTCTATTACTTAAGTCGAGTTCTTCTGGGGGCAGAAAGCAATTACTCCCCGATCGAAAAACATTGCCTGGCGCTAATCTTTGCGATAACAAAACTCCGGCACTATGCATTGACACATGAAGTTCGTCTTATATCAAAGGTGGACCCCCTAAAGTATCTAATGTCGAAGGCCATATTGACGGGGAGACTCGCTAAATGGGCCTTACTCCTGATGGAGTTTTTAATAACCTATCAGCCTCTTAAGGCAGTGAAAGGCCAAGCCATTGCCGACTTCCTTGCTGAGCATCCAGTACCTGCCGACTCTCCTCTAAATTGAGATTTGCCAGACGAACATGCGTTTGACGCGGTCGACGGTGGTGATACCCAATGGGAACTTTATTTCGATGGAGCATCTTCCATAAAAAAGCATAAACAAAGTACCCCTATAGTCAAGTCGGGAGTTGTTGGAGATAGTGCCCTCAGAGTCAATTATTGGATCACAGGTACGTGATTGCAATGATTGAGGGAGGACCTATCCCGGTAGGACAGTCTTACTCGAGATGATAGTATGCTATCTGGTTTACCTTTATCATCGTGTACTGTTTTAAGTGACCTGACACGTCGCTATTACACGTTGATAGAGCCCCTAGGATTCTTGCTTGACCACCAGCAGTATGAGGGCGATCATATAAGTGGGAGCTGGGGGTCTATAAGCATATCCTTAAAAGGTCCCTAGTCGTGAGAGTTTCGAGACAGGGCATCGATTCTCCTTAGTAGACTAGTGTATACAGTCGAGACCCCGACGAGGGGCGGTGGCCGGTCTCACAAGCCACTGGTGTCAGTTGGATCACCTAAGATGTATACAGGTGCTCATTGGGTTATGAGTACACCGGACAGGACTCGCCGGGAACATGCTAGTTGGTCATATACCAGACGTCAGATGGCAGTTCCCTGGTGACATGTGTGCAGGTTAGTTCATCGACCTGGGGATCGTCATTTGTCTCGTGTGAGTTCCCACTGTACTTTGATTACTACCCTACCACGGCTCAAAGGAGTCGTGCAAACAGGTTTTAGTTGGGTACAGTCCCGAGCCACATGGAGGCAGTGAGCGTATCTTCAGGGGTTCGTCTCTCCCGGTTTTGGGGGTGAGGTCGTGCTGTGTCTAGGAGAGCCATTACACAAAGTCCTTGGCCAAGGCAAGGAGATTTACTGGTAGGTATTCCAGTAGTATCTCAGGGTGTTCTGGGCTACACTCCGACACGACTTGTACCGCTTTTGGGGGTCTGACTTTTACCAACCCCCTAGGCCCGCCATGCGATACTCATAGACGAACGGACCGGACTGCACGGATATTGTCACTGACAGGCTCAGTAGGGTTGTCAGGCTGAGTTCGCTCACAGACATCCCTTTTTAGTCAGTACCTGGTAGCCCGTTACGTATTGGCTTATACCTCTGACGTGCTAGTGGTTAAATCCACAACCAAGGTGTTGACGAGTCTTTAGAGTCCCCCACATTCAGTTACTCAGCTTTCGGGCGAAAGGTTGTAGAGGCCGTATGGAGATATGGCAAGGTCCGATCAGATACGTGCGGTATTGCACGGATCAGGATCGGACAGTTTGTACTATAGGCCGTATGGTTATATGGCAGGGTTCGATCAGATACGTGCGGTATTGCACGGATCAGGATCGAACAGATATTACTAGCCGGTTTTGGTATAAGCCGGATTCTAGTATAGTACAGTGGAGATTTTGTCTCATTGCATTTGTATTTCGGTCGAAATACAGATGCGGGTGTGTATGCACAGTATCGGGGTTTTCCTGTAATTTATTACGGGACCAGTTTTCTGGAGTTGCCAGTTTGCTTTCCGTTTCGGCCAATTTCCATTGTTCCGTTCATTGGCCGAAGATTGGTGGAGGAGGACTTATTTGCATTGTTGCAAATAGGCATTTGTGGAGGGGGTCTTTGCATTTTTGTTGTATCATGATAGCACCATCATTGACTTCTCATCTCATGATGGCTTGACTTTTAGTGGGCATGATGGTTGATGATGATGAGGGGTGAGGTTGGTTGAGTGTGGGTTTATTGTTGTGATCATTTTCTTTTTGGCATGATAGCCTTCTCTCTCTCCATTGCTTATAGGATGGCTCTCTCCTTTTCTATCATACTCTCCCTCATTCTCACTCACCCTCATTGGAATGGCCGGCCACTTCCCTATAGGGGCTGTCCAAGTTTTTGGGTGTGGGGTCTTTGTTCATTTCTTGTTCCCAAAAATCCCCAAAGTTCCTCCACATTGTTCTTGTATCATCCCTCCACCAAAAAGGCAATTCCGATAACCCCAAATGAGACTTGCTCTACATATTCTACAGCGAACCTTGGGCACGTCGAGTAGCCGGCTTCGTGCCCGAGTTGCCTCGGCATTGAGGTGGGAGCCCGTAAACAAAGTAGGCGATGTGGTGCACTTCCGGCGACAAGGAGGAGACGGGACTTTTCCGCAGGAGATCGGGACCATGACGAGAAGACCGGAGGACTTGGATCGTCGGTATATCTCTAACCCTTCTTCTAGTTAGCTTAGACTTGTTAATGGTTACGATCCGGGTGTTTAGTGCGCGGTGGTGCCGGTTTGCTAAGTCCGCAAAATTTAAAGTTTTTCACCGCTTCCGCATTTGGCCGTCGGATTGACGGCCGGGGCGCCGCCGTGCACTTACAGTGGTATCAGAGCCTCGCCATTAACTTAGTCTAGCTTGGTGTAGTGTGTTTTTCAGTTCCGATCGATCGAAATGTCCAAAAACCCGTATTTGCCCACATCAGTTTTCTGTTGGAAATTTTTGGTGTCGAAAAATTTTTCAGGTTGTAAAATATTGATGTACTGGAAAATCTAAGAATTCTGGAAAATTTCGATGAAGTGAATCCACAGTGGGAGCGCGGAACCGCCGCATATACCCCCATTCCGCCGCTCTTCCGCCGCACACTGTGGAGATCACTTCACCAATTTTTTTCAGAGGCTTTCTGGGCTTAAAATATGGGTTTTGGAATAATAACATTGGGCCCAGAATTTCTTTATCTGCTACAGTAATACTTGAGGGCCCACTTGTTAAAGTTTGATTGATCGGATATTTTAAACACACTTTTCACAGTATTTACATTATATCTGCGACCGTGAATGTCACTTGATCGATAAATCCGGTCTAACTGCTATAGCCCGGTTAGACGGATTTGCGAACGTGACTTTCACGTTGATGTTTTGTTTTTGCTGTGATGTTGCGGATCGGTCGTGGGGGATAGCCTGGATGCAATGCTAGTACAGTTTTGTTGTATTATGTACATTTGATATTGCGGGGCGAGCGTCCGACATGTGGACTGCCGTCACTGCCTGTTTGTATTATTATTTTGGGGCACGACCTGGTTGCGGTCGATGTACCCGTTGTATGTATATTTTACTTTCTGTACTAGGATTGCCCCGCGGAGGGGTGCACGGATAGCCGGGTTCTGGAGGGCAACAAGCCCGCATCTCATGGCATTGAGACGGAGGGGGTTTCACTCTAGGATTGGCGGGCTATTCGCCGCACTCGTAGGGGGTACAGGTTGACCCAGGAGGGGTGCCCAAGTTACCGGATTCCGTGAAGTGCTGGGTGGTCCATTCACGGCGCTGAAGGGGGCTGCCTCGCTTCAGGTTTTGGCGGGTGACTTGCCGCACCCGTAGGGGTCTAGGATTACATTGCACAGGCTATCCACACGACCAGGGGAACGTCGGGTTTCAGCAGTGGCTCTGTGAAACCCGGGGATCCCAGATATCTGTATTGTTTCTGTGATGCTGTACATTTCTGTGATGTTGCATTTTATTCACGCCTTGAGCGAAATACTATATATTGGTATATATATTAGTAGATGTTGTATATGTTTTGCATCCGCGCTAGTCCAGTCCCCGATCTGTCGTTAGTTAGCTAACCTAACGGGTAATGACGGGACCCAGTGGCGAATGCGGATGGCATATACGTACATCAGTATATTTTCGTTCTTTTTGGTGTGATCAATTGATGGGACTGCATTGATTCGGATCAATGCAAGTTAAAACAAACCTAATCTGATGTTGTTGGAACACTTTTCAAAAAGCTGTTATTGCAAGGACGTTTACTTTTGTTTTGCATCGTGGTATTCATTGGAATATCCTGCTCCTCAGTCGACGAGGCAAGGGCCGAGATCCCTTCACCGGGAGTGACCCCTTGGACAAAAGTTTGCGTCAGGGCATTAACTTCACTATAGCCGAGTACTTTTGCTTTGCACCGTGGTATTCAGTTGGAATATCCTGCACCCCATTCTACGGGGAAAGAGCCGAGATCCCTTCACCGGGAGTGACCTCTTTAGCGAAGGTTTTCGTCACTATATTTTTATAAAAGCTATCCGTTCCTTCAACGATATCAAGTTCATTACGTTAAAGGTTTTCGCCAGAAACCATTCGTAGCCCTCCGTCGTTTCATATGGATAGTCAATAGTATTCAAGCTGTGTATGTTGGCCAAAGTCAAGGCACAGTGTTTGGTAGCTGTTGGTTATTCATATGCAGCATAGATAGATGCGTTGGTTTGGAACAGTCGTACTGCCATGTTGGCCAAAGTCAAGGGTATGTACGGGTGGATTCAAATTAACCTAGAGAATGACGGGTAGAACTTGACATGTGACTTATGATATGTTGGCCAAAGTCAAGGTCATAAGAGCATGGGGCAGAAATCACATCGGGAGTTTCAAAAGAACTGAAACTTGCCAGATATGCGCATACCTTCTGGAGTATGATACCGTGAGCGGATTCCGTCACGTTATCATGCAATGATAGTTGGATCCCGATTCCCACTGATGAGTTAGTTTACTCCTCGGGTAACCCCGACTAATTCTTCTTTCAGGTTTGGAGGAGAATTTGAGGTACAGTGGGAGGTTTCCAGATTAGATAAATTGGTGACCATTCTGATCTAGGTTAGAGTGCACGCTGAGTGTTTTCTTTTCTCTCTCTCTTTGGCAGCGACCATTGACCCGACCCTAAGACTATGACTCAGTGACCAAGTTGACCAAACCTTCTTGACACAGGCTTTTGGATTGTCAGAGTTGCAAACCTCATTGCCACTCCTACTTTTACCCTTTTCTCCAGGACACCCCGTATTACTACGAACGTCCACTTCCATTGGACAAAACCATCGTATGGTTAGATACGAACTCGAAAAGATTTATTCGAGGATGGTTTCAGGTTCTGGAGAAAACGGATAGGATTATTCAGTTGTCTTTTCCTTTTACCCTCTCTCAGGTTACGAGTACTCCTTCGTTTAGGGGTAGTACACCTATTACGCAAATTGGATTGTCTTCTTCCAAACCTTAGGCTGGTGCCAACCGGTAGGGAATGAAGAAAACCAATTAGCATAACGATGGTGTGCAGAAGGTATTAAGTTCAGACAAAGCAAGGGATTAGTAAGAGGGCAAAGTAAATTGCAACAGATATTCACGACCAAACCAAATATTTCGTTACCACTCCCACATCACCTTTGTATTTCTCCAGGACACTCCGTATCACTACGAAGATTCACAGTTTATTTGGATACTCCATCGTATGGTTATATACGAACTCGAATGGAACTTGTTCCAGTTCGGGGATGGATTCTGGTTCAGGAGAAATAGGAATAAGGTTTATTCGGTTGTCTTTTATCTTCACCCTCTCTCATTGCAAGTGTTCCTAGGATTGGGACAGTACACCCATTATGCTTATTGGATAGTCTTCTTCCAAACCATAGGCTGGTGCCGAACGGTAGGGAAGGAAGAAAACCATTTGGCCTAAAAGGGTGTGCAGAAGGTAAAGACTAAAGACATATGAAGGGATTGGGAGAGGTGGCAAAGAACTATACGGTTACAGTCGTGAATCTGGAAGAGGCATTACTAGGAATACCCGAATACCCCATCGGAACATTTCAATGTTTCAGTTTCACTGTGTAATGTTAAAGGAAAACTGATTTCCCGATTAGATACTTACTCCAGGGTATGTATTTACCAGGTACGATTCTCACATCTGTATGGTTTTACAGATGATGAGTGGGAGTAAATTATTGGGAATTGGGTGATTATCCTCATTATATCGGGATTCGTTGTAATCGGTGATATTTGAGGAAATCACCTGGGCTGTTTGCCGGTCGGCAAATATTTGGGTTTGAATATCCGCTGTTATGCACCAATTTCAAATTGATATATCTGTACGTCTATTTTCATAGAGTGAGATATACCTTTCTGAAATTATGTCTACGACATTTACCTATATCAGTGGATGGTTAGGTAAGGAGCATTAAACAGCGGTGTAATTCTTCTTAACCATAAGTACAGTTTTCAACCTACGACACACAGTGAATGAGTTATCAGACTCAAGGGACTTATACAGAGTATTGTATGTTGTCCAGGGTCCATCATGACAGAGGGGTTGGTCCTCGTACTATATTCGGTTTACTTATGACTTCTCTAGTTTTTAGACAGGTGTTTCGCGGAAACACAGGGTCCAAATTTTGAGAAGTTATGGGTATTTGAATAGAGTAGAGAACCAGGTATAGCAAGTATCGGGATTCTTCAAAGTGATCGAAGATGTAGATACTTGTGTATGGTATTCAGTTGATAGTAATGATTAAGAGATCTTGCTTCTCTTTCAGGTTACTCATAATTGGAAGCATTCCTAAGTTGAGTAACGCTGATCGGCCTCCTTCCATTTAGTTGACATGCACTGGAGACAGCTGCATGATTTGAATTTGGTTCAATTAAATCAGTGCCTCTGGTTCTATATTGGATATAGAACAGTTCATATCTTAACGATGTTAAGGTACGGGGAGTTGTCCGGTTTATGATTAAAACCAGACACTGGACAACTCAAGGCACGTTTCTGTAATGGCTGTTTGTGGGTTGACCCAGGCTATGACGAGGGTTGACTTTCTACCATCTGGATGAACAATAGCGATATTGTTCTAGACTCGCCACAGTTTTATTGAAGATGGATTTTTTCAGAAAACAGTAGTGGGAGTATGGTAGAACTGGAAGTGATTCCAGAACCACAAACGATTACTGAAGATTTGATAAGGAACCTAAAGATTCAATCTGGATTGACATTCCATTGGCCACTCCGCAGATAAGGTGGGTAACTTCAGGCACCCGAGAGGTACTACGGTAGCCTCAAGGACGGTGACAGGGAAGTTCTTGTTTACCCACAATTACCATTGCTGTTGTTCCAGGCTGCGAGACCCGGCGGGAGGATGAGTATAGCGTCGTTCTAAACTAGTTTTAGAAGTGTACGTCTATATGACTCTGCCAGAGGGTTGTCGTAGTCAGTGGGAGCAGTGGAAGCATTGGTGGACAAGTAGCTTATGTCTATTTATAGACTAAAGCAGATGTAGCGGAGATAGATCATCTATTTCTGATATGACAGTCATAGGTTTGACTTCATCAGAATAGGGGATGGATCTGTTGAGAAGGTAGTAGGGTGTGATGTCATGGTGTTTAGATGACATACACAGAGTAGGAAAGGAAACTCCTATACTACAACCGGTTATACTTTGGTCGTCACACAGTGTTTTCTCCACACAGGACTTGGACATTATATCAGACATACTGGTTACTGGATCTATGGTATTAGATCTAGATTTGGGTGGTTTCCCAATCAGGGTACTTGACAGCATTCTAAGAGTATTTAGGATGGACGACTCCTGGCACGGTAGTGTACCTGCAGGTAATGGAGTCACCCTCTCTAAAGGTGTCTTACAGACTAAAGGGGAGAGGGATGCGCATGATCGGCAGATCACTTGCTCAGGCAATTGAGTCAATCATGAGATGTCATGTACCACACCAGACATTGTTCTTGCACTAGACGCAATAAGTTGACATTAATCCAATCCTGGAGAAACAGTCGGAAGCAGTTTTAGAACATAAGTGGATGTTCTAGGGATATGATAACGACAGCCTCATTCGGGAAACAGTTATCATTCCAGGCTTCCAATGTGACATGGACGACAAGGAGCTTGTCAGAGTTATAGTTTTCCTTCTGATGAGGGGCAGTATTTTGGACAGGTGGTCCAAGGCAATACTGAAGGGTGGCATGGCGCAGGATACTGATTAAGTTCAGTTGACGATACAGTCTAAGAAGTTTGGATTTGGAGTTCATTTATGAGCTAGGTCCCATCAGACATCCAGACATGTTCTGAGACAGGTATTGCTCTTTTCGGGAGATGGCTTTCTCCGCGAACTTGAGATATAGAGAGACATAGAAAGAAACAACAAGGCGGATCCACTCACTGAGGCTATTCCTCGAACGCAATAGTTCCGCAAACGAGCTTTGTGAGACTGACTAGTAGAGGAGTTGGATGTTCGGTATCACACGGGCTGTGAGTATGCGACATCGCAATAATAAGCCTTGAGTGCAAGTGGGAGATTGTTGGAGATAGTGCCCTCAGAGTCAATTATTGGATCACAGGTACGTGATTGCAATGATTGAGGGAGGACCTATCCCGGTAGGACAGTCTTACTCGAGATGATAGTATGCTATCTGGTTTACCTTTATCATCGTGTACTGTTTTAAGTGACCTGACACGTCGCTATTACACGTTGATAGAGCCCCTAGGATTCTTGCTTGACCACCAGAAGTATGAGGGCGATCATATAAGTGGGAGCTGGGGGTCTATAAGCATATCCTTAAAAGGTCCCTAGTCGTGAGAGTTTCGAGACAGGGCATCGATTCTCCTTAGTAGACTAGTGTATACAGTCGAGACCCCGACGAGGGGCGGTGGCCGGTCTCACAAGCCACTGGTGTCAGTTGGATCACCTAAGATGTATACAGGTGCTCATTGGGTTATGAGTACACCGGACAGGACTCGCCGGGAACATGCTAGTTGGTCATATACCAGACGTCAGATGGCAGTTCCCTGGTGACATGTGTGCAGGTTAGTTCATCGACCTGGGGATCGTCATTTGTCTCGTGTGAGTTCCCACTGTACTTTGATTACTACCCTACCACGGCTCAAAGGAGTCGTGCAAACAGGTTTTAGTTGGGTACAGTCCCGAGCCACATGGAGGCAGTGAGCGTATCTTCAGGGGTTCGTCCTTCCCGGTATTGGGGGTGAGGTCGTGCTGTGTCTAGGAGAGCCATTACACAAAGTCCTTGGCCAAGGCAAGGAGATTTACTGGTAGGTATTCCAGTAGTATCTCAGGGTGTTCTGGGCTACACTCCGACACGACTTGTACCGCTTTTGGGGGTCTGACTTTTACCAACCCCCTAGGCTCGCCATGCGATACTCATAGACGAACGGACCGGACTGCACGGATATTGCCACTGACAGGCTCAGTAGGGTTGTCAGGCTGAGTTCGCTCACAGACATCCCTTTTTAGTCAGTACCTGATAGCCCGTTACGTATTGGCTTATACCTCTGACGTGCTAGTGGTTAAATCCACAACCAAGGTGTTGACGAGTCTTTAGAGTCCCCCATATTCAGTTACTCAGCTTTCGGGCGAAAGGTTGTAGAGGCCGTATGGAGATATGGTAAGGTCCGATCAGATACGTGCGGTATTGCACGGATCAGGATCGGACAGTTTGTACTATAGGCCGTATGGTTATATGGCAGGGTTCGATCAGATACGTGCGGTATTGCACGGATCAGGATCGAACAGATATTACTAGCCGGTTTTGGTATAAGCCGGATTCTAGTATAGTACAGTGGAGATTTTGTCTCATTGCATTTGTATTTCGGTCGAAATACAGATGCGGGTGTGTATGCACAGTATCGGGGTTTTCCTGTAATTTATTACGGGACCAGTTTTCTGGAGTTGCCAGTTTGCTTTCCGTTTCGGCCAATTTCCATTGTTCCGTTCATTGGCCGAAGATTGGTGGAGGAGGGCTTATTTGCATTGTTGCAAATAGGCATTTGTGGAGGGGGTCTTTGCATTTTTGTTGTATCATGATAGCACCATCATTGACTTCTCATTCTCATGATGGCTTGACTTTTAGTGGGCATGATGGTTGATGATGATGAGGGGTGAGGTTGGTTAAGTGTGGGTTTATTGTTGTGATCATTTCCTTTTTGGCATGATAGCCTTCTCTCTCTCCATTGCTTATAGGATGGCTCTCTCCTTTTCTATCATACTCTCCCTCATTCTCACTCACCCTTATTGGAATGGCCGGCCACTTCCCTATAGGGGTTGTCCAAGTTTTTGGGTGTGGGGTCTTTGTTCATTTCTTGTTCCCAAAAATCCCCAAAGTTCCTCCACATTGTTCTTGTATCATCCCTCCACCAAAAAGGCAATTCCGATAACCCCAAATGAGACTTGCTCTACATATTCTACAGCGAACCTTGGGCACGTCGAGTAGCCGGCTTCGTGCCCGAGTTGCCTCGGCATTGAGGTGGGAGCCCGTAAACAAAGTAGGCGATGTGGTGCACTTCCGGCGACAAGGAGGAGACGGGACTTTTCCGCAGGAGATCGGGACCATGACGAGAAGACCGGAGGACTTGGATCGTCGGTATATCTCTAACCCTTCTTCTAGTTAGCTTAGACTTGTTAATGGTTACGATCCGGGTGTTTAGTGCGCGGTGGTGCCGGTTTGCTAAGTCCGCAAAATTTAAAGTTTTTCACCGCTTCCGTATTTGGCCGTCGGATTGACGGCCGGGACGCCGCCGTGCACTTACAGGAGTAGGCCTTATCTTCGTGACCCCACAAGGAGGGATAATGCGCTTTGCTTTCTCCTTAACGGAATCAAGGACGAACAATGAAGCCGAATACGAAGTTTTGATAGCGGGACTTGAGATCGCCATTGACATGGGAATTAAAGACCTTCTTATA
This sequence comes from Agapanthus africanus, assembly GCA_030015575.1. Taxonomy (NCBI): domain Eukaryota; kingdom Viridiplantae; phylum Streptophyta; class Magnoliopsida; order Asparagales; family Amaryllidaceae; genus Agapanthus; species Agapanthus africanus. Next base: position 114,002,805 of record CM057347.1, read on the forward strand.
TACGGGGATTCTCAACTGGTCGTTAGTCAAGTAAATGGTGACTACCAAACGTGCAAACCGGAGTTGGTGAAGTACGGCGAAAAGGTGCAACAACTGTTGACCCAAATTCCCTCCTATACTTTGGAAAGCATACCAAAGCGCGGAAAATAGCAAAGCGGACGCGTTAGCTAAGCTCGCTAAAGAATTGGCTGACGAGAACCTTGATGACGTTAAAATCATGGTACAAAGCCGTCGAGTGCTCGCCCCAGCGGAAATATCCCCGGAATCATACGAAGGAAAGGGAGCGACTGAGCAGACAACCCTACAAATAAAAGACCGTGAGGAGGCCGAGGACTGGAGGGAAGTCTTCATAGACTACTTTAAGTCCCACCGAATGCCTGAAGAAGCGTCCACAAGACATCAGCTCATGAAACGAGCTCTATCTTTCGCTTTCGTCAATGACACTCTGTATAAAAGGACGTTTGATTCTCTGTGGCTGAGATGTTTAGGACCTGACGAAGCAGAAAGAGTCGTTCAGGAAGTTCATGACGGAATCTGTGGCTCTCATCAAGCAGGCCCGAAGATGAAATTAAAAATTAAACGGATGGGTTACTACTGGCCCACGATGATCCAGGACTGCCTCGAGTATGCGAAGCAATGCCACTCATGCCAAATCCATGGGGATTTCATCCACCAGCATCCGAATCCACTACATCCGACGGTGGCTAGCTGGCCATTCGAAATGTGAGGGACTAACATAGTCGGCCCCATCGAACCAGCATCATCCCGGGGACATCGTTTCATCCTGGCGACGACTGATTACTTCTCCAAATGGGCGGAAGCAGTACTGCTAAGGGAAGTGAGGACGGAGAATATCCTCCACTTTTTCAAAACGCACGTCATTTATCGGTTTGGAACTCCACGGCGGATTATCTCCGATAACGGGCCAGCCTACAGAAGCCATAAAATTAGCCGCTTCGCGCAACAGCATAATATAGACTGGAGATACTCCTCAGTTTATAATCCACGAGCTAACGGTCTGGCCGAGGCCTTCAATAAGACCTTGACAAAGATCATAAAAAAGACGGTGTCCCGAAATAAGAAGGACTGGCATGAGAGACTGCAAGAGGCTCTTTGGGCATATCGAACTACGTTCAAGACGGCCACGAACACGACGCCATACGCACTGGTATTCGGTACGGAAGCGGTACTCCCCCTCGAGATAGAACTGCCTTCTCTACGAGTGGCAGTCCACCACGGATTGACAAACGAAGAAAATACTCACCTTCGGCTTGAGGAGCTTGATGCCCTCGATGAAACCCGGCTCATAGCGCAACAAAATCTGGAGGCCTACAAAGCAAAGATGACGCGCTCGTACGAAAGATTGACCAGGCCGAGAACATTCCGCCAAGACGAACTCGTACTAGTGGTCAAAAGACCTATGATCCCCAATCGCGCCAAGCGGGGAAAATTCGAGCCAAACTATGAAGGCCCGTACATCATAGATAAGGTCTACCAGGGTGGGGCCTATCTACTCATGGACATGCATGGTGAAAGGCCTTTTAGGCCAATAAACGGCCGCTTCCTAAAGAAATACTACGCTTAATGAGCCACAGCCTAGGTCAATGATAGATGACGACGACTATGTCCGCTCGCTATCTTCCTGAAGCTCAAAGCTCTATAAGTAGTAGCCGGCTCTCTCCTCAACGGACCGAAATGTCCTTAAACTAACGACGGACCGAAATGTCCTTAAACTAACGACGGACCGAAATGTCCTTAAACTAACGACGGACCGAAACGTCCCTAAACTACTACCGCAGCATCCTTAGGTTGACGAGATGAATAAAAAAAAAGAAAGAAAAAAAATAATATAATAAATAAAAACGGTATGTCCATCAGCAAAAAGGGCACAGATGAAAACCCGAAAGGGCTCCGTGAGTAAAAACAGCAGGGCTACCGGCGACTGTTCGTGAAAACCCAAAAGGGCGCGACCTCGTAAAAAAGTAAGAATAAAATAAAGAGGATAAAAAAAACGGTATGTCCATAAGCAAGAAGGGCACGGATGAAAACCCGAAAGGGCTCCGTGAGTAAAAACAGCAGGGCTACCGGCGAGTGTTTGTGAAAACCCGAAGGGGCGCAACCTAGTTAAAGGACACTTGCGGGATCCTCACGACCTTGCAAGGAGAAACCACCCGCGTGAGATCCTTACAACTCACAAGGGAGCAACACACTTAGGAGTTCTCACAATTCCTAAGGAGAAAATACACTTGCGAGATCCCCACTACTCGTAAGGAGGATTCTCTTATGGGACCCTCACGGCTCATAAGATTTGAAAGTCTTAAGTCACAGAGACCTAAACCTGTGCTTAAGCAAAATCCCCAATACCCTTCGACATTGCCCTACAAGTGGTTCAATACTGACCCTTGTATACAATCCACAGGCGCGAATAAACATTTCCCCAGCAAAGTCCCACCCGTGACTAGGGATATGTCCATATGATGAGCAACCCTTGTAAGTCCTCTCAACCTATAAGAAGAAAGCCCTCTTGTAAGATCCTTACGACTTGCAGAAGAACATACACTTAGGAATCCTCACGATTCCTAGGGAGAAAATACACCTACAAGATCCTCACGACTTGTAGGAAGAAATACCTTTGTGAGACCCTTACGGCTCATGAAGTCAAAAGCCTTAGTCGACAGGACCCTAACCCTGTTTGCTAAACCACCTTTGTTTAACATCGACAGAGGCAAATGATGATTCGCTCCTGGCAATATCCCAGTGGTAGCGATGCTGATGCCGAAAGAGGCATCTAAAACCCAAGCTTGCAGCAAAAAGGCTAGCAAGCCACACATGCATACGAAATAGCCAAAACGATGGGGCAACCTGCAATAAAAGTAGCAAGTAAAAAGGTATGCATGAAAAATAGCCGAAATGATGGGGCAACTCGCAATAAAAAGCAGCGAGTAGAAAATAAATAAATAGCCGAAATGATTGGGCACCGCGAAAAATAGCCGAAATGATGGAGCAATCGCGACCTTCGCGATATAAAAGCTGAAATAATAGAGCATCGCGGAAAGAGAAATAAAATAAATAAAAAAAAAGAGTTTTAATTTATGCCCTCCAGGTGATGTTCCATCACACCCTATATACAATCCAAGGGCGTAAACAAAAAAAATATCATCCTCCCCCCCAGGTTTCATCAGAAGAAGAAGCCAAATCTCAACGGGCCAAAGAAGACCTGGAGATCGTCTCAACACTCGTCTCGTAACAACGGACACAACTCTAAGCTAAGAGGAACAGCGGCAACTCCCAGTTCCATGGCTCGGCGATATCCTGATCACCGAAAAGTCAAATCCCAATTCCGTGAAATACGGATACAATTAGCAAAATTCCTGGTTACGTGGAACGCGGAGAACGTCACTCTATGACCCCGTCGAAAACGTCCAGAGCGGATCCTGGTCCTCGCAGAGCACGGCAGTGAACCCGTGTGAAACGTCCAGAGCGGATCCTGGTCCTCGCAGAGCACGGCAGTGAACCCGTGTGAAGCATCCAGAGCGGAGCCTAGTCCTCGCCGAGCACGGCAGTGAACCCGTGTAAAGCATCTAGTGCAAAATTCCTGGTTACGTGGAACGCGGATAACGTCACTCTTTGACCCCGTGGAAAACGTCTAGAACGGATCCTGGTCCTCGTAGAGCACGGCAGTGAACCCGTGTGAAGCATCCAGAGCGGAGCCTAGTCCTCGCCGAGCACGGCAGTAAACCCGTGTGAAGCATCTAGTGCAAAATTCCTGGTTACGTGGAACGCGGATAACGTCACTCTTTGACCCCGTGGAAAACGTCCAGAGTGGATCCTGGTCCTCGCAGAGCACGGCAGTGAACCCATGTGAAGCATCCAGAGCGGAGCCTAGTCCTCGCCGAGCACGGCAGTGAACCCGTGTGAAGCATCTAGTGCAAAATTCCTGGTTACGTGGAACGTGGATAACGTCACTCTTTGACCCCGTGGAAAACGTCCAGAGTGGATCCTGGTCCTCGCAGAGCACGGCAGTGAACCCGTGTGAAGCATCTAGAGCGGAGCCTAGTCCTCGCCGAGCACGGCAGTGAACCCGTGTAAAGCATCTAGTGCAAAATTCCTGGTTACGTGGAACGCGGATAACGTCACTCTTTGACCCCGTAGAAAACGTCCAGAGCGGATCCTGGTCCTCGCAGAGCACGGCAGTGAACCCGTGTGAAGCATCCAGAGCGGAGCCTAGTCCTCGCCGAGCACGGCAGTGAACCCGTGTGAAGCATCTAGTGCAAAATTCCTGATTACGTGGAACGCGGATAACGTCACTCTTTGACCCCGCGGAAAACACCCAGAGCGGAGCCTAGTCCTCGCCAAGCACGGCAGTGAACCCGTGTGAAGCATCCAGAGCAAACACCGGACTGCGGAGTCCTTAAAATCCACGGACTATGATGTCCTTAACCTCGACCGTAATGTCTTAAAACTAACGATCAACCACCCCAATTCCTTACGGATTCTACCTTGGTTTAAAGGTACATCACTTCACTCCTTTGATACCTGGCGTTGTAATTCCTCAACGTCTTCAAAGAGGTGACGGGTCCGTGCAACCAAACATCGGACTGTGGAGTCCTTAAATCCACGGACTATGAGGTCCTTAACCTTGACCGTGATGTCTTAAAATTAACATCGGACTGTGGAGTCCTTAAATCCACGGACTATGAGGTCCTTAACCTTGACCGTGACGTCTTAAAACTAACATCGGACTGTGGAGTCCTTAAATCCACGAACTATGAGGTCCTTAACCTTGACCGTGATGTCTTAAAACTAACATCGGACTGTGGAGTCCCTAAGTCCACGGACTATGAGGTCCTTAACCTTGACCGTGATGTCTTAAAACTAACATCGGACTGTGGAGTCCCTAAATCCACGGACTATGAGGTCCTTAACCTTGACCGTGATGTCTTAAAACTAACATCGGACTGTGGAGTCCTTAAATCTACGGACTATGATGTCCTTAACCTTGACCGCGACGTCTTTAAACTACGATGCCTCGAGAAACCCCTGACTCCGTAAAACACGAATAAGAGTGACCACATCCAACACTTACAGGTCCTCACGACCTGTAAGGAAGAAAAACTCTCTTGTGAAATCCTTACAACTCTCAAGGGAAACCCGCTTAAGAATCCTCACGATTCTTAAGAAGAACTTACACCTATGGGATCCTTTTGACCCATGGGGAGAAAATCTCTTTATGAGACCCTCGTGGCTCATAAGGTGCAAAAGTCTTAGGAAGCAGATCTTAACCCTGAATCCTAAGCCACCGATGCCCTGTAAGGAGATCAAGATAAATTGTCCGCAAAACACATTCAACAAAAAGGAGGCGCATCATTGAGAAGAAAAATGTATCTTTTATTCATAAACCAAAATGGATACAAACTACAATTCATGAAAGAACAAGAGAAGATACTCTCATCTATGAGTATATACAAGAAGGAAGGAAAAGATACAAATGTTTCAAGCCGGCGGGCGATTTAGCAGCTCGGTCAGCTCATCCTGCTTTTGTTGGGCCACGGCCTCATGATTTAAGATCGCCAGAAGACGGGCCTCCGCCTGAGCCTGCTAGGCTTGATACGAAGCGAGCCGGCCTTCAAGCTCTTTCTCGGTGGCCTTATGAGACTCGACCCTCTCACGAGTGAACGTAGCAGCTTTATCAAGAGTCACCACCTCCCTAATGGACTCCTGAAGCACCCGCCAGAGTTCGTATGCTTTGTTGGCTTTGGCTGTGAGGCTGGCCTGAAGCTCGCTCAGTGCCTTAGAAGCCAACTCCCTCTCCGAGAATTTACGGCCGAGCCTCTTCTCGCACGACGTCATATTTGCAGTGCACCGTGCTATCAACACCCGTAACTCCGCCTTTGCAGCCACAGCTTCCGAGGAAAGGTGGGAACGTTCAAGGGCGTACAAACAAGCCTCCACCTTCCTACAGAACTCCACCCAGACCCGCACCACCTCCTCACTATGATAGGTGGCAAGAAAAGGGAGAGAGCTGTTAGCCTCGGCGGCAAACGCTTTGGCTGTAGTCGCGCTACCAGCACGGAGCTCCTCAATAAAAGATGAGAGGGAGACAAGGCTTAGTTGGGCCAAGCGCTCTGAAGCCCGCAAAGCATAAGGACCGGGAGGCATCACAATGCGCGATTCCAACGCCGTGGAGACTGGCAGGGCTGTTCAAATTTGAAAGATGTCAATAAAATCCTTAAGCACAGAACGAATGGGATTATAATAAAATGTCGCTTACCGACAGTCATACAAGTAGGAGCTGAAGGTTCCCCTGGCCCTTCAACGACCTCAACCTCGTCGTCAGCTTCCAAAACTATATAGGAGACATCAACGTCATTTCGCAAAAAAAAATGGCGACAATGCTATAATAAAAAATAAGAATGAGAGAGAGAGATGAGGGGAGATGGATGGCTCTTGAAAGCCATGCTCTCTCTCTCTCTCTCTCTCTCTCTCTCTCTATATATATATATATATATATATATATATATATATATATATATATATATATTCATTAATTGCTCCCCTTACTTCCTTGTCTCCCCCATGCCTTCATTTCTTTTCTTTTTCTATTAAAACATTTTTATTACTTAAATTATTAATAAGAACATAAAGATATGGTTAATGTGCCATGGGTAACCAAACATATTTAGCATATCCTTAATGTTAGATTAGCATGCACATGTGTGTGCATAAATACCACAAGTACATAAATAATTAAATAAAATATTAATTAATTAAATAAAATATGTGAAAAATAATTATTAGTTAAGTTTATCAAAAATCCATATTATATCTCTTAATTAACTCTAATCGCGTTTTAAGGTGTTATGTATAGTAATGGTAATAATAATAATATAATAAGGCCATTAACAATAGTAATAGTAGAAATAATAATAATAATACCTGATTTAGATAGAGTTTTAGGTTTTTTCCATAAATATATATTCACATGTATATAGAAAAATACAAAAATAAATAAGAAGGTTTTAATAATTGATTTTGCAATTAGTTAATATATATTCTATTAATTCAAATCTGTATATCTACATTGCCATTAATACTTGCTTTATATTCTTGCCATTTAATCTTTTCTTTCCATGTATATCTCCGCAATAATTTCTACCATTTAATCTTTTCTTTGTATTCTATATAACACCATGTGTACAAGATTATTTGCCTGTCTAATATAGGCAACAATTTATATTAAGTTTGCATCCTAATATAGCTAAAACTCTAATTCATTGCGTCCGTGATTAATATTTTTTCATATATTTTTTTGCATTATAGATAATATTTTAATACTTTTATTTACATGAATAATCAAGCCATGATTCTATATTATGTTTCCTTTATTCTTTGCACTAGTAGATTATTTTCTATAGTTGGTATTATATTTCATGGAGTGAGACATACAATAAAAAGTTAAATCTACTCAAATCAAAGCTATGATACGATTTTGGCAAGAGATTTGTATAATATCTACTATCAAGGTAAAGAATTTCATGAAAAGTTGTTTTCAACTTAGGATTTTCGCAGTTTTTAAATGCATTATGTTTTAAATAGGTTTAGATCAGAGTTTGAAATTGAGGATGAATAAAAAATTTATGATAATTACTGTGGATTGAGGATGCGTTTTTAAAAGTTTTTATGCATTATGTTTTGAACAGGTTTAGGATTCGGCTTGAAATAGAAGATAGATCTAGGATGACGATGGTTATGATTTTTTTATGATGTTTACTTTTGAGCAATACAACTCCGTAAATCCATTTAAATTATTAAATTATATAAATATATATATATATATATATATATATATATATATTTGCAACACATGGGCCCTAAAAACCTGGTAAATTATTTTAAAAATAAAATTACTTAAGGCTAGTTCTATCAAATATTATGTACAAAATTTATACTTTGACATATCTATATATACTGTATGTGATAAATTTATAGATTATACTTAAAAACTGCACTAACCAAATATCATACAATAAATTACAATATATACATTATAATACTTAGATTTAAATATCTATGGAATATTTCAAGTGATATCGGGTATAGGAAGCGGCTGTAGGTCGGGTCTAGGGTTTGGGAATGGCAAGTTCAATACTGTACCCATACCCGACTTCAAGCACCAAATCTTTTTGTTCTTAAAAAAAATCTGATTCTATAAAAAGGTCTGATTTACCTTTTATGGGTGATGATGCTCAATATTGGCGATGCGAGACCAGGACACGTGGAGGATGACATGTCCCAAGACCCATAAGAAGGGGTCCACAGAGGCCGACCAGAAAACCCTTGTACCCAAACTGCAAGCACAGGCTGGCCCTTTTCGGGGCCCCTTGTAAATTTGCCTCCTTGGCCCCTCAGCTCGCCCCAAGCTACCGCAGGACCTAGACTCCTCGGCCCTCTTGCTCGGTTCTGAGCTCCCCAGCCGAGGCCGTCTTTCTCGGTCCCTCCGACCGACCAACTCCACCACTCACAGGCGTAACCGTCGCTCCGCAAATCTCGCCATGAGAAGATTCTCCGCCAGCAACGTCCCACGTTCCATGCCATCATGATCCCTATTGATGGGCGATCCACTCTTTACGCGGACGTGACGTCGGGAGCGTAACTGCCGGCGAGATTCTCGCGCCTGCTGATGCGTGCTGCCGCCGCTATATAAACCCCCATCACAGAGGGGTCAAGTAAGCTTTTCTTGATTCCACTTAGCCGTTACTCTGCTCGGATCTAGTACTAACTTGATCGTCGGAGGGTCCTCGGTGGTACCAAACCACCCCGGGACTTCTTTGCAGGTACTCGGCGCTAAACTCCTCAAATCACCAATCTCCTTAAAACCCATTGAGACCCACACGTAACCGAAGATCATCACCGAAATCCACCAGGAGATCAACGGAAGACAACAACTGACGGAGACCCGAAAAGGACCTCCATTAGTTGGCGCCGTCTTTGGGAAAGCAAACTCTACAAAATCAAAGTTAGCCTTCCGATCTCCGTCCGCATGATGAGCAACCATCCCGAAGATCCCAGTACCAGCCGCCGCCTTCCCCTCACCGGAGGCGTGGATGAGCCTCCTCCGGCGACCATCGTCAACGCCCTCGCCAGCCGGACAGATCAGCTACAGTCCCTCGCGGAGGCGCTTTTCCGCGTCCAAGCGGCCGGGCCCGGGCCCCAGATCGCCATTCCACCACCTCCAGAAGGGTCTGCCCCTGTCAGGACGGCTGACCACCAGCAAGCTATGACTCCTAGCCACAGATCTCTCGAACCGATACTCCCCGAGGCCCGCTAGGCGCCCCATGGCTCCACGCCAAGGTCCGCCGCCAGAATGCCTCGCCTCGAGCCTCCTCACGACCCTTACCCCCCTGAGGAGATGTCAGTCACCTCGCCTATCCATAGGCATGGTCGACACCACTTCCCTCGGCGGGGTCGCACAGAAGGGGATCACCTCGGTGGCTCGAGAGCCACCTCGCCCAGGGATCTGAGGCACCTCATCGAGAGGAACCGGGGCCACCCCCAGACGTAGGTCACCCGCAGCAGAGGCCAGGGATCCCAAGGCGCCGATTCCTCGGGATACCACGGGCGACTCGATGCCCTCGAGAAAAAGATCGAGGGCATGCGCCAGGAAGCTCACCTCTAGAGCGACGGGGCTAAATACGCCTCCGACTCGCTCACAAAGCCGTTCACCGAGGAATTGCTTGTCGTCCACGTCTCCTCGAGCAACAAACCCCCAAAGGTCTCTCTGTTCGACGGGAAAACCTACCCGAAGGACCATTTGGACGCTTTCACCACGGGGATGAGCTTCCAGTGTTGGCTATAGTGCCCTCAAGGAAATTATCATAGTCGCGGAATTGTGATTATGATGATTGAGAAAGGACCTATACCGATAAAGCAATCTTACTCAAGATGATAGTATACTATCTGGTTTGTCTTTATCATCATGTCGATAGAGCCCATAGGATTCTTGCTTGACTGCCAGCATTATGATGGCGATCATATATGTGGGAGCTGGGGTCTATAAGCACATCCTTAAATGTCCCTGGTCATAGGAGTATCGAGACCGGGCATCGATACTCCAGTGTAGACTAGTGTATACTGATCGAGACCCCGACGAAGGGCGGTGACCAGGTCTCACAAGCCATTGGTGTTAGTTTGTTCACCTGAGATAGTATACAGGTGCTCATTGGGTTATGAGTACACTGGAAGGACTCGCCGGGAACCTGCTAATTGGTAGTATACCTATTGTCAGATAGCAGTTCCCAGGTGACATGTGTACAAGTTAGTCTGTCGACCTGAGATCGTCATTTGTCTCATGTGAGTTCCCACTGTGCTTTGATTACTACCCAACCACGGCTCAAAGGAGTCGTGCAAATAGGTTTTAGTTGGGTACAGTCCCGAGCCACATGGAGGCAGTGATCGGATCGTCGGGGATTCGTCTCTCCCGGTATTAGGAGTTGATGTCGCATTGTGTACGGATGACATCACCATAAATCTGTGGCCACGGTGGATGAGAATTATCGATCCAGGATTGATAGTTTCTCAGGTGGTAATGGGTTCATACCGACACTAAATATCACGTTGTTGGGGGTCTGACCTTATCCACCCCCCTAAACTCGATATGCGATACCCTTAGATGAACAGACCGGACTGTACGGATATTGTCACTGTCAAGCTCAGTAAGGGTTCAAGATGAGTTTGCTCGTCGGCCTCCCTTTCGCTCAATACCTAGGTAGCCGTTACGTACAGCTAGTGCCACTGACGTGCTTGTGGTTAAACCCACTGCCAGCGTATTAACGAGTCTTTAGAGTCCCACACAGAGGGTTTAGTGTATATGCCCTAGAGGCCATTACTGTATCATACTAGCTTGTATATTACTTAATGGAAGCTTGGGATATTCACCTTGTATATACAATCTTGCTCAAAATAGTAGTATGCTACTTGGTTTGTTTCTGCTTCAATGTGTACATGTGTTTATTTTTGTATATCACTTATGCACATTAGTGGAGCCCTTAGGATCTTTGCTTGATTACCAGCATTGTGATGGCTGTCACACTAGTGGGGCTGGGTAATCTATAAACACATCCTTATGCAGGTCCCTAGTCGCAGGACTATCGAGATAGGGCATCGATACTCCGGAGTAGACTAGCGCATGCGCTTCTCATCCCAGTGTGGGAGACGGTCTGTCCCACAGCCGTCAGTACGTCGTACTTGAGATAGTATGCGGGTGCTCGTTGGGTTACGAGTACACTGGACAGGACTCGTCGGGAACTGACTAGTTGGTATTATGCCTATCGTCAGTTATCAGTTCCCAGGTGACATGAGTACAGCTTAGTCCGCTGACTTGACACTGTCACTTCGCCTCGAGTGTGTTCCCACTGTACTTTGATCACTACCCTACCACGGCTTAAAGGAGTCGTGCAAACAGGTAGTGGTTGGGTGCAGTCCCGAAGCACTTGGAGGCAGTGACGGTTAGACAGGATTCTTCTCTCCCGGTATTGGGGGTTGACATCGCGCTGTGTCTAGGAGAGCCATTACATGAGTAGTCCCTGGCCAGGGCAAACGAGATATACTGGTAGGCTTCCAGTGTTATCTCAGGGTGTTTTGGGCTTCACTCCGACACGACTTGTACCGCTATTGGGGGACTGACGTTTACCACCCCCTAGGCCCGCTATGCGATGTATCAGACGAACAGACCGGACTGTACGGAGAGTGTCACATTCAGGCTCAGTAAGAGTTCAGATGGGTTTCGCCTCGTCGGTCTTCTTGTCGGCACTACCTGGGGACCGTTACGCACAGCTAGTGCCGCTTGCGGTCTGTGGTTAAACCCACTGCCAGCGTAGTGTCGAGTCTTTAGAGTCCCACACAGAAAGCTTTTCGCCTTTAGGCAAAAGAGTAGAGGTCGCATGGTTTTGCGACAGGTCGCATGGTTTTGCGACATGGTTCGGTCACATCCGTGCACTTGTGCACATGCAGTGTCCGGACAGTTTACACTAGCGGGCTTTGGTTTAAGCCAGATCCTAGTGTACCTTTTGGGATTGGATTTATCCAGTTTGTATTCGTGTTCCTCGGAACGCGGATGCGGGTGTGTATGCACAGTTGACGGGGAGACAGAGGCAGTGGATTCTCATTAGGGTTGTTGACAGTTGACCATTGACTATTGACTTTTTGCTCAACCCTAATGAGAATATGATATGTGATTAACAATTATATTAATTAAGTATTATGGTGACATGGTTGATGTGGGATTGACTTTGTTGACTTGTTGACTTTTGTTGACTTGTTGACTTTGTTGACCGGTTGACTAGGCTTGACTAGTTGACCGTCATGATAACCATAGCTATCATTTCATGGCAAAGACTTTTGCTTGCTTGCTCATTTGTGCAAAATAAGTGCATGGAATGATATGGCTATGGTTGCTTCAACCATCACATAACACTTGATTGGTATGATGTGTTATCATTGTTTTGGATTATGAGAGGGTGAAAGAAAAAAGAGAGGCTCGTTCTCACTTGACCATTCTCTCTCTTGTTCTTGAGCTCTCATACTCTTGCTCTCACCCTCTTCCTCTTGCTCCCTCTCTTGACTCTATGGTTCACTTGTCTCATAAGTTGAGAATCAAGAACCATAGATAAAATCCCATACAAACTCTTCTCTACTCACTCTAGTTCACAAGGTTTAGCAAACCGAGTGAACTAGTTTCTTCAAAGATCGAAGAAGGAGCCAAAGGTTGAAGCTTTCAGGTGGATCTATCTTCGGCGCAAGGAGACCACGGGAAGAAGCCGATCCGGACCACCATCGGAATTTGAAGACGAAGGAGTTCAAGTCAAGCAACGTATAAACCCCCTAACCGAGTAGTTAACGACTCCTAGTTAGGTTGTTAGTTAGATGTTTAACAAAGATCCGGGTTTTAAGTCCATGTTACCACCTCTAAGAAAATCGTTTTTTATCAAATTCCGCATGCCTGAAAGTACCGGGAGAGGTAGCATGGACTTACAGTGGTATCAGAGCCTAGTTAAACTCTATCTAACATGTTAGCAAGTAACTAGAAGATCGATCAAAGAAAAAGTCACGAAAACGAACCCGAGAATTTCAAGTTTCTGCCGATTTTTATTCTGTTCAAAAGTTGATAATTTTCATCTTAAAAATCGGCTCAGGCTTTTTTGAGAACACCCACCAAATTTGGTCCAACAATCGAGTCAAAGCGCCGCGGAAACGCGGCGGGAGCACTCTCCCGCCGCGGTTCCGCGGCCGAGTTGACTCGGCCGAGGTCGATCTTTGGTGCAGTGTATTTCTGGGGTCATTTTGGGATTTTTGGAATATGTATTTTCTGCCCAGATTTTCCAGAACGAAAAATTTATTTTTGGGGTCCCGAAAATCCGTATTTTTGATCGAACTTCTAAAAGACTTAAGCTGACGGGTTTTTCTGTAATGTGATATTTGTATTGAACGTCTACTAATCGCTATATGTCGATTAGTGGGGGTTATACAAGTCTGTGATCTGTAATGTTGCTGGAATGTGGATATGAATATGTTGGATTGTCGCGGGTGAATAGCCGGGGGTTGTGAGACGAGAGTTTTTCTTTTCTTTCAATTCATGTAAATTTGTAAATTGATGTAATAATTATTTGTATGGCCGCACAACTGGGTCGGGGTTGTAGCCGTCATTGTATAATTTCTTCTTACTGTTTTTGCTCCTAGGATAGACCCATGGAGGGGGTGCACAAACTACCGGGTATGCCGAAGTGCCGAGTGGCCTACTCATGGGGATGAGGGAGGTTGCTTCGCTTCGGGTACTTGGCGGGTAGTTTGCCGCACCCGTAGGGGTCTTGGGTGGGGTTTTGGCTATTCACCGCGACCGTGTAATCTGCTTTTCGTTACAGGCTCGTACGAATTGCGGATTCCTAGTATATCCAATGTGTTCATCTGTGATCTGAAATGTCTATCATTGCAATATATCTATATATGATATTATTTAGGCGTTGCTTATGTTTTACAGCCGCGCTAGCCCAGGCCGCGCTCTGTCGTTAGTTAAGTAACCTAACGGGTAATGACGGGGCCCCGTGGCGAATGCGAATGGCATAAGCGTACGTCATATTTTGGTTGTTTTCTGCAATGGTAGGATTAAATGATGGGACGCATTAAAAGAACTAATGCAAGAATATCACGCATTAAAAGAACTAATGCAAGAAAATAAACCAAGTTAAAATCGTTGGAACACTTTCGAAAAACCACTCGGTTCTTTTCAAAACTAACTTTTAAATGCGGAGCTTGAGCCACTCCTTTTAAAAGCTATCTCGTTCCATCGATTATATCAAGTTCACTACGTTCACGGTTTTGCCAAAACCATTCGTAGCCCTCCGTCGTTTCACATGAATAGTCAATAGTATTCAAGCTGTGTATGTTGGCCAAAGTCAAGGCATAGTGATTGGTAGCTATTGGGTATTCATGTGTAGCATAGATAGATGCGTTAGTTTGGGACAGTCGTACTGTCATTTTGGCCAAAGTCAAGGGTAGGTACGGATGGATCCAAATTAACCTGGATAATGACGGGTAGAACTTGACATGTGACTTATGATATTTTGGCCAAAGTCAAGGTCATAAGAGCATGGGGCAAAAATCCACATCGGGAGTTTCATAAGTACTGAAACTTGCTAGATTTGCATACCACTTGGAGTGTGATGATTCTGGTAGGATTCCTTCAGTTTCGTCACGCGATGATATTTGGATCCCGATCCTACTGTAAGTATATGCTACTCCTCGGGAAATTTCTCACCAATCGATCAATGCTATAAACCTAGTAGGTGCCTAGAAAGGTGTTAGCGGGGCTACGCCCCCAGGGAAAAGAGGTTCTTGAATTAAGGAACTTCGCGAAAGCGTTGGAAAACCTTCCTCAAAGTACCGACACTGGCCTGGCTGAACGGTTAAGCAAGTATTGTGCGGTGGGATTGATCCTGACTAATTCTTCCTTTTTGGTTTGAGGAGGGATTCGAAAAACAGTGGGAGCCATCCTGTTTAGACAAACTAAAAACCATTCTAAACTTGCAAGAGCATCAAGCTGAGTGTTTCTTCTCTCTCCTAATTGCAGCGACCAATCGACATGACTGGACTTAAGTTACTTCTAGATAAAAACATACTGACAGAGCCAAACTACAAAGATTGGCTCAGGAATGTCAAAATGGCAATCACTTACGACAAGCTGGGGTATCTTCTTACCACCAAAGCTCCCCCTGTCCCTGGTCCCACTTCCAGCGTCGCGGATAAGGAAATCCGTAAGACTTGGGAGATTGATAGCGCGAAGGCCAAATGCCTCGTACTTTCCTCTATGGATAATGAACATCAGAGGAGGCACGAGAATATGGACTTGGAATCCATATTTCTTCATACAAAAGAACTGTATGGAGAGCAATCTCGTATCGCAAGATACGAAGCGTCGAAAAAGTTATTTTCGGCAAGAATGGCCGTCGGATCATCAGTAGCAGAGCACGTGCTAAAGATGATCGACTACATTGAGGAGCTCGCGGACCTAGGGACCACATTGGAGAGTGAGCTCTATACGGACTTAGTTCTCCAGTCCCTTCCTTCCACTTACGCCCAGTTTATACTGAACTTCAACTTACAAGAAAAGGAGGTTGAACTTTCAGAGCTCCTCAACATGCTAAGGAGTGCAGAGGGCACCCTACAGAAAAGTAGGGAAACATCCACTTTGTTTGTAGGAGGATCATCTTCTTCTAGGTCCAAGGCGAAAGCCAAGGGAAAGAAGAAGAAAGCCCCCGCCAAACCAAGAGGCGGTGTTAGTAAAGTGGATACGAAGGGAAAAGCAAAAGCAACAAAGAAAGCGGGGAAGCTTGTGGATAAGGAAGAATGCTTCTATTGTCATAAGAAAGGACACTGGAAGAATGATTGCAGGGCCTGGAAGGCCAGAACACAGGAATTGAAGCAGGTTGCAGCTTCAGCTTCAGGTGTGTATGTTATTGAAAACTGTCTTTCAATAAACTCTACTTCCTGGGTATTGGATACCGGATCAGGATCTCATATCTGTAATTCTTTGCAGGCATTGAGAAACCGTAGGGTTTTGAAGGCAGGTGACATGACCCTCAGAGTTGCGAACGGAGCTAGCATGGATGCTAAAGCCGTGGGGGACTATCACCTGGGAATGTCAGATGGACATGTTTTGGTTTTGCCTAATTGCTTTTTTGTACCCAACGCAACTTGTAATATCATTTCTGTATCTTTAGTTTCTAAAGAAGGTTATGAATTTGCGTTTGTAAGTAATGTTGTAAACATTCACCTTAATTAAGTTTTGATTGGGTCAGGTACATTGAGTAATGGTATATACGTATTAAACCAACCACAGATTTTCAACGTCCAGAATACACACAAAAGAAAGTCTCCGGAAATCAATCAGACTTTCTTATGGCATTATAGACTGGGTCACATCAATGAGAGAAGGTTGACTAAGTTACATACAGAAGGATATTTGGATCCATTCGAATATCAATCGTATGCCACTTGTCAATCCTGTCTCAAAGGAAAGATGACAAAGACTCCGTTCACTGGACACGGAGTAAGAGCGAGCGAGCTCTTGGGACTCGTACACAGCGACGTGTGCGGTCCAATGTCTACACATGCGCGAAGCGGTTATTCTTACTTCATCACTTTTACCGATGACTTCTCAAGGTACGGTTATGTCTTCTTAATGAAACATAAGTCCGAAGCCTTTGGAAAGTTCCAGGAATATAAGAGTGAAGTAGAAAAACAGACCGGCAAAAGTATCAAGATTCTAAGATCGGATCGAGGTGGAGAATACTTAAGTGCCGAGTTCCTGGACTATTTAAAAGAGAACGGAATTTTCTCTCAGCTTACTCCTCCATACACTCCGCAACATAACGGTGTATCGGAAAGACGGAACCGAACCCTATTGGATATGGTACGGTCCATGATGAGTAACGCTGAGTTACCGCGATCATTCTGGGGGTATGCGCTAGAATCAGCTGCATACCTTTTGAACCGAGTTCCTACTAAGACTGTGCCTACTACACCATATGAGATGTGGTGTGGGAAGAGACCCCATCTTAATCACATTAAAACATGGGGAAGTCCAGCTTTTGTCAAAAAGCAGCATGCGGACAAGCTCGAGGCACGCTCAGTACTATGTAAGTTTGTAGGATATCCAAAGAATTCCAAGGGATATTTCTTCTACTGCGAAGAGGAACAAAAAGTCCTTGTTTCTCATCATGCCCACTTTCTAGAACACCAGTTCTTAGAAAAGGAAATTAGTAGGAGCGCAGTAGAACTGGAAGAAATTCCAGAACCACAGACTATTACTAAAAGTTTAGTGGAACCAGAGGGTTCAAAAGAACAGGACATTCCTATGCCGCTCCGCAGGAGTAGTAGGCAGTCTCATCCGCCCGAGAGATACTACGGTTTTCTCATAGACGGGGATAGAGAGGATTGCATCGTAGATTATGATGAGCCTACTAGCTTCCAGCAGGCCGTTCAGAGTGTTGACTCAGTGAAATGGCTGGATGCAATGCGGACCGAAATGGAGTCAATGTACACCAACAAAGTATGGACGTTGGACATTGCTCCAGACGGGGTAAAACCCGTAGGATGCAAGTGGATCTTCAAAAGGAAGATTGGTGTAGATGGACAGGTTGAGACCTATAAAGCTAGACTTGTTGCAAAAGGTTTCCGTCAAAGACCTGGATTGGACTATGACGAAACCTTTTCTCCAGTGGCTATGCTGAAAATCCATTCAGATCCTTCTTGCCATTGCTGCCTTCCACGATTATGAGATCTGGCAAATGGACGTAAAGACCGCTTTTCTAAATGGAAATTTAGAGGAGTGTGTCTATATGGACCAACCAGAGGGTTTCATTCAGAGTGGGAGTAGCGGAAAGGTGTGCAAGTTGCTTAAGTCCATCTATGGACTAAAGCAGGCATCACGGAGTTGGAACATCTGTTTTGATGAGACGGTCAAGGAATTTGGCTTTATCAAATATCCAGATGAACCATGCATCTATTGTAGATTTGTAGCGAGAACTGTAGTATTCCTCGTTTTGTACGTGGATGACATTCTCTTAATAGGAAATGACATTCCTATGCTACAATCTGTCAAGGGGTTCTTGTCACATAGGTTCTCCATGAAAGACCTGGGTGATGCCTCATACATCCTGGGGATCCGGATCCATCGTGATAGATCCAAGAGGATATTAGGACTTTCACAGTCCAGGTACATCGACACCATACTGAAGAGGTTCAGTATGGAAGATTCCAAGCGCGGTAACCTACCGGCTTGTCACGGGATCACCCTCTCTAAAGAGATGTCTCCCAAGACTGATTTGGAGAGGGATCGCATGTCTATTATACCCTACGCTTCTGCGGTAGGCTCTATAATGTATGCGATATTGTGTACCAGACCGGATGTAGCTTATGCACTGAGTGTGGTAAGCCGGTATCAGTCAAACCCTGGGGAGAAACACTGGATAGCGGGAAAGAACATTCTCAAGTACCTGAGAAGGACTAAGGAGATGTTCTTGGTGTATGGCGGAAAAGACCTCCAGATCGAGGCCTTTGCTGACTCCAGCTTCCAGAGTGACAAGGATGATTCCAAGTCCATGTCGGGTTTTGTTTCTACCCTCAATGGAGGGGCGGTGTGTTGGAAGAGTTCCAAACAAGAAACCGTTGCAGACTCGACGATGGAAGCGGAATACATCGCTGCATCTGATGCTGCAAAAGAAGCTGTCTGGATGAGGAAGTTCTTGAAAGAACTTCAGGTGGTTCCGTCCATTGTTGATCCAATACCTCTGTATTACAACAACAACGGGGCTATAGCTTTAGCGAAGGAACCCAGGTCCCATCAGAAATCCAGACACATCTTAAGGCGGTATCACCTGATCAGGGAGATCGTGGATCGCCAGGAGATCGAGGTTCGGAGAGTCGCTTCAGAAGATAACACTGCAGATCCATTCACCAAGGCCTTGCCCCAGACTCAGTTCGAGCGGCTGATCGAGATGATAGGTCTTCGATACGCCAGTACATGGCCTTAGTGCAAGTGGGAGATTGTTAGTGTATATGCCCTAGAGGCCATTACTGTATCATACTAGCTTGTATATTACATAATGGAAGCTTGGGATATTCACCTTGTATATACAATCTTGCTCAAAATAGTAGTATGCTACTTGGTTTGTTTCTGCTTCAATGTGTACATGTGTTTATTTTTGTATATCACTTATGCGCATTAGTGGAGCCCTTAGGATCTTTGCTTGATTACCAGCATTGTGATGGCTGTCACACTAGTGGGGCTGGGTAATCTATAAGCACATCCTTATGCAGGTCCCTAGTCGCAGGACTATCGAGATAGGGCATCGATACTCCGGAGTAGACTAGCGCATGCGCTTCTCATCACAGTGTGAGAGACGGTCTGTCCCACAGCCGTCAGTACGTCGTACTTGAGATAGTATGCGGGTGCTCGTTGGGTTACGAGTACACTGAACAGGACTCGTCGGGAACTGACTAGTTGGTATTATGCCTATCGTCAGTTATCAGTTCCCAGGTGACATGAGTACAGCTTAGTCCGCTGACTTGATACTGTCACTTCGCCTTGAGTGTGTTCCCACTGTACTTTGATCACTACCCTACCACGGCTCAAAGGAGTCATGCAAACAGGTAGTGGTTGGGTGCAGTCCCGAAGCACTTGGAGGCAGTGACGGTTAGACAGGATTCGTCTCTCCCGGTATTGGGGGTTGACATCGCGCTGTGTCTAGGAGAGCCATTACACGAGTAGTCCCTGGCCAGGGCAAACGAGATATACTGGTAGGCTTCCAGTGTTATCTCAGGGTGTTTTGGGCTTCACTCCGACACGACCTGTACCGCTATTGGGGGACTGACGTTTACTGCCCCCGAGGCCCGCCATGCGATGTATCAGACGAACAGACCGGACTGTACGGAGAGTGTCACATTCAGGCTCAGTAGGAGTTCAGATGGGTTTCGCCTCGTCGGTCTTCTTGTCGGCACTACCTGGGGACCGTTACGCACAGCTAGTGCCGCTTACGGTCTGTGGTTAAACCCACTGCCAGCGTAGTGTCGAGTCTTTAGAGTCCCACACAGAAAGTTTTTCGCCTTTAGGCAAAAGAGTAGAGGTCGCATGGTTTTGCGACAGGTCGCAGTTTTGCGACAGGGTTCGGTCACATCCGTGCACTTGTGCACGTGCAGTGTCCGGACAGTTTACACTAGCGGGCTTTGGTTTAAGCCAGATCCTAGTGTACCTTTTGGGATTGGATTTATCCAGTTTGTATTCGTGTTCCTCGGAACGCGGATGCGGGTGTGTATGCATAGTTGACGGGGAGACAGAGGCAGTGGATTCTCATTAGGGTTGTTGACAGTTGACCATTGACTATTGACTTTTTGCTCAACCCTAATGAGAATATGATATGTGATTAACAATTATATTAATTAAGTATTATGGTGACATGGTTGATGTGGGATTGACTTTGTTGACTTGTTGACTTTTGTTGACTTGTTGACTTTGTTGACCGGTTGACTAGGCTTGACTAATTGACCGTCATGATAACCATAGCTATCATTTCATGGCAAAGACTTTTGCTTGCTTGCTCATTTGTGCAAAATAAGTGCATGGAATGATATGGCTATGGTTGCTTCAACCATCACATAACACTTGATTGGTATGATGTGTTATCATTGTTTTGGATTATGAGAGGGTGAAAGAAAAAAGAGAGGCTCATTCTCACTTGACCATTCTCTCTCTTGTTCTTGAGCTCTCATACTCTTGCTTTCACCCTCTTCCTCTTGCTCCCTCTCTTGACTCTATGGTTCACTTGTCTCATGAGTTGAGAATCAAGAACCATAAATAAAATCCCATACAAACTCTTCTCTACTCACTCTAGTTCACAAGGTTTAGCAAACCGAGTGAACTAGTTTCTTCAAAGATCGAAGAAGGAGCCAAAGGTTGAAGCTTTCAGGTGGATCTATCTTCGGCACAAGGAGACCACGGGAAGAAGCCGATCCGGACCACCATCGGAATTTGAAGACGAAGGAGTTCAAGACAAGCAAGGTATAAACCCCCTAACCGAGTAGTTAACGACTCCTAGTTAGGTTGTTAGTTAGATGTTTAACAAAGATCCGGGTTTTAAGTCCATGTTACCACCTCTAAGAAAATCGTTTTTTATCAAATTCCGCATGCCCGAAAGTACCGGGAGAGGTAGCATGGACTTACAGTTTTCACGGTTCAGACGATATGGTGTACATGAGGTATGTTGATACATACAGGTGTCCGATTAAATATGTACAAGTGCTGCGCAGACTTTAATCGGACGGTTGATAATACTAGCGGCTTAGGATTAAGACGGATTATTAAATCAGGTTTTGATTTAATAATTTATATATGTATTTGTATATACGTATTCTAGTATTATTGTTCGCTCTTTATTTTCTCTCTCGGCTATTCGTATTTTTGTACGAATACGCGTATATGTATTTCGATACATGTACCGGAAGTATTCCGTATTTTATACGGAATAGCTTCTAGAAGTTTTGCCACCTCATTATTGATTTTCCTTTTTAGGAAATTCATTTGTTTTATAATGAGGTGGAGGGTGTGAGGTGGCATGAACAATGACATGGCATGGTGCATGGTATGGGTGCATTTGTTTATTGCTTTTTGACTTTGGAAATGATATTTTTTCTTTTGAAAAATGAAAGAGGGGGAGAGGGGCCGGCCACTCAATCATGGGGTGGGGTTCATTTTCATTTTGGTTGCATGATTAATTTACACACTAGCTCACTCTCTCAAGTTTCATCCAAAAAAAATACTTAGCCATTTTTGTTCATGCCAAAGTTCATTTCCCTCACCTTCATTCATCTTCTATGGATGCTCTCTTGAGCTCAAGGGATGAGAGAAAATATAGTGACACTTTCATACACCCCCACTCTCCATCTCTAGCGACGTTGGAGCGTCGGTTACCTCGTTCGACGAGATTGGAGCTTGCGTCGTTTCCCTCGGGTGGATCATCGGAGATGGACGAAGACCGGCAACCAAACATCGTCAAAGAATCACTAGGAGATTGGAATGAAGACCGAAAGACATGGATCAACTCGGTATAACCTTTCTAACTCTTAGTTAGTTTGCTAGAATACGGTTTAAGGTCGATCCGTAAATAGGGTAGCGGTAACGCCAGTTTAGAAAAAATTTATTCCGTATTTTGGCCGCGTTTCGACGGCCGGGGCGCTGCCGGAACCCCTTTAAACCCCTTACTAGCTTGTTTAGACGTGCTTAAAAGATCGATCGACGGATTTTACCAAAAACACGATTCCATTTTTCTGTTTGCTGTCGATTTTCAAACGTGGTCAAAAAATTATTTGAGACATCTTAAAAATCCGTGCAGGCAATTTTAAGAGTACAAAAAAATTTTGAGGCCATGATTCATCTATTGTGCCGCGGAACCGCCGCGGAATACCCCTATTGGCGGCGGTTCCGCGGTCAACTAGTAGCGACGGGTTCCAAAATTTTTACTGTAGCTCCATTAAATGGAATTGTGATTTTTAAGATATTCTGTTTTGGCCCAGTTTTCTGTGCAGTGCTGTTTTGCTATTGGGGCCAATTTGGAAGTTAGTCGATCGATATTTCAAGCGTGTGTTTGACAGTACATACATTATAATCTATGACCGTGAATGTCATTTGATCGGTAAACCCGTCTAACTGCTATATGTCTTTTAGACGGGTTTGCGAACGTGACATTCACGTTGATGTTCTGTGTTGTGCTGTGATGTTGGTTGGATCGTCGTGGTGGATAGCCAGTGGTGCAATGATAGTACAGTTTTATTTCATTTGTACATTTGATATTGCGGGGCGAGCGTTCGACATGTGGACTGCCGTCACTGCCAGTTTGTATATTATTCTTTTGGGGTACGACCGGGATGAGGTCGATATCACCCTTGTATATTATTTTATTTTTTGTACTAGGATTACCCCGCGGTGGGGTGCACGAATAGCCGGATTCTAGAGGGCAACTTGTGCGCATCTCAAGGCATTCAAACGGAGAGGACCTTACTCTAGAATTGACGGGCTATTCGCCGCACTCGTAGGGGGTATAGGTTGACCCAGGAGGGGTGCTCAAGTTACCGGATTCCGTGAAGTGCTGGGTGGTCCATTCACGTTGCTGAAGGGGGCTGCCTCACTTCTGGTTTAGGCGGGTAACTTGCCGCGCTCGTAGGGGTCTAGGTTTCATTGCACAGGCTATCCATACGACAGGGAATGTCGGGTCTCACTTGTGGCTCAAGTGAAACCTGGGGCTCCAGATTATCCACCATTCTGTATTGCTTCTGGGATGTTTCTGTGATATTGCTTTATATCATGCCTGGGACGATTGTTATATATTTATATATATACTAGTAGATGTTGTATATGTTTTGCACCCGCGCTAGCCCAGTCCCCGCTCTGTCATTAGTTAAGTAACCTAACGGGTGATGACGGGACCCAGTGGCGAATGCGGATGGCATATACGTACATTTTATTTTCGTTCTTTTCTGGTGTGATTAATTGATGGGACTGC
The DNA here is from genome assembly GCA_030015575.1 of Agapanthus africanus. Classification (NCBI taxonomy): domain Eukaryota; kingdom Viridiplantae; phylum Streptophyta; class Magnoliopsida; order Asparagales; family Amaryllidaceae; genus Agapanthus; species Agapanthus africanus. Next base: position 114,026,411 of record CM057347.1, read on the forward strand.
ATTGATTCTTATCAATGCAAGGATAAAACAAACCTTTATTTGATGTTGTTGGAACCAAGCTTTTAAAAATTGACATTACAGACGTTCTCTTTTGCTTTGCATCGTGGTATTCATTTGGAATATCCTATACCTCATTCGACGAGGAAAGGGCCGAGATCCCTTCATCGGGAGTGACCCCTTGAGTAAAAGTTTGCGTCAACGTAATAACTTCACTATAGTTGATTACTTTTGCTTTACATCGTGGTATTCAGTTTGGGATATCCTGCACCCCATTCGACGGGGAAAGAGCTGAGATCCCTTCACCGGGAGTGACCTCTTTAGTAAAACTTTTCGCCACTATATATTTATGTCGGAGATAGTGCCCTCAGAGTCAATTATTGGATCACAGGCACGTGATTGCAATGATTGAGGGAGGACCTATCCCGGTACGACAGTCTTACTCGAGATGATAGTATGCTATCTGGTTTACCTTTATCATCGTGTACTGCTTTAGGTGACCTGACATGTCACTATTGCACGTTGATAGAGCCCCTAGGATTCTTGCTTGACTGCCAGTAGTATGAGGGCGATCATATACGTGGGAGCTGGTAGTCTACAAGCACGTCCTTAAATGGTCCCTAGTCGTGGGAGTTTCGAGACAGGGCATCGATTCTCCAGAGTAGACTAGTGTATACAGTCGAGACCCCGACGAGGGGCGGTGGCCGGTCTCACAAGCCACTGGTGTCAGTTGGTTCACCTAAGATGTATACAGGTGCTCATTGGGTTATGAGTACACCGGACAGGACTCGCCGGGAACATGCTAGTTGGTCTTATACCTTACGTCAGATAGCAGTTCCTAGGTGACATGTGTACAGGTTAGTTCATCGACCTGGGGATCGTCATTTATCTCGTGTGAGTTCCCACTGTGCTTTGATTACTACCCTACCACGGCTCAAAGGAGTCGTGCAAACAGGTTTTAGTTGGGTACAGTCCCGAGCCACATGGAGGCAGTGAGCGGATCTTCAGGGGTTCGTCTCTCCCGGTATTGGGGGTGAGGTCGCGCAGTGTCTAGGAGAGCCATTACACGAAGTCCTTGGCCAAGGCAGGAGATTTACTGGTAGGTATTCCAGTAGTATCTCAGGGTGTTCTGGGCTACACTCCGACACGACTTGTACCGCTTTTGGGGGTCTGACTTTTACCAACCCCCTAGGCCCGCCATGCAATGCTCGTAGACGAACGGACCGGACTGTACGGATATTGTCACTGACAGGCTCAGTAGGGTGTCAGGATGAGTTCGCTCATCGACGTCCCTTTTGGTCAATAGCTGGTGGCCCGTTACGTATTGGCTTATACCTCTGACGTGCTAGTGGTTAAATCCACAGCCATAGTATTGACGAGTCTTTAGAGTCCACCACACTTTCAGTTACTCAGGCTTTCGGGCGAAGCGCTGTAGAGGTCGTATGGAGATATGGCAGGGTCCGATCAGATACGTGCGATATTGCACGGATCAGGATCGGACGGTTTGTACTAAAGGCCGTATGGATATATGGCAAGGTTCGATCGGATACGTGCGGTATTGCACGGATCAGGATCGAACGGATATTACTAGCCGGCTTTGGTTTAAGCCGGATCCTAGTTTAGTACAGTGTAGATTTTGTCTCTTTGCATTTGTATCCGGACGGAATACAGATGCGGGTGTGTATGCACAGTATCGGGGTTTTCCTGTAATTTATTACGGGACCAGTTTTCTGGAGTTGCCAGTTTGCATTCCGTTCCGGCCGGTTTTCCTTTGTTCTTTCCCGGCCGGACTTTTCCGATGGAGGGGGTTATTTGCAAGTTTGCAAATAACACATTGTGGAGGGGTTTCTTGCAAATGCTTTGATTATGATGGCATCTTTTCTTTTCCACCATCACTTGCATTAAATGAGATTAGAAAGGGTATGGAGTGATAAGTATGGTTGATATTTCCTTGCTTTATGATATGGTCACCATTTCTATCTCCTACAATCACCTCCCTCTTGTATTTTTTTGTTTTGCCCTCCACCATTTTCCACCAAGATGAAGGCCGGCCATAATTTTGGAGAGGGGAGGAAAATTGAGAAGGTTTCATTTTGATGAGGATAATTTGGTTCATCTCATTTTCTTTACTACACACATTCTAGCTCCACTTGAAAATTCCATTCCTCCATCAAGGCAACTACAAACCCCAAAGAGACAAAGCACTACACTTTCTACAGCACATCTTGGGCACGTCGACTTGCCGGCTTCGTGCCCGAGTTGCCTCGGTATTGAGGTGGGAGCCCGTAAAAGATGCAGGCGATGTGGTGCCCTTCCGGCGAGGAGGCGACGACCGGAGTTTCCGCACGAGATCGGGACGATGACGAGAAGACCGGAGGACTCGGATCACTCGGTATATCTCTTCCCTATCTTGTTACTTTGCTAGAACTAGTTTAATGGCCCGATCCGGGGTTTAGTGCGCGGTGGTGCCGGTTTGCTAAGTTCGCAAAATTAAAGTTTATCACCGCTTCCGCACTTGGCCGTCGGTTTGACGGTCGGGGCGCCGCCGTGCACTTACAATGGTATCAGAGCCTCGCCATTAACTTCGTCTAGCTTTGTTTGATGTGTTTGCATTTCCGATCGACCAAAATTCCAAAAACCCGCGTTTTTCTTTACATCAGTTTTCTGTCGAAATTTTTTGAAGTCCAAAAATTTTTCAGGTTGTCTCAGAATGATGTGCAGGGAGTTCTAAGAACACTGGAAAAATTCGACAACACGATCCCTCCGTACAACCGCGGAACCGCGGCCATTACCACTCTGGAGGCCGCGGATCCGCCGCATGAATGAGGGATCATGTCATCATTTTTTTGCAGTGGGCTTGTGGGATAAAAATAGGGGTTTTGGAATATTAAAATTGGGCCCAGAATTTCTGTGAGTGCTACAGTATTGCTTGGGGGCCCACTTGTTAATTTTTGATCGATCGGATATTTTAAACACATTATTTCACAGTATTTACATTATATCTGCGACCGTGAATGTCACTCGATCGGTAAATCCGGTCTAACTGCTATAGCCCGGTTAGACGGATTTGCGAACGTGACTTTCACGTTGATGTTCTGTGTTTTGCTGTGATGTTGCGGATCGGTCGTGGGGATATCCTGGATGCAATGCTAGTACAGAGTTGTTGTATTATGTACATTTGATGTTGCGGGGCGAGCGTCCGACATGTGGACTACCGTCACTGCCTGTTTGTATTATTCTTTTGGGGCACGACCTGGTTGCGGTCGATGTACCCGTTGTATGTATATTTTACTTTCTGTACTAGGATTACCCCGCGGATGGGTGCACGGATAGCCGGGTTCTGGAGGGCAACAAGCCCGCATCTCATGGCATTGGGACGGAGGGGGCTTCGCTCTAGAATTGGCCGGCTATTCGCCGCACTCGTAGGGGGTACAGGTTGACCCAGGAGGGGTGCCAAGTTACCGGATTCCGTGAAGTGCTGGGTGGTCCATTCACGGCGCTGAAGGGGGCTGCCTCACTTCAGGTTTTGGCGGGTAACTTGCCGCGCCCGTAGGGGTCTAGGATTTCATTGCACAGGCTATCCACACGACCAGGGGAACGTCGGGTTTCAATAGTGGCTCTGTGAAACCCGGGGACCCCAGATATCTGTTTTGTTCTGTGATGCTGTACATTTCTGTGATGTTGCATTTTTATTCACGCCTTAAGCGAAATATAATATATTGGTATATATATTAGTAGATGTTGTATATGTTTTTCATCCGCACTAGTCCAGTCCCCGCTCTGCCGTTAGTTAGCTAACCTAACGGGTGATGACGGGACCCAGTGGCGAATGCGGATGGCATATACGTACGTCAGTATATTTTCGTTCTTTGTGGTGTGATCAATTGATGGGATTGCATTGATTCGAATCAATGCAAGATAAACAAACCTAATCTGATGTTGTTGGAACACTTTTCAAAAAGCTGTTATTGCAAGGACGTTCACTTTTGTTTTGCATCGTGGTATTCATTTGGAATATCCTGCTCCTCAGTCGACGAGGCAAGGGCCGAGATCCCTTCACCGGGAGTGACCCCTTGGACAGAAGTTTGCGTCAGGGCATTAACTTCACTATAGCCGATTACTTTTGCTTTGCATCGTGGTATTCATTTGGAATATCCTGCACCCCATTCTACGGGGAAAGAGCCGAGATCCCTTCACCGGGAGTGACCTCTTTAGTAAAGGTGTTCGTCACTATATTTTCTAAAAAGCTATCCGTTCCTTCAACGATATCAAGTTCATTACGTTAAAGGTTTTCGCCAGAAACCATTCGTAGCCCTCCGTCGTTTCATATGGGTAGTCAATAGTATTCAAGCTGTGTATGTTGGCCAAAGTCAAGGCACAGTGATTGGTAGCTATTGGGTATTCATATGCAGCATAGATAGATGCGTTGGTTTGGGACAGTCGTACTGCCATTTTGGCCAAAGTCAAGGGTAGGTACGGGTGGATTCAAATTAACCTGGAGAATGACGGGTTGAACTTGACATGTGACTTATGATATGTTGGCCAAAGTCAAAGTCATAAGAGCATGGGGTAAAAATCACATCGGGAGTTTCAAAAGAACTGAAACTTGCCAGATATGCGCATACCTTCTGGAGTGTGATGACGTGAGCGGATTACGTCACGTTATCATGCGATGAGAGTTGGATCCCGATTCCCACTGATGAGTTAGTTTACTCCTCGGGTATTCCCGACTAATTCTTCTTTTAGGTTTAGAGGAGAATTTGAGGTACAGTGGGAGGTTTCCAGATTAGATAAAGTGATAACCATTCTGATCTAGGTTAGAGTGCATGCTGAGTGTTTCTTTTCTCTCTCTCTCTGGCAGCGACCATTGACCCGACCCTAGACTTTGACTCAGTGACCAAGTTGACCGAACCTTCTTAACACTGGCTTTTGGATTGTCAGAGTTGCAGACCTCATTGCCACTCCTACTTTTACCCTTTTCTCCAGGACACCCCGTATTACTACGAACGTCCACTTCCATTGGACAAAACCATCGTATGGTTATATACGAACTCGAAGGAATTTATTCGAGGATGGTTTCTGGTTTTGGAGAAAACGGATGGGATTATTCAGTTGTCTTTTCCTTTTACCTTCTCTCAGGTTGCGAGTACTCCTTGGTTTAGGAGATAGTACACCTATTATGCAAATTGGATAGTCTTCTTCCAAACCTTAGGCTGGTGCCAACCGTTAGGGAATGAAGAAAACCAATTAGCCTAAACGGTGTGCAGAAGGTATTAAGATTAAGACAAAGAAAGGGATTAGTAAGAGGGCAAAGTAAATTGCGACTGATATTCACAACCAAACCAAGTATTTCTTCGCCAATTCTAAATCACCTTTGTATTTCTCCAGGACACTCCGTATCACTACGAAGATCCACAGTTTATTGGATACTCCATCGTATGGTTATATACGAACTCGAAAGGAACTTGTTCCAGTTCGGGGATGGATTCTGGTCCAGGAGAAATAGGAATAAGGTTTATTCGGTTGTCTTTTATCTTCACCTTCTCTCGCATTGCGAGTACTCCTAGGATTAGGACAGTACACCCATTATGCTTACTGGATAATCTTCTTCCAAACCATAGGCTGGTGCCGAATGATAGGGAAGGAAGAAAACCATTTGGCCTAAGGGGTGTGCAGAAGGTAATGACTAAAGACATATAAAGGGATTTGGAGAGGTGGCAAAGAATTATACGGTTATAGTTGTGAATCTGGATAATGGTAGAGGCATTACTAGGAATACCAGGATACCCCATCGAAACATTTCAATGTTTCAGTTCAACTGTGTACTGTTAAAAGAAAACTGATTTCCCGATTAGATACTTACTCCAGGGTATGTATTTACCAGGTATGATTCTCACATCTGTATGGTTTTACAGATGATGAGTGGGAGTAGGTTATTGGGAATTGGGTGATCATCCTCATTATATCGAGATTCGTTGTAATCGGTGATATTTGAGGAGATCGCCTGGGCTGTTTGCCGGTCGGCAAATATTTGGTTTTGAATATCCGCTGTTGTGCACCAATTTCAAATTGATATATCTGTACGTCTATTTTCATAGAGTGAGATATACCTTTTGATATTATGTCGATGACATTTACCTATATCGGTGGATGGTTAGGTAAGGAGCATTAAACAGCGGTGTAATTCTTCTTAACCATAAGTACAGTTTTCAACCTACGACACACAGTGAAAGAGTTGTTAGACTCAGCAGACTTATACAGAGTATTGTATGTTGTTCAGTGTCCATTAGGACAGAGGGGTTGGTCCTCATACTATATTCTGTTTACTTTTAACTTCTCTAGTTCTTAGACATGTGTTTCGTAGAAACACAGGGTCTAAGTTTTGAGGAGTTATAGGTATTTGAATAGAGTAGAGAACCAGGTGTAGCAAGTATCGGGATTCTTCAAAGTGATCGAAGATGTAGATACTTGTGTTTGGTATTCAGTTGATAGTAATGATAAAGAGAAATTGCTTCACTTTCAGGTTACTCATAATTGGAAGCGTTCCTAAGTTGAGTAACGCTGATCGGCCTCCTTCCATTTAGTTGACATGCACTGGAGATAGCTGCATGATTTGAATCTGGTTCAATTAAATCAGTGCCTCTGGTTCTATATTGGATATAGTACAGTTCATATCTTAACATTGTTAAGGTACGGGGAGTTGTCCGGCTTATGATTAAAACCAGACTCTGGATAACTCAAGACACGTTTCTGTAATGGCTGTTTGTGGGTTGACCCAGGCTATGACGAGGGTTGACTTTCTACCATAAGAAAGATCAATAGTGATATTGTTCTTGACTCGCCACAGTTTTAATAAAAATGGATTTTTTCAAAAACAGTAGTGGGAGTATGGTAGAACTGGAAGTGATTCCAGAACCGCAAACGATTACCGATGATTTGATAAGGAACCTAAAGATTCAATCTGGTTTGACATTCCATTGGCCACTCCGCAGATACGGTGGGTAACTTCAGGCACCCGAGAGGTACTCCGGTAGCCTCAAGGACGGTGACAGGGAAGTTCTTGTTTACCCACACTTGCCATTGTTGTTGTTCCAGGCTGCGAGACCCGGCAGGAGGATGAGTATAGCGTCGTTCTAAACTAGCTTTAGAAGTGCACATCTATATGACTCTGCCAGAGGGTTGTCGTAGTCAGTGGGAGCAGCGGAAGCATTGGTGGACATCAGGCTTATGTCTATTTATAGACTAAAGCAGATGTAGCGGAGATAGATCATCTATTTCTGATGTGATAGTCATAGGTTTGACTTCATCAGAATAGGGGATGGATCTGTTGAGAAGGTAGTAGGGTGTGACATCCTGGTATTTGGATAATATACACAGAGTAGGAAAAGAAACTCCTATACTACGATCGGTTATACTTTGGTCGTCACACAGTGGTTTTTCCACATGGGACTTGGACATTATATCAGACATACTGGTTACTAGATCTATGGTTTTAGATCTGGATTTGGGTGGTTTCCCAATCAGGGTACTTTGACAGCATTCTAAGAGTATTTAGAATGGACGACTCCTGGCACGGTAGTGTACCTGCAGGTAATGGAGTCACCCTCTCTAAAGGTGTCTTATAGACTAAAGTAGAGAGGGATGTGCATGATTGGCAGATCACTTGCTTAGGCAATTGAGTCAATCATGAGATGTTAAGTACCACACCAGATGTTGTTCTTGCACTAGATGCAATAAGTTAACATTGATCCAATCCTGGAGAAACAGTCGGAAGCAGTTTTAGAACATAAGTGGATGTTCTAGGGATATGATAACGACAGCCTCATTTGGGAGACAGTTATCATTCCAGGCTTCCAAGGTGACATGGACGACAAGGAGGTTGTCAGAGTTATATTTTTTCCTTCTGACGAGGGGCAGTATTCTGGACAGGTGATCCAGGAAGATACTGAGGGAGGCATGGCGCAGAATACTGATTAAGTTCAGTTGACGATACAGTCTAAGAAGTCTGGATTTGGAGTTCATTTATGAGCTAGGTCCCATCAGACATCCAGACATTCTAAGACAGGTATTGCTCATTTCGGGAGATGGCTTTCTCCGCGAACTTGAGATATAGAGAGAGACATAGAAAGAAACATCAGAGCGGATCCACTAGCTGAGGCTATTCCTCGAACGCAATAGTCTGGCAAACGAGCTTTGTGAGACTGACTAGTAGAGGAGTTGGGTGTTCGGTATCACACGGGCTGTGAGTATGCGACATCGCAATAATTAGCCTTGAGTGCAAGTGGGAGATTGTTGGAGATAGTGCCCTCAGAGTCAATTATTGGATCACAGGCACGTGATTGCAATGATTGAGGGAGGACCTATCCCGGTACGACAGTCTTACTCGAGATGATAGTATGCTATCTGGTTTACCTTTATCATCGTGTACTGCTTTAGGTGACCTGACATGTCACTATTGCACGTTGATAGAGCCCCTAGGATTCTTGCTTGACTGCCAGCAGTATGAGGGCGATCATATACGTGGGAGCTGGTAGTCTACAAGCACGTCCTTAAATGGTCCCTAGTCATGGGAGTTTCGAGACAGGGCATCGATTCTCCAGAGTAGACTAGTGTATACAGTCGAGACCCCGACGAGGGGCGGTGGCCGGTCTCACAAGCCACTGGTGTCAGTTGGTTCACCTAAGATGTATACAGGTGCTCATTGGGTTATGAGTACACCGGACAGGACTCGCCGGGAACATGCTAGTTGGTCTTATACCTTACGTCAGATAGCAGTTCCCAGGTGACATGTGTACAGGTTAGTTCATCGACCTGGGGATCGTCATTTGTCTCGTGTGAGTTCCCACTGTGCTTTGATTACTACCCTACCACGGCTCAAAGGAGTCGTGCAAACAGGTTTTAGTTGGGTACAGTCCCGAGCCACATGGAGGCAGTGAGCGGATCTTCAGGGGTTCGTCTCTCCCGGTATTGGGGGTGAGGTCGCGCAGTGTCTAGGAGAGCCATTACACGAAGTCCTTGGCCAAGGCAGGAGATTTACTGGTAGGTATTCCAGTAGTATCTCAGGGTGTTCTGGGCTACACTCCGACACGACTTGTACCGCTTTTGGGGGTCTGACTTTTACCAACCCCCTAGGCCCGCCATGCGATGCTCGTAGACGAACGGACCGGACTGTACGGATATTGTCACTGACAGGCTCAGTAGGGTGTCAGGATGAGTTCGCTCATCGACGTCCCTTTTGGTCATTAGCTGGTGGCCCGTTACGTATTGGCTTATACCTCTGACGTGCTAGTGGTTAAATCCACAGCCATAGTATTGACGAGTCTTTAGAGTCCACCACACTTTCAGTTACTCAGGCTTTCGGGCGAAGCGCTGTAGAGGCCGTATGGAGATATGGCAGGGTCCGATCAGATACGTGCGGTATTGCACGGATCAGGATCGGACGATTTGTACTAAAGGCCGTATAGATATATGGCAAGGTTCGATCGGATACGTGCGGTATTGCACGGATCAGGATCGAACGGATATTACTAGCCGGCTTTGGTTTAAGCCGGATCCTGGTTTAGTACAGTGTAGATTTTGTCTCTTTGCATTTGTATCCGGACGGAATACAGATGCGGGTGTGTATGCACAGTATCGGGGTTTTCCTGTAATTTATTACGGGACCAGTTTTCTGGAGTTGCCAGTTTGCATTCCGTTCCGGCCGGTTTTCCTTTGTTCTTTCCCGGCCGGACTTTTTCGATGGAGGGGGTTATTTGCAAGTTTGCAAATAACACATTGTGGAGGGGTTTCTTGGAAATGCTTTGATTATGATGGCATCTTTTCTTTTCCACCATCACTTGCATTAAATGAGATTAGAAAGGGTATGGAGTGATAAGTATGGTTGATGTTTCCTTGCTTTATGATATGGTCACAATTTCTATCTCCTACAATCACCTCCCTCTTGTATTTTTTTGTTTTGCCCTCCACCATTTTCCACCAAGATGAAGGCCGGCCACAATTTTGGAGAGGGGAGGAAAATTGAGAAGGTTTCATTTTGATGAGGATAATTTGGTTCATCTCATTTTCTTTGCTACACACATTCTAGCTCCACTTGAAAATTCCATTCCTCCATCAAGGCAACTACAAACCCCAAAGAGACAAAGCACTACACTTTCTACAGCACATCTTGGGCACGTCGACTTGCCGGCTTCGTGCCCGAGTTGCCTCGGTATTGAGGTGGGAGCCCGTAAAAGATGCAGGCGATGTGGTGCCCTTCCGGCGAGGAGGCGACGACCGGAGTTTCCGCACGAGATCGGGACGATGACGAGAAGACCGGAGGACTCAGATCACTCGGTATATCTCTTCCCTATCTTGTTACTTTGCTAGAACTAGTTTAATGGCCCGATCCGGGGTTTAGTGCGCGGTGGTGCCGGTTTGCTAAGTTCGCAAAATTAAAGTTTATCACCGCTTCCGCACTTGGCCGTCGGTTTGACGGCCGGGGCGCCGCCGTGCACTTACAATTTATAAAACCACTTGGATTCCATCAACGATATCAAGTTCATTACGTTAAAGGTTTTTCGCCAAAAACCAGTCGTAGCCCTCCGTCATTTCAGACTAGTATTGCTTAGTATTCGTGCTGCGTATGTCGTGCATTAGCCGAGGCGTAGTGTTCGGTAGCTATGTAGTGCTTTTCTGTTGCAGAGATAATGCAATTGGTTAGGACAGTCATACGATCATTTTGATCTTTAATCAAGGCTCGTACGGGTAGGTCTAATGCAGTCAAGATAATGACGGATAGAACTTGACTGGGACCTTTTGACATTTTGATCTTTAGTCAAGGTCACTTAGGTCCTAGGGGTAAAAATCATATCGGGAGTTTCAAACATACAGGAAACTTGCCAGGTTTGCGCATACCTTCTGGAGTGTGGTAACTTGAGTGGCTTCCATCAAGTTATCATGCGATGATTGTTGGATCCCGATTCCCACTGATGAGTAAGATTACTCCTCGGTTGATTGCGACTAATTCTCCTTTTGGGTTTGGAGGAGAATTCGAGGAAACAGTGGGAGCCATCCAGATTAGATAAAATGATTAACCATTCTGATCTAGGTTAGAGTGCACGCTGAGTATTTCTTCTCTCTCTCTCTGGCTGCGACTATGACCCGAGCTTTTGACTAAAACTCATGAAACAAAGTTGACCGAATCTTCTTAAAACACTTTGGCTTTTGGAATGTCACGGTGTCGCATACATCAATGCCACTTCTATATCACCTTTGCATTTCTCCAGAACACCCCGTATTATTACGAATATCCACTTCCATTGGATAAATCCATCGTATAGTTACATACGAACTCGAAGGATTTTTTTCAATGTAAATCACCTGGAGTGATTATCGAGTATCTCCCGGGGTTTTTTTCGAATTCAAATTCTCATCGAGGATGGATTCTGGTTCTAGAGAGAATGAATAGGATTATTTGGTTGTTTTTTCTCTATACCTTCTCTCAGGTTGTGAGAGCTCCTAGGATTAGGAGATGGTACACCTATTGAGCTTATTGGATAGTCTTCCTCCAAACCATAGACAGGTGCCGAACGGTAGGGAAGGAAGAAAACCAACAAGCTTGACTGTGGTGTACAGAAGGTTATAAGTAAAGACATATAAAGGGATTAGAATAATGGCAAAGGAAATTGCGATCACCATCATTCACGACAAAGACTGTGTGCACCCCTACTACTCCTACATCCACTTTGCTTTTCTCTAGAACACTCCGTATCACTACGGATATCCACTTCCATTGGATATGTCATCGTATAGTTACATACGAACTCGAAAGAATTCGTTCCAGATTCGGGGATAGTTTCCGGTTCAAAAGAAATTGGATAGGATTATTCAGATGTCTTTTCTCTTTAGCTTCTCTCAGGTTGCGAAAGCTCCTAGGATTAGGAGAGTACACCTATTACGCTTATTGGATAGTCTTCTTCCAAAGCTTAGGATGGTGCCGAAAGGTAGGGAATGAAGAAAACCAATTAGCATAAAAGAGCTGTACAGAAGGTAATAAGTAAAGACATAATAAAGGGATTGCAGAGAGGGAAGGCAAGTATATGGTTACTGTTGTGAATCAGGATAGTGGAAGAGGCATTACTAGGAATACCAGTTAACCCCTTTTGAAACATTTTCAAGTTTCACTGTGCGATATTAATTGAAAACTGTTTTCCCAATTGGAATCTAACTCCAGGGTATATATTTACCAGATCAGTTTCTCACATCTGCATGTTATTACGAATGGTGAATAGGAGTAAGATAATAGGAATTGGGTGATTAGATCTTCATTATATCGGAATTCGTTGTAATTGGTAATATTTGAGGAAATCATCTGGATTTTGCCGGATGGCAAATATTTGGTTTTGAATATCCGTTGTTATGCACCAATTTCAAACTGATATATCTGTACATTTATTTTATAAAGTGAGATATAACTTTTTGATATTATGTCTGTGACATTTACCTATATCAGCTGGTGATTAGGTAAGGTGCATTCAACAGCGGTGTAATTCTTCTTAACTATAGTATAGTTTTTCAACCTACGACGCACAGGATTTGAGTTGTTGAACTTAGGGGACTTATACAAAGTATTATATGTTGTCCAGTGTCCATTAGGACAAAGGGGTTGGTACTCGTACTATATTCTGTTTACTTATGACTTCTCCAGTTCTGGACATGTATTTCGTTGAAATGCAAGGTCCAGATATTCAGAAGTTATAAGTATAAGAATAAAGTAAAGGACCATTTGTTGTAAGTATCAGGATTCTTCGAGGAAGTCGAAAATGTAGATACTTGTGTTTGGTATTCAGTTAATAGTAATGGTTTTGAGAACTTGCTTCTCTTTCGGGTTACTCATAAATGGATGCACTCCTAGATGAGTAATGTTGAATAGCCTTTTTCCATTTGATTGATATGCACTGAAGACAGCTGCATATTTTGAATCTGGTTCCAAATTAGATTAGTGCTTTTGTTTCTATATTAGATTTATATAAAATCAATTTATATCTTAACGATATTAAGGTATAGGGAGTTGTCCGGCTGATGCTTAAAACCAGACTCTGGATAAACTCAAGGCACGTTTCAGTAATGGCAGTTTGTGGGTTATCCCGGGCTTTGACGAGGGTTAACTTTCTACCATCAGGAAGATCAATATTTATATTGTTCTTGACTCGCCACAGTTTTAGTAAAATGGATTTTTCAGAAAAACAAAGTGGGAGTATGGTAGAACTGGAAGTGATTCCAGAACCACAAACGATCGCTGATGATTTAATAGAACCTAACGATTCAATTAGTTTCAACATTCCATTAGCCACTCCGCAGATTTGGTGGGGAACCTGAGGCACCCGAGAGGTACTTCGGTCTTCTCAGAGACGGTGACAGGGAGGTTCTTGTTTACCCAGACTTGCCATTGCTGCTGTTCTAGACTATAAGACCGGGCAAGAGGATGAGTATAGCGTCGTTCTAAACTAGTTTTAGAAGTGCACGTGTATATGACTCTGCCAGAGGGTTGTTGTAGTCAGTGGGAGCAGCGGAAGCATAGTATGCAAGTAGCTTATGTCTATTTATAGACTAAAGCAGGTATAGCGGAAATAGACCATCTAATTTTTGATGTGACAGTCATAGGATTTGACTTCATCAGAATAGGAGATGATCAGTTAAGAAGGTAGTAGAGAGTGATGTCAAGATATTTGGATGACATGCACTTGATAGAAAGGGACATTCCTATACTACGATCGGTTATATTGTGGTTGTCACAAAGTTGTTTCTCCACACAGGAAATGGATGTAATATCAGGGTTTCTGGTTACTAGATCTATGGTTTTGGATCTAGATTTGGGAAGTATCCTAATCTGGGTACTTTGACATTAAATGGACGACTCCTGGCATGGTGGTGAACCTGCAGGTGATGGAGTCAACCTCTCTAAAAGTGTCTTACAGACTAAAGGGGAGAGGGATCTACATGATTAACATATCACTTGCTTAGACAATTGAGTTAATCATGAAATGTCAAGTACCACACCAGATGTTGTTTTTGCACTAGCTGCAATAAGCAGATATATCAATCCAATCGTGGAGAAACATTGGGAAGCAGTTTATGAACATAAATGGATGTTCTAGGGATATGGTAACGGCAGCCTCCTTCGGAAGACGGTTATCATTTCAGGCTTCCAAGGTGACCTGGATGACAGAGTGACTATCATAGTTATAGATTTTCCCTCTTTTGAGGGACAGTATGTTGGACAGGTGGTCCAAGCGGATATTGAGGAAAGGCATGGCGCAGGATACTGATTAAATTCAGTGGACGATACAGTCTAAGTAGTTTGCTGGATTTGGAGTTCATTTGTGAACTGGGTCCCATCATATATCCAGACAAATTCTAAGACAACTATTGCTCATTTCGGGAGATAGTTCTCTTCGCGAAGTTGAAATTAAGAGAGATACAGAAAGAAACATTGGAGCGGATCCACTTACTGAGGCTATTTCTCGAACCCAATCATTTTCGCAAACAAGCTTTGCGAAACTGATTAGTAGAGAAGTTGGGTGTTCAGAATCACACAGGCTGTGAGTATGCGATATCGCAATAATTGGCCCTAAGTGCAAGTGGGAGATTGTTGGCTATAGTGCCCTCAAGGCAATTATCATAGTCGCGGACTTGTGATTATGATAATTGAGGCAGGACCTATACCGATAAAACAATCTTACTCAAGATGATAGTATGCTATCTGGTTTGTCTTTATCATCATGTTGATAGAGTCCATAGGATTCTTGCTTGACTGCCAGCATTATGATGGCGATCATATATATAGGAGCTGGGGTCTATAAGCACATCCTCAAATGTCCCTGGTCGTAGGAGTATCGAGACCAGGCATCGATACTCCAGTGTAGACTAGTGTATACTGATCGAGACCCCGACGAGGGGTGGTGGCCAGGTCTCACAAGCCATTGGTGTTAGTTTGTTCACCTAAGATAGTATGCAGGTGCTCATTGGGTTATGAGTATACTGGACGGACTCGCCGGGAACCTGCTAGTTGGTATTATACCTATTGTCAGATAGCAATTCCCAGGTGACATATGTACAGGTTAGTCTGTCGACCTGAGATCGTCATTTGTCTCGTGTGAGTTCCCACTGTGCTTTGATTACTACCCTACCACGGTTCAAAGGAGTCGTGCAAACAGGTTTTAGTTGGGTACAGTCCCGAGCCACATGGAAGCAGTGATCGGATCGTCGGGGATTCGTCTCTCCCGGTATTGGGGGTTGATGTCGCGTTGTGTACGGATGGCCATCACCATAAATCCGTGGCCACGGTGGACGAGAATTATCGATCCAGGATCGATAGTTTCTCAGGTGGTGATGGGTTCATACCGACACTAAATATCGCGTTGTTGGGGGTCTGACCTTATCCACCCCCTTAGACTCGATATGCGATACTCTTAGACGAACAGACCGGACTGTACGGACATTGTCACTGTCAGGCTCAGTAGGGGTTCAGGATGAGTTTGCTTGTCGGCCTCCTTTTTGCTCAATACCTGGGTAGCCGTTACGTACAGCTAGTGGCGCTGACGTGCTTGTGGTTAAACCCACTGCCAGCGTATTGACGAGTCTTTAGAGTCCCACACAGAGGGTTTTCAAGGTTTAGGCGATATGGTGTACATGAGGTATGTTGATACATACAGGTGTCCGATTAAATATGTGCAAGTGCTGCGCAGACTTTAATCGGACGGTTGATAATACTAGCGGCTTAGGATTAAGCCAGATTATTAAATCGGGTTTTGATTTAATAATTTATATATGTATTTGTATATACGTATTCTAGTATTATTGTTCGCTGTTTATTTTCTCTCTCGGCTATTCGTATTTTTGTACGAATACGCGTATATGTATTTCGATACATGTACCGGAAGTATTCCGTATTTTATACAGAATAGCTTCTAGAAATTTTGCCACCTCATTATTGATTTTCCTTTTTAGGAAATTCATTTGTTTTATAATGAGGTGGAGGGTGTGAGGTGGCATGAACAATGACATGGCATGGTGCATGGTATGGGTGCATTTGTTTATTGCTTTTTGACTTTGGAAATGATATTTTTTCTTTTGAAAAATGAGAGAGGGGGAGAGGGGACGGCCACTCAATCATGGGGTGGGGTTCATTTTCATTTTGGTTGCATGATTAATTTACACACTAGCTCACTCTCTCACTCTCTCAAGTTTCATCCAAAAAAAAATACTTAGCCATTTTTGTTCATGCCAAAGTTCATTTCCCTCACCTTCATTCATCTTCTATGGATGCTCTCTTGAGCTCAAGGGATGAGAGAAAATATAGTGACACTTTCATACACCCCCACTCTCCATCGCTAGCGACGTTGAAGCGTCGGTTACCTCGTTCGACGAGGTTGGAACTTGTGCCGTTTCCCTCGAGTGGATCATCGGAGATGGAGGAAGACCGGCAACCAAACATCATCAAAGAATCACTAGGAGCTTGGAATGAAGACCGAAGGACACGAATCAACTCGGTATAACCTTTCTAACTCTTAGTTAGTTTGCTAGAATAGGGTTTAAGGTCGATCCGTAAATAGGGTAGCGGTAGCGCCAGTTTAGAAAAATTTTATTCCGCATTTTGGCCGCGTTTCGACGGCCGGGGCGCTGTCGGAACCCCTTTAAACCTTTTACTAGCTTATTTAGACGTGCTTAAAAGATCGATCGATAGATTTTACTGAAAACACGATTCCATTTTTCTGTTTGCTATCGATTTTCAAACGTGGTCAAAAAATTATTTGAGGCGTCTTAAAAATCCGTGCAGGCAATTTTAAGAGTACAAGAAAATTTTGAGGCCATGATTCATCTATTGTGCCGCGGAACCGCCGCGTAATACCCCTATTGGCGGCAGTTCCGCGGTCGACTGGTAGCGATGACTGTAGCTCCATTAAATGGAATTTTCAAACGGGGCGCTGCCAGGGACCAGAAAGTCCTCCCAGAGGCAGTCAAGCCCGACCCTCGCTCGGCTATCCCCGACGGGTAGCTCCCCTACTACAACGCCGGAAATCAGAAAGCCTTCCCAGAGGCAGTCGATCCCGAGGATCCCTCGCTCGGCTATCCTTCAGGACAAAAGCCCTCGCCAAGAGGCACTGGGCAGTAACCCTGCCCGGACAAGGGCCCTTGGTAGGCTTCTTACAGCCCTTCCCGTGCCAAGGACCGAAGTCCTCCCAAAGGCAGTCGAGTCCTTGCTCGGGTATCCCCAGCTGGTAGCTTCCTACCACAACTGACAGGGATCAAAGTCCTCACCAAGAGCCACTGTGCGGTAACCCTGCTCGGTCCCCATCCTGAAGGATCAAAGCCCTCGCAAGAGGCAACCGAGCGGCTACCCTGCTCGGTCAACTCCGGCTTGTAGCTCCCTACCCACGACGCCAGGGATCAAAGCCATCACAAGAGGCACTCGAGCGGCTACCCTGCTCATTCATCCCAGGCTGGTAGTTTTCAACCCACGACGCCAGATATCAAAGCCCTCGCTAAGAGGCAACCGCGCAGCTTCACAGCCCGGTCATCCTTAGTGGGCTTCTTACAGCCCCTCCAACGCTAAGGATCAAACCCCTCGCAAGAGGCAACCGAGCAGCTACTCTTCTTGGTCGTCTCTGGCGGGTAGCCTCCCTACCGCAATGCCAGGGACCAGAAAGCCCTCCCAGAGGTAGTTAAGCCTGAGAATCCCTCGCTCGGCTATCCGTCAGGACAAAAGCCCTCACCAAGAGGCACCGGGCAGAAACCCTGCCCGGCTAAGGGTCCTTGGCAGGCTTCCTACAGCCCCTCCCGCAAAGTCCTCCCAGAGGCAGTCGAGTCCTTGCTCAGCTATCCCCGGCCAGTAGCTTCCTGCCACAACTGACAGGGATCAAAGTCCTCGCCAAGAGGCACTGGGCGGTAACCCCGCTTGGTCCCCGTCCTGAAGGATCAAAGCCCTCGCAAGAGGCAACCGAGCAGCTACCCTGCTCGGTCATCTCCGGCTGGTGGTCGATACTCGCATTGCCAGAGGTCAAAAGATGGCACCCCTCATGGGGCCACCGAGCAGCCTCCCACTCACGCTCGGCATAAATACATCGAACAGCACTCTGCCCGTTACCCGTAGAGGATCCGAGACCCCAGTGAGGGGCATCAAGTCTATCCAGGTCCAAACGAGCTCCCCTCGACTTCGAGGCCTATGGGGATACCTCCTCGGCAGCGCTTGGCATGCTCGTCGGCGAGTGATCGAAATCAACCCAACGGACGATAGCTAGACAGATGGCCAACCTGACATGAAAACACAACGGTGCAAGCAGAGATATCTTACGAGCATTCTTCACAAACAAATGATAGAGCGCGATTCGATGAAACCAAAGAAAAATTTTATTACCACCAAAGACGAAGGCTTTACAAAGGGTATTTTTTGGGCTCCTCAGCCTTACAAAATTCCGAAAACAAAGAAATAAAAGGAAGAAGACAGGGGCTCTAGATCTCGGGGCCAGGTGCAACCTCGGGGTCCTTGACATCCACCAAGTGACGCGCGGGGTCCTCGGCAGTTTCCTCGTCAGGAACCTCTTCCCCCTGCTCATCGGCGTCCGCGAGAGGGAATTCGGCTCGAAGATCTCCGTCGGCAATCTCCGGCATCCGGGCCTTAACGGAATCGAGGGCCTCGTGCCAGATGTGGGTCGTAGCCACGGCCAGGTCATCATAGAAGTCCTTTGACTTCTTGTAGCTCTCCACCGCCTTCGCCGCCTTCAGCTCAGCCGACTTGGCTTCCTCGGCCGCTGCCCCAAGCTCCTTCCGGAAGGTCTTCACCGTCCTCTTCAGGTTGCCGGCAAGCACCTGAGCATCCCCGAGCTTGACCTCGGCAGTCACGGCAGCCTCGCGGTACCAGGCTACCTCCCGTTTCCCGGCCTCCGCCTCGCCTTCCAAGGCGGCAACCCTCGCCGTCACCGCCTCCAGCTCCCGCCTGGAGCTCTCTTCCAGCAAGGCGAGCCGACCCGCAACCTCCAGCGCCGGGGCTACCACCTCGGCTTCCATACGCAAGGCGAGGGCAACGTGCTGGAGAACCTGGGAGATACGAAAGAGATCAGAAAGATGAAGGAGGCACTGAATCTCACAATGAACCAAACACTTACCTGAACGGACTCCTGGGCGATGGACACCAGCTGAGCCCTGAAGGTCCCCCCGGGAACTCTACCCCCGGCCAAGGCCTCTATCTCATGCAGAAGGCTATCCGCAACGGATAGCCCCGATGGCACCGTGAACCGGAGGCCCCCTTCCTCCACCATGATCGGCGAGGACCGCCCCCGGGAAGGTCTCTGGGAGCTCCTTTTGAGCAGCTCCGAGGGAGAGCCGATCTCTTCCTCCAAGCCCGGATCCTCCAGAACCAGGGCCCGCTTCCGGCCCGACACTCTGCTGGGACCTGGGGCGGGATCCGCCCCCGAACGCTAGCGGGACACCACCACCGGAGCAGTAGGAGCCGGGGCGGGCTTCGCACGAGAAGAGCTGGCGCCCCCAGCCTTCGTAACCTTCCTCGGCTGGCGCATGGAGGCTTTAAGCGAGTCGAAGTCCATGGACCCTGCACAAAATAAATACCCAACAAGTCAGCGACACGAGCAAAACACAAGCCAAAAAGCAATCCTAACTTACCGACGAACTCAACGGGGCTGAGCCCGGCCCAACTCAGGACCCTCTCAGACAACAGCACGTCAGGTCGGGGGATAGGCTCCCACGACACCACTCTCACCGCGGCGGGGTCATTGGACTGGTTCCCCGGCAAACATTTCTCTCTCGACCACTTGGTAGGCATAGGCCAGTCCTCGCCCTCGGGAAAGGAAACGAAGAAAAATTTCTTCTTCCAATCATGAATAGAAGAGGGCAAGGCCACAACCTCGGTCCCGGCAGCGCCCCCCGGCCGCTTTTTGAAAGAGAGATAGACCCATCTCGGGTCGCCTGCTCGACCACCGGGGTGATTTTTGAAAACGAGAGAAGAATTGAGAAGGGAGAGGCTGAAAGGAACCACCTGTAACTTCACACGGATCAAGAACCCGAGGAGGATCCTCCACGAGTTCGGCACTAACTGGCCGGGGGACAAACCGAAAAAACTCAGCGCTGCGACGACCTCGGGAGAGAAAGGCAGGCGCATTCTGCCCCAAAAAGCTTCCAAATACAAGGCGATCTCCCTGCCCCGTACTTGATCCGCCCTCTCTCCCTCCTTGGCCAGTCGGAGCTTGTAACACGAGGGGATGTGGAAGCAAGCCCGAGCATTGGCGAGCTCGTCCTCATGCCTCACCCAACACGAGGTGCTGGGGGCCGCATCTGCCGCCTCCTCCTTGGAGGCTGCCCCCGCCGCACAATCCCGGGGAAAGGATCCAACCCCTGCTCCCCGAGAGGACTCGGACACAACTAAAGGGTCCCTAGAACCTACTCCTACAACATCTACTGACTCTACAAAGGAAGACATCTAACCTTAAAAAAGGGAATCCTCGGGAACCGAAAGCGAGAGAAGGAAGATGAGCGCCAAGCAACCAGGACTTAGAAGAGGGAAATATGAAGGAGTAGGGGCCCAAGGACGGGCCCCATCCCTGTTTATTGCTGAAAGCGAGCTCATCCAACGACGCCCGTCATCTCCCGCTAAAACGACTCCTCGCATCCAGTGGCTCCAATCGCTCCACGTGTCGATCCTGCGCTAGACCGCATCCCATCAAACGCCGCAGGCCTGCATACGTCGCGTCGGCCAATCAACGTTTGACATGTGGACCGTCGCTTCAGTGGCAGAATGCACAAACCGGCGCACCTTCCTTAAATGCAAAGATCTCGCCCTGATTCGCTGACAGAAAAGACAAACTGACAGCCCGAGGACTCGTCCCGATGAAGCTTTAGGAAGGAGCTCGCCTCGGGAGGCCCGGCAGTCCACTCCTGACCCGACCCGCTAGCTGGTCGGGACAAGAGTGGGGGGCTAATGATGATGCTCAATATTGGCGATGCGAGACCAGGACACGTGGCGAATGACATGTCCCAAGACCCAGAAGAAGGGGCCCACAGAAGCCGACCAGGCAACCCTTGTACCCGACCTGCAAGCACAGGCTGGCCCTTCTCGGGGCCCCCTGCAAATTTGCCTCTTCGGCCCCTCAGCTTGCCCCGAGCTACCGCAGGACCAAGACTCCTCAACCCTCTTGCTCGGTTCCGAGCTCCCCAGCCGAGGCCGTCTTCCTCGGTCCCTCAGACCGACCAACTCCACCACTCACAGGCGTAACCGCCGCTTCGCAAATCTCGCCATGCGCAGATTTTTCACCAGCAACGTCCTGCGTCCCACGCCATCACGATCCCCACTGATGGGCGATCCGCTCTTTACGCGGGCGTGACGTCGGGAGCGTAACTGCCGGTGAGATTCTCGCGCCTGCTGCTGCGTGCTGCCCCCGCTATATAAACCCCTATCACAGAGGGGTCAAGTAAGCTTTTCTTGATTCCACTTAGCCGTTACTCTGCTCGGATCTAGTACTAACTTGATCGTCGGAGGGTCCTCGGTGGTACCAAACCACCCCGAGACTTCTTTGCAGGTACTCGGCACTAAACTCCTCAAATCACCAATCTCCTCAAAACCCATTGAGACCCACACGTAACCGAAGATCATCGCCGAAATCCACGAGAAGATCAACGGAAGACAACATCTGACGGAGACCCGAAAAGGACCTCCATCAATGCCATATATAAAATAGAATATGGAAAATTATATAGCTTGGAATTTCCAATTCTTTGTTCTTAGAATAAGTTGTATTTTCCAACAAGAATTTATGCACGTGCGCACGTGAAAGATTAAAAGAGAAAATATAATAAAAATGAGTATGTATAAATTAATAAATATTGAGTGGGTATATATAGTTTTTTTCTCAAGTTCCAAGGTGCATGAATGCCTTTTTGGAATAAGTGAGAAAGAGAGAGAAAATGAGAATGTTATGGAAAATCTAGAATTTAGAAATAAATGTAGTAATTTATGATTTTTAATTTTTTCCCATGAAAAATGACAAAATGCCATATATCATCCCGTGGGTTCTTGTTATAATAGTAGAGATCACATTGCAACGTGCCCAACTTGATGGTTCACTCTAGATATCTCTAGATAGTACAAAATCTTTTCTAAAAACAGTGTAATAAGACGTGTTTTCATAAGTTTTTTATATTTCTATGCAGATATGTAAATTTAACTATAACTCAATTCCTCAATTTGAATTCAACATGAAAATAAAAGGCACAAATCATTAAAGAGCAAATAATCTTGGATAGGTACAAGAATTGGGTTAGGGTCAAGCAATTTGATCCGATTAAACCAGCAATTTATTAATATCTTTTTTTCATATTAAAAATATATAAAAAAAAGAGTCAAACCCATAACCTCATAAACAAAATAGTCTCTTTTACCTCATTCTTAAAATTCTCTTTTAAAAAGAGATTTTATTTTTTCCTCTCATATGGGCTTCAATGTCTTGTTATGATTAGGTCAGGTTCAAATTTAAATAGTGTATTTTGTATGATAAATGACGTATGGCTTAGACCAAGCATAAGATCGGGTCGATTCCGGCCCTTCACAATTGACACCCTATATTTGCCTTATATGAAATTTTGATATGATCCATATTTTTTTTCATCATTACCATTGGCATCCAATACTGGCATATATAATTAGGATAAAAGGGGTCTACATGAGGCAACACTCTAGGTTCCGTGGCATGCTTTTATTAGAATGTATTTTGTATTTTACACTTAAACCTTGTGTTTTGCGGAATATGAGGAGAAATGAGAGGAGCGTACCTGCAGAGTACAATGCGAAGTAAAAAAAGAACACCAAGCAAGCTGCTCTGTGAAGATGCTGGCTTCAGTCGATAGGACCTCGTCGACTCTTTTCACCGATGTTATTTAATTATACCGATTCAAGATATCCATAGCTGAAAACAACTAGTAATGTTTGGATTCGTGACTATTAAATCCTACCATAAAAAGGTGACACATTTCACCATGGAACAATCAAAGCAATGGCTCCAATCTCCACTCTCATTTATTAATTCGGTACATACAAACACCTCGTTGCCATTAAAAATACACCAAACTTTACAAGTACACCCAAATTTTCAAATGAATGAATGAACTAACCACCAGTACTGTTATTTTTGTCCATTCATATCAATTAATAAATAAAATTTTCTTCACCGGAACGCATACAAGCACACCATTAACTAGCCTTGTTTAGGATTTACGGTACAGCCGCAGGAATTTTCTACGGCGGCATTGACGCTCACTAGACACGACACCACATTATTTAATGATTCATAAAAAGGTTCTTGTACTTGCAAAATAAACCAGGGCACGGATTAATGAATAGCGTCCTGCCACGGCAGAACAAACTTTACAAATACATGTGATTTTGAAATAAATGAATAGAGTGACAACTTGTACTGCTATGAATAAACTTTCAATGCAGTAATTAGGGATAAATTTTTCTTCGACGCCCCGTATACTTTATTGAAATGAATTTTACGGTTTCACTTACAGTGACGGTATTAAGATAGACCGATAAGTAATGCGATTCAATGTGTTCCGTCCGTCAGTATAATAAATCTTACCGGCACATCAGCAACACAAGCAATTTTTAAATGATTGAATAAACAAATTAATAAAGTACTTCTGGTACTAATATTTTGGCATTGAAAGCAATAATAATAAATAAAAGAAAATGAATGGTCTTGGACGGCACGGATAGCATTAAGTGGGCCCGCCCACAAACAAACAAAAAACGAAGGAAGCGAGAGGGAAGAGCCCACAGCCTTTTTTGAGTGGCCCAGATAACGAGGCGCATTTATTGATCCGCGCTGGGCGCAAGATAAGGTGCTCCGCAGGCCCATCGGACCGCGGCTTAACGGCTCTATTTGCGTGGGAATTACCGCGGCACGGCAGCAATCATGAAACTTCCTTGTAGGGTTCCCTATCTTGGGCTCCGGAATGACGCTTTTACCCCTCGGATTTGAAAAACTGAAAATGGGTGCAGGACATCATTCAATACGTAACAAAATTGAGTTTTTTTTAATTATAATTTACTATCAATATTTAATTAAAGTAGGATACTGATATGATACGGATATGAAATGGATATTGAAAAGATATAGCGGAAAAAGTCATGCATTATTATTTTTATATCGAATACGATTACAGACGAATATAGTTGTTACCGTATCCGCAACGGGTGGTTGTTGGCGGATACAGAGATAGATACGATAGTCGTTGGATGAAGAATACTATCTGTATTTTGATAAAAATTAGTTACAAATACTAAGTCCATTTGGTTGGTAGGCATGTAAGATTCGAAGCCTATATTAAATGTGTAAAAAGAGTTATGCATTTTTGTAGTGGTTTTCTATCTTATTAACGCATGCCCAGAAGAGCACCTATCATCTTCAACCGGTTTATCAGTACAAGACATCTCTATCAATAAGACCTACGAAATGAAACTTGACCTAGTTGCCGACTAACATAGGATATATTGTGTGTTGATACAAGTCTAAAGGTGGGGAAATCGTTTAGATATTCAAATGGTGTTATGCGCTAATTAATTAACCAGGTGCTATATAATTATATGTTATTAACCTTAACTAATATGTGTGAGATAAATGGGTTGTGGTATACTACAGGCAGAAATTGTATTTTAATCTGTGCAATGTCTAAGATTCATGAAAAAAAATATGCTCTCGCTTACTATTACTATTATCAGTATGGTATTGGTATGCTCTTTTATTTTCATGGCCAACTCTATTTTGAATGAAATGTAAAATAGTTTATGATATTGGTAAAAATTAATTTAGAGTTTATATGTGAGTTACGATATAAATATGTTAATTATTATGGCTCTTTTTGAAAAAGAATTGGGAAGCTTTGACCAATTACTTTTGGTTTTGAATGTTGAAACGGTAAAAAAGTAAATTCACGACTTTAAAAGAATGAGTTGGGATGCTTTAGGGCTTGAGTTACATAAAGAAATTTTCTCCTTTTTTTTATTTTTTAATAAAAGAAAAATGAGAAAATTTTTATCCTACCCTAATGAGTTCTAATTATAAAAGCAAAGAGAAAGATATAGATATGCAAAAGAGAATAATGGAGAAAAGAGGCCATAGAAGGGAATTTCCTCCTATGGCGTCGAAAATGCACATCCTCTATCGTGTTTTCCGACGATCGGACTCCATCATCTTCATCGTTATCATATAAGATATGGGACATCAAATTTCATGTGATTCTACAACTTTTTCTACCGTTGATTTAGCAATGTAAAAAGTTCTATTGTCGGTAAACCGTTAATTTTGAACCCACTAATTCAACGGTGAAAAAGTTGTAGAATCACATGAAATTTGGTGTACCCACATCTTAGATGATAACAATGAAAATAATGGAGTTCGATCGTCGGAAAAAACGGTGCAGGCTGTATTTTTTCGACGCCATAGAAGTAAATTCCCTACTATGACATCTTTCCTTGGTTATTCTCTCTGCAAAATATAAATTGTAACAAAACTATAGTAGATTATACAGTAGATTTATAAAATAAACTTAAATACTGCGCCAACAAAAAATGTAACAACTTTCAATGCGTCCAATTCTACATTTGATATTAATTGTATATACTCTACACTGTGGTCGGAGACAGATTGAAATAGGAAGCAGGTTCATGTTAGTTATATATACATGCGTAGAGGCCATTATTATATATTATAGTGGATGCTCACACACACACACACACACACATATATATATAAGACTTTCTTGCTCGACATGATAATTTGCTATCTGGTTGCACGTTATCTTAACATGTACACTTATATTATTCTGTCTATCTGATACATATTGATAAAGCCTTAAGATGTTAGCTTGACTACCAGGACTACGATGCGGATCATACTAGTGGGGCTTGTGTAGTGTGCAAGCACATCCTTTAACCATTCCTAGTCGAGAGAGTATCGAGACAGGGCATCGATATTCCAGAATAGACTAGTGTATATGTTTCTTGGCTCTGTATGGGGGCGATGGTTGATCCCACAACCATTGGTGTTTGACATCAAAGATTGTACGCATGTGCTCATTAGAGAATGTGTACACCAAACAGGACTCGCTGAGAACTCCTATATGGTAGCATACCTATCATCAGATAGCAGTTCTCTGGTAACTCTGGTACAGATTAGTCTGTAAACCCGATATTGTCATAGAGTCTTGTGTAGTTCCCATTGTGCTTTGATTTCCTCCCTACCACGGCTCAAAGGAGTCATGCAAACCGGTGGATTTTGGGTACAGTTCTGAGTCACATGGAGGCAATGAGCGATAGGAGGAGTTTCGTGTCTTCCGGTATAGAGAGTTGATGTTGCGCTATACTCGATTGGCTATAACAGCAAGTCTCTGGTCAGGGCTGATGAGATTTACCGGTAACTGTTATCAGTAGTTTCTCAAACGGTTATAGGCTACACATCGGCATGACTTATCAAGTTACTGGGGTCTGACGATTCCAACCCTAGACTTGATATGCGACACATCAAACAAAGAGACCGGACTGTACGGTAAGTATTGCTTATAGGCTTTGCGGGAGTATGGACAAGCTTACTTGTTGATCTTCTATTCACTCAATACCTGAATAGCCGTTACGTCCAGCTAGTACCACTGATGGCTTGTGGGTGACTGATGTGATCATTACCTACCGCTGGCGTTTTGATGAGTCTTTAGAGTCCCACACAGAGCTTTCCTAGCTCAAGCGAAACGAAATAGGGCATATATGTGATATGTGTGGATACTTGATTAAATACGTGTATGTGATGCCGTATTCTAATCTCGCAATATATGATATCGATGAGATTATATGTGATATAACCGGGTTATTGAATCAAGTGTTGATTCGATAAATTGATATACATATAAGTGATATTAGTTGGTCATATATGATATAACCGGATTATTGAATCAAATATTGTTTAATAATTTGATATATATATATATATATATATATATATATATTTGATATATTAATATATATTAACTAATATTAGCCCACTAAAGAATTTCTTCTCTTGAATATATATATATATATATATATATATATATATATATATATATATATATATATATATATTTACTATTGTATCATGGTGGATGATACATAGAACATGGGTGTATGGGATTCACACCAAACCAAGGATAATGTTAGGTGATTTATATTTAAGCTAAAAAGAAAATTAATAGAAAATGAGCATGGCTTAAGATGCTTCAAGAAGCCGTGACTCATCCCACTAATTTTGTTTTACTCTAAATATTATAACATAACCTTTATCCTTAACCATAGTTAACTCTCTAAAAATATCACTTGAGATAATTTTTCTTCACCCTAGTAAAAAAAGGTTCATCTTTTTCTCCTCTTGAATTTTCTTGAGAGAACAAGAAAAGGAGAAATAGAATTTTAAAGTGAGCAAAATTCCTTCTTCATAAACCTACTCTCATCTAGCCTATTAGTGTTGCTTGTTTGCTTCACTAATTCCTTAATTAGTGAAGAGCTAGCTTGAGTTAGAGATTCTTTAAGGTGAATCATTTTCGGCCTCGAAAACGACGAAGCAAGCTCGTTCTTCTCACCAAGTGGAGCCTAAGAAGAGTTCGAGAGATCACTACTTAGAGCTGAGGGACTACTACTTGGCGATTTAGAAGTGAATGACCGGTTTACAAAGGTTGTATTCCCTTTTCACTTAGTATAGAATGTGTTTACTTGTTTACAAACCCTAATTCTCTAGTTCGATTCTGGGTTAGCATGCTTTAGCACATTAGATTTTTTTAAATTGTATACTCGACGCATGTTTAAACCTAGTAGTGTTGCTAAGGGATATTTTCATGGTATCAGAACCAAGCCAGAGCATTATGTTTAGTCTAAATGACGTTAAAGTGTTCGATCGAAATTTCGGAACCCATGTTTCCCTAGTTTCTGTAAATTTTTTCAAAAGTTGAAAATTTTAAGATTAAAAATATGCAGAAAATCGTGCAGGGTATATAGTAGAGTCCAAAGAAATTCGAGGGCCCAACTCGACCACTCGGCCGTGGAACCGCGGCTTAACCAAGGGTTTAACCGCGGTTAAATGACAACATTGGTGAGTTGTGGACTTGTGTTTCTTGTGCTGCTCCATAATGATATTTGGCACTTTCTAGGTATTTTTATTGAGGCTCAAGCTTCTGAGATCTCTGGGATTTGTAGGTGTTTGATAATTCGATCGAAATGTTTAAAATCGTCTAGATTATATTGATATTGATATGTGATACTATATTTAGAATCCACAATAATTAGTTTTGTGAAAACTAGTTTCTGTTTTGTAAATTTAGCAATTTAGTCTCTTTTGATAGATTGCCATGGAGTTTCGATTCGGATCAAAACTCCCTCGCAATCTGGTATAGTACGCGAACATTCGCCGGGAACACAACTAGATAGCCATGCCCCATAACCCCGGCCAAGTGACTATAGAAGAACCCCGTTGCCAAAATCATCCGCTTGGGTGCTCGTGGTCGCGGTGTTCCGCCTAAGTTCACTTCGTCGACGGCATCAGGGGTGCGGCCATCTACTAAATTTCCTAACGAGCATTTATTCAGGTAGTCGGGAATCCTGTTGAATTACCTGACTGGTTATTGAAAAGTGTTTTCAATTCGAGACTAAAAGGCAAGGTTTATTATGTTTGGCATGAAATCTGAAGTATGTGATATTTCGGGTTTATGATGTCTAAACATGTTGCGGATTCTAATTATTATAGTTTTCATTTTCTTTTCTGTAACCATAAGTGTAATATGTGGTGTATTCTCGATCTCGTTGTTATATGTCAACGATATTTAGGATACGCATATTTACTTACATTGATGACATGCGATAGTTATGTGTTGCTGTGATATGTTATACTGGATCGTCGTGAATGAATAGTCGGATTTTTTTTACGTGGGATGAGAGTTTCTCTATTTTCATTCATGTAATATTGTATGTAATATTTTTTTATTGAGACACTTCCGGATTGAGGATGATGACACCATTAATGTATATTATTTACTTTTCCGTATTAGGTTAGGCCCAAGACGGGGAGCACAAGTAACCGGGTTATAGAGTCCAGTGGGAGACCATCTCGAGGAGTCAAGACTGGATCGCCTAACTCTAGAATTGGTAGGGTTGCTTGCCGCTCTTGTAGGGGTCTAGGGATGTGGGTTTGGCTATTCATCACGACCGTGGAATCCATGTTTTCATTACTGGTTTAATTTAAAACACGGACCTTCTAATATATCCAATATTTCATATGTTGATTTCTGCTGCTTGAGTTCTGTGATATGATCATATAATCGTGCGAGACGAATGCTATATATATATATATATATATATATATATATATATATGATCATATAATCGTGCGAGACGAATGCTATATATGTATATATATATATATATATATATAATAAATGTTATTTATGTTTTGCACCCACGCTAGTCCAGCCCCCGCTCTGCCGTCAGTTAAGTAATCTAACGGTGCATGACGGGGCCCCATGACGAAAGCGGATGGAATAAGCGTACGTTATATTTTCGTTTCTTCTATGATATTTAAGAAACATAAATGATAGGACGTCATTAATAAGATTAATGAAAAGAAAGAAAGCTAAAAGATGTTGAACAATCAAATTTTTCAAAAAGGTAGCTCTAGTTTTTGCTTTGCATAGTGGTATTCCTTATTGAATATCCAGCACCTCATTCGATAAGAAAAGAGCCGAGATCCCTTTATCGGGAATGACCTCTTTAGCAAAACTAGCAGATACTACAACCCACTCAGTTTGCTTTGAAAAGTACTCAATTTTAAAAAACAGAGCTTAAACCATTCCTTTTCAAATCACTCAATTCTACAACGATATCAAGTTCTTTACGCTAAAGATTTTCTTAAAAACCTGTTGTAACCCTCCGTCATTTCAGATAAGGACTATTTAGTATTCGTGCTACGTTTGTTGGCTTCCGTCAAGGCGTTGTGTGTGATAGCTAATTAGTGTTTATCTGCAGCATATGATGCGATTGGATTGGGGTAGTCATAGACTTTATTGGCCTCCGTCAAGGGTCGTGCAAGTGGGTTTAATTTAATCATGAAATGAACGGGTTGAACTTGACTAACGACCTATGGTTTGTTGACCCCCGTCAAGGTTATAGGACGTTAGGGGTAAAAAAAGATATTGGGAATTTCAAGTGTTGAAAATTTGCAATGAGATTGCATACCTTCTATGAGACAGTTGGATTCCGATACCCACTGCGAGTAAATGTTACTCCTGGAAGAGTTTTCCACTTTATAATTAGCTCCAGTAGATGTCTAAGAAAGGTGTTAACGGGGTTATGCCCCTGCAGAAACGAGATTATTTAATTAGTCCATGCGAAAGCACGGTGAAACACCCTCGGAGTACCAATAACTGTCTGGCTGACCGATTGGCGAACTTGTAGAGTGTAATTAATCCCAGCTAATCTTACCTTTCAGCGTTTGAAGGAAGGTTTGATAAAAAGAGCGGGAGCCATTCTTAGATAAGATAATAACCAATCTAATTTTGCAAGAGCGCACGCTAAAATGTTTTCTTCTCTCTCTCTTTCCAGGTAGCGATCATGACACTCCTTAATCAAGATAATAATATGGATGTATTGACCAAACCCGCTTATTATACTGAGCTGCGAAAGTTGGTTCCACTCTATCTTATGATTGTCATATGTAACATTTTAAAAATAATTAAATAATTAATTAAATAAATAAAATCGTTTAAGTGAATTTTATAAATTTCGGTAAAGTAAAACGTAGTTTTCATAAAACAAAACCGTAATTATTTTTCACTATAAATTTAAAAATACCTATTTTAATTATGTTATTACTAGTAAATGGTGTTTATTTAGCCACTTATAAATTTTTTGTTTAATTAAATATTTTTCTTAAATTAATTATTTTAAATATTAACATAAGCTTTATTTTTACACTAAATTAGTGTAAATTACAAATTTGAATGGGTTTAATTAGCAAAAGTGAACCATTACATATTAGAATCAAGTTTGTTTCATGCAAAATTTATTTTGAAAATTTTACAATGGTTCTAGACCATTCTAGGTCAAATGGAGTGAAGAAAATAAAGAATTTTTAAATAAATTCATGAAAAGACTTAATTGTGTGATTTTTTGTGAAACCTTCTAAACTTTTCTTCACCTTTTCTCACTCTCCTCTCTTTTCCTCACCTCATGGATGGCCTCACCACCATGGGCAGCCCCAAAATTTCCCCCATCATTTTTGTATTAAAAATCATCAAAATTCATCAAAAATTCAATAAAAAACCCACAAAATCCTAATTAATTCCTACCCTCTATTCTTTACTCATCTTTACATGGATTTTGGAGATGGAAAGCATTCATTTTGGAGGATTATTTTTATGTTTGGATTTCATGTTGTGGAGGTATAAATCTTCTTCTTTTGATTTATTATTATTAGATGTTTCATTTAAGCATAATTAGATTTAATAAATAATTTCTATCTACAAGTTTTAAAATTCAAGTTAGGATTTATAAAATTAAGTTATGGTTTTTATTAATTAAGTAGGGTTATAATAACTATTTTAACATTTTTAGAAGTGGAAAATCTTGTATGGATGATATATTGTAAATTGTTTATCCAAAATTGTTTAAATTAATCCAATTTGCAAACTAGATTTCTATATATTGTATATATTGATGAGATAAAATTCCAATTAATGTTTGTAACACTAGATTGTGGTTTTAATGAGGATATTAACTTGTTAGTGGAATGAAAAACTTAAATTGGTTACTAGTTTCTATTGATAATTGAAAAATACTAATAAAAATGTTATTTTTGCTAACTAGATTTTGGAAATTCTTAAATAAATGAGGTTTAAAATCTAAATTATGATTTCATTATATTATTATCATCATCAATTGTAGTTTAATGCATTAATTCATGCAAAATCCAGTTTAGATGTGATATTGTAAAAATTTCCTTAAAAGTATCGAAATCGGGCAAGTTTGCAAACTAGAATTTTCAAACTAATATAAATTAGGGTGTTAAAAATATAGTGATGGTTTATATAGTCTAGTTATGCTAATTAATGAATACTATGACCATTAGTTTCTTTTAAACATCTAGTTTTGAAGTAAAACGGTAAATTGGTGTTTTCAGGTTTTACGGAATCGGACGATTTGATCGATTTTTAGGGTTTCGATGAATTAAATCATGTTTTATATTATAAGTAATGAGTTTTATAACTATTAGTTGTTTGTTGATGCTTATCTCGATCAATCGATGTTTGTACGCCGATATCGAGCGATATTTGGTTCTTTTGCATGAGCGGGACATAGGTTTTAACCTATGCGCGTTTCGTGCGTCGTTTTGATGTTGTCCGTGATTCAGTTTACGATATTATATGTGTTTGCGTATAGGTACCCTTCACATGGACTGAGGGCGATGAAGAAGAGGATGGCGACACCGTCTTCGGCAGACAAGAACCAGGTGAGTGGATGTATATCTACGGAGGGAAGTCGGGTGGATGGCGTTTAGCACCCCCGCAAACGTAGAATAGGGATAGTACTTATTGTCATTAGGAAGTCAGACATGACCTTAGAATTTCGGTGAGTAGGACCCTACTAGTGACCTTAGGTTGGATTAGATTGATTTAGAAAGACCTTACCCGAGGATGAATATCTTGGAGGAGATTCGTAGGTTTCAGGTAGATACACACACGCACACACTAAGACTCGACGTGGTGTATACGTGTATGTGTGTATATATATAGGACTAGGTGTAGGTGTATACACACACACACACACAATACGTATATGTGATACAAGGATGTGATATGATACACGGGGATGAAACAATATAACTGGGCTTGATGCCGTGATTCTTGGCTTTACGGTCGTGTTATGATGTTAGCGGATCATTAGGAAATGAGATAATGAATAGGTATACATAAATAATAAAGGGTGGTGATGATATTGAAGTATATGGGACTCTAAAATAGAACCCGGACCGTAACTTGTGCCTGAAATTCTGATATGATATCATATAGGTGTGACTTGATTACGACATCATATATGTGTGACTTGATTTCGATATCATATATGTGTGACTTGATTACGATATCATATAGGTGTGACTTGATTACGATATGATCTAAGTGTGACTTAATTGTAGGGTTCCTAGGCACTCTTGTGAAGGTTCTAAAGGCATCAAACATGCCCGGATAAAATTTTAGACGTGCCGAACAACCCAAAGCCGGGATCTTTGCTAGATTATTAGGGTTTATTATGCAAGATGATAACTTTTATCTAAGTGTGAGGGATTACAACCTTTGTAGTCCGCTCCTTCACTTCACAAGCTCCGAGTAGAAGTCCCTTTGCCGCGATCCACGATCTCCCGGACTCATGAGAGGCTCCACGACTCGAACGATCCATTCTAGCTTGTCGTATTCCAAATCTCCGATGATCTACCTTGAAGTTGCTTCGACTCAACCTTTCTCACTCAAAAGAGTAGAACACACTAATCCCATGGGCTAGATGAGATGAGGATGAGAGAGTAGTGATTTTGTTTTCTTTTTAAATCATTTTCTCAATTTTTATCATCACTTTTGGATTTTCAAGAGAGCTTATCAAGAGAGAAAAAGAAGCTAATGGAAAATATAATCCTTAGATAAATCCTTTTGTGATGAATAGAATATAAACCATATGATTGAATTATTAACCATGGTCAAGGATGAGTGGCTAAAAAAGAGTAGAGAATAAACTAGGGTTAGGGTTTGGTTGAGTTAAGAATGTGTCATCAACAAATATCTTAACCATGACAAAAGAATAAAGCTTCTAGAATGTGCATGAAGCTACTAACCCAAATCAAAGCCTAACCTCAATTAATCATCCTTAAACATGTTTAACAATTAATCATATCATGTCACAATAATATATATCACATATATATTATATATTTGCAACAAAAGAAAATAATACAATTAACATATATCGCATATATATCAATGTATCATCCACTGAGAAAATGAAATAATAAAGCGAGCCAATATTAGATAATGTAATACAATATATCATATATATTATTATACATTAAATCATCGAATCAACACTTGAATCGATGATCCGGCTATATCGAATATTACCGACTAATATATCATGTACCGATTCATCGAATCAACACTTGATCCAATGTCCCGATTCATATCTAAATATCGCGAGAATATAATACGGTATCTCATATCGCATTATTCTCGCTCCTGCGCATATCACATATGCGCCACTACTCCGTTTCGCCTGAGCCAAGAAACCTCTGTGTAGGACTCTAAAGAATCGTCAATACGCCGGTAGCAGGTGATGATCATATCAAACACCCACAAGCTGCAAGCGGTCAGCTAAACGTAACAGCCACCCAGGTATTGAGCGATCAGAAGATCAACAAGCTAGCCTGTGCGTTCTCCTGTGAATCCAACCAGTAACACTCCCGTACAGTCCGGTCTGTTCGTCTGATATGTCGCATATCAAGTCTAGGGGTGGTATACGTCAGACCCCAGTAACCGATAAGTCGTGTCGATGTGTGGCTCATAACGGGTCGAGAAACTACTAGTAACACTTACCAGTAAATCTCTATATCAGCCCTGGCCAGGGACTTCCAGTTATAGCCAATCGAACACAGCACAACATCAACTCCCTATACCGGGAGAGACGAATCCCCTCCTATCGCTCATTGCCTCCATGTGATTCGGGACTGTACCCAAAAGCCACCGTTTTGCACGCCCTCTTGGACGTGGTAAGGTGGAAATCAAAGCACAGTGGGAATCACACAAGACTCTATGACGATCTCGGGTTTACAGACTACCCTGTACCAGTGTCACCGGAGAACTGCCATCTGACGTGTGGTATAGCACCATCTGGGAGTTCTCGGCGAGTCCGTCCAGTGTACCCAGTCTCCACTGAGCACCCGTACACCATCTCTGATGTCTAACACCGATGGATATGGGATCATCCATCGCCCATCATATGGGTCAAGATGCGTATACGCTAGTCTACTCTGGTGTATCGATGCCCTGTCTCGATATACCCTCGACTAGGAACAGTTATAGGATGTACTCATCGACTACCGCGGCCCCACTAGTATGATCTCATCATAGTCCCAGTAGTCGAGTACAGATCCTAAGGGCTTTATCAACATGTGAGAGTAAAACAGTAAACCAATACAAGTCAACATGTTAAGATAAAGTGAAACCAAATAGCATACTATCATGACGAGCAAGAAAGTCATCTCTATATATATCCAAGCATCCATTATAATATACATCATATGTACAACAATGGCCTCTAGGGCATATACATAACTAACAATCTCCCACTTGCACTAAGGCCAGCTGCTGTAGTATCTCATACCTAGCATCCCGAATAATCTCTCAAACTGTATCTGGGGAATAGCCTTCGTGAATGGATCTGCAGTGTTGTCCTTCGTATCTACTCTCCTGACCTCGATCTCCCGGCGATCAACTATCTCCCTGATCAGGTGATACCGCCTCAGAATATGTCTGGACTTCTGATGGGACCTGGGTTCCTTGGCCAAAGCCACAGCTCCATTGTTATCGCAATACAGAGGTATTGGATGCTCAATGGATGGAACCACACCAAGTTCACTAATGAACTTCTTGATCCAGACAGCCTCTTTGGCAGCATCGTTGGCAGCGATGTATTCAGCCTCCATCGTTGAGTCTGCAACGGTATCCTGTTTGGAACTCTTCCAACATACCGCCCCTCCATTGAGGGTAAAGACAAAACCCGAATGCGACTTAGAGTCGTCCTTATCACTTTGAAAGCTGGAATCGGTAAAGGACTCCACCTGGAGTTCTCCGTTACCATACACCAAGAACATCTCCTTAGTCCTTCGCAAGTACTTGAGAATGTTCTTCACAGCTGTCCAATGACTCTCTCCAGGATCTGCTTGATACCGACTCACTACACTTAGCGAGTATGCTACATCGGGTCTGGTACATAGCATCGCATACATGATAGAGCCTACTGCCGAAGCATAGGGTATCCCTTGCATGCGAGCTCTCTCCAAATCAGTCTTGGGAGACATCTCTTTGGAGAGAGTGAGTCCAGAGATCGTGGGTTGGTTCCCACGTTTGGATTCTTCCATACTAAACCTCTTTAGTATGGTGTCAATGTACCTGGATTGGGACAATCCCAGTATCCGTTTAGATCTATCTCTATAGATCATGATTCCCAATATGCAGGAGGCATCACCTAGATCTTTCATTGAGAATCTCTACGATAAGAAGAGCTTGACTGATTGCAGCATAGGAATATCATTTCCTATCAAGAGTATGTCATCCACGTACAATACGAGGAAGACAACCTTACCCTCTGCTACCTTCTTATAGATACAAGGTTCATCTATATTT
This sequence comes from Agapanthus africanus, assembly GCA_030015575.1. Taxonomy (NCBI): domain Eukaryota; kingdom Viridiplantae; phylum Streptophyta; class Magnoliopsida; order Asparagales; family Amaryllidaceae; genus Agapanthus; species Agapanthus africanus. The sequence continues at coordinate 114,062,906 of CM057347.1, forward strand.
TTGATGAAGTCAAACTCTTTGACTACAACATCAAAACAGATGTTCCAACTCCGCGATACTTGCTTTAACCCATAAATGGATTTAAGCAGCTTGCACACCTTTCCGCTGCTCCCACTATCTACGAAGCCCTCTGGCTGAGTCATGTACACGCACTCTTCTAAATCACCGTTTAGAAAGGCGGTCTTAACATCCATTTGCCAGATTTCGTAGTCATGGTATGCAGCAATGGCAAGTAAGATCCGGATGGACTTAAGCATAGCCACTGGAGAAAAGGTTTCGTCATAATCCACACCTGGTCGTTGACGAAAACCCTTTGCTACAAGTCTAGCTTTGAAAGTCTCAACTTTTCCATCTACACCAAATTTCTTTTTAAAGATCCACTTGCTCCCAATGGGTTTTACCCCTTCAGGAGCATTTTCCAAAGTCCATACTTTGTTGGTGTACATGGATTCCATCTCAGATCGCATTGCATCCAGCCATTTCACAGAGTCACCACTCGTGATGGCCTGCTCGAAACTAGTCGGTTCATCATCATCCATGATGCAATCCTCGCTTCCACCATCAATGAGAAAACCGTAGTATCTCTCAGGTGGACGAGAAACCCTACTAGATCGGCGAAGAGGCTGGGGTTCGTCGGGTATAACTGAATCCTCTGGTTCCACTAAATCATCTGTTGTAGTTTGTTCTGCTGGAACTTCTTCCAGTTCTACCTCAGAGCCACTAATCTCTTTTGCAAGAAATTCATTTTCTAAAAAGGTGGCGTGCCGAGAAACAAACACCTTTTGTTCTTCGGTGTGGTAGAAGATATACCCGCGTGAATGTTTGGGATATCCAATAAACTTGCACAGAATAGACCTTGCGCCGAGTTTGTCCGGATTTTGTGTTTTCACATATGCCGGACAACCCCATATCCTAACATAATTAAATATGGTCTCTTTCCTTTCCATATCTCATATGGAGTGGTTGGCACAGATTTGGTGGGAACCATATTCAATAGGTCTGCAGCTGTCTCCAGTGCATACCCCCAGAAGGAAATAGGTAACTCAGCTGTACTCATCATAGAGCGCACCATATCTAATAGGGTGCGATTCCTCCGCTCAGATACACCGTTGTGCTGTGGTGTATAAGGAGGAGTACGCTGAGAGAGAATCTCATTCTCTTTTAGATAATCTAGGAACTCACCGCTTAAGTATTCACCTCCTCGATCTGATCGAAGAATCTTAATACTTTTGCCCGTTTGGTTCTCTACTTCGTGCTTATATTCTCTGAATTTCTCAAAAGCTTCAGACTTGTGTTTCAACAGGAACACATGTCCGTATCTAGAGAGATCGTCAGTGAACGTAATGAAGTAGGAAGAACCGTTCCTGGCATGCGTAGACATGGGACCGCATACATCACTATGTATCAGTCCTAAGAGTTCAGTAACTCTTTCTCCGTGTCCACTAAACGGAGCTTTGGTCATTTTTCCTTTGAGACATGAACGGCAAGTATCATAAGATGATAATTCGAACGGATTCAAATAACCATCCTTATGTAACTTAGCCAGTCGTGTCGCATTGATGTGACCAAGTCTACAATGCCACAAGAAGGATTCGTTCATATATGAACTTTTCCTCTTGTGTGTGTTTTGTATATTCAGGACTGTATTCTGATTTAGAATGAATATGCCATTATGTAACGAGCCTGATGCAATCAACCTTTGATCTAGGAATATGTTCATAACATTATCCTGTACTACAAAATTATATCCCTCTTTACTCAATAAAGAAACTGATATAATGTTGCACATCATGTTCGGTATATAATAGCACTCATTTAGAATCAGTGTATTACGACTTGGCAATACAAGGTGATATTCGCCAACAGCTTTGGCTACAATACTCGCACCGTTCCCTACTTGAACGGAATGATCACCTTTTCCCAGTTCTCTACCTTTACGTAGCCCATGTAACTGTTTACATATGTGGGATCCTGATCCGGTATCTAATACCCAGGACGTAGGGTGAACTGAGAAACAGTTCTCAATAACTAACACACCCGATGAAGATGCATCAACATGCATGTTCTTTTGGGCGGCGTGAGAATTCAGATATTCTCCTGTTTCCTGTTCAGTCTTATAACTCTTATAGGAAAGAACGGGTCCAACATTCCCTAGCTCAGTACAATAATCAGGTTTAGTCAATACATCCATATTATTATCTTGATTATGGCCTGAAATGGTCGCTACCTGGAGAGAGAGAGAGAAGAAAACACTTTAGCGTATGCTCTTGCAAGATTAGATTGGTTATTATCTTATCTAATCAGGATGTCTCCCACTGTTTTTATCAAATCTACCTTAAAACCCTAAAAGGTAAGATTAGCCGGGATTAATTACACCTTACAATTTCGTCAATCTTTCAGCCAGATCAGTGTCAGTACTTTGAGGGAGGTTCCCCGTGCTCTCGCACGGACCTAATTAATGTAAACCTCGTTTTTCCAGAGGCGTAACCTCGTTAACACTTTTCTAGACACCTACTTGAATGACTAATTGTCCTGTGTAAAACTCTCCCAGGAGTAACTCTTACTCGCAGTGGGTATCGGGATCCAACTATCTCATAGAAGGTATGCAATCTCATTGCAAATTTCAACACTTGAAATTCCTGATAATGTTTTTACCCCTAGCATCCTATGACCTTGACGCAGGCCAACAAACCATAGTGCGCTAGTCAAGTTCAACCCGTCATTTCTTGATTCAATTAAACCCACCCGCACGACCCTTGACGCAGGCCAACAAAGTCGCACGACTACCCTAATCGAATCTGCATCATATGCATAAACAGATATATACTAGTTAGCTACCGCACACTACGCCTTGACGCAGGCCAACAAGCGTAGCACGAATACTAAATAATATCTATCTGAAATGACGGAGGGCTACGCAGGTTTTTCAGAAAACCCTGAGCGTAATGAACTTGATATCGTCGTAGAATCGAGTGAAGTTTTGAAAAGGAGTGTTTTTGAGGCTTTTCTTAGTTTCGCTAAAGGGGTCACTCCCGGTGAAGGGATCGTCGGCCCTTTCCTCATCGAATAAGGTGCAGGATATATCATATATACCGCTGTGCAAAGAAAAACTCTAAAAGCAATCAAAAGACAAACCGCGTTTTGTAGCATCTGCCAGTTTTGCTAAAGGAGTCACTCCCGGTGAAGGGATCTCGGTCCTTTCCTCATCGAATAAGGTGCAGGATATATCGTATATATCACTGTGCAAAGCAAAACTGTAGCTACCCTTTTTATTAAGTTTTGATTCTACAACATCTTTAGGTTTCTTTTCTTTTATTAATCTCATTAATAAAAATCCCATCAGCTTATGCTTCCTAAGCATCACAGAAGAAACGAAAGTAGTAATATTTATATATCAGCATATATATATAGTATAAGCATTCGTCTCAGGCAGTAATATGATCTCATCACAGAACATTGCAGCAGAAGAACATATATGAAATATTGGATATACTAGGACGTCTGTGTTTTCAATACGAGCCTGTATAAAACACGGATTCTACGGTCGCGACGAATAGCCAAACCCACATCCCAAGACCCCTACAAGAGCGGCAAGTAACACTGCCAATTCTAGGGTTAGGAGACCCGGTCTCGACTCCTCGAGATGGCCTCCCACTGGACCCTAGAACCCGGTTACTTGTGCTCCCCTCCTTGGGTCTACCTAATGCGGAAAAGTAAATAATATACACTGGTGACATCAACCGCAACCAGGAAGTGCCCCAAATAAAAGAATATTACATTACAAATGAATTTTACATGAATGAAAATAAAAACCCCCATCTCACATAAAACCCCCGGCTATTCAGAACGCGACGATCCAATATAACATATCACAGCAACACATAATATCACATATCATCAACGTAAGTAAATATGCGCATCCCAATTGTCGTTGAATCATATAGCAACGAAACCGGCGATATCACATATTACACTTACGGTCACAGAAAAGAAAGTGTAAAACTACAATATTTGGAATCCACAATCACTTTAGACATCGTAAATCCGAAATATCACATACTCCGCATTTCATGCCTAACTCTATGAATTCCACATATTGTATCACATTCCAGATAAATCGACAGTATTAAACTTTTCGAACAGATAATCAAACACCCAAAATTTCCCAAAGTGCTCAACTCTTGAGCGGAGTTCAAATAATCCCAAAATATGTCAAAGTACCAGTGATCCAGCCGTAGAAGGGTCAAGCCAACGCCTCACATGTGGCACGCCGTACTGCCCCAAACCTGAAGGTTCAAAAGGCAGTTCAAGACGGTCACATAATCGAGTTAAGGTTTGTTGTCTTCTAGAGGGTCCACCGCTTAACTTGTACAATTTTTTCCGAAAGATTTAAACCCGAATAAATTTCAACACTTGAAAGTTTGCCGTACCGGGAAACAGTAACTTAATGATATCCGTTCAAATAGTTTAACAGTTTCTAAATATCCGGAAAGAAATACGAACTTAAAATTTCCGATCGAGTCTACTATTACAAAACAAACCCCAGAATTTTAAACACCTGGAACAGATTAAAAATACCCAGAAGCATCAGCAAGCACCTACGGTCAATACCATGAAGCCACGTGTCCCAATCCTACAGTTAGGCCGCGGAACCGCCGCGAGAACCATGTTACTGCCGCGGTTCCGCGCTTAGTTGGTGGAATTGAGGGCACGTGTTTCATGGTAATTCTTAGAATTCCCTGCTGATTTTTTTACATATTTTTAATTCTGAAAAATCCCAAAATTTAAAAAATTTCCAGAGAGGGGTCAAATTTCGTCGTTTCGGGTTCGATCGGAGTTTTAACTTCGTAAACACATCGCCTAATGCTCTAGCTAGGCTCTGATACCACTGTAGGGTTCCTAGGCACTCTTGTGAAGGTTCTAAAGGCATCAAACATGCCCGGATAAAATTTTAGACGTGCCGAACAACCCAAAGCCGGGATCTTTGCTAGATTATTAGGGTTTATTATGCAAGATGATAACTTTTATCTAAGTGTGAGGGATTACAACCTTTGTAGTCCGCTCCTTCACTTCACAAGCTCCGAGTAGAAGTCCCTTTGCCGCGATCCACGATCTCCCGGACTCATGAGAGGCTCCACGACTCGAACGATCCATTCTAGCTTGTCGTATTCCAAATCTCCGATGATCTACCTTGAAGTTGCTTCGACTCAAGCTTTCTCACTCAAAAGAGTAGAACACACTAATCCCATGGGCTAGATGAGATGAGGATGAGAGAGTAATGATTTTGTTTTCTTTTTAAATCATTTTCTCAATTTTTATCTTCACTTTTGGATTTTCAAGAGAGCTTATCAAGAGAGAAAAAGAAGCTAATGGAAAATATAATCCTTAGATAAATCCTTTTGTGATGAATAGAATATAAACCATATGATTGAATTATTAACCATGGTCAAGGATGAGTGGCTAAAAAAGAGTAAAGAATAAACTAGGGTTTGGTTGAGTTAAGAATGTGTCATCAACAAATATCTTAACTATGACAAAAGAATAAAGCTTCTAGAATGTGCATGAAGCTACTAACCCAAATCTAACCCAAACCTCAATTAATCATCCTTAAACATGTTTAACAATTAATCATATCATGTCACAATAATATATATCACATATATATTATATATTTGCAACAAAAGAAAATAATACAATTAACATATATCGCATATATATCAATGTATCATCCACTGAGAAAATGAAATAATAAAGCGAGCCAATATTAGATAATGTAATACAATATATCATATATATTATTATACATTAAATCATCGAATCAACACTTGAATCGATGATCCGGCTATATCGAATATTACCGACTAATATATCATGTACCGATTCATCGAATCAACACTTGATCCAATGTCCCGATTCATATCTAAATATCGCGAGAATATAATACGGTATCTCATATCGCATTATTCTCGCTCCTGCGCATATCACATATGCGCCACTACTCCGTTTCGCCTGAGCCAAGAAACCTCTGTGTAGGACTCTAAAGAATCGTCAATACGCCGGTAGTAGGTGATATATCAAACACCCACAAGCTGCAAGCGGTCAGCTAAACGTAACAGCCACCCAGGTATTGAGCGATCAGAAGATCAACAAGCTAGCCTGTGCGTTCTCCTGTGAATCCAACCAGTAACACTCCCGTACAGTCCGGTCTGTTCGTCTGATATGTCGCATATCAAGTCTAGGGGTGGTATACGTCAGACCCCAGTAACCGATAAGTCGTGTCGATGTGTGGCTCATAACGGGTCGAGAAACTACTAGTAACACTTACCAGTAAATCTCTATATCAGCCCTGGCCAGGGACTTCCAGTTATAGCCAATTGAACACAGCACAACATCAACTCCCTATACCGGGAGAGACGAATCCCCTCCTATCGCTCATTGCCTCCATATGATTCGGGACTGTACCTAAAAGCCACCGTTTTGCACGCCCTCTTGGACGTGGTAAGGTGGAAATCAAAGCACAGTGGGAATCACACAAGACTCTATGACGATCTCGGGTCTACAGACTACCCTGTACCAGTGTCACCGGAGAACTGCCATCTGACGTGTGGTATAGCACCATCTGGGAGTTCTCGGCGAGTCCGTCCAGTGTACCCAGTCTCCACTTAGCACCCGTACACCATCTCTGATGTCTAACACCGATGGATATGGGATCATCCATCGCCCATCATATGGGTCAAGATGCGTATACGCTAGTCTACTCTGGTGTATCGATGCCCTGTCTCGATATACCCTCGACTAGGAATAGTTATAGGATGTACTCATCGACTACCGCGGCCCTACTAGTATGATCTCATCATAGTCCCAGTAGTCGAGTACAGATCCTAAGGGCTTTATCAACATGTGAGAATAAAACAGTAAACCAATACAAGTCAACATGTTAAGATAAAGTGAAACCAAATAGCATACTATCATGACGAGCAAGAAAGTCATCTCTATATATATCCAAGCATCCATTATAATATACATCATATGTACAACAATGGCCTCTAGGGTATATACATAACTAACATTAATCACAATATGATACATATGACATGATATTTCTGAGGATAAATTAACGATGTATATTTATGCCGACAATGATATATGACTGATGTATGCGATTATAGTATAGCACCTTGATCTTGACATGTGTTGATGATGATATTATACGAATGATGAGACACGTAGGTGATACTTGACCCGTACCCCGATATTGGGATGCCGTACGATGGATTTTACCGTACGAGGCATAGATATGATGATTGATCCGCACTCTTGATTCGAGGAAGCCGTACTACGTACGTGACTCTATTGAGGCTGGATCGCCGACTATTAGAGATATGGATTCAGACCTTAGGTGGACTCTTATTTCTTATTGACTAGTTTCTTAGGTTTAGTTCCTTAGGAGGTTAGATGGACACTAGTTTAGGCTCGAGTCATATAGTTGTGGTTATACTTGTATATCACAGATGAGTGGTTATTACACATCCGTCTTTACATTCATACCGTAATCATAATGGTGCATGTTCATTCATATGTTTCTATAATCAGAATAAAACTTTGCCTGTTAGGACACCAGCACCATTACCGATGATGCGCATATTCCACGCACACTTATTTGCCGGCTTACACACATCATCATCGGTAATTGCTATGTCACGTACACTTTAGATCATATTATCTTTTATTGATACAATCAGCTAACAGCTAGATCGATATAATATTTTGATTACTCTCTGGTGTTAGTATGGACATGGTATTTATTACTTAGACATTTCATGCATTCGCATTTTCATGTTATCATGCAGTATTATGGGGCATATACCGACACTTATCATATACTTATGATTTTGGGATTTTGGATTTCTATGAGATTTCTGGATTTTTGGGGAAAACCGCAAGAATATATAAAAACTTCTCTCTCTCCTCCTCTCTTTTTAAAATATAAGATGCGGTTTTCTCGTGATGTATGTGTCGTCCACCATGAGATTTCAAGTTTTCTGTTGGATTTCGAGACCCGATTCGAGGAGTGGATGAATCGTTTCGGGTACATGGTGGGCCCGGTATGGTACCCCGGGGCAAGAAGATCGAGTTGTAGACAATGAGCCTGGCAGGGAAAGACTACCTACCGGTGATGTCTGGCGCGGCTGATATCCGGTGGATACCGACCGTTGTCGTGAGATTTGATGATATGGGCCGATCCGGACTGACGGAGCCCGAGATATTGAGACCATGAGACATTGAGATTATGAGGTATTGAGACTTGAGATTTACATGTTTTGTGTCGATGCTTGACACGGATTTCCATGGATTTCATTGTTGATATTTCAGATTTCTATACACATTTTACCATGATAAAAGTTAAAGATTTCTTATACAGATATATCTAGATTTCAGGATTGGTTATTTCACATTCATGGTGCATGCATACTCATTCACATGACATAGTTCTATATGAAGCACTGATACGAGCACGGAGCATTTGCACTTACACGTAGCTTATTATCCTGTCTTTACTTGATGACGAGTAGTATATTAGTATATTATTATGACCTAAGATAGCGTCGTGCATTCGATTTCTTTTCGCAGATATCTTCTACACACGAGTTGGCAACTCACCCCCGTTGTGCCAAATTTTATTACAGGTTCGATGTACAGGTTTTCCTGGCAGTTTGCTGGCACATCTTTTCACTCAGAGTGATTTGCACGGTAGGTTGGTTCACTTGTATCTGGACCGCCATTGTACTTTTATTATTTCATTTGTATCTAGAAAGCTCCATCAACCAAACTTGTATTACTTGATAGTTTACTGGACCATTTATTTATTTCGACCTTAGAGTCGCGCTTGTATTATTACAATATCAGGTAGTTTTGTTTTCTTTTGAGTTTTGAGCCTCGCCCTTTGGCGTTGTATACTATTGTGCATTGATGTAGTTGTTTCCGCCTTTTGGCGTAGAGCTAGCTCCCGTTTGGAGATGCTTTTTATTGTTTATATGTATTTATTCTTGTTTGTACCCGTTTGGGGCCAGTTTTTACAAAGGAGACTCTGCCGAAATTTTTGAGAAATTGGATGTTGTTTTTAAACTTGTTTTCTTCATGTTTTCCTTTACTTCTTCTTCTTTTATGGTTTAGATTTCTGGGCTTCGGCTTACTTAGATTACGTTGCGGCTCTAGACGCTTCGTAATCTAAGTGCCGGTCACGTTCCGTACTTTCGGGTCGTGACTGTCATAAGTCTGAGAAAAGAATAGGAGAATATCAGGATTCCCACGCAACCCGAACGAAGAAAGAGTATGATGATGCATCTTCTTCGGGTGTGTTCGTTATCGAGAACTGTTTCTCAGTATGCTCTACGTCCTGAGTATTGGATACCGGATCAGGATCCCACATTTTTAATATGTTACATTGGTTAAGAAGAAGTAGAGAACTGGGAAATGGTGATAAATCTCTCATAGTATGGAATGGTGCAATTGTTGCAGCCAAAGCAGTTGGCGAATATCAGCTTGTATTACCAAATAGTAATACATTGATTTTGAATGACTGTTATTTCGTACAAAAAATGATGTGCAATATAATATCAATTTTTTTATTAGATAAAGAAGGATATAATTTTGTATTAGAGAAAAATATTTTGAACATTTTCTTAAATCAAGTGTTGATTAGGTTTGGTACGTTGTATAACGGTATATATGTTCTGAATCAAACTGCAATTCTAAACATACAGAACACACACAAGAGGAAAAGTTCAGAAATAAAAGAATTCTTCTTGTGGTATTATAGACTTGGTCATATCAATACGACCAGACTAGTGAATGTTAGTTATATGTATGCCCTAGAGGCCATTACTGTACATTGGATGTATATTGTAGTGGATGCTGGGACATATATAGGTAGGACTTTCTTGCTCGACATGATAGTACGCTATCTGGTTGCTCTTTATCTTAACATGTATACTTTCTGTTTCTCTGTTACATGTTGATAAAGCCCTTAGGATGTGTACTCGACTTCCAGGACTATGATGCAGATCATACTAGTGGGGTCTGGGTAGTCAATGAGTACATCCTTCAACGTTCCTAGTCGTGGGAATATCGAGACAGGGCATCGATATTCCAGAGTAGACTAGCGTATATCTTCTCGACCCATGTGATGGGCGATGGATGATCCCATATCCATTGATGTTTGACATCGGAGATGGTATGCGGGTGCTCAGTGGAGACTGGGTTCACTGAACGGACTCGCCGAGAACTCCCAGATGGTATTATACCTCACGTCAGATGGCAGTTCTCTGGTAACACTGGTACAGCTTAGTCTGTTGACCCGAGATCGTCATAGAGTCTTGTGTGTCTCCCACTGTGCTTTGATTTCCACCCTACCACGGCTCTACTGAGTTGTGCAAACAGGTGGTTTTTGGGTACAGTCCCGATTCACATGGAGGCAATGAGCGATAGGAGGGGATTCGTCTCTCCCGGTATTGGGGGTTGATGTTGCGCTATGCTCGACTGGCCATGACAGGAAATCCCTGGCCAGGGTTGCAGTGATATACTGGTAAGAGTTATCAGTAGTTTCACGATTGTTATGGACCTCACGTCGGCATGACTTATCAAGCTATTGGGGTCTGACGTTTACCACCCCTAGGCGAGATATGCGACATATCAGACGAACAGACCGGACTGTACGGTAAGTGTTACTGGTTGGATTCACAGGAGTGTGAGCGGGCTTGCTCGTCGATCTTCTGATCGCTCAATACCCGGGTGGCCGTTACGTTTAGCAGACCGCTTGCGGCTTGTGGGTGTTTGATATGATCATCACCTGCTGCCGGCGTATTGACGAGTCTTTAGAGTCCTACACAGAGGTTTCCTGGCTCAAGCGAAACGAAATAGGAGTGCATATGAGATATATGCGGGACCGAGAATAATGCGTGTATGTGATACCGTATTATATTCTCGCGATGAATGTATCGATTGGTTGTATACGATATAACCTAGTTATCGAATCGAGGATTGATTCGATAAGCCGATACATTGAATATTAATCGGTTATATGCGATATGACCGGATCGTTAAATCAAGCATTGATTTAATGATTTAATGCATAATTATATATTTGATATAATGATTTGCATTAACTAATATTGGTTCACTTTAAAATGATTTTCTCACTTGAAATGCACATTGTATATGTGATATATTTTTGTGCACAAGATTGTATCATGTTTGATGATACATGCTCACTTGGGTTTGTGTAAAGATTAAACCATGGTTGTGTAATGGTTAGGGTTTTCATTTTCTTATCTATTTATTTATTTTAGAAAAGAAGAAAAGAAAATGGTGGCTTGTTTTGTTTGCTTGTTGAAGCTTCTTGAAGCTTTGAACAAGTCCACCATTCTTGTCTCTTCTCTAACCCTAACCATTCATCTAACCTTAGTTAAATCTCTACACTAAACCATGGTTGAATACATGATAAGTATCATATTGTTTTCTTTTTAAATAATAACTTATCATATATTATCTTCTTCTTCTTCTTCTTCTTCTTCAAGAAGAAAAAGCATGATAGCTTCAATGGCAACTTGAGCAAATGAGTGAGAAATCCAATTCTAAAGTGAACACACTTCCTATTTCTTCATCCTCTACCTCTTGCTAAGTAGTATAGGGTGTTTTCTTCACAAGTTTCATGACTTGGTGAAGTGGGAGCTTGATCTTGTGATGCCTCGACGTAGATCATCTTCGGCATCGAAGCCGACGACCAAGCCCGCCCATTTCTCCGATGAAGCCGATGCTAGAATCATGGATTTGATTTGGACAGCGGAGGGACCTCATCACGGAGCCTAGGACGTGGAGGACCGGATCTACAAAGGTTGTAGCTTCTTTCCTTTAGTTAAAATTCGTTTATTTGCATTGCATCGCCTCATTATCTAGTTAACGATCCGTATTAGGGTTTGTAGGCACTTGTAAAATTTGAATTAGCCATGTTTGATCACTTGTGAGACTTCATTAGTGTGCCTAGGAACCCTACAGTGGTATCAGAGCCTAGCTAGAGCCTTAGGCGATACGTAGACGGAGTTAGAAGTCCGATCGAACCGAAACCCTAACCCAAAAATTGCTCTCTGTACATTTTTGAAATTTGTGGATTTTTGTGAATTAAAAATATGCAGAAAATTAATCAGGATATTATAAGAATTACTGTACAAAATGGAACGCCTAAATCGATTAAGGCGCCGCGGAAGCACGGCACGAGCATGGCTCGTGCGGCGGTTCCGCGGCCGTACGGTCTGTTCTGCCACTTTATTTTGCACAGTAATTTCACTTTAATATTCCTGAGTTTTCTGGGAATTTTTAATTTGCACTGAAGAGTTGAATTTTCTGGGTTGTATTGGGCACTCGGTGTTTCGATCGGATTGTCTAATTTTGTCAGTGTGTTTTTCCGGGTAATTTTAGAATATGTTAAAAAGTTCGACCGGATATAAATACCCACTTTTTCCCTTGTCGGGAAATTTCCAATTGTTGGATATTTCCGTGGTTTAATAACGTTCTAAGTAGTGCAAGTAACACAATGGACCCTCTAGAAGACAACAAACCTTAACTCGATTATGTGATCGTCTTGAACTGCCCTTTGAACCTTCGGGTTTGGAGCAGTACGGCGTGCCACATGTGAGGCGTTGGCTTGACCCTTCTACGGCTGGACCGTTAGTACTGAGGCACGAACTGAATGTTTTTAGACTTATTTCATGTGTTGAGCTGTATCGAGAAACATTGGGTGTTCGATTGATCAATCGGAAAGTTTAACATTTTCTATCTTATCCGGAATGTGATACAATAATTGGAATTCACAAGTAGTTATGAGATAACTGAATGAATGTTATAAATCTAGCGGTTTAGTCTCACTTGATCGGTTGCCACGGAATTTTGATGCGATCAAAAATCCGTCGCAATCACGTAGCGTACGCGGATACTCGCCGGGTAAACTTAATAGACAGCCTCACTCCATAGCCCCGACCAAGTGACTGTAGGAGAACCCCCTCGCCGAAAGCATCCGTTCGGGTGCTCGTGGCAGCGGTGTTCCGCCTTGGTGCACTTTGTCGACGGCGTCGGGGGTGCGGCCGCCTACTAAAGTTTGCGACGAGAATTCGATCATGATGTCGGGAATCTTGTTGAATTGCCCGACTTGATATTGAAAAGAGTTTTCGATAATGAGACTAAAATGCGGGGTTTATAATTGTTAGGCATGGGATGTCTAAGTATTTCATTTGATTAGGCATGCGATGTCTAAAAAGGTTGCGGATTCCAACTGTTGTAGTTTTACACTTTCTTTTCTGTGACCGTAAGTGTAATATGTGATATCGCCGGTTTCGTTGCTATATGTCAACGACAATTGGGATGCGCATATTTACTTACGTTGATGACATGTGATGTTATGTGTTGCTGGATATGTTATATTGGATCGTCGTGTTTGAATAGCCGGGGGTTTTTATGTGAGATGAGTGTTTTTCATTTTCATTCATGTAAAAACTTGTATGTAATATTCTTTTATTGGGGCACTTCCAGGTTGCGGAAGATGTCACCGTTGATGTATATTATTTACTTTTCCGCATTAGGATAGACCCAAGGAGGGGAGCACAAGTAACCGGGTTCTGGGGTCCAGTGGGAGACCAACTCGAGGAGTCGAGTCCGGGTCTCCTAACCCTAGAATTGGTAGGGTTGCTTGCCGCTCTCGTAGGGGTCTAGGGGTGTGGGATTGGCTATTCATCACGACCATGGAATCCGTGTTTTTTACTGGCTCGTATTGAAAACACGGACGTCCTAGCATATCCAATATTTCATATGATACTTTCTACTGCGTTATCTGTGATGTGATCATATGATGTTCTGTGCTCTGTTCAGATAGATGTAGTATATAGTATATATGATATATTATATAGACGTTGCTTATGTTTTACACCCGCGCTAGCCCTGCCTCGCTCTGCCGTTAGTTACCTAACCTAACGGTGTAGACGGGACATCGAGGCGAATGCGGATGGCATAAGCGTACGTTATATTTATCTGTGATGTTTAGGTGGACTTAAATGATGGGATATTCATTAATGAGATTATTGAAAGAAAATAAACCTAAAAGATGTTGTGGAATCGAATTTCAAAATAAAAACAGGTAGCTACAGTTCTTGCTTTGCATCGCGGTGTTCCTTGTAGAACATCCTGCACCTTATTCGATAAGGAAAGGACCGAGATCCCTTCACCGGGAGTGACTCCTTTAGCAATAACTGGCAGATGCTACACACTCGGTTTGTCTTTTGATTGCTTCTATAGTTTCTGCTTTGCACAGTGATATATATGATATATCCCGCACCTCATTCGACGAGGAAAGGGCCGACGATCCCTTCACCGGGAGTGACCCCTTTAGCAAAACTAGAAAAGCCTCAAAAACATTCCATTTAAAAACCATTTGATTCCGCAACGAGATCAAGTTCAAAGCGTTAAAGGTTTTCATAAAAACCATTCGCAACCCTCCGTCATTTTAGGAAGTAGAGTACTTAGTATTCGTGCTGTGTTTGTTGACCATAGTCAAGGCACAGTGTACGGTAGCTAAGTGATGTCTTCCTACACCGCATATGATGCGATTAGTTAGGACAGTCACGTGACTTTGTTGACCTTAGTTAAGGGTCATGTGGGTGGGTCTAATTAATCACGAAATGACGGGTAGAACTTGACTAGTGCTTATGATTTGTTGACCATAGTTAAGGTCATAAGTACTAGGGGTAAAAATCATTATTGGGAGTTTCAAGTGTTGAAATTTGCAATGAGATTGCATACCTTCTATATGATAGTTGGATCCCGATACCCACTGCGAGTAATTGTTACTCCTGGGAGAGTTTTGCACTTTACAATTAGCCGATCAAGTAGGTGTCTAGAAAGGTGTCAACGGGCTTACGCCTCTGGGAAAACAAGGTTTACTGTAATTAGGTCCGTGCGAAAGCACGGGGAACCTCCCTCAAAGTACCGACACTGGCCTGGCTGAAAGATTGGCGAACTTGTACTGTGTAATTAATCCCGGCTAGTCTTTCCTTTTAGGGTTTGAAGGAAGATTTGATAAAAACAGTGGGAGCCATCCTGATTAGATAAAATATATAACCAATCTAATCTTGCAAGAGCGCACGCTGAGTGTTTTCTTCTCTCTCTCTCTCCAGGTAGCGACCATATCACGCCTTAATCAAGATAATAATATGGATGTATTGACCGAACCCGCTTGTTATACTGAGCTGGGGAACGTTGGTCCCGCTCCAACTTATAATTGTTATAAGACAGAGCAGGAAATAGGGGAATACCAGGATTCCCATGCCGCCCAAACGAAGAAAGTGCATATGATGCATTTCCTTCGGGTGTGTTCATTATAAAGAACTGTTTCTCAGTATCCTCTGCATCCTGGGTATTTGATACCGGATCAGGATCCCAGATATGTAATCTGTTACATAGGGCTACAAAAAGGTAGAAAAACTGAGAACGGGTGATAAGTTTCATGAGACAGAAAATGGGGCAAGTGTTGCAGCCAAGTCTGTTGGTCACTGTCACCCTGTGTTACCAATACATTGATTCTGAACAAATGCTATTAGATACCGAACCTGATATACAAAATCATATCACTCTCTTTATTTAGTAAAGAAATGTTAAAATTTTGTATTGATGGATAATGTTTTGAACATTTCCTATATCAAAAGTTGATCGGTTCAGGCACGTTATCTAAAAGCATTGACGTTCTAAATCAAACTACAGTTCCTAGTATACAGAACACACACAAGAGGAAGAGTTCAGAAATGAACAAATCCTTCTTGAGGCATTGTAGACTAGGTCATATCAATGCGACCCGACTAGCTGAAGTTACATTTTAGATGCATATTTAAATCAGTTTGGATTTACATCTTGTGAAACTTGCCAGTCATGTCACAAAGATAAGATGACCATAGCTCTGTTTATTGGAAACAGAGAAAGAGTTAGTAAACTCTTGGGATTGATACATGATAATGTATGTAAGGTTTCCTGTCTACACATGCCAGGACTGGTTCTTTATACTTCATTATATTCTCTGATAATCTCTCAAGATTCAGTCATATGTTCCTGTTGAAACATAAGTCCGAAGCTTTTGAGGTATTCACAGAATATAAGTTGGAAGTAGAGAACCAAAATAAGGGTATAAGTATTATGTCCTATGATGAGATCAGGGAGGAGAATACTTGTGCATGGCATTCCTGGACTATTCTAAAGGAAAATGAGATTCTCTCTCAGTATTACTCCTCTGAATACACCACAGCACAACGGTGTATCAGGGCGGAGCAATCGCACCGTATTAGATATGGTGTGCTCTATGATGAGTACTACTGAGTTTCCTATTTCCTTTTAGGGGTTGTGCACTTGAGAAGCTGCATACCTATTGAATTAGGTTCGAATCAAATCTGTGCCTACCACTCCATATGAGATATGGTGTGGGAAGAGCCTATCTCTTAAGTATGTTAAGATTTAGGATTGTTCGGCATATGTCTAAAGCAAAATCCGGACAAGATCGAGGCAAGATCAGTTCTGTAGAACTGGAAAGGTTCCAGCTATACAAAACTGCAGCTGATGATTTGACAGAACCAAAGGATTCAATAGTTCCCGATGAACCTCAGCCTCTCCGCCGATCTGGTAGGGTTCCTCATCCGCCTGAGAGATACCTCGGTTTCTCGATGACAGTGGGAGAAAAGATTGCATCATAAGATGATGACCAAACCAGTTTCGAGCAGGCCATCGAGAGTAGGGACTCTGTAAGAATGGCTGGATGCTTAGCAATCTGAGATGGAATCCATGTACACCAGCAAAGTATGGACTTTAGCTGCTATATCTGAAGGGTTAAATCCCCATCAGGAGCAAGTATATCTTGAGAAGATTACTTGGTGTAGATGGAAAAGTTGAGACTTTCAAAGCTAGACTTGTTAAAGTTTTTCGTCATTGACCAGGCATGGATAATGATGAAACCTCTTCCAGGGACTATGCTTAAGTCCATCCAGATCCTACTTACCATTGCTACATACCATGAATACGATATCTGGTGGTTGGGTGCCATGACTACTTTTCTAAATAGTGATTTAGAAGAGAACGTCTATAAGAACACAGCCAGAGGGCTTCGTAAACAATGGGAGCAGCGGAAACGTGTGCAAGTTGCTTTATAGAATAAAGCAGGCATCGCGGAGTTGGAACATCTGTTTTGATGTGGTAGTCAACGTATTTGACTTCATCAAAATAGTAGATGAACCTTGTATATACAAAACGGTAGTAGAGAGTAAGGTGGTCATCCTCGTATTATACGTGGACAACATACTCTTGATAGGAAAAGAGTTTCCTATACTACGATCGGTCGATCTCCTCTTATCACATGGATTATCCAATAGGATAAAGATGATACTTCCTAAATCCTGAGATTTGGATCTATGAGATAGATCTAAAGGGATGTTAGGGTTCTCACTAGGAATAGTGAGATTGTATCAATCGATCCTGGGGAGAATCACTGGAAGAGTTCCACACTGATAAGCACGACTGAATGTCAGTCACAGGCATTATCTTTACCCTCGGTAAAGGGACGGTATGTTGGAAGATTTCCAAGCTAGATACCGTGACAAACTAGACGATAAAGGCTGGTAACATCGCTATTAAAGATACTACCAAAGAGGCAGTTTGGGTGTATATTGGTTCATAGGATGAACTAGGTTCCTACCATTATGTGACAATGGAAGTGTGGCTTTGGCCCTAGAACCCTGGTCCTATCAGTGACCCAGACATATTCTGAGGCAGCATCACCTGATCAAGGAGATAGTTGATCTCCAGGTTGATCGAGATTAGGAGAGCAGACTCAGAGGACAACACGGCGGATCCACTCACGAAGGCCTTTTCCCAAAGAGAGACTTTTAGGGGATGGTTGAGTATTAGATACTGCAACTACTGCTACAAATGGCCCTAGTGCAAGTGGGAGATTGTTAGTTATATGTATGCCCTAGAGGCCATTACTGTACATTGGATGTATATTGTAGTGGATGCTGGGACATATATAGGTAGGACTTTCTTGCTCGACATGATAGTACGCTATCTGGTTGCTCTTTATCTTAACATGTATACTTTCTGTTTCTCTGTTACATGTTGATAAAGCCCTTAGGATGTGTACTCGACTTCCAGGACTATGATGCAGATCATACTAGTGGGATCTGGGTAGTCAATGACTACATCCTTCAACGTTCCTAGTCGTGGGAATATCGAGACAGGGCATCGATATTCCAGAGTAGACTAGCGTATATCTTCTCGACCCATGTGATGGGCGATGGATGATCCCATATCCATTGGTGTTTGACATCGGAGATGGTATGCGGGAGCTCAGTGGAGACTGGGTACACTGAACGGACTCGCCGAGAACTCCCAGATGGTATTATACCTCACGTCAGATGACAGTTCTCTGGTGACACTGGTACAACTTAGTCTGTTGACCCGAGATCGTCATAGAGTCTTGTGTGTCTCCCACTGTGCTTTGATTTCCACCCTACCACGGCTTTACTGAGTCGTGCAAACAGGTGGTTTTTGGGTACAGTCCCGATTCATATGGAGGCAATGAGCGATAGGAGGGGATTCGTCTCTCCCGGTATTGGGGGTTGATGTTGCGCTATGCTCGACTGGCCATGACAGGAAATCCCTGGCCAGGGTTGCAGTGATATACTGGTAAGAGTTATCAGTAGTTTCACGATTGTTATGGACCTCACGTCGGCATGACTTATCAAGCTATTGGTGTCTGACGTTTACCACCCCTAGGCGAGATATACGACATATCAGACGAACAGACCGGACTGTACGGTAAATGTTACTGGTTGGATTCACAGGAGTGTGAGCGGGCTTGCTCGTCGATTTTCTGATCGCTCAATACCCGGGTGGCCGTTACGTTTAGCAGACCGCTTGCGGCTTGTGGGTGTTTGATATGATCATCACCTGCTGCCGGCGTATTGACGAGTCTTTAGAGTCCTACACAGAGGTTTCCTGGCTCAAGCGAAACGAAATAGGAGTGCATATGAGATATGTGCAGGACCGAGAATAATGCGTGTATGTGATACCGTATTATATTCTCGTGATGAATGTATCGATTGGTTGTATACGATATAACCTAGTTATCGAATCGAGGATTGATTCGATAAGCCGATACATTGAATATTAGTCGGTTATATGCGATATGACCGGATCGTTAAATCAAGTATTGATTTAATGATTTAATGCATAATTATGTATTTGATATAATGATTTGCATTAACTAATATTGGTTCACTTTAAAAGGATTTTCTCACTTGAAATGCACATTGTATATGTGATATATTTTTGTGCACAAGATTGTATCATGTTTGATGATACATGCTTACTTGGGTTTGTGTAAAGATTAAACCATGGTTGTGTAATGGTTAGGGTTTTCATTTTCTTATCTATTTATTTATTTATTTATTTTAGAAAAGAAGAAAAGAAAATGGTGGCTTGTTTTGTTTGCTTGTTGAAGCTTCTTGAAGCTTTGAACAAGTCCACCATTCTTGTCTCTTCTCTAACCCTAACCATTCATCTAACCTTAGTTAAATCTCTACACTAAACCATGGTTGAATACATGATAAGTATCATATTGTTTTCTTTTTAAATAATAACTTATCATATATTATCTTCTTCTTCTTCTTCTTCAAGAAGAAAAAGCTTGATAGCTTCAATGGCAACTTGAGCAAATGAGTGAGTAATCCAATTCTTTAGTGAACCCACTTCCTATTTCTTCATCCTCTACCGCTTGCCAAGTAGTATAGGGTGTTTTCTTCACAAGTTTCATGACTTGGTGAAGTGGGAGCTTGATCTTGTGATGCCTCGACGTAGATCATCTTCGGCATCGAAGCCGACGACCAAGCCCGCCCATTTCTCCGATGAAGCCGATGCTAGAGTCATGGATTTGATTTGGACAGCGGAGGGACCTCATCACGGAGCCTAGGACGTGGAGGACCGGATCTACAAAGGTTGTAGCTTCTTTCCTTTAGTTAAAATTCGTTTATTGCCATTGCATCGCCTCATTATCTAGTTAACGATCCGTATTAGGGTTTGTAGGCACTTGTAAAATTTGAATTAGCCATGTTTGATCACTTGTGAGACTTCATTAGTGTGCCTAGGAACCCTACAGTGAAGTTGCATAAAAATGGATATTTGAATCCGTTCAAATTTACATCTTATGAAACTGCGAGTCATGTCTTAAAGGCAAAATGACCAAAACTCTGTTTACTGGACACGGAGAAAGAGCTACTGACATCTTGGGACTGATACATAGTCATGTCAGGAATGGTTCCTCGTACTTTATTACATCCACCGATGATCTCTCAAGATTCGGACATATGTTCCTGATAAAACACAAATCTGAAGTTTTTGAGAAATTCAAGGAATACAAGTACGAAGTTGAGAACCAGACGGGTAAAAATATTAAAATCCTACGATCTGATTGGAGAGGAGAATACTTGAGCACGGAATTCCGTGACTATTTAAAAGAGAATAGGATTCTCTCTCAGCTTACTCCTCCGTATACACCACATCACAACGGTGTATCTGAGCAGAGAAATCGCACCATATTAGATATGGTACGCTTTATGATGAATACTGCTGAGTTACCTATTTCTTTTTGAGGTTATGCACTTAAGACAGCTGCATACCTATTGAATAGAGTTCCGACCAAATCAGTGCCTACCACTCTATAGGAGATATAGGAGGGGAAAAGACCATATCTTAATTTCATTAAGATGTGGGGTTGTCGGCTTATTTTAAAAAGTAAAATCCGGACAAACTCGAGGCAATGTCTGTTCTTTGTAAGTTTGTTGGATATTCCAAATATTCGCGAGGGTATATCTTCTACCACACAGAGGAACAAAAGGTGTTTGTTTTTCGGAATGCCACCTTTTTAGAAAAGAAATTTCTTATGAAAGAAATTAGTGGTCATGAGGTAGAACTGGAAGAAGTTCCAGCTACACAAACTACAGCTGATGATTTGGTAGAACCGGAGAATTCAACAGTCTCCAACGAACCTCAGCCACTCCGCAGATCTAGTAGGGTTTCTCATCCACCTGAGAGATACTACGGTTTTCTTATAGACGGTGGGAGTGAGGATTGTATCATGGAAGATGATGACCCAACTAGTTTTGAGCAGGCCATCACGAGTGGGGACTTTATGAAATGGCTGGATGCTATGCGATCTGAGATGGAATCCATATACACCAACAAAGTATGGATTTTGCAAGTTGCTCCTGAAGGGGTTAAACCCATCGGGAGCAAGTGATTTTTAAGAAGAAACTTGGTGTAGATGGAAAGGTTGAGACCATCAAAGCTAAACTTGTTGCTAAAGATTTTCGCCAACGACCGGGTGTCGATTATAATGAAACCTTTTCTCTAGTAGCTACGCTTAAGTCCATCAGGATCCTACTTGCCATTGCTGCATACCATGACTACAAAATCTGGCAGTTGGACGTCAAGACCGCATTTCTAATTTGTGATTTAGAAGAGAGCAGCGGAAATGTATGCAAGCTTCTTAAATCAATCTATGGATTAAAACAGGCATTGCGGAACTGGAACATCTGTTTTGATATAGCAGTCAAAGAGTTTGACTTCATCAAAAACGTAGATGAACCTTGTATATACAAGAAGGTTGTAGAGAGTTAGGTTTTCTTCCTCGTATTGTACGTGGATGACATACTCTTGATATGAAATGATATTCCTATGCTACACTCCGTCAAGCTTTTCTTATCACAAAAGTTCTCCATGAAAGATCTGGGTGATGCCTCCTACATTCTGGGGATTAAGATCTATAGAGATAGATCTAAGAGGATATTAGGATTGTCCCAATTCAGGTACATTGACACTATACTAAAGATATTTAGTATAGAAGATTTTAAGCGTGGTAATTTACCCGCTTGCTCAGGAATCACTCTTTCCAAAGAGATATCTCCCAAGACTGATTTTGAGAGAGCTCGCATGCAAGAGACACCCTATGTTTCTACAGTAGGGTCTAATATATACGCGATGTTATGTACAAGATCAGATGTAGCTTACGCACTTAGTGTGGTAAGCATGTATCAATCAGATCCTGGGAAGAAACAATGAAGAGCTGTGAAAAACATTCTTAACTACTTGAGAAGGACTAAAGAAATATTCTTCGTGTATGGTAATGGAGAACTCCAGGTGAAGTCCTTTACCGATTCAAACATTCAGAGTGATAAGGATGGCAATAAGTCGGTCTCGGGTTTTGTCTTCACCCTCAATGAAGGGGCGATATGTTGGAAAAGTTCCAAGAAAGATACCGTAGTAGACTCGATGATGGAGGCTGAATACATCGCTGCCAACGATGCTGCCAAAAAGGCTGTCTTAATGAAGAAGTTCATAGCTGAACTGTTGGAGATAGTGCCCTTAGAGTCAATTATTGGATCACAGGCACGTGATTGCAATGATTGAGGGAGGACCTATTCCGGTAGGACAATCTTACTCAAGATGATAGTATGCTATCTGGTTTATCTTTATCATCGTGTACTGCTTTAGGTGACCTTACAGGTCGCTATTACACGTTGATAGAGCCCCTAGGATTCTTGCTTGACTGCCAGCAGTATGAGGGCGATCATATACGTGGGAGCTGGTAGTCTATAAGCACATCCTTAAAAGGTCCCTAGTCGTGGGAGTTTCGAGACAGGGCATCGAAACTCCAGAGTAGACTAATGTATACAGTCGAGACCCCGACGAGGGGCGGTGGCCGGTCTCACAAGCCACTGGTGTCAGTTGGTTCACCTAAGATGTATACAGGTGCTCATTGGGTTATGAGTACACTGGACAGGACTCGCCGGGAACATGCTAGTTGGTCTTATACCAGACGTCAGATAGCAGTTCCCTAGTGACAAGTGTACAGGTTAGTTCATCGACCTGAGGATCGTCATTTGTCTCATGTGAGTTCCCACCGTACTTTGATTACTACCCTACCACGCACAAAGGAGACGTGCAAACAGGTTTTAGTTGGGTACAGTCCCGAGCCACATGGAGGCAGTGAGCGGATCTTTAGGGGTTCGTCTCTTCCGGTATTGGGAGTGAGGTCGCGCTGTATCTAGGAGAGCCATTATACAAAGCCCTCGGCCGAGGCAGGAGATTTACTGGTAGGTATTCCAGTAGTATCTCAGGGTGTTCTGGGCTACGCTCCGACATGACTTGTACCGGTTTTGGAGGTCTGACTTTTACCAACCCCCTAGGCCCGCCATGCGATGCTCATAGACGAACGGACCGGACTGTACGGATATTGTCATTGACAGGCTCAGTAGGGTGTCAGGATGAGTTCGCTCACAGACGTCCCTTTTGGTCAATAGCCGGTAGCCCGTCACGTATGGTTAATACCTCTGACGTACTAGTGGTTAAATCCACAGCCAAACTATTGACGAGTCTTTAGAGTCCCCCACAGACCAGTTTCCCAAGTTTCGGGCGAAACGCTGTAGAGGCTGTATAGAGATATGGCAGGGTTCGATCAGATACGTGCGGTATTGCACGGATCATGATCGGACGGATAATACTAGCGGTCTTTGGTTTAAGCCGGATCCTAGTATAGTACAGTATAGATTTTGTCTCATTGCATTTGTATTCAGTGGGAATACAAATGCGGGTATGTATATACAGTCGCGGGGTTAGCCTGTAATTTATTACGGGATCAGTTTTCTGAAGTTGCCAGTTTGCTTTCCGTTTCGGCCATTTTCATTTGTATCTTTCCTTGGCTGAAAATTGGTGGAGGAGGGCTTATTTGCAATTGTGCAAATTAGCATTGTGGAGAGTGGTCTTTGCATATTAATGTTTCATGATGACTCTACCACCATTTGACTTGCTGCTTCATGATGGTTTTTCATGATGGGTGTAGCCTTCATTTGACTCCTTGGGTTCATGATGGTTGATTTGGAGTGTGACTTGGTTTTGTGATCATGAATCATCATGATCACCTTTCTCTCTCTCTTGTTATTGCTCCACCCCCCTTGGCATTTTCCCCATTTTTTTCTTCACCACATGAGGCCGGCCACATTGGGTAGGGGCTGTCCCAATTTTTGTGTGGGGAAAATACTCTTATTTGGCTTTGCAAAAATCCCATAACTCCTTCTCCAAAAGTTCATTTCATTTCCTCCACCAAATGGCAAGTTCTTTAAACCCCTTGAGACAAGGAGCACTACACTTATTCTATAGCAATTCTTGGGCACGTCAACTTGCCAACTTCGTGCCCGAGTTGCCTCGGTTTAGAGGTGGGATCCCGTAAAAGAAGCCGGCGATGTGGTGCCCTTCCGGCGAGTAGGTGAAGACCGGAGATTCCGCGGGAGATCGGGACGACAACGATAAGACCGAAGGACACGGATCGCTCGGTATATCTCTCTACCCCGTTCTTTAGTTAGCTAGAATTAGTTTAATGGCCCGATCCGGGATTTTAGTGCGCGGTGGTGCTGGTTTAAAAGTTAAAGTAAAGTATCGTTTCCGCATTTTGGCCTCGGATAGATGGTCGGGGCGCCGCCGTGCACTTACACTGGTATCAGAGCCACGCCATTACTCTTTTCTAGCTTGCTCTAGTATGTTTAAAACTTCGATCGAACATATATCCGAAAACCGCGTTTTTCATGCATCAGTTCTCTGTCAAATTTTATTTGGCTCGAAAATTTTTCAGTACATTGCAGAAATACATGCAGGCATTTTTAAGCATACTGTAAAAATTCGACACATTGATTCCATAGAAGGACCGCGGAACCGCGGCCAAACCCCTGTTCTGGCCGCGGTTTCGCTGCAAGAAAATGTTATCATTGTGCTAAATTTCTACAGTGGCTTTCTGAGTTGAAAATGTGGTTTTTGGAATGTTCTGTTTGGGCCCGGATTTTCTGTGAGTGCTACAGTAGTGCTTGGGGCCCACTTCGGTAAATCCGGTCGATCGAAAATTTTAAACATGTTAGTTCACAGTATTTACATTATATCTGCGACCGTGAATCTCACTTGATCGGTAAATCCTGCCTAACTGCTATAGCCCGGTTAGACGGATTTGCGAACGTGACATTTACGTTGATGTTCTGTGTTGTGCTGTGATGTTGCGGATTGTCGTGGGGGATAGCCTGGATGCAATACTAGTACAGTTTTGGTATTTATATGTACATTTGATATTGCAGGGCGAGCGTCCGACATGTGGACTGCCGTCACTGCCTGTCTGTATATTATTCTTTTGGGGCACGACCGGGGTGAGGTCCGACATGTACCCTTTGTATGTATATTTTACTTTCTGTACTAGGATTACCCCATGGAGGGGTGCACGGGTAGCCGGGTTCTAGAGGGCAACGGGACCGCATCTCATGGCGTTGAGACGGAGGGGGCTTTACTCTAGAATTGGCGGGCTATTCGCCGCACTCGTAGGGGGTACAGGTTGACCCAGGAGGGGTGCCCAAGTTACCGGATTCCGTGAAGTGCTGGGTGGTCCATTCACGTTGCTGAAGGGGGCTGCCTCGCTTTAGGTTTTGGCAGATAACTTGCCGCGCCCGTAGGGGTCTAGGATTTCATTGCACAGGCTATCCACACGACCAGGGGAACGTCGGGTTTCAGTAGCGGCTCTATGAAACCCGGGGATCCCAGATATCTGTATTATTCTGTGATGCTTATTACATTTTTGTGATGTTGCATTTTATCATGTCTTGAGCGAATATTATATATTGATATATACATACTAGTAGACGTTGTATATGTTTTGTGTCCGCGCTAGTCCAGTCCCCGCTCTGTCGTTAGTTAAATAACCTAACGGGTGATGACGGGACCCAGTGGCGAATGCGGATAGCATATACGTACATCATTATTTTCGTTCTTTATTGGTGTGATCAATTGATGGGACTGCATTGATTCGGATCAATGCAAGTTAAACAAACCTAATCTGATGTTGTTGGAACATTTTTCAAAAAGCTGTTATTGTAAGGACGTTCTCTTTTGTTTTGCACAGTGGTATTCGGTTATGAATATCCAGCACCTCAGTCGACGAGGCAAGGGCCGAGATCCCTTCACCGGGAGTGACCCCTTGGACAGAAGTTTGCGTTAGGGCAATAACTTCACTATAGTCGATTACTTTTTCTTTGCATCGTGGTATCATTTGGAATATCCTGCACCCCATTCTACGGGGAAAGAGCCGAGATCTCTTCATCAGGAGTGACCTCTTTAGCAAAGATTTTCGCCACTATATTTTCATAAAAGCTATCCAGTTCTTTCAACGATATCAAGTTCATTACGTTAAAGGTTTTTCGCCAGAAACCATTCATAGCCCTCCGTCGATTCAGACGGGTAGCACGTAGTATTCATGCTATGTTTGTTGGCCTTCGTCAAGGCATAGTGTATGGTAGCTGCTTGTTGCATTTTTGCAGCATAGATAGATGCGTTGGTTTGGGACAGTCATATAGCCTTGTTGGCCTTCGTCAAGGGCTTGTACGGGTGGGTTCAAATCAACCTGGAGAATGACGGATAGAACTTGACATGTGACTTATGATTTGTTGGCCTTCGTCAAGGCCATAAGAGCATGGGGAAAAAATCACATCGGGAGTTTCTAAAGAAACTGAAACTTGCCAGATATGCGCATACCTTCTGGAGTGTGATAACGTGAGCGGATTCCGTCACGATTATCATGCGATGATAGTTGGATCCCGATTCCCACTGATGAGTTGGTTTACTCCTCGGGTGATCCCGACTAATTCTTCTTTCAGGTTTGGAGGAGAATTTGACGGTACAGTGGGAGGTTTCCTGATTGGATAAATTGGTAACCATTCTGATCTAGGTTAGAGTGCATGCTGAGTGTTTCTTTCTCTCTCTCTCTTTGGCAGCGACCATGACCCGACCCTTGACTATAACTCAAGTGACCAAGATTAACCGAACCTTCTTAAACACTGGCTTTTGGATTGTCAGAGTTGCAAACCTCATTGCCACTCCTACTTTTACCCTTTTCTCTAGGACACCCCGTATTGCTACGAACGTCCACTTCCATTGGATAAACCATCGTATGGTTATATACGAACTCGAAGGAACTTGTTCCAGATTCGAGGATGGTTTCCGGTTCTGGAGAAAACGAATAGGACTATTCAGTTGTCTTTTCCTTTTGCCTTCTCTCAAGTTGCGAGTGCTCCTTGGATTAGGGGACAGTACACCTATTACGCAAATTGGATAGTCTTCTTCCAAACCATAAGCAGGTGCCGACCGGTAGGGAATGAAGAAAACCAATTAGCGTAACGATGGTGTACAGAAGGTATTAAGTTAAGACAAATAAAGGGATTAGAAGGAGGGCAAAGTAAATTGCGACTGCTATTCATGACCAAACCAAGTATTTCATTACCACTCCCACTTCACCTTTGTATTTCTCCAGAACACTCCGTATCACTACGAAGATCCACAGTAATTTGGATACTCCATCGTATGGTTATATACGAACTCGAAAGGAACTTGTTCCAGTTCGGGGATGGATTCTGGTTCAGGAGAAATAGGAATAAGGTTTATTCGGTTGTCTTTTATCTTTACCTTCTCTCGCATTTGCGAGTGCTCCTAGGATTAGGACAGTACACCCATTATGCTTATTGGATAGTCTTCTTCCAAACCATAGGGTGGTGCCGAACGGCAGGGAAGGAAGAAAACCATTTGGCCTAAAGGGGTGTGCAGAAGGTAATGACTAAAGACATATGAAGGGATGTGAAGAGATGGCATAGAAATATACGGTTACAGTTGTGAATAATGGAAGAGACATTACTAGGAATACCAGGATACCCCTACGAAACATTTCAATGTTTCAGTCTCACTGTGTGCTGTTAAAAGAAAACTGATTTTCCAATTAGACACTTGCTCCAGGGTATGTATTTACCAGTTATGATTCTCACATCTGTATGGTTTTACAGATGATGAGTGGGAGTAAGTTATTGGGAATTAGGTGGTCATCCTCATTATATCGGAATTCGTTGTAATTGCTGATATTTGAGGAAATCACCTGGGCTGTTTGCCGGACGACAAATATTTGGTTTTGAATATCTGCTGTTATGCACCAATTTCAAATTGATATATCTGTACGTCTATTTTTATAGAGTGAGATATACCTTTTTGAAATTATGTCTATGACATTTATCTATATCAGTGGATGGTTAGGTAAGGAGCATTAAACAGCGGTATAATTCTTCTTAACCATAAGTACAGTTTTCAACCTACGGCACACACGGAATGAGTTATTAGACTCAAGGGACTTATACAGAGTATTGTATATTGTCCATTGTCCATTAGGACAGAGGGGTTGGTCCTCGTACTATATTCAGTTTACTTATGACTTCGCTAGTTCTTAGACACGTGTTTTGTAGAAACACAGGGTCTAAGTTTTGAAGAGTTATAGGTATAAGAATAAAGTAGAGAACCAGGTGTTGCAAGTATCGGGATTTTTCAAGGTGATCGAAGATGTAGATGCTTGTGTATGGTATTCAGTTAATAGTAATGATTAAGAGAAGTTGCTTCTCTTTCAGGTTACTCATAATTGGAAGCAATCCTAAGTTGAGTAACGCTGATCGGTCTCTCTCCATTTACTTGACATGCACTAGGGACAACTGCATGATTTGAATCTGGTTCAATTAAATCAGTGCTTCTGTTTCTGTATTGGATATAGAACAGTTCATATCTTAACGATGTTAAGGTACGGGGAGTTGTCCGGCTTATGCTTAAAACCAGACTCCGGATAACTCAAGGCACGTTTCTGTAATGGTTGTTTGTGGGTTGACCCAGGCTATGACGAGGGTTGACTTTCTACCATCTGGAAGATCAATAGTGATATTGTTCTTGACTCACCACAGTTTTAAAAGAAATGGATTTTTTGAGAAAACAGTAGTGGGAGTATGGTAGAACTGGAAGTGATTCCAGAACCACAAACGATTTCTGAAAATTTGATAAGAACCTAAAGATTCAATCTGGTTTGACATTCCATTGGCCACTCCGCAGATATGGTGGGTAACCTCAGCCACCCGAGAGGTACTCCGATAGCCTCAAGGACGGTGACAGGGAGGTTCTTGTTTACCCAGACTTTCCATTGCTGTTGTTCCAGACTGTGAGACCCGGCAGGAGGATAAGTATAGTGTCGTTCTAAACTAGCTTTAGAAGTGTACGTGTATATTATTTCGCCAGAGGGTTGTCGTAGTCAGTGGGAGCAGCGGAAGTATAGTGGACAAGTGGCTTATGTCTATTTATAGACTAAAGAAGATATAGCGGAGATAGATCATCTATTTCTGATGTGACAGTCATAGGTTTGACTTCATCAGAATAGGGGATGGATCTGTTAAGAAGGTAGTAGGGTGTGATGTCCTGGTATTTGGATGACATACACACAGTAGGAAGTGAAATTCATATACTACAATCGGTTATACTTTGGTTGTCACACAGTGATTTCTCCACAAAAGATATAGATATAATATTAGACATTCTGGTTACTAGATCTATGGTTCTAGATCTAGATTTGGGTAGTTTCCCAATCTGGGTACTTAGACAGCATTCTAAAGGTGCTTTAGAATGGACGACTCCTGGCACGGTAGTGTACCTGCAGGTAATGGAGTCACCCTCTCTAAAGGTGTCTTACAGACTAAAGGGGAGAGGGATGTGCTTGATTGGCGGATCACTTGCTCAGGCAATTGAGTCAATCATGAGATGTCAAGTACCACACCAGATGTTGTTTTTGCAGTAGATGCAATAAGATATTGATCCAATCCTGGAGAAACATTCGGAAGCAGTTCTAGAACATAAGTGGATGTTTTAGGGATATGATAACGACAGCCTCATTTGGGAGACAGTTATCATTCCAGGCTTCCAAGGTGACCTGCATGACAGAGTGACTGTCAGAGCTATAGTTTTCCCTCTGACGAGGGGCAGTGTTTTGGACAGGTGATCCAAGCGGACACTGAGGGAGGCATTACGCAGGATACTGATTAAGTTCAGTTGATGATACAGTCTAAGAAGTTTGGATTTGGAGTTCATTTATGAACTAGGTCCCATCAGACATCCAGACATATTCTAAGACAGGTATTGCTCATTTCGGGAGATGGGTTTCTCCGCGAATTTGAGATTAAGAGAGACATAGAAAGAAACATTAGAGCGGATCCACTCACTGAGGCTATTCCTCGAACGCAATAGTTTCGCAAACGGGTTTTTGTGAGACTGATTAGTAGAGGAGTTGGGTGTTCGGTATCACACGGACTGTGAGTATGCGACATCGCAATAATTAGCCTTGAGTGCAAGTGGGAGATTGTTGGAGATAGTGCCCTCAGAGTCAATTATTGGATCACAGGCACGTAATTGCAATGATTGAGGGATGACCTATTCCGGTAGGACAATCTTACTCAAGATGATAGTATGCTATCGGGTTTATCTTTATCATCGTGTACTGCTTTAGGTGACCTTACAGGTCGCTATTACACGTTGATAGAGCTCCTAGGATTCTTGCTTGACTGCCAGCAGTATGAGGGTGATCATATACGTGGGAGCTGGTAGTCTATAAGCACATCCTTAAAAGGTCCCTAGTCGTGGGAGTTTCGAGACAGGGCATCGATACTCCAGAGTAGACTAGTGTATACAGTCGAGACCCCGACGAGGGACGGTGGCCGGTCTCACAAGCCACTGGTGTCAGTTGGTTCACCTAAGATATATACAGGTGCTCATTGGGTTATGAGTATACCGAACAGGACTCGCCGGGAACATTCTAGTTGGTCTTATACCAGACGTCAGATAGCAGTTCCCTGGTGACATGTATACAGGTTAGTTCATCGACATGAGGATCGTCATTTGTCTCGTGTGAGTTCCCACTGTACTTTGATTACTACCTTACCACGCTCAAAGGAGACGTGTAAACATGTTTTAGTTGGGTACAGTCCCGAGCCACATGGAGGCAGTGAGCGGATCTTCAGGGGTTCGTCTCTCCCGGTATTGGGAGTGAGGTCGCGCTGTGTCTAGGAGAGCCATTACACAAAGCCCTCGGCCGAGGCAGGAGATTTACTGGTAGGTATTCCAGTAGTATCTCAGGGTGTTCTGGGCTACGCTCCGACACGACTTGTACCGCTTTTGGGGGTCTGACTTTTACCAACCCCCTAGGCCCGCCATGCGATGCTCATAGACGAACGGACCGGACTGTACGGATATTATCACTGACAGGCTCGGTAGGGTGTCAGGATGAGTTCGCTCACAAACGTCCCTTTTGGTCAATAGCCGGTAGCCCGTCACGTATGGCTAATACCTCTGACGTGCTAGTGGTTAAATCCACAACCAAAGTATTGACGAGTCTTTAGAGTCCCCCACAGACCAGTTTCTCAAGTTTCGGGCGAAACGCTGTAGAGGCCGTATGGAGATATGGCAGGGTTCGATCAGATGCGTGCGGTATTGCACGGATCATGATCGGACGGATAATACTAGCGGGCTTTGGTTTAAGCCGGATCCTAGCATAGTACAGTGTAGATTTTGTCTCATTGCATTTGTATTCAGTGGGAATACAAATGCGGGTATGTATATACAGTCGCGGGGTTTTCCTGTAATTTATTACGGGATCAGTTTTCTGAAGTTGCCAGTTTGCTTTCCGTTTCGGCCATTTTCATTTGTATCTTTCCTTGGCTGAAAATTGGTGGAGGAGGGCTTATTTGCAATTGTGCAAATTAGCATTGTGGAGGGTGGTCTTTGCATATTAATGTTTCATGATGACTCTACCACTATTTGACTTGTTGCTTCATGATGGTTTTTCATGATGGGTGTAGCCTTCATTTGACTCCTTGGGTTCATGATGGTTGATTTGGAGTGTGACTTGGTTTTGTGATCATAAATCATCATGATCCCCTTTCTCTCTCTCTTGTTATTGCTCCACCCCCCCGGCATTTTCCCATTTTTTCCTTCACTACATGAGGCCGGCCACATTGGGTAGGGGCTGTCCCAATTTTTGTGTGGGGAAAATACTCTCATTTGGCTTTGCAAAAATCCCATAACTCCTCCTTCAAAAGTTCATTTCATTTCCTCCACCAAATGGCAAGTTCTTTAAACCCCTTGAGACAAAGAGCACTACACTTATTCTACAGCAATTCTTGGGCACGTCGACTCGCCAACTTCGTGCCCGAATTGCCTCGGTCCAGAGGTGGGAGCCCGTAAAAGAAGCCGGCGATGTGGTGCCCTTCCGGCGAGGAGGTGAAGACCGGAGATTCCGCGGGAGATCGGGACGACGACGAGAACACCGAAGGACACGGATCGCTCAGTATATCTCTCTACCCCGTTCTTTAGTTAGCTAGAATTAGTTTAATGGCCCGATCCGGGATTTTAGTGCGCAGTGGTGCCGGTTTAAAAGTTAAAGTAAAGTATTGTTTCCGCATTTTGGCCTCGGATAGACGGCCGGGGCGCCGCCGTGCACTTACACGAACTTGGTGTGGTTCCATCCATTGAGAATCCAATACCTTTGTATTGTGATAACAATGGAGCCGTGGCTTTGGCCAAGAAACCTCGGTCCCATCAGCGATCTAGACATATTCTTAAGCGGTATCACCTGATCCTGGAGATAATTGATCGTCGGGAGTCGAGATCAGGAGAGTTGATACGAAAGATAATACAGTGGATCCACTCACGAAGGCCCTTCCCCAGACGCAATTTGAGAGACTTTTTGGGATGTTGGTTATGCGATACTACAACAACTGGCCTTAGTATAAGTAGGAAATTGTTAATCATATGTATGCTCTAGAGGCCATTATTGTATATTATAGTGGATGCTTATATATATATATATATATATATATATATATATATATAGACACACACACACACACGCACACACTACAACAACTGGCCTTAGTATAAGTGGGAAATTGTTAGTCATATGTATGCCCTAGAGGCCATTATTGTATATTATAGTGGATGCTTATATATATATATATATATATATATATATATATATATATATATATATATGACTTTCTTACTTGACATGATAGTATGCTATCTGGTTGCACTTTATCTTAACATGTACACTTATATTATTCTGTCTCTCTGATACATGTTGATAAAGCCCTTAGAATGTTAGCTTGACTACCAGGACTATGATGCAAATCATGTTGGGTTACAGCAGCGCCCCGGCCATCAAACCGTGGCCTAATGCGGAACAAAAATTATCTAAACTGGCGCTACCATTACCCGATACCTGGATCTACCCTAAACCCTAAACTAGCAAGCTAATAAAAGAGATAGAATGGTTATACTGAGTTGATCCGTATTCTTCGGTCTTCATTTCAAGCTCCTAGTGGTCGTCTGGACCGAGTTTGATTGCGGGTCTTCCTCCATCTACGATGATCCAAGGTTAGTAGTAATGGAGAATGGAGGTGTAGGAATGAATCACTATGATTTTTCTCTCATCGCAAATGCTACATGAGCAACCATAGAAGATGAAGGAGGTGAAGAAAACAATGGCTTTTTATGAGTGTGTGTGAGAGAGTGATCAAGCAGGCAAAGAAAATGAGCAAGCCCCAAGCCAAGAAGTGGCTGCCCTCTCTCTCTCTCTCACTCATCCAAAAAATGCACACAAAATATCTTTTTCCAATTTACCAATAAACAATGCCATGCCATACCTGTCTACATGCCTCAAGCCATGCTCATGCCACCTCACCCCCTCCACCTCATTTCCCAAATTAATTTTCTAAAAAAGAAAATCAATTAATGAGGTGGACATCTTCTAGAAACTATTCCGTATAAATACGGAATGCTACCTGGTATACGTATCGAAATATATATACGCGTATTCGTACAAAAATACGAATATCCAAGAGAGAAAATGAATAGTGAACAATAATACTAGAATATAAATACATATATAAATTATTAAATCAAAACTTGATTTAATAATCCGGCTTAATCCTAAGCCCCTAGTATTATGAACCGTCCGATTAATGTCTATGCAGCATGTACATATATTTAATTGGACACCTGTATGTACCAACATATATCATCCACACCATATCTCCTGAACCGTGAAAACCTTCTGTATGGGACTCTAAAGACTCGTCAATACGCTGGCAGTGGGTTTAACCACAAGCACATCAGCGGCACTAGCTGTACGCAACGGCTACCCAGATATTGAACGAAAGGGAGGCCGACGAGCAAACTCATCCAAACCCCTACTGAGCCTGACAGTGACAATATCTGTACAGTCCGATTTGTTCGTCTAAGAGTATCACATATCGAGTTTAGGGGGGTGGATAAAGTCAGACCCCTAATAACGCGATAATTCGTGTCGGTATGAAACCCATCACCACCTGAGAAACTATCAATCCTGGATCGGTAATTCTCGCATACCCCGGCCGAGAATTTCTGGTGATGGCCACCCGTGCACTGCGCGACATCAACCCCCAATACCGGGAGAGACGAATCCCTGACGATCCGCTCACTGCCTCCATGTGGCTCGGCACTGTACCCAACTAAAGCCTGTTTGCATGACTCCTTTGAGCCGTGGTAGGGTAGTAATCAAAGCACAATAAGAACTCACACGAGACAAATGACGATCTCAGGTCGACAGACTAACCTGCACACATGTCACCAGGGAACTGCTATCTGACAATATGTATAATACCAACTAGCATATTCCCGACGAGTCCGTCCAGTGTACTCATAACTCAATGAGCACCTGTATACTATCTTAGGTGAACAACTGACACCAATGGCTTGTGAGACCGGCTACTGCCCCTCATCAGGGTCTAGATAAATATACACTAGTCTGCTCTGGAGTATCGATGCCCAGTCTTGATACTCCCATGACTACGGACATTTAAGGATGTGCTTATAGACCCCCAGCTCCCACGTATATGATCGACATCATAATACTGGTAGTCAAGCAAGAATCCTGTGGGCTCTATCAACATGTACATGATGATAGAGACAAACCAGATAGCATACTATCATCTCGAGTAAGACTATTCTACCGGTATAGGTCCTCCCTCAATCATCATAATCGCCTACCTGTAACTATGATAATTGCCTTGAGGGCACTATAGCCAACAATCTCCCACTTGTACTTAAGGCTAATTATTGCGGTGTCGTATACTCACAGCTCGTGTGATACCGAACACCCAACTTCTCTACTAAGCAGTTTCGCAAAACTCGTTTGTGAAACTATTGTGTTCGAAAAATAGCCTCAGTGAGTAGATCCGCTTGTTTCTATCTTTATCTCTCTATATCTCAACTTCGTGGGGAATAACCATCTCCCGAAATGAGCAATACGTTGTCTTAGAATTTTTCTGGATATCTGATGGGACCCAGTTCACAAATAAACACCAAATCCAGCAAATTTCTTAAACTGTATCGTCCATTGAACTTAATAAGTATATTGCGCCATGCCTTCCTCAGTATCCGCGTGGACCTCCTGTCCAACATACTGTCCCTCAGAAGAAGAAAAAACTATAACTCAGATAGCCACTATGTCATTCAGGTCATTTTGGAAGCCTGAAATGATAACCGTCTCCTGAAGGAGGCTGCCGTTACCATATCCCTAAAACACCCATTTATGCTCATAAACTGCTTCCATACATTTCTCCAGGATTGGATTAATATATTTTTATTGCAGCTAGTGCAAAAACAACATCTGGTGTGGTACTTGACATTTCATGCTTAAGTCAATTGCCTAAGCAAGTGATATGCTAATCATGCAGATCCTTCTCCCTTTTAGTCTGTAAGATACCTTCAGAGAGGGTGACTCCATCACCTGCAGGTACACCACCATGCCAGGAGTCTTCTATTCTAAAACACTTTAGAATAGTGTCAAGTACCCAAATTGGGACACTTCCTAAATCTAGATCCAAAACTATAGATCCAGTAACCAGAAAACCTGATATTTTATCCATGTCCTATGTGGAGAAACCACTGTGTGACAACCACAGTATAACCGATCGTAGTATAGGAATTTCACTTCCTATAAAGTGCATTTCATCCCAAATACCAGGACATCACACCCTACTACTTTCTTACCAGATCCACCTCCTATTCTGATGAAGTCAAAGCCTATGACTGTCACATCAAAAATAGATGATCTATTTTTGCTATACCTGCTTTAGTCTATAAATAAACATAAGCTACTTGCTCACTATGCTTCCGTTGCTCCCACTGACTACAACAACCCTCTACCTGAGTCATATACACGTACACTTCTAAAGCTAGTTTAGAACGACGCTATACTCATCCTCTTGCCGGATCTTATAGTATAGAACAGCAGCAATGGCAAGTCTGGATAAATAAGAACCTCCCTGTCACCGTCTCTGAGAAGACTGAGGTACCTCTCGGGTGTCTGAGGTTACCCACCAAAACTGCGGAGTGGCTAATGAAATGTCAAATCAAATTGAATCCTTAGGTTCTATTAAATTTTCAGTAATCGTTTGTGGTTCTGAAATCACTTCCAGTTTTACCATACTCCCACTTCTGTTTTCTGAAAAAAAAATCTATTTTACTATAACTGGTGGCGAGTCAAGAACAATATAATTATCGATCTTCCTGATGGTAGAAAGTTAACCCTCGTCAAAACCCGGGATAACCCATAAATGGCCATTACTGAAACGTGCCTTGAGTTTGTCCAGATTCTAGTTTTAAGCATCAGCCGGACAACTTCCTATATTTTAACATCGTTAAGATACAAATTGATTCTATATACCATATAGAAACAAATGCACTAATTTATTGGAACCAGGTTCAAAATCATACAACTGTCTCCAGTGCATATCAACCAAATGGAATGAGGTCAATCAGCATTACTCAACTAGGAGTGCATCCATATATGAGTAATCCGAAAGAGAAGCAAGTTCTCAAAACTATTACTATCAACGGAATACCAAACACAAATATTTACATCTTCGACTACCGCGAAGAATCCTGATACTTTCAACAAATGGTTCTCTACTTTATTCTTATACGTATAACTTCTCAATATCTGGACCTTGCATTTCAACGAAATACTTGTCCAGAACTGGAAAAATCATAAGTAAACAGAATATAGTACGAGTACCCACCCCTTTGCCCTAATGGACACTGGACAGCATACAATACTTTGTATAAGTCCACTGAGTTTAATAACTCAAATCCTGTACATCGTAGGTTGAAAACTGTACTATGGTTAAGAAGAATTACACCGCTGTTGAATGCACCTTACCTAACCATTAGCTGATATAGGTAAATGTCATAGACATAATTTCAAAAAGTTATATCTCACTTTATAAAATAAATGTACAGATATATCAGTTTGAAATTGGTGCATAACAATGGATATTCAAAACCAAAAATTTGCCATCCGGCAAAACCTAGATGATTTCATCAAATGTCACCAATTACAACGAATTCTGATATAATGAGGATATAATCACCTAATTTCCAATATTTTACTCCCACTCACCATCTGTAATGACATACAGATGTGAGAAACTGATATGGTAAATACATACCCTGGAGTTAGATTCCAATTAGAAAAACAGTTTTCAATTAACATCCCACAGTCGGACTGAAACATGAAAATGTTTCGAAGGGGTTAACCTGGTATTCCTAGTAATGCCTTTTCCACTATCCCGATTCATGACAGTAACCATATACTTATCTACTCTCACTTCAATCCATTTATTGTGTCTTTACTTATTACCTTTTGTACACCTTCATTAGGCTAATTGGTTTTCTTGCTTCCCTACCTTTCGGCACCAGCCTAAGGTTTTGAAAGAAGACCATCCAATAAGCGTAATAGGTGTACACTCCTTATGCCAGGAGCCCTCATAACCTGAGAGAAGGTAATGGGAAAAGATATCTGAATAATCCTATTATATTTCTCCTGAATCGAAAACCATTCTCGAATCTGGAACGAATTCTTTCGAGTTCGTATGTAACTATACGATGGCATGTCTAAGCATTATGGATGTTCGTAGTGATACGAAGTGTTCTGGAGAAATCCAAAGTGGATGTGGGAGTGGCAGGAGTATACACGGTTTTGTCGTGAATGATACCAGTCGCAATTTTCTTTGCAGTTATTCTAATCTCTTTATTTGTCTTTACTTATTACCTTCTGTACATCACCTTTGGGGTAATTGGTTTTCTTCCTTCCCTACCTTTTGGTACCTACCTGTGGTTTGGAAGAAGACCATCCAGTAAGCACAATAGGTGTACTCTTTCCTAATCCTAGGAGCCCTCACAACCAGAGAGAAGGTTAAGGGAAAAGACAACCGAATAATTCTATTCAATCTCTCCAGAACCAGAATCCATACTCGAACAAGTTCCTTCGAGTTCGTATGTAACTATACGATGGATATATCCAATAGGAGTGGATGTTTGTAGTGATACGGGGTGTTCTGGAGAAATGCAAAGGTGATATAGAAGTGGCAATGATATTTTGCGACTCCGTAACATTCCAAAATCCAAAGTGTTTTAAGAAAGTTCGGTTAATTTGGTTCATAAGTTTTAGTCAAGGGTCGGGCCATGGTCGCTGCCAGAGAGAGAGAGAAAGAAAAGAAACACTCAGCGTGCACTCTAACCTAGATCAGAATGGTTAATCACTTTATCTAATCAGGATGGCTCCCGCCATTTTCTCGAATTCTCTTTCAAACCCAAAAGGAGAATTAGTCGGGATCGTCTAAAATCACCCGAGGAGTAATCCTACTCATCAGTGAGAATCGAGATCCAACTATCATCGCATGATAACTTGATGGAAGCCACTCAAGTTATCACACTTCAGGAGGTATGCGCATGCCTGACAAGTTTCCTGTATGTTTGAAACTCCCGATGTGATTTTTATCCTATGCTCTTATGATCTTGACGTAGGCCAACAAATCATAAGTCACATGTCAAGTTCTACCCGTCATTGTCCAGGTTAATTTGAACCCACCCGTACATACTCTTGACGTAGGCCAACAAAGTAGTACAACTTTCCCAAACCAACACATTTATCTATGCAACAGAAAAATACTAAATAGCTACCATACACTATGTCTTGACGTAGGCCAACAAACATAGCATGAATACTAAGTGCTACCCGTCTGAAATGACGGAGGGCTACGAATGGTTTTTGGCGAAAAACCTTTAACGTAATGAACTTGATATCATTGAAAGAACCTGATAGCTTTTATAAATATATAGTTGCGAAAACCTTTACTAAAGAGGTCACTCCCGGTGAAGAGATCTCGGGTCTTTCCTCATCGAATGAGGTGCAGAATATTCTAAATTGAATAGCACGATGCGAAGAAAAAATAATCGACTATAGTAAAGTTATTACGTTGACGCAAACTTTTACTCAAGGGGTCACTCCTGATGAAGGGATCTCGGCCCTTGCCTCATCGAATGAGATGCTAGATATTCATTACCGAATACTACTGTGCAAAATAAAAGAGAACGTCTGTAATGTCAATTTTAAAATTGGTTCCAACAATATCAATTAGGTTTATTTTTCTTGCATTGATCAGAATCAACGCAGTCCCATCAATTAATCACACCAGAAAAGAACGAAAATAAAATGTACGTATATACCATCCGCATTCGCCACTGGGTTGTTAGTGTATATGCCCTAGAGGCCATT
Source organism: Agapanthus africanus (assembly GCA_030015575.1). Classification (NCBI taxonomy): domain Eukaryota; kingdom Viridiplantae; phylum Streptophyta; class Magnoliopsida; order Asparagales; family Amaryllidaceae; genus Agapanthus; species Agapanthus africanus. Next base: position 114,102,567 of record CM057347.1, read on the forward strand.
ACTGTATCATACTAGTTTGTATATTACTTAATGGAAGCTTGGGATATTCACCTTGTATATACAATCTTGCTTAAAATGGTAGTATGCTACTTGGTTTGTTTCTACTTTAATATGTGCATGTGTTTCTTTTAGCATATCGCTTATACATATTAGTAGAGCCCTTAGGATCTTTGCTTGATTACCAGCGTTGTAATGGCAGTCACACTCGTGGGGGCTGGGTAATCCACAAGCACATCCTTATACAGGTCCCTAGTCGTAGGACTATCAAGACGGGGCATCGATACTCCGAAGTAGACTAGCGTATGCGCTTCTCATCCCAGCAGGGGAGACGGTCTGTCCCACAGCCGTCAGTACGTCGTACTTGAGATAGTATGCGGGTGCTCGTTAGGTTACGAGTACATTGGACAGGACTCGTCGGGAAATGATTGGTTGGTACTATACCTATCGTCAGTCATCAGTTCCCAGGTGACATGAGTACAACTTAGTCCGCTGACTTGACACTGTCACTTCGCCTCGAGTGTGTTCCCACTGTAGTTTGATTACTACCCTACCACGGCTCAAAGGAGTCGTGCAAACAGGTAGTAGTTGGGTGCAGTCCCAAAGCACTTGGAGGCAGTGACGGTTAGACAGGATTCGTCTCTCCCGGTATTGGGGGTTGACATCACACTATGTCTAGGAGAGCCATAACACAAGTAGTCCCTGGCCAGGGCAAGCGAGATATACTGGTAGATTTCCAGTGTTATCTCAGGGTGTTCTGAGCTACATTCCGACACGACTTATACCGCTATTAGGGGACTGACGTTTACCGCCCCCTAGGCCCGCCATGCGATGTATCAGAAGAACAGACCGGACTGTACGGAGACTGTCACATTCAGGCTCAGTAGGAGTTCAGATGGGTTTCACCTCGTCCGTCTTCTTATCGGCATCTACCTGGGGGACGTTACGCACAGCTAGTGCCGCTTGCGGTCTGTGGTTAAACCCACTGCCAGCGTAGTGTCGGGTCTTTAGAGTCCCACACAGAGAGCTATTCGCCTTTAGGCAAAAGAGTAGAGGTCGCATGGTTTTGCGACAAGTCGCATGGTTTTGCGACAGGGTTCGGTCACATCCGCGCACTTGTGCACGTTTAGTGACCGGGAAGTTATTACTAGCGGGCTTTGGTTTAAACCAGATCCTAGTATACGTTTTGGGATTGATTTTATCTCGTTTGCATTCGTGTTCCCCGGAACGCGGATGCGGGTGTGTATGCACGATTGACAGAGAGACAGAGGCAGAGGATTCTCATTAGGGTTGTTGACTGTTGACTATTGACTTTTGCTGAACCCTAATGAGAATAAAAAATATGATTAATGATAATATTAATTAAGTATTATTGTGTCATGGTTGGGATGAAGGTTGACTTTGTTGACTTGGTTGACCGGTTGACTAGGTTGGACTAGTTGACCATCATCATTACAATGGTTGTCATTTCATGCAAACACTTTTGCTTGCTTGTTGTGCTTTGCAAAATGAGTGCATGAAATGATAATGCCACTTGATATGATATGAACCATCATATAATACTCAATTATTATTATTATTATTCTTTTTTGGATTATGAGAGAGAGGTTGAGAAAAGTCTTGCTCATTCTCTCATTTCCTTTCTCTCTCTTGCTTGAGCTCTCCCTCTTCTTCTTGCTCTCTCTAGTTCATGGTTCACTTGTCTCATGTATTGAGAAGCAAGAACCATTGAGATAAAACCCAACACACTCCTCTACTCATCCTAGTTCACAAGATTTAGCAAACTAAGTGTTCTAGTTTCTTCAAGTTTGAAGAGAAGTCAAAAGGTAGAAGCTTTCGGGTGGATCCATCTTCGGCGCGAGGAGACGACGAGGTGAGGGCGATCCGGACACCGCAAAGAGTTGAAGACGAAGGAGTTCAAGAAAGGTATAACCCCCTAACCGAGTAGGTAAAACTTCTAGTTAGGTTGTTAGGTAGTTGTTTAACAAAGATCCGTATTTTGAGTCTATGTTACTACCTCTTGAAAAATCGTTTTTTATCATTTCCGCAAGCCCGTAAGTACCGGGAGAGGTAGCATGGACTTACAGTGGTATCAGAGCCAGGTTAAACACTATCTAACATGTTAGCAAAGTAACTAGAAGTTCGATCGGAGAAAAAGTTGCGAAAGACGCCCGAAATGTCTACTTTCTGCCAAATTTTTTCTGTTCCAAAAATTAATAAATATTACCTTAAAATTCGGCTCAGGGTTTTTACAACTCACTGTAGAAAAATTGTCCAGAGAGTCGATCAACGCACCGCGGAACCGCGGCCGGAGCTTGCTCCCGCCGCGGATCCGCGGCCGAGTTGACTCGGCCGTGGGCGATTTTTCTCACAGTTTGTTTAATGGGGTGTTTTGTGATTTTTACAATATGTTTTTTCAGCCCAGATTTTCCAGAAAGCAAAATTAGTTTTTGGGGCCTAAAAATCCGTATTTTGATCGAACTTCTAAAGACTTAAACTAACGGGTTTATATATGTGATGTGATATATGTATTGAATGTCTGTTAATCGCTATATGTCGATTAGTGGGGGTTATACATATCTGTGATCTGTAATGTTGATGGTATGTGTATATGAATTCATTGGATTGTCGCGGGTGAATAGCCGGGGGTTGTGAGATGAGAGTTTTCTTTTCTTTCAATTCATGTAAAATTTGTAATTGATGTAATATTATTTATTTGGCCGCACAACCGGGGTGAGGTTGTAGCCGTCATTGTATAATTTCTTTTACTGTTTTTGCTCCTAGGATAGACCCATGGAGGGGGTGCACAAACTACCGGGTACCTCAAAGTGCCGAGTGGCCTACTCACGTATTGAGGGAGGTTGCTTCGCTTCGAGTATTTGGCGGGTAGTTTGCCGCACCCGTAGGGGTCTTGGGTGGGGTATTGGCTATTCACCGCGACCGTGTAATCTGCTTTTCGTTACAGGATCGTACGAATTGCGGATTCCTAGTATATCCAATGTGTTCATCTGTGATCTGGATTGGCTATCATTGCAATATATCTATATATGATAGCTATTTAGGCGTTGCTTATGTTTTGCATCCGCGCTAGTCCAGCCCCCGCTCTGTCGTTAGTTAAGTAACCTAACGGGTAATGACAGGGCCCCGTGGCGAATGCGGATGGCATAAGCGTACGTCATATTTTGGTTGTTTTCTGCAATGGTAGGATTAAATAATGGGACGCATTAAAAAGAATTAATGCAAGAAAAAATAAACCAAGTAAAAGTCGTTGGAACAATTTCAAAAACCACTCGGTTTCTTTTCAAAAACAACTTTTAAACGCGGAGCTTAAGCCACTCCTTTTTTTAAAAGCTATCTCGTTCCATCGATTATATCAAGTTCACTACGTTCACGGTTTTACCAAAACCATTCGTAGCCCTCCGTCGTTTCGTATGAATATTCAATAGTATTCAAGCTATGTTTGTTGACCTTCGTCAAGGCATAGTGATTGGTAGCTGTTGGGTGTTCATATGTAGCATAGATAGATGCGTTGGTTTGGGACAGTCGTATTACCCTGTTGACCTTCGTTAAAGGTATATACGGGTAGGTTCAAATTAACCTGGACAATGACGGATAGAACTTGACATGTGACTTATGATTTGTTGACCTTCGTCAAGGTCATAAGAGCATGGGGCAAAAATCCACATCGAGAGTTTCAAAAGAACCTGAAACTTGCTAGTGCTGCATACCATTTGGAGATCTGGTAGGATTCCTTCAGTTTTGTCACGCGAAGATATTTGGATCCTACTGTGAGTATATGCTACTCCTTAGGAACTTTCTCACTTAACGATCAATGCTATAAACCAAGTAGGTGTCTAGAAAGGTGTTAGCGGGGCTACGCCCACAGGGAAAAGAGGTTATTTAATTAAGGAACTTCGCGAAAGCGTTGGAAAACCCCCCTCGAAGTACCGACACTGGCCTGGCTGAACGGTTAAGCAAGTATTGTACGGTGAGATTGATCCCGACTAATTCTTCCTTTATGGTTTGAGGAGGGATTCGAGAGACGGTGGGAGCCATCCTGTTTAGATAAATTAAAAACCAATCTAAACTTGCAAGAGCATCATGCTGAGTGTTTTCTTCTCTCTCTCTCTTAATTGCAGCGACCCAGTGACCACACATAGGTTACATCTAGATAATAAAATGACTGAACCTGACTGTTATGATTGGCAAAGGTCTGTCCAGATGTCCATTACCCGTGACAAGCTGGGACACCTCTTAACTAATCAAACCCCTGCCGTCTCAGGACCAGTTTCCCCTGTCACGGACATTGACATCCGTATGACATCGGAAAAAGACTGTGCGAAAGCCAAGTGCCTCGTGTTAGCCTCAGTTGATGGTGCAAACCAGAGGCAGCACGAGAAGATGGACTCAGTTTCTATCTTCCTCCATAACAAAGATTTATATGGAGAGCAATCTCGTATCGCAAGATATGAGACCTCGAACGAATCGCTTCAAGCGAGGTTGGCTGTCGGGTCATCTGTAGGGGGCAACGTCCTTGCAGAGACCAGCTATTTTGAGCTCACGGACCTGAAGACCATGTTGGAGAATGGGTCAAATACTGACTTGATTCTACAGTCCCTGCCCTCTGCTTATACCCTGAAGGAACCAGGGAAGAAGAAGGAAAAGGAAGGGCAAAAGTTTCGGGACTAGATGTAGTAAAAGAGAGACGTTCCTATTGTAACGGGAATGAACATTGGCAGAAGGATTGCAGGGCTTGCAAAGCTAGTAGCCAGAATTCGAAGCATGTTGTGGCTTCGGCTTCGGGTGTGTTTGTAGTAGAGAACTGTATGTCAGTTAACCCTACTTCCTGGGTATTGGATACCGGATCAGGATCTCACATCTGTAATTCATTACAGGATTTGAGAAACCGTAGGGTTATCAGGAAAGGTGATATGACTCTCAGGGTTGCTAACGGAATGAGCATGGATGCTGAATCCGTAGGGGAATATCATCTTGGACTGACAACTGGGCAGATATTGATTTTGCGTAACTGTTTGTATGTATCAGGTGCGACTTGTAATATCATATCTGTATCCTTACTTTCTAAGGAAGGATATGGTTTTACTTTTGTAAGCGATGTAGTACACATTCACCTAAATCAAGTTCTGATTGGGTCAGGTACATTAAATAACGGGATATACGTATTGAATCAAGTTCAGATTTTCAGTGTCCAGAACACACTTAAAAGAAAGTCTCCAGAAACAAATCAAGCTTTCTTATGGCATTTTAGACTGGGTCACATTAATGAGACATGATTAACTAAGTTACATAAAGAGGGATACTTGAATCCGTTCGAGTATCAGTCTTATGCCACTTGTGAATCTTGTCTCATGGGATAGATGACAAAGACTTCGTTCACTAGATACGGAGTAAGAGCGAGCAAGCTCTTAGGACTCATACACAGTGATGTGTGTGGTCCAATGTCTACACATGCGCGAAATGGTTATTCATACTTCATTACTTTCACATATGATTTCTCTAGGTATGAACATGTCTTCCTAATGAAGCACAAATCCGAGGCCTTTGAGAAATTTCGGGAATACAAGAATGAAGTTGAAAAACAAACAGGCGAAAGTATAAAGACACTGAGATCTGATCGAGGTGGTGAATACTTGAGTGCCGAGTTTCTGGACTACTTAAAAGAGAATGGAATTCTCTCTCAGCGTACTCCTCCATACACACCACAACACAACGGTGTATCTGAAAGACGGAATCGAACCCTATTGAATATGGTTCGTTCCATGATGAGTAAGGCTGAGTTACCGCAATCTTTCTGGGGTTATGCACTAGAAACAGCTGCATCTCTCTTGAACAAGGCTCCAACCAAGACTGTGCCTACTACCCCATATCAGATGTGGAGTGGGAAGAAACCCTGTCTTAAGTATCTTAAGATATGGGGATGTCCAGCTTTTGTAAAAAAACAGCATGCGGACAAGCTCGAGGCACGCTCAGTACTGTGTAAGTTTGTGGGATACCCAAAGAACTCCAGGGGGTATCTTTTCTATTCCGCAGAAGAACAAAAAGTTTTTGTTTCTCCGCATGCCCACTTCTTGGAAACTGAATTTTTGGAATATCAGATAAGTGGGAGCGCAATAGAACTGGATGAAATTCCAGAACCACAAGCTATTACTGAAAGCTTGGAAGAACCAGAAGTTACAGGGGAACCAGACATTCCTGCGCCGCTCCGCAGGAGTAGTAGGCAGTCTCATCCGCCCGAGAGATACTACGGTTTTCTCATAGACGGGGATAGAGAGGATTGCGTCAATGATTATGACAAGCCTACTAGCTTCCAGCAAGCCATTCAGAGCGGTGACTCGGTAAAATGGCTGGATGCAATGCGGACCGAGATGGAGTCCATGTACACCAACAAAGTTTGGACTTTGGACTTTGCTCCAGAAGGGGTAAAACCCGTAGGCTGCAAATGGATCTTCAGAAAGAAGATTGGTGTAGATGGGCAGGTTGAAACCTATAAAGCTAGGCTTGTTGCAAAGGGTTTTCGTCAAAGACCTGGTTTGGAATATGACGAGACCTTTTCTCCGGTAGCCATGCTCAAATCCATTCGGATCCTTCTTGCCATTGCTGCCTTCCACGATTATGAAATCTGGCAGATGGACGTAAAGACGGCTTTCCTAAATGGAAATTTGGAAGAGCGCGTCTATATGGATCAGCCAGAGGGATTCAATCAGAGTGAGAGGAGCGGTAAAGTGTGCAAGTTGCTCAAGTCCATCTATGGACTGAAACAGGCATCGCGGAGTTGGAACATCTGCTTTGATGATACTGTCAAAGAATTCGACTTTGTCAAAAACTCAGATGAACCATGCATTTACAGTAAGATTGTAGGGAGAAATGTGGTATTCCTCGTCTTGTACGTCGATGACATTCTCCTAATAGGAAATGATATTCCTATGCTACAGTCAGTCAAAAGATTCTTGTCACGGAGGTTCTCTATGAAGGACCTGGGCGATGCCAACTACATTCTGGGGATCCAGATCTATCGTGATAGATCTAAAAGGATGTTGAGACTTTCACAGTCCAGGTACATCGACACCATACTGAAACGATTCAGTATGGAAGATTCAAAGCGCGCTAATCTACCGGCTTGTCACGGAATCACCCTCTCCAAAGAGATGTCTCCTAAGACTAATTTGGAAAGGGCTCACATGTCATCAATACCCTACGCATCTGCGGTAGGCTCTATTATGTATGCGATGTTATGTACCAGACCAGATGTAGCATACGCATTGAGCGTTGTAAGCCGGTATCAGTCGGACCCAGGGGAGAAGCACTGGATAGCGGTAAAGAACATTCTCAAGTACCTGAGAAGGACTAAGGAGATGTTCTTGGTGTATGGCGGAAAAGACCTCCAGATCGAGGCCTTTGCTGACTCCAGCTTCCAGAGTAACAAGGATGATTCCACGTCCATGTCGGGTTATGTCTTTACCCTCAATGGAGGGGCGGTGTGTTGGAAGAGTTCCAAACAGGAAACCGTTGCTGACTCGACGATGGAAGCGGAATATATCGCTGCTGCAGATGCCGCAAAAGAAGCCGTCTGGATGAGGAAGTTCTTAACGGAACTTCAGGTGGTTCCGTCTATTATTGATCCAATACTTCTGTATTGCGACAACAACGGGGCTATAGCTTTAGTGAAGGAACCCAGGTCCCATCAGAAGTCCAGACACATCTTGAGGCGGTATCACCTGATCAGGGAGATCGTGGGTCGCCAGGAGATCGAGGTTCGGAGAGTTGCTACGGAAGATAACACTGCTGATCCACTCACGAAGGCCTTACCCCAGACTCAGTTCGAGCGGCTGATCGAGATGATAGGTCTTCGATACGCCAGTACATGGCCTTAGTGTAAGTGGGAGATTGTTAGTGTATATGCCCTAGAGGCCATTACTGTATCATACTAGTTTGTATACTACTTAATGGAAGCTTGGGATATTCACCTTGTATATACAATCTTGCTCAAAATGGTAGTATGCTACTTGGTTTGTTTCTACTTTAATATGTGCATGTGTTTCTTTTAGCATATCGCTTATACATATTGGTAGAGCCCTTAGGATCTTTGCTTGATTACCAGCGTTGTGATGGTAGTCACACTCGTGGGGGCTGGGTAATCCACAAGCACATCCTTATACAGGTTCCTAGTCGTAGGACTATCGAAACGGGGCATCGATACTCCGGAGTAGACTAGCGTATGCGCTTCTGATCCCAGCAGGGGAGACGGTCTGTCCCACAGCCGTCAGTATGTCATACTTGAGATAGTATGCGGGTGCTCGTTAGGTTACGAGTACACTGGACAGGACTCGTCGGGAAATGATTGGTTGGTACTATACCTATCGTCAGTCATCAGTTCCCAGGTGACATGAGTACAGCTTAGTCCGCTGACTTGACACTGTCACTTCGCCTCGAGTGTGTTCCCACTATACTTTGATTACTACCCTACCACGGCTCAAAAGAGTCGTGCAAACAGTTAGTAGTTGGGTGCAGTCCTGAAGCACTTGGAGGCAGTGACGGTTAGACAGGATTCGTCTCTCCCGGTATTGGGGGTTGACATCGCGCTGTGTCTAGGAGTGCCATTACACAAGTAGTCCCTGACCAGGGCAAGCGAGATATACTGGAAGGTTTCCAGTGTTATCTCAGGGTGTTCTGGGCTACACTCCGACACGACTTGTACCGCTATTAGGGGACTGACGTTTACCGCCCCTAGGCCCGCCATGCGATGTATCAGACGAACAGATCGGACTGTACGGAGACTGTCACATTCAGGCTCAGTAGGAGTTCAGATGGGTTTTACCTCGTCCGTCTTCTTATCGGCATCTACCTGGGGGCCGTTACGCACAGCTAGTGCCGCTTGCGGTCTGTGGTTAAATCCACTGCCAGCATAGTGTCGAGTCTTTAGAGTCCCACACAGAGAGCTATTCGCCTTTAGGCAAAAGAGTAGAGGTCACATGGTTTTGCTACAGGTCGCATGGTTTTGCGACAGGGTTCGGTCACATCCGCGCACTTATGCACGTTTAGTGACCGAGTAGTTATTACTAGCGGGCTTTGGTTTAAGCCAGATCCTAGTATACGTTTTGGGATTGATTTTATCTCGTTTGCATTCGTGTTCCCCGGAACGCGGATGCGGGTGTGTATGCACAATTGACAGAGAGACAGAGGCAGAGGATTCTCATTAGGGTTGTTGACTGTTGACTATTGACTTTTGCTAAACCCTAATGAGAATAAGAAATATGATTAATGATAATATTAATTAAGTATTATTGTATCATGGTTGGGATGAAGGTTGACTTTGTTGACTTGGTTGACCGGTTGACTAGGTTGGACTAGTTGACCATCATCATTACAATGGTTGTCATTTCATGCAAAGACTTTTGCTTGCTTGTTGTGCTTTGCAAAATGAGTGCATGAAATGATAATGCCACTTGATATGATATGAACCATCACATAATACTCAATTATTATTATTATTATTTTTTTTTTGGATTATGAGAGAGAGGTTGAGAAAAGTCTTGCTCATTCTCTCATTTCCTTTCTCTCTCTTGCTTAAGCTCTTCCTCTTCCTCTTGCTCTCTCTCTAGTTCATGGTTCACTTGTCTCATGTGTTGAGAAGCAAGAACCATTGAGATAAAACCCAACACACTCCTCTACTCATCCTAGTTCACAAGGTTTAGCAAACCAAGTGTTCTAGTTTCTTCAAGTTTGAAGAGAAGCCAAAAAGTAGAAGCTTTCGGGTGGATCCATCTTCGGCGCGAGGAGACGACGAGGTGAGGGCGATCCGGACACCGCAAAGAGTTGAAGACGAAGGAGTTCAAGAAAGGTATAACCCCCTAACCGAGTAGGTCAAACTCCTAGTTAGGTTGTTAGGTAGTTGTTTAACAAAGATCCGTAATTTGAGTCCATGTTACCACCTCTTGAAAAATCGTTTTTCATCATTTCTGCAAGCCTGTAAGTACCGGGAGAGGTAGCATGGACTTACATGGGTCCCGTCATCACCCGTTAAGTTACTTAACTAACGACAGAGCGGGGACTGGACTAGCACGGGTGCAAAACATATACAACATCTACTAGTATATATATAAATATATATAACAATCGTCCTAGACATGATATAAAGCAACATCATAGAATCTCAGCCAAGCAATACAGAATGGTGGATAATCTTGAAGCCCCGGGTTTCACTTGAGCTGCAAATAAGACCCGACGTTCCCTGTCGTGTGGATAGCCTATGCAATGAAAACCTAGACCCCTACGGCGCGGCAAGTTACCCGCCAAAACCAGAAGTGAGGCAATCCCCTTCAACAACGTGAATGGGCCACCCAGCACTTCACGGAATCCGGTAATTTGGGCATCCCTCCGTGGGTCAACCTCTACCCCCTACGAGTGCGACGAATAGCCTGCCAATTCTAGATTAAGGTCCCCTCCATCTCAACGCCATGAGCTGCGGACCCGTTGCCCTCTAGAACCCGGCTATTCGCGCAATCCGCCGCGAGGTAATCCTAGTACAGAAAAGAAAATAATATACAAGGGTAACATCGACCTCAACCCGGTCGTGCTCTAAATAAATAATATACAAACAGGCAATGACGGCAGTCCACATGTCGGACGCTCGCTCCACAATATCAAATGTACAAATGAAACTAAACTGTACTACCATTGCACCATATCTATCCACCACGACGATCCAACCACAACACAGTACAACACAGAATATCAACGTGAATGCCACGTTCGCAAACCCGTCTAAAAGAACATATAGCAGTTAGACAGATTGTACCGCTCGAATGATATTCACGGTCGCAAATAGTAATGCATGTACTGTAAACACATAATTAAAATTTTGATTGACTAAATCTTTCCAAATTGGCCCCAAATGTAAAACCAGCACTCAGACAAATCTGGGCCAAAACCATATATACCAAAAATCAAATTTCCATGAACTAAAACCCCAGAAAAAATTTGGGGTACTGTAGCCCAAAAAGCGCGGCGGAACCGCCGCAAAATGTGCCATTTTGCTCCAGTTCTGCCGCCAAATTTTGGAGTTACGTGCCCAAATTTTTTCCGCAGCTATAGTTTTGCCTGCACATATTTTAAAGATGTTTGGAAAAATTTTATGAAAAACTTTAAAATTTGACAGCAAGCATATCCAATGAAAATTTAATTCGGAAAAATTTGTCGATCAATATTCTAACAATGTGCAAACAAGCTAGTATGGGGTTAAAGGGTTGGCTCTGACACCATGTTGGGTTATGGCAGCGCCCGGCCATCAAACCGTGGCCTAATGCGGAACAAAAATTATCTAAACTGGCGCTACCATTACCCAATGCCCGGATCTACTGTAAACCCTAAACTAGCAAGCTAATAAAGAGAAAAATGGTTATACCGAGTTGATCCGTGTCTTTCGGTCTTCATTCCAAGCTCCTAGTGGTCGTCTGGATCGAGTTTGGTTATCGGTCTTCCTCCATCTACGATGATCCACCTGAAAGAAACAACGCAAGCTTCAGCCTCGCCAAACGAGGCAACCGATGCTCCAAGGTTGGTAGCAATGGAGAGTGGAGGTGTAGGAATGTGTTACTATGATTTTTCTCTCATCACAAATGCTACATGAGCAAGCATAGAAGATGAAGGAGGTGAAGAAAACAATGGCATGAGCAACTAAAGAAAAATGGCTAAGTCTTTTTGTGAGTGTGTGTGAGAGAGTGATCAAGCAAGCAAAGAAAATGAGCAAGTCCCAAGCCAAGAAGCGGCTGCCCTGTCTCTCTCACTCATCCAAAAAATGCACACAAAATATCTTTTTCCAATTTACCAATAAACAATGCCATGCCCATACCTCTCTACATGCCTCAAGCCATGCGCATGCCACATCACCCCCTCCACCTCATTTCCCAAATTAATTTTCTAAAAAAGAAAATCAATTAATGAGGTGGACATCTTCAAGAAACTATTCCGTATAAAGACGGAATGCTACCCGGTATACGTATCAAAATACATATATGCGTATTCGTATAAAAATTGTAGGGTTGGTAGGCACACGCACAAGGGTCTACGAGGCATCAACCATGCCCGATTTAAAAATTAGCCGTGCCGAACAACCCGATACGAGATCTTGAAACTAGAGTTTATGCGAAAACAAGCATGTTAAACACTTTAACACTAAGTGAGAGGGATTACAACCTTTGTAGATCCTGTCCTTCACTTCTTAAGCTCCGTGTTGAGGTCCCTTTGCTGCGATCAGCGTGTTCCGGACTCTCGAGAGGCTCCACGAAGAGAAAGATGCAGTCTTGCTTCCGATTTTCGATAACAAAGATGATCTACCTTGAAGTTTCATTAACACAAGCTAACACTCACTAAATGAAGTGAACACTCTCATCTAAAGGGCAAGGGTAGATGAGGATGATGAAGTAGGATTTTTACTCTCATTTATAATCTTTTTTTCACTCATTTTTCATCACAAAATCAAAGCAAGAAAGCTTTTCATGAAGAACTCAAGCAAGAAGAAGATGAATAATGATTAGAAACCTTTTGTGATGAATAATGAAAAGATAAATATGATGAATAATGTAACCATGGTCAACTAAACCCATGTAGAGAATTAACTAGGGCTAGGGTTTGGGTTGGGTTAAAGCATGAGTCATTTGAAAATATCTTTGCAAAAACAAAAGAAAACCTTCTAAAAGGTTCATGAATGCACTAACCCAAATCAAACTCTAATCTTGTTTAATCTCCACTAAACATGTTGCATTAGTAGTCATATCATGTTACAATATTATATATCACATATATAATATTTATCGTAACAAAATAAAATAATACATTTAACATATATCGCAGATATATCAATGTATTACCCGAGTGAGAAAAAGAATCTTTTAGTGAGCTAATATTAGTTAATGTAATTTAATATATCATATATATTATTATACATTAAATTATCGAATCAACACTTGATCCGACAATCCGGCTATATCGCATATAACCGACTAATATGATGACCCGGTTATATCACATATACCCGGCCGATATCTCATATCGCGAGAATCCAATACGGTATCACATATCGCATTATCCTCGGTCCCACACATATCACATATGTGCTCCTACTCCGTTTTGCCTGAGTCAAGAAACCTCTGTGTAGGACTCTAAAGAATCGTCAATACGTCGGCAGTTGGTGATGATCATATCAAACACCCACAAGCTGCAAGCGGTCAGCTAAACGTAACAGCCACCCAGGTATTGAGCGTTCAGAAGATCAACAAGCAAGTCTGTACATTCTCCTGTGAATCCAATCAGTAACACTCACGTACAGTCCGTTCTCGTCGTCTGATATGTCGCATTTCTCGCTTAGGGGTGGTAATCGTCAGACCCCAGTAGCTCGATAAGTCGTGTCGATATGAGGTCTCTAACAGTTCGAGAAATTACTGATAACTCTTACCAGTAAATCTAGGCAACCCTGGCCAGGGATTTCCAGTTATAGCCAATCGAGCACAGCACAACATCAACTCCCTATACCGGGAGAGACGAATCCCCTCCTATCGCTCATTGCCTCCATGTGATTCGGGACTGTACCCAAAAGCCACCTTTTTGCATGCCCTCTTGGACGTGGTATGATGGAAATCAAAGAACAGTGGGAATCACACAAGGCTCTATGACGATCTCGGGTCAACAGACTACTCTGTACCAGTGTCAACGGAGAACTGTCATCTGACGTGAGGTATAATACCATCTGGGAGTTCTCGGCGAGTCCATCCAGTGTACCCAGTCTCCACTGAGCATCCGTACACCATCCTTGATGTCAAACACCGATGGATATGGGATCATCCATCGCCCATCATATGGGTCAATATGCATATACGCTAGTCTACTCTGGTGTATTGATGCCCTGCCTCGATACACCCTCGACTAGGAACAGTTATAGGATGTACTCGTCGACTACCGTGGCCCCACTAGTATGATCTCATCATAGGGACCGAGTACATATCCTAAGGACTTTATCAACATGTAACATAGAAACAATCAGAGTACATGTTAAGATAAAGTACAACCATATAGTATACTATCATGTCGAGCAAGAAAGTCCTCCCTATATATGTCCAAGCATCCATTACAATATACATCGTATGTACAGTAATGGCCTCTAGAGCATACATATAACTAACAATCTCCCACTTGCACTAGGGCCATCTGTTGTGGTATCGCATACCAAACAATTAGTTGTGGTTGAAGTATCTCAACCATCCCATAAAAGTCTCTACTGGAAAAAGGCCTTTGTGAGTGGATCCGCGCTGTTGTCGTCTGTGTCTACTCTCCTAACCTCGATCTCCCTGGAGATCAACTATCTCCATGATCAGGTGATACTGCCTAAGAATTATATCTGGATTTCTGATGGGACGGGCGGTTCCTTGGCAAAAGCCATAACTCCATTGTCACACAATGGTAGGAACGAAGTTCATCTCATGAACTCATATATCCAGACTGCCTCTTTGGTAGCATCCTTGGTAACGATGTATCATGCCTTTAATCGTCTAGTATGTCACAGTATCTAGCTTGGAACTCTTCCAACATACCGTCCCTCCACTGAGGGTAAAGACAATGCCTGCGACTGACATTCAGTCATCCTTATCATCCTGGAACCTTTCCAGTGATTCTCCCCAAGATCAATTGATACTATCTCACTACAACTAGTGAGAATCCTAACATCCAATTAGATCTATCTCATAGATCCAAAACCCAGGATTTAGGAGGTATCACTTTGATCCTATATGGAGAATCCTTGTGATAAGCGGAGATTGACCGAGTATAGCATAGGAAACTCCTTCCCTATCAAGAGTATGTCATCCACATACTCCGAGGATCACCACCATACTCCCTACTACCTTTTTGTATATACAAGGTTCATCTACCATTTTGATGAAGTCAAACTCTTTGACTACCACATCAAAACAGATGTTCCAACTCCGCGATGCCTGTTTTATCTTATAAAGCATCTTGCACACGTTTCCGCTGCTCCCACTGTCTACGAAGCCCTCTGGCTGTGTACTTATATATGCTCTCTTCTAAAACATCATTTAGAAAAGCTGTCATGATACCCAACCACCAGATATCGTAGTCATGGTATGTAGCCGTGGCAAGTAGGATCTGGATGGACTTAAGCATAGCTTTGAAAGTCTCAACTTTTCCATGTACACCAAGTAATCTTCTCAAGATATATTTGCTCCTGATGGGGATTTAACCTTTTAGATAAAGCAACCAAAGTCCATACTTTGTTGGTGTATAAGAATTCCTTCTCAGATCGCTAAGCATCCAGCCATTCTTACAGAGTCCCACTCCTGATGGCCAGCTCGAAACTAGTTGGGTCATCATCTCATGATGCAATCCTCGCTCCCACTGTCATAGAGAAACCGAAGTATCTCTCTGGTGGGTGAAGAACCCTACTAGATCGGCGGAGAGGCTGAGGTTCGTTGGAAACTACTGAATCCTTTGGTTCTACCAAATCATCAGCTACAGTTTGTATAGCTGGAACTACTTCCAGTTTTACAGAGCTGACCTTGCCTCGAGCTTGTCCGGATTTTGCTTTTAGACATAGGCCGGACAACCCCAAATCTTAACAAACTTAAGATATGGGCTCTTTCCTTTCCATATCACATATGAAGTGGTAGACAACTGATTTGATTTGAACCCTATTCAATAGGTATGCAGCTTCTCAAGTGCATAACTCCCAAAAAGAAATAGGAAACTCAGTAGTTCTCATCATAGAGCACACTATATCACATAGGGTGCTATTGCTCTGCCCCGATATACCATCATGCTATAGTGTATACGGAGGAGTAATGCTGAGAGAGAATCTCATTCTCCTTTAGAATAGTCCAGGAATTCCGTGCTCAAGTATTCTCCTCCTTGATCTCATCAAAGGTCATAATACTTATACCCGTATTTTGGTTCTCTACTTCTAACTTATATTCTGTGAATATCTCAAAAACTTCGGACTTGTGTTTTAACAGGAACATATGTCTGAATCTTGAGAGGTCATCAGAGAATGTAATGAAGTACAAAGAACCGGTCTTGGCATGTGTAGACAGGGGATCTTCATACATCAGCATGTATCAATCCCAAAAGTTCAATAACCCTTTCTCTGTTTCCAATAAACACAGCTGTGGTCATCTTATCTTCGTGACATGACCGGCAAGTTTTACAAGATGTAAATTCAAACAAATTTAAATATGCATATTAATGTAACTTCAGCCAGTCGGGTCGCATTGATATGACCTAGTCTACAATGCCTCAAGAAGGATTCGTTCATTTCTGAACTCTTCCTCTTGTGTGTGTTCCGTATACTAAGAACTATAGTTTGATTTAGAACGTCAATGCTTTTAGATAACGTGCCTGAACCGATCAACTCTTAATATAGGAAATGTTCAAAACATTATCCAACAATACAAAATTATATCCTTTCTTTACTAATAAAGAGACCGATATGATTTTGTATATCAGGTTCGGTATCTAATAACATTCGTTCAGAATCAATGTATTCTGGTAATACAGGGTGATAGTGACCAACAGACTTGGCTGCAACACTTGCACCGTTTCTATCTCATGAAACTTATCACCCGTTCTCAGTTCTCTACCTATCTGGAGCCCATGTAACAGATTACATTTGCGGGATCCTGATCCGGTATCTCATACCCAGGACATAAAGGATACTAAGAAACAGTTCTCTGTAAAGAACACACCCGAAGATGATGCATCAACATGCACTTTTTTCGTTTGGGCGGCACGGGAATTCTGGTAATCCCCAATTTCCTGCTCTGTCTTATAACAATTATAAGTTGGAGCGGGACTAACGTTCCCCAGCTCAGTATAACAAGCACGTTACATCCGTATTATTATCTTGATTAAGGCGTGATATGGTCGCTACCTGGAGAGAGAGAGAAGAAAACACTCTGCGTATGCTCTTGCAAGATTAGATTGGTTATCTAATATATCTAATATATCTAATCAGGATGTCTCCCACTGTTTTAGTCAAATCTTCCTTCAAACCCTAAAAGGAAAGACTAGCTGGGATTAATTACACCTTACAAGTTCGCCAAACTTTCAGCCAGGCCAGTGTCGGTACTTTGAGGGAGGTCCCCCGTGCTTTCGCACGAACCTAATTAATGTAAACCTCGTTTTCCCAGAGGCGTAACCCCGTTGACACCTTTCTAGACACCTACTTGATCGGCTAATTGTAAGTTGTAAAACTCTCCCAGGAGTAACTCTTACTCGCAGTGGGTATCGAGATCCAACTATCTCATAGAAGGTATGCAATCTCATTGCAAATTTCAACACTTGAAATTTCCGATAATATTTTGCCCCTAGCTGCTATATGACCTTAACATAGTCAACAAATCATAAGTGCCAGTCAAGTTCAACCCGTCATTTCCCGATTTAATTAAACCCACCCACACGACCCTTAACATAGTCAACAAAGTCGCACGACTACCCTAATCCAATCGCATCATATGCTTATACAGATAAGAACTAATCAGCTACCGCACACTACGCCTTAACATAGTCAACAAACGTAGCACGAATACTAACTAGTACTTATCTGAAATAACGGAGGGCTACGACAGGTTTTTAAGAAAACCTTTTGCGTAATGAACTTGATATCGTTGCAGAAACGAGTGATTTTAAATGGAGTGTTTTTAAGGCTTTTCTAGTTTTGCTAAAAGGGTCACTCCCGGTGAAGGGATCGTCGGCCATTTTCTCATCGAATAAGATGCAGGATATTTCATAAATATCACTATGCAAAGCAAAAACTATGGAAGCAATCAAAAGACAAACCGAGTTTGTAGAATCTGCTAGTTTCACTAAAGAGATCACTCCCGGTGAAGGGATCTCGGCTCTTTCCTTATCGAATAAGGTGCTGGATGTTCTACAAAGAACACCGCTATGCAAAGCAAGAACTAGAGCAACCAGTTTTTAAACAAGTTTCTACAACATCTTAGGTTTCTTTTATTTCATTAATCTCATTAATGAAGTCCCATTTTAATATGCTTCACAAGCAACAGATATGAAACGAAATAAACAATATATAATATATATCTCATATATATAATATAAACATTCGTCTCAGGCAGTAATATGATCTCATCATAGAACATTGCAGCAGAAGAATATATATGAAATATTGGATATACTAGGACGTCCATGTTTTTAATACGAGCCTGTATAAAACACGGATTCCACAGTCGCGATGAATAGCCAAACCCACATCCCTAGACCCCTACGAGAGCGGCAAGCAACACTGCCAATTCTAGGGTTAGGAGACCCGGTCTCGACTCCTCGAGATGGCCTCCCACTGGACCCTAGAACCCGGTTACTTGTGCTCCCCTCCTTGGGTCTACCTAATGCGGAAAAGTAAATAATATACAATAGTGACATCATCCTCAGCCCGGAAATGCCCCAATAAAAGAATATTACATACAAATGAATTTTACATGAATGAAAATAAAAACCCTCATCTCACATAAAACCCCCGGCTATTCAGAACACGACGATCCAATATAACATATCACAGCAACACATAATATCTCATATTATCAACGTAAGTAAGTATGCATACGCCGATTGTCGTCGATGTATAGCAACGAAAACTGGTGATACAACTACATACTACACTTACGGTCGCAGAAAAGAAAATGTAAAACTACAACAGTTGGAATCTGCAACCAACTTAGACATCGCATGCCTAACCAAATGAATTCCTTAGACATCGCATGCCTAACAATTATAAACCCCGCATTTTAGTCTCATTATCGAAAACTCTTTTCAATATAAAGTCGGGCAATTCAACAAGATTCCCGACATCCTGATCGAATGCTCGTCGCAAAGTTTAGTAGACGGCCGCACCCCCGATACCGTCGACGAAGTGCACTAAGGCGGAACACCGCTGCCGTGAGCACCCGAACGGATGCTTTTGGCGACGGGGTTCTCCTATAGTCACTTGGTCGGTGCTATAGGGCGTGGCTGTCTGTTAAGTTTACCCGGCGAGTATCCGCGTACGCTACGTGATTGCGACGGACTTTTGATCACATCAAAATTCCGTGGCAACCGATCATCTGAGACTAAACTGTTATGTTTATAATATTCAAATTAGTTATCTCATAACTACCTGTGCATTCCAAATATTGTATCACATTTCAGATAAATAGACAATGTTAAATTTTCCGATCGAATAATCAAACACCCAAGTTTTCCCAAATAGTTCTCAACACTTGAAATTAGTTTTAAAATATCCATCACATGCCACAGTACCAATGGTCCAGCCGTAGAAGGGTCAAGCCAACGCCTCACATGTGACATGCCGTACTGCCCCAAACCCTAAAGTTCAGAGGCAGTTCAAGACGGTCAAATAATCGAGTTAAGGTTTGTTGTCTTCTAGATGGTCCACCGCGTTACTTGCATGACTTAGAACGTTCTCAAACTACGGAAAAATCCAATACTTGGAAATTTTCCGGGTCGGGAAAAAGCGAGTTATTGATATCCGGTCGAACTTTTTAACAGTTTCTAAAAATTATCCGGATAAACTAAACGAAGTTAAATTATCCGATCGAATCAACGAGTCCCCAATACAACCCAGAAAACTCAACACTTGAGTGGAATTAAGCAATTCCCAGAAAAAACCGACAAGAAAGGACCTAAGAATAAATATATGAAGTTCCAGGGACTAATTCAAAATTTTGGTTGCGGAACCTCGGCCGAACCAAGGGTTTGGCGGCGGTTCCGCGGCCGAATGAGCGAATTAGTGGGCCGTACTTCACTGTAATTCTTAGTTTTTCCTGCTTGTTTTTCTGAGCATTTTTAATTCATAAAAAATCACATTTTTGAAAAATTTCCAGAAACTAGGTTATATCGTGTATTCGGAGTTCGATCGGACTTTAAACTTCGCCTAGACTTCGTCTAAAGCTCTACCTTGGCTCTGATACCACTGTAGGGTTGCTAGGTACACGCACAAGGGTCTACGAGGCATCAACCATGCCCGATTTAAAAATTAGCCGTGCCGAACAACCCGATACGAGATCTTTAAACTAGAGTTTATGCGAAAACAAGCATGTTAAACACTTTAACACTAAGTGAGAGGGATTACAACCTTTGTAGATCCGGTCCTTCACTTCTTAAGCTCCGTGTTGAGGTCCCTTCGCTGCGATCATCGTGTTCCGGACTCTCGAGAGACTCCACGAAGAGAAAGATGCAGTCTTGCTTCCGATCTTCGATAAGAAAGATGATCTACCTTGAAGTTTCATAAACACAAGCTAACACTCACTAAATGAAGTGAACACTCTCATCTAAAGGGCAAGGGTAGATAAGGATGATGAAGTAGGATTTTTGCTCTCATTTATAATCTTTTTCTCACTCATTTTTCATCATAAAATCAAAACAAGAAAGCTTTTCATGAAGAACTCAAGCAAGAAGAAAATGAATAATGATTAGAAACCTTCTGTGATGAATAATGAAAAGATAAATATGATGAATAATGCAACCATGGTCAACTAAACCCATGTAGAGAATTAACTAGGGCTAGGGTTTGAGTTGGGTTAAAGCATGAGTCATTTGAAAATATCTTTGCAAAAACAAAAGAAAACCTTCTAAAAGGTTAATGAATGCACTAACCCAAATCAAACCTTAATCTTGTTTAATCTCCACTAAACATGTTGCATTAGTAATCATATCATGTTACAATATTATATATCACATATATAATATTTATCGTAACAAAATTAAATAATACATTTAACATATAACGCATATATATCAATGTATTACCCGAGTGAGAAAAAGAATGTTTTAGTGAGCTAATATTAGTTAATGTAATTTAATATATCATATATATTATTATATATTAAATTATCGAATCAACACTTGATCCGACAATCCGGATATATCGCATATAACCGACTAATACGATGACCCGGCTATATCACATATACCCGGCTGATATCTCATATAGCGAGAATCCAATACGGTATCACATATCGCATTATCCTCGGTCCCGCACATATCACATATGTGCTCTTACTCCATTTTGCCTAAGTCAAGAAAGCTCTGTGTAGGACTCTAAAGAATCGTCAATACGCCGGCAGTAGGTGATGATCATATCAAACACTCACAAGCTGTAAGCGGTCAGCTAAATGTAACAGCCACCCATGTATTGAGCGCTCAGAAGATCAACAAGCAAGCCTGTACATTCTCCTGTGAATCCAATCAGTAACACTCCCGTACAGTCCGGTCTCATCGTCTGATATGTCGCATATCTCGCCTAGGGGTGGTAAACATCAGACCCCAGTAGCTCGATAAGTCGTGTCGATATGAGGTCTATAACAGTTTGAGAAACTACTGATAACTCTTACCAGTAAATCTCAGCAACCCTGTCCAGGGATTTCCAGTTATAGCCAATCGAGCACAGCACAATATTAACTCCCTATACCAGGAGAGACGAATCCCCTCCTATCGCTCATTGCCTCCATGTGATTCGGGACTGTACCTAAAAGCCACCTTTTTGCACGCCCTCTTAGACGTGGTATGATGGAAATCAAAGCACAGTGGGAATCACACAAGACTCTATGACGATCTCGGGTCAACAGACTACTCTGTACCAGTATCACCGGAGAACTGCCATCTGACGTGAGATATAATACCATCTGGGAGTTCTTGGCGAGTCCATCCAGTGTACCCAGTCTCCACTGAGTACCCGTACACCATCCTTGATGTCAAACACTGATGGATATGGGATCATTCATCGCCCATCATATGGATCAAGATGCGTATACGCTAGTCTACTCTGGTGTATCGATGCCCTGTTTCGATACACCCTCGACTAGGAACAGTTATAGGATGTACTCGTCGACTACTGTGGCCCCACTAGTATGATCTCATCATAGTCCCAGTAGTCGAGTACATATCCTAAGGGTTTTATCAACATGTAACATAGAGACAATCAGAGTACATGTTAAGATAAAGTACAACCAGATAGCATACTATCATATCGAGTAAGAAAGTCCTTCCTATATATATCCAAGCATCCATTACAATATACATCGTATGTACAGTAATGGCCTCTAGGGCATACATATAACTAACAATCTCCCACTTGCACTAGGGTCATCTGTTGTGGTATCGCATACCAAACAATTAGTTGTGGTTGAAGTATCTCATACTCACACGACTAGGAATATTCAAGGATGTGCTTATAGACCCCCAGCTCCCACGTATATGATCGTCATCATAATACTGGTAGTCAAGCAAGAATCCTATAGGCTCTATCAACATGTACATAATGATAAAGATAAACCAGATAGTATACTATCATCTCGAGTAAGACTGTTCTACCGGTATAAGTCCTCCCTCAATCATCAAAATCTCCTACCTGCGACTATGATAATTGCTTTGAGAGCACTATAGCCAACAAATCATACTAATGGGGCTTGTGTAGTCTGCAAGCACATCCTTTAACCGTTCCTAGTCGAGAGAGTATCGAGACAGTGCATCGATATTCCAGAGTACACTAGTGTGTACGTTTATTGACTCTGTATGGGGTTGATGGTTGATCTCACAACCATTGGCGTTTGACATCAAAGATTGTACACAGGTTCTCATTAGAGAATGGGTACATCAAATAAGATTCGCCGAGAACTCCTAGATGGTACCATATTTATCGTCAGATAGCAGTTCTCTGGTAATACTGGTACATGTTAGTCTCTAAACTCGAGATCGTCATAGATTCTTGTGTGGTTCCCACTGTACTTTGATTTCCTCTCTACCACGGCTCAAAGGTGTTATGCAAACAGGTGAATTTTGGGTACAGTCCCGAGTCATATGGAGGCAATGAGCGATAGGAAGGGTTTCGTCTCTCCCGGTATAGGGAGTTGATATTGCGCTATGCTTGATTGGCTATAATAGCAAGTTTCTAGGCAGGGCTGATGAGATTTACTGGTAAGTGTTATCTGTAGTTTCTCGAACGGTTATAAACCACACATCGGCATGACTTATCAAGTTATTGGGGTCTGACAATTCTATCCCTAGACTTGATATGCGACATAGACAAAGAGACCGGACTGTATGGTAAGCGTTGCTTATAGGCTTTGCGGGAGTTTGGACAAGCTTGCTTGTTGATCTTCTATTCGCTCAATACCTGAATAGCAGTTACATCCAGCTAGTACTGCTGACGGTTTGTTAGTGACTGATGTGATCATTACCTACTGTTGGCGTATTGACGAGTTTTTAGAGTCCCATACAGAGGTTTCTTAGCTCAAGCGAAACGAAATAGGGCACATATATGATATGTGCGGATGCTTGATTAAATACGTGTATGTGATGCCATATTCCAATCTCGCAATATATGATATCGATGAGATTATATGTAATATAACCAGATTATTGAATCAAGTGTTGATTCGATAAATTGATATACATATAAGTGATATTAGTTGGTCATATATGATATAACCAGATTATTAAATCAAGTGTTGATTTAATAATTTGATATATATATATATATATATATATATATATATATATATTTGATATATTAATATATATTAACTAATATTCGCTCACTAAAGAATTTCTTCTCTTGAACACACACACACACACTATTATATCATGGTGGATGATACATAGAACATGGGTGTATGAGACTCACACCAAGCCAAGGATAATGTTGGATGATTTATATTTAAGGTAAAAAGAAAATTAGTGGAAAATGAGCATGGCTTAAGATGTTTTAAGTAGCCATGACTCATTCCACTAATTTTGTTTTACTCTAGATATTTTATGACCTAACATTTATCCTTAGCCATGGTTAATTCTCTACAAATATCACTTGAGGTATTTTTCTTCACCCTAGTAAATAAAAAGGTTCATCTTCTTCTCCTTTTGAATTTTCTAGAGAGAAAAAGAAAAGGAGAAATAGTATTTTAAAGTGAGCAAAATTCCTACTTCATCAAGTTACTCTCATCTAGCCCATTAGTGTAGGTTGTTTACTTCACTAATTCCTTAATTAGTGAAGAGCTAGCTTGAGTTAGAGATTCTTCAAGTTGGATCATCTTCGGCCTCGAAGACGACGAAGCAAGCTCGTTCTTTTCACCAAGTGGAGCTTAAGAAGAGTTCGAAGGACCACTACTTAGAGCTAAGGGACTACTATTTAGAGATTTAGAAGTGAAGGACTGGTCTACAAATGTTGTATTCCCTTTTCACTTAGTATAGAATGTCTTTACTTGTTGACAAACCCTAATGCTTTAGTTCAATTTTAGGTTAGCATGTTTTAGCACACTAGATTTTTTAAAATTGTATACTCGACGCATGTTTAAACCTAGTAGTGATGCTAAGGCATACTTTCAGTTCAGTACAGACCGAGTTTAGGATTCGGACGGATGAGTTATATGCTAAAAGCAAACCTAATCCGAAATATTTGTATCTAATCTTGTACCCAAACAACCGGGTTTGAACGAACTTAGGATCAAACGAAAAATGCTTAATCTCACGGGCTTGGAATCTACCACAATCTACCCAAGAGAAAAATACCATAGGCCTACTTATTTGGCACTAGTATTCAGGTGTTGTGAGTCCCATCATTTTGTCTCTTGGATGTACCGGGATATAATTTCAAGCATGGCATGTAAAATATTACTCTTGTTCCAACCCTGACTCCCTCCCCATGTCAAATTATTAATTGGCTATAGGAATAGGTTTCGAGTAGCCAAGGGCATCTGAATCATTATACCATCATCGCCATCATCTTCAATCCAAAGTTCCCATGAAAAGCCCATTTTGGTCATTTCAAGTCAACCTCGGAGATCCCTTTCAAATCAAACCAATCCTCTTTCATTTTTCCTTTGCCAGGAAAGGACACATACACTCACCCACCCGTGCTGTCAACCCACCCGTTTCTTTATATCTGTGCTCCCCAAATCCATCAACAAACCTGAGAATAGGAATAGAAATAGAATCATCAAAAAGATAATGTCAGCACCATCATTTAGCAGAACAACTTCAACAAGGAGAAGATCACCAAGAGCAAGAACAAGCAAATGGCAGCCTCCTCCTCCTCCTCCAACCCCTAACATCCTCCACCTCCAAAAACACCTCATCAAGCACCCCTCATCCAAGTCTCGCCCACCCAACAAGCGCCCCTCTGTCCAAGAGACAACAACAGATGTTGAAAAATGGAAGAAAGAAGCCGAGACGCTACGCGAGGAGTGCCGCCTGCTCCGAATGGAGCGGGACGCCGCATTGCAAAAGCTTGAGAAGAGCCGGGTACTTGCCTTTGGGGCCTCTCCACTAGAGATAACAGTGGAGACACCATCACACCCTCTCTCATCATCTATTTGACGAGATGAATTTTGTATGTATCTCACCATCCATTCAACAATGGATGATGAGATGAGGTGCACCGGTGCCTCCACGGTTATTTCTTACCCTACCACTCCTATATATCTCATCATCCACTGTTCTTGAATGGGCTGCGTGATAAACTTTGCATCTTGATATCTGCACTGTTAATAAAAGTGGAGAGACCCCCGAACTCTATTCATCACGTATTTTAAATAATACAAACAAATGTTTCCTTATAAATTTGGATATTGAAAAACCCATAATTCTAAATAAATCCGATGTATTGAAATCTTTTTCTTCCTCTTTTTTTATGCGTTTTAGGAACGGAAGAAGATTGATGGAACCGATAGCATAGAGAAGAAGATGTGCAAGCTGAAGTTGAGATCTGAGGAAGTGGAGGAAGAACGACACAATGTGAGTGAGAACCGAGAGGTTTCAGAGGCATCGACTCTAGAAAAGCATAGCCAAGAGATGAATGTAAGCTATATATTTGTTATATATATTGTTATTGTTGTAATGTTGGAGAACTAACAAATAAAATGAATTATTAATGATAAGAAATCAATAAACTCGATTAATCTTATTAAGAGATAAATCATCTCAATTTATACATCTCATAACATAACTAACCGATAACAAATAATCCTAACAATCTAACATACTAATCATAATTTCAACAACATAAATCAGAACTTATCTAATTTATGATAACCATAGTATCTAATTCAGTTATATTCAAATATCTCATAATCTAACAATTAATAATTAACCAGGCTGAGGTGTTGAAGAGGAAAATGGAGGGGATCTCAAAGGGGATGATAGAGAGATTGGAAGAGTATAGATCCTTCTTCTTGAGCAATGATAGAAAGAGAGCAGAGATGGCCAACCAAAAACAGGCAAGATTCAAAATTTGTCAACTGCTTTCGATTCTTCAATTTTGATTTATTTATTTTTAAATTAAGGTTGGACTTTGGAGATTACTTTAAATTAATAGTTTGAAGCAGGTGAGCTGAATCAGGATCAAATCAGGCCTGCTTAGAATGTCTTTGACCATTCAGATAATTTAGTGTGTTTTCCGACAATGTTGAGACCTTACTATTTAATTAACTCCTCTAGTGGTCCTGAAGCTTGTCACAAGTATAAAATTATATCCTCAACCTTCGTTCATGACTTCGGAGTACTGGTGCGGCCGGCATGGAAACTTTAAGAGAGAATGCTTTAGTTTAGTTTTAAATGACATTTTATTTGTGGGATAATCTTAGTAAATGACTGCTAAATCGGAAAGAAGTAAAACTGCGATTTCAGGCGAAAAATGTAACGACGATGGGGTACAGATGCTGCTGCGACTGCAAGGAGATTGTAAGAAGAATAACTGAAGAGGTGAAGGCGGAGAACAAGCAATGGACCGAGATGCAACAGATGCTAGATCAAGTCAGGCTCGAAATGGAGAACCTGAAATCCTCAAGAGACCTTTGGCAGCGCAGAGCCATCGCCTCCGAAGTCAATTTCCGCGCTCTCTATCCTCATGTCAGTAAATTTTTCATTTTCACTCCACAATTCTTTTGGCTGAATTTCATTAAACTACCCTTAACTATCAGTGTAATAAATTTCTGAAGGAAGTGAAAAACCCTCTCAAAACCAAAGTTTAAGGGCGTTTACTGTAATAAAAAAAGTTAAGGGTCGTTTAGAGTAATTCGACCTTTTTTTAAATGAAGTATTAGAATTCAATTCATGATACTTGCAGGTGATAGAGTGGAAAAGAAAGGCGCAAGCATCGGAGCAGAATATCGCTGAAATGCAGAAACACATCTTCGAGCTTGAGAAATCGTCTCAGAGTGTATATTATGACAGTTTGGACCTGGTGCGGCTTCGAAAGATCAAACGCCAACAGCAGCAGCAGCAGGAGAAAGAGAAAGAGAAGGAGAAGCATGTGCTCGTTTGTCGCGTGAAGAATCCAAAGAACGATTTTACTAAGCGCTTGCCTTTCCAGGATATCACAAACTTGCCCTCGTCGAAATCTAGGGTGAGCATGAACTGACATTAACTTGATCTCACTTCGATTATATTAGCCGAGAGTTGTCGCTCTGTAAAATTCTAATGCGAGAACCCCGCGCCTCTCGAGTCAGAGGAATTGCGGCAAAATACAGAGCGGAGCAATGCTGTAGCTTTAGTGATGATCAATTACAGGATGTTTCTGCTTGAAGCCTCCTAATTTTGCGACATTGATCGAATTTTCTTCGATTATAATTGCTTTTGGTTTTATGATGAATCTATTAAAAAATGTTTGAGTACTCGGAAAATATGTCAATCAAATAATATGAACAAGTACAACAACAACAACAACAGCTGAGCCTTTTATCACAAGCATGCATATGGGGTAGGCAAATAATATGAACAAGTCATTTAAAAATTAAAAAACAAAACAAAACAAGCTAAGTACTTGAATAACTAGAGTTTGGTCATGTTACCAGCAAAATTTACACTACCCAGCCGAAGGCGCATTGTTCGCATACTCAGAATGCCGAGCAGGATCATACTGCTGAATAACCAAAACCGACGAATTCCCTGGAAAATCCGAACAAGCCAACACGTCCCCAATGGGCCCCAGCTCGGGGCACTCAGCCCATTCGCTCAACCCTGCTGTGAGCACGGAATTACGATCCTGTCCCTGCCCGACGATAAACAACTGATATTTCTCCTGTACCTCTCTCAGCAGCAACACCGCCTCGGCCCCATCCTTCACATACTTCTCCATATAGCCCACTTTGCCGTTCGTGACGTGCTTCTCGTAAAACCCTGCGAAATACTCGTCATCCATCTCCATCTCCTTCTTCCGATGCGGCATTTCTGTATATATATGCCTTCCAGCTCCGTCTGCAGCCATTGCTTCTGTATCCGGAAGGATCCGGATGACCATCAGCCTGACCATGGGATGCCCGGCGATGATGCCCGCACAGGCCAACGCCTCACGGTCGTCTGCGCCTCCCATAAATATCACTGCTACATTTGTCAACATGTCTGCTGTGGAACTCTTGTTGTTTTGACCTAGTCCGCGGTCGACAAGGATCCCGACCGATGAGGTGGTGTGCTGCAGCACGTTTTCATTTACGGTTCTGAAACCCTGGTGGCCCGTATCCATTGTGCCATCAGGCTTCAGCGATTTGTGAAATGGAAGCACTATAAATGCGACCAAGTTGTCTTGTGCGTTGCAGCAGATGTCGTCGTGCATGTTTGAGAACGAGGAGATTGCCAGGCTTCGATGTAATTTGACTGCTCCTTCTGAATCCAGATACGCGTCAAGCGACTTGCCGATTTGTTCCCGCAATTTGATCACGGTTTCATCTGCGACCGTCACCTCATCTGTCCCTTCCCTGTAAATCAAGGCCGCTTTGTTTTGCTCGGTTAGTTCTACCATGTCGATTGCGTATACAACTACTTCAGAGTCCGAGCCCGCGCTCATCATCTCGATTAGGTTCATTGTTGCGGGTACGTTGTGGGACCCGTGTAGCCCAATGGTGATCCGTAGCTGATCCAGTGCACTGAGCCACTGGAGACTCATCGGTCTTAAAGTACCTGATCCTTTTATTGTCCGCAATCGTTTGACGATTATGGGTACTGTGAATGGCACGTAGGCGATCGATATCATGACAACAAGCACCATCACCATGAATTCGCTACTACCCATTATGCCCATCTGTGCATGACAAAAGACAATGTCAGTGAAACGACACGGATATTATCATATCAGACTGATACTAGTAGCTAAGTAGCTTGGATTTGGTTACGGATACGGGACATGACACGAGTCAGATTCGTCGATACGTGAAAAAAAATTAGGATATGAGGATCTTTTGTTGCTAAAATATGTATAAATTATCGGTAAAATTATCATTTTAGCAAACCTAAATAAGAAGAACGCCAATTTGTTATTGTTGGTGCATAGATTGTTGATGTTCTAGCTGTTAATACATGTTTGATACATATATTCTTGACGAATCCGAAAGAATTAATCCGATAGGGATACGTCTCCTCATTGACGATACCGTGCAAGTGCTGAAGTGAATTGAAAATGAGACCATCTTAACCATTTCTAAATTAATTTTTAAAACTATTTCTAAAACTAGAGCTTGGTCGCGCCTCATACTCTGGTTTCCCAATTTGCAGCTACTTGCTAACCGACGTTCACTTCCTGTTCGAGTTAAAACAGTCGACATAATTTCCGCCAGTGAACATGCATGTTTTTGAGTCTGAAAGAAACTCATACTCACATTCCTAGCCTCCATCGAAAAGAAGACGAGGAAGTAGCCCTTCATACTAAGGACGATACCGAGAGTGACCGCTTCAAGCCAATGCAGACCGATTCGCAAGCCGATAGCCAATGTACCCAAAATCTTACCCAGAGTTGCCAGGACCGTGATCATCACCGTCTTTGCCCAGCTCGAGAACAATTTGTCCTTGTCTTCTATAAAAGTCGCCTTCATGGCAGCCATAGACAAGTACAGAGGCAAAACGAACGTCGTCATGGCGAAATTGATCTTACTTATCAGGAAATTCGACACCCTGCCCTGTCTCGGTAACGCTAACCCTATCAAAAACGAGTTCACTTTCGCATCGTAATAGAAGAACGTCGCACTGTGGCACAAAATCTGCGTTGACAACACGACGATGGTCATGTCAAGCCCCTTCACGGGTTTTCCCTCGGGGCTCCTATCGTTCGCCCAACGGAAAAGCAACCTCAACACAGAAACAACGAATATCATCTCAACCGCGACAGAGACTAAGATGATCAGAACCTCCCTTTTCGAATCTCGAAGCACCATGAAGATGCACATGAGCGCGGTGCAGACCAAATCGTTTGCCAGGCCCGTGCGGATAGCGAGCCGCCCGATGTCGGACTGCCCGAGCTTGAGCTCGGTGATAAGGCGAGTGACGATGGGAGACGAGGTTGCAGAGAACATGACCGAGAACACGGCGATCATGCGAAGCCTGACCAATAAATAACTTAAAAGCTTGTAGGGCAGAAAAAAGGCGTGGGCCGATATGTAGATGGTGCAGGTGGCGAAGATGCCCGCGTAAGCGATCATGGCTTCGGCGCCTGACGTCGAGAGGATCGACAGGGGTTCCATCTCGAGTCCGAGCACGAACATGTAGAGCGACGCGGAGAAGCCGTCCATTACCCTGAAGCCGTTCTCTAAGGGGCCTCGCGCTATCGGGTTCAGGAACGATACGTTTCCTAGCAGAAAGCCAACCTGCAAAAGCCGTGGCAGCCGTTAGCGTCCGTACGTAACAAGGTATAGATAAATAAATATGTTGTTTCGTCGTTACGATGAGCTCGGAGACGATGCGGGGCTGGTTGAAATGCGAGAGCGTGTGATGCGAAAGCTTGCATGAGAAGAGAATGAAGAGGACGTTGACGATGGTGGACGTGGAGGAGGGGGAGCCGGGGTCAGGGGCCGGGCAGGTCGTCGTGTTCTGGGTAGCATTTGCGCCGCTGCCGCTGCTCATTGCCGCCGATTAATCGATGAAAATGCTGGTTCTTGATTGCTGATGA
Source organism: Agapanthus africanus (assembly GCA_030015575.1). Classification (NCBI taxonomy): domain Eukaryota; kingdom Viridiplantae; phylum Streptophyta; class Magnoliopsida; order Asparagales; family Amaryllidaceae; genus Agapanthus; species Agapanthus africanus. Next base: position 114,133,522 of record CM057347.1, read on the forward strand.
TTGATCTCGGTTTTGTTTAGAGTGAAAACTGTGCCTCTGTTTTCTCCAGTTTCTTCTCTGATTCAGGAGTTGTGTGTGGTTAGGGGCCTGGTCAATCACAAATCTGTAACTCCAATGGAGCCAACAAAAAATTATATTAGGGTTTTTGGATGTAAGTCCTCCAAAACTTAGCTAATTGTAAAAAACGCACCTAAAATCGCCGCAATTGTAAAAAAGCACCCCAAATCTCTTCTGTTACAGATAAAAGCCTCTTTGTAAAGTTATCTCAAGTAAACGTTGAGTCAACTTTACGATAGCTCACTAATTTCTCTCATTCTCCATCCATAATCCTCCTCTCTCTCTCTCCTCAAGCCCATGAACTGAGAAGCTCACTGTTGGCATTTTCTTCCTCATCACAAATGGCCACGAGCGCTTCCGCATCAACAATGTCCGCAAATCGAAATCCTATCTTATCAATGGGAGATTTCGGTTGTCAGAGGAGGACGAGAGGTGATTTTACTTGCTGCAGTGACAATGCAGAAGGTGAGAGAAGAGATCTTGAGGAGCCTAATATGAGAGAGAGAGAGAGAAGGCAATTTTTATAGGGTTTTATAGAGTAAAAATAAATTACATGTTGTTAAGGGTAAAAGGGTAATTTAGACCCTTTAACGGTTATATTTCACACCAGTTAACATGTTAGCTGAACAAAGGGGATTTTTAAGTTGAGCTAAAAGATTTGTGGGGCTTTTTTACAATTACAACGATTTTAGGTGCTTATTTTACAATTAGCTATGTTTTGCGGGATGTAAATCCAGAAAAACCCATTATATTAATTAAGTAAATTTTAGAGATAAAATGAGAATTTATTCAATTAGTGAGGGAGAATTTGAATGTAGCCATATTTATTTTTATATCAAAATCAGCAACAATTTTTGTGAAAAATGAGAATCAGCCAGAGATGCTCGGTTGTCAGGAAAAAACAACAACATTTTTTGTGAAATTACTTTCTAAAACTTTTAGCGGGATACCGGGTGGCATTAATTTTAAATGGATCATCGTAACATTCCATTGCAGGAAGATGCCACGCTACATTCTTTATTTGGTTCCTTACGAAAACAATTTGAACCTAAAATTGCGAATGATATTTGATAGCTTACCTTCTAATAGTGCTAGCAAGGTGCTCCTTGCATATGCTTAGGGCCAATGCAAATTTTGTTAATATTTATTGGTTGGAGTAAAAATTTCCTTCGAATACGGTGAAGCCTAAAAGGAGCCAAATGCAAGTTTTCATGAAAACCAAGTAGCGGGTTTAAAATTTCCACCAATCTTTTAGTCTCCATGCGTGTAAAGTTGGAGGGGCCAAACGCAAATTACTCTAAAATCCAAGAGGCCATTTTAAAAAAAAAGCCGCCGGCTCATACCCCTTTTCATATATATATATATATATATATATATATATATATATATATATATATATATCCTATCAGAAGGTTTTAGAAATAAATCCTTCCCACTTTGTGCTAAAAATTATGAATAAAAATTTTCATTTATTACCGAACATAATATAATTGAATACACAAATCTCAAAATTAATCTAATGATGAAAAGTGGGAAGTATTTGTTTTCAAATCTTTCCGATAGTATCCTTGTCGATCTCATACACACACACGAGAGAGAGCAATGAAGAAAAGAGGCCTTTGGATGCTTTTTCCTTAGGTGGCGTCAAAAATCTATATGCTTCGCGATTTTTTTCGACGATCGACACACACCGTCATCTTTATGATGTAAGATGTGGATACACCAAATATCATGTGAATCCACCACTTTTTCACCGTTGGATTAGCAATGTAAAATGTTCTATTGTCGGTAAACCATTAATTTTGCTCCTACCGATTCAACGGTGAAAAAATTGATGGAATCTCATTAAATTTGATGTATCCACATCTTAGATGATAAAGATGAAAATGATGGGTACCGATCTTTGATAAAAATCGTGGAGGCGTATTTTACCAACATCATTGAAGAAAATTCTCTGTTATGCACCTTTACTCTCCTATTATCCCGTGTGTGTGTTGTGGAGAATAGATATCAACATGCACTTCGATACACAAGCAAACAAATTTCCTAATTTATTACTTTAATCAAAACCAAACAATTAAATTTGAGGAAAATTTTTATTGTTGTTGTTGTTGTTGTTGTTTTCGTTTCTTCTTACTAAATTCCTCCTTTCTCACTTAATTTTGAGGAAAATTGTTGTTATTATTATTTGACACATGTTTATAAGCCTAAATCTATACACACAACTCATCCATACAGACATCACATCCAGACAACGCAACACACACTCAGGGGACCACGAATTTGTTTGATATAGTGCCCTCTAAGTCAATTATTGGATTGCAGGTACGTGATTGCAATGATTGAGGGAGGACCTATACCGATAAAACAATCTTACTCGAGATGATAGTATGCTATCTGGTTTGTCTTTATCATCATGATAGAGCCCATAAGATTCTTGTTTGACTACCAGCAGTATGATGACGATCATATATGTGGGAGCTGGGGTCTATAAGCACATCTTTAAAGTGTCCCTAGTCGTGGGAGTTTCGAGACAGGGCGTCGATACTCCAGAGTAGACTAGTGTATACAGTCGAGACCCCGACGAGGGGCGGTGGCCGGTCTCATAAACCACTGGTGTCAGATGGATCACCTAAGATGTATACAGGTGCTCATTGGGTTATGAGTACACCGGACATGACTCGCCTGGAACATGCTAGTTGGTATTATACATATCGTCAGATAGCAGTTCCCTGGTGACATGTGTACAGGTTAGTTCATCAACCTGAGGTCGTCATTTGTCTCGTGTGAGTTCCCACTGTACTTTGATTTATACCCTACCACGGGTCAAAGGAGTCGTGCAAACAGGTATATTTTGGGTACAGTCCCGAGCCACATTGGAGGCGAGTGAGCGGATCTTCGGGGATTCGTCTCTCCCGGTATTGGGGGTGAGATCGCGCTGTGTTTAGGAGAGCCATTACACGAAATCCTTGGCTAGATTAATCGAGATTTACTAAGGTATTCCAGTAGAATCTCAGAGTGTTCTGGGCTGCTCTCTGACATGACTTATGCAGCTATTGGGGGTCTGACGTTTACCGACCCTCTAGGCCGTATATGCGATACTCATATATGAATGTTCCGGACTGTACGAATATTGTCACTGTCAGGCTCAGTAGGGTTTATAGATGAGTTCGCTCGTCAGCTTCCCTTCCAATCAACATATAGGCAAAACGTTACGTACAGCTAGTACCTCTGACGTGCTAGTGGTTATACCCAGTGCCAGTGTGTTGATGAGCCATTAGAGTCCCCCACCGACACTTTCCCAAGTTCGGGCGAAACGTCGTAGAGGCCGTATGGGATTATGGCAGGGTTCGGAAAATGCACGTGCGTTTTCGCACGTGTCATTTTTCGGGCAGATAATACTGGTAAGCTTTGGTTTAAGCCGGAACCCAGTATTATACTGTGTAGATATAATATTTTTGTCTCAGTTGCATTTGTATTCGGTCGTAATACAAATGCGGGTATGTTTATACCGTTACGGGGTTATCCTGAAATTCGTTTCGGGATGATTTTTGGAAGTTGCCAGTTTCCAGTTTTCTATCAGCCGTATTTAACATTCGGTTAAATACGGATTTATCTTTTCTCCTTGTGGTGAGTCAGTGTTCTAGAAGATTCTAAAGAGGGTGACAAGGCTTGTGACTCACTTGTGTCATTAATGGTTCATTAATGATGGAGGATGACTAGGTTAATTGTGATTGGTTTGCATTTATTGCTTCTAGTGATTCATGCTTTGTTGTTAGGTTATGATAATGATGAATGCTTAATATCACCACTTAAACACTCATACACTCACTTTCCTTCTCTCCTTAAATTGGCCGGCCACTTCTTTGTGGGCATGGGATTTTTGATTCATTCATTTTTTGAGAAAAGATTATGATAACTTGTGTATGGAAATTTCCTAGTTCAATTTCCATTCACCCGATTCCAATTGGCAACTTCAATAACCGTTCGTCCATAACCTTGGACGTAACGAGACAAACTATTCTACTCATTCTCTACTTCATCTTGGTCGTCTCTTTTAGCAAACTTGACGATCGAGTTGCCTCGGTTCAGAGGCGGGAGCCCGTTTAAAGATCCGTCGACGTGGTGCCACCTGGACGACGAGACCGGAGATCGAGCAAGTTCGGATCAGTTGCAACATAGCGTGGGATGATGGTTGAAGACCGAAGGACTCGGATCATTCGGTATAACAATTCTACTTTCTTTACAATTTGTTAGTTTAGTTTTAATGGACGATCCGAGATAAAGTACGCGATAGCGCCAGTCGTAAAAATTTTGTTCCACATATCGGCGTCTGTTAGATGGCCGACGCGCTGCCGCGGACTTACATAATTTGCACCGAAATCGTTAACTTCTGGTGTTAGAACCTCTCACTCTTCCCAAGAGAGGAAGCGTTCGTACCAACTAGTTCATTGGTAATTTTATTATTATTGTTCCTATTTTCATAGGTTTTTTGATTGCCACCGTCCCCCACCATCAGCGTTATCGTGCACTAGTTCGTCGCGGTTATTATCACTATTGCCCTGCACTTGTGCCTGCCTCTGGCTTATCGCCGTTTATTTCGTTACCTCCTTTAGTCGCCTCCACAGTCGCTTTAGCTTTTGAATTCACCATTATCAGGTACTCTGCCACCGCTCCTCCACCTTTGTCGCCACCTTCGTTGAGTCAAACCATTGTTTTCACAACCACAGGTAATATCATCATCATCATCATTAATACCTATGTTATCAGCATTGTTCCACGCACTATATCCGAGAACAATCAAATTATTAACCATGATCATGCAATATTTTTGGAATTCAAATGTTAAGAAATCATATTGTGCATGCTTGAGGCGTTTTAATGTTTTCTTGAATCTTCTAGTTGGTGTACCAAGCGGACCCTAAAAAAGGAAAGAAAATCATCAACATAAACAGTATGAAGTTTCTTAAGCTAACTTAAAATGGTAAGACAAGGAAAGATGGTTAATTTCTCATATATGAAAATAACACAGGTTTATGCTCAAATAAAAAAGATATCTTTCTATGCAGTTGGTTGGATCGGTTCAAATGTGATTAGTAAACGTATCATAATATATAGATTCACGATAAAAAAAAAGTTTTGACATTACCTAAAATGGGTTATAAGTTGCACATAATCTCCTTAATATCGGGGCCAAGCACTTGTACCTTTCAACCGTCATAACTGTCACTTACACTCTCTCTATGAATAGAAACACATTTCCTAATGTCCATCTACCAATTCTTCTTCATATTTAACGACCATCTTAACCTTAATCTAAAATCTCATAATTTTTTCCTTCGTCCTCAGAAATTCCAAAACCTTTTCTGATGATGCTCAATATTGACGATCCCCAAGATCAGGGCACGTGGCAGATGTCGTGTCCCTGAACTCAGAAGAAAGGGCCCACAGAGACCGACCAGGTCACCCCTGTATCCGACCTGCAAACACAAGTTGGCCCTCCTCGGGGCCCCCTGTAAATTGGCCTTCTCGGCCTCTCAGCTCGCCCGAGCTGCCACAAGACCAAGACTTCTCAGCCTTCTCGCTCGTCCCCGAGCCCCCTGGCCTAGGCCGTCTTCCTCGGTCCTCCGACCAACTCCACCGCTCACGGACGTAACCGCCGCTCCGCAAATCTCGCCATGCGCGGATTCTCCGCCAACAACATCCCACGTTCCACGCCATCACGATCCCCATTTATGGGCGATCCGCTCTCTACGTGGGCGTGACGTCGGGAGCGTAACTGCCGGCAAGATTCTCTCTCCTGCTACTGCGTGCCGCCTGTTAGTTATATGTATGCCCTAGAGGCCATTACTGTACATAGGATGTATATTGTAGTGGATGCTGGGACATATATAGGGAGGACTTTCTTGCTCGACATGATAGTATGCTATCTGGTTACACTTTACCTTAACGTGTATGCTGATTGTCTCTCTGTTACATGTTGGTAAAGCCCTTAGGATCTGTACTTGACTACCTGGACTATGATGCGGATCATACTAGTGGGGATATGGTAGTCCATAAGTACATCCTTCAAAGTCCCTAGTCGAGGGTGTATCGAGACGGGGCATCGATATACCAGAGTAGACTAGCGTGTACCTTCTCGACCCATACAGATGGGCGATGGATGATCCCATATCCATCGGTGTTTGACATCAGAGGAGATATACGGGTGCTCAGTAGAGACTGGGTACACTGGACGGACTCGCCGAGAACTCCCAGATGGTATTATACCTCACGTCAGATGGCAGTTCTCTGGTGACACTGGTACAGAGTAGTCTGTTGACCCGAGATCGTCATAGAGTCTTGTGTGGTTCCCACTGTGCTTTGATTTCCATCTTACCACGTCCAAGAGGGCGTGCAAAGCGGTGGTTTTTGGGTACAGTCCCGAGTCACATGAAGGCAATGAGCGATAGGAGGGGATTCGTCTCTCCCGGTATAGGGGGTTGATGTTGCGCTGTGTTCGATTGGCTATAACAGGAAATCCCTGGCCAGGGTTGCTGAGATTTACTGGTAAGTGTTACCAGTAGTTTCTCGAATAGTTATAGACCTCATATCGACACGACTTATCGAGCTATTGGGGTCTGACGTTTACCACCCCTAGGCGAGATATGCGACAGATCAGACGATCAGACCGGACTGTACGGTAGTGTTACTGGTCGGATTCACTGGAGTGTGAGCGGGCTTGCTCGTCGATCTTCAGATCGCTCAATACCCGGGTGGCCGTTACGTTTAGCAGACCGCTTGCGGCTTGTGGATGTTTGATATGATCATCATCCGCTGCCGGCGTATTGACGAGTCTTTAGAGTCCTACACAGAGGTTTCCTGGCTCAAGCGAAACGAAATAGGTGCGCATATGAGATATGTGCGGGACCGAGAATAATGCGTGTATGTGATACCGTATTCTATTCTCGCGATAAATGTATCGAATGGTTGTATGCGATATAACCTAGTTATCGATTCAAGCGTTGATTCGATAAGCCGATATATTGTATACTAGTCGGTTGTGTGCGACATAACCGGATCATTGAATCAAGTGTTGATTTAATGATTTAATGCATATTTATATATTTGATATATTACTTTGCATCAACTAGTATCGGTTTACTTAAGATGGATTTTCTCACTCGGATGTGCGCATTACATATGCGATATGATTTTGTGCATTTGATTGTATCATGTTTGATGATACATGTTTACTTGGTTAAGTGCAAAGATTTAAACCATGGTTAAAAGAATGGTTAGGGTTTCATTTCCTTTATTTATCTATTTACTTATTTATTTATTTATTGATTTTTGGAAAATAAAAGGCAAGAGAAAAGAATGGTGGCTATTTTTGTTTTAAGTTGAAGATTCATGAAGCTTTGACTTTGTCCACCATTCTTATCTCATGCTTAACCTAACCATTTTGTTTTAACCCTAGTTTAATCTCTACACTTGACCATGGTTTGCATTATGATAAGTTTCATTTTTTCTTTTCATTTTGAATTCAACTTATCATAACAATTTCCTTCATCTTCTTCCATTTTCTTCAAGTGAAGAAAGCTTGCCCCATCAATGGCAAGTGATGGAAATGAGTGAGAAATCCGATTCTAAAGTCTACCCACTTCCTATTTCTTCATCCTCTACCTCTTGGCAAGTAGTAGAGTGTGTTTACTTCACAAGTTTCATGACTTGGTGAAGTTGTGAGCTTGATCTAGCGATGCTTCGACGTAGATCATCTTCGGCATGGACATCGACGACCTAGCTTGCCCATTCTCCGACGAAGCCGATCCTAGAGCCCGGATTTGACTTGGACAGCGGAGAGGATCTCGTTGCGGAGCTATGGAGGTGGAGCACCGGATCTACAAAGGTTGTATTTCCGTTTTCTCATTAGTTAAGTGTTAACTAGTTCATTGTTCGCCTAGACATCTAGTTATCGATCCGTAGTTTAGGGTTTGTAGGCACCATAATTTTTGAAATTGCCATGGTCGATGGCTTGGGAGACCTCACTAGTGTGCCTAGGAACCCTACAGTGGTATCAGAGCCTAGCTAGAGCCTTAGGCGAAGTCCAGACGGAATTCGAAGTCCGAACGAACCCGGAACCCCAAAACAAATTTGCTCTCTGTCCATTTTTTAAAAACAGGGATTTTTCAGCATTAAAAATATCCAGAAAAACATGCAGGAAAATCTAAGAGTAACTGTGCAATTCGTAGCCATAATTCAATTAAAGCGCCGCGCTTCCGCGGCACGAGCATGGCTCGTGCGGCGGAAGCGCGGCCTGTTTGTCGTTTTCTGAGGTCGAGTTTGCACAGTAACTCCTAGTTTCCAGTGTTGGTCTTCCTGGGTATTTTTAATATTTTTTCAAGAGTTGAATTTTTCTGAGTTGATTTGGGGATTCGGTATTTCGATCGGGGTATCAAATTTTGTCTGTGTGGCTTTCCGGATAAATTTTAGAATATGTTAAAAAGTTCGACCGGATATAAATACCCAATTTTTCCCCTGTCGGGAAATTTCCAAGTGTTGGATTTTTCCGTAAGTTTAACGACGTTCTAAGTAGTGCAAGTAACGCGATGGTCCCTCTAGAAGACACAAACCTTAACTCGATTATGTGACCGTCTTGAACTGCCCTTTGAACCTTCGGGTTTGGGGCAGTACGGCGTGCCACATGTGAGGCGTTGGCTTGACCCTTCTACGGCTGGACCGTTGGTACTGAGGCACGAACTGAATGTTTTTAGACTTGTTTCATGTGTTGATCAGTTTCGGGAAAACTTGGGTGTTCGATTGTTCGATCGAAAAGTTTAACATTTTCTGTTTATCTGGAATGGGATACAATAATTGGAATTCACAAAAGTTATGTGATAACTGAATGAATGTTATAAACGTAGCAATTTAGTCTCACTTGATCGGTTGCCACGGAATTTTGATGTGATCAAAAGTCCGTCGCAATCACGTAGCGTACGCGGATACTCGCCGGGTAAACTTAATAGACAGCCTCACTCCATAGCCCCGACCAAGTGACTGTAGGAGAACCCCGTCGCCGAAAGCATCCGTTCGGGTGCTCGCGGCAGCGGTGTTCCGCCTTGGTGCACTTCGTCGACGGTATCGGGGGTGCGGCCGTCTACTGAAGTTTGCGACGAGCATTCGATCAGGATGTCGGGAATCCTGTTGAATTACCCGACTTGATATTGGAAAGTGTTTTCGATAATGAGACTAAAATGCGGGGTTTATAATTGTTAGGCATGTGATGTCTAAGTAATTCATTTGGTCAGGCATGCGATGTCTGAGCAGGTTGCGGATTCCAACTGTTGTAGTTTTACACTTTCTTTTCTGTGACCGTAAGTGTAATATGTGATATCGCCGGTTTCGTTGCTATATGTCAACGACAATTGGGATGGACATATTTACTTACGTTGATGACATGTGATGTTATGTGTTGCTGGATATGTTATATTGGATCGTCGTGTTTGAATAGCCGGGGTTTTTTATGTGAGATGAGTGTTTTTCATTTTCATTCATGTAAAAACTTGTATGTAATATTCTTTTATTGGGGCGCTTCCAGGTTGCGGGAGTTGTCACCTGTTGTATATTATTTACTTTTCCGCACTAGGATAGACCCAAGGAGGAGGGCACAAGTAACCGGGTTCTGGAGTCCAGTGGGAGACCAACTCGAGGAGTCGAGTCCGGGTCTCCTAACTCTAGAATTGGTAGGGTTGCTTGCCACTCTCGTAGGGGTCTAGGGGTGTGGGTTTGGCTATTCATCACGACCGTGGAATCCGTGTTTTATACTGGCTCGTATTGAAAACACGGACGTCCTAGTATATCCAATATTTCATATGATTCTTCTGCTGCGATATCTGTGATGTGATCATGTGATGTTCTGTGATAGATATAGTATATAGTATATATGATATATTATATAGACGTTACTTATGTTTTACACCCGCGCTAACCCTGCCCTGCTCTGTCGTTAGTTACCTAACCTAACGGTGCACGAGGGGACATCGAGGCGAATGCGGATGGCATAAGTGTACGTCATATCTATCTGTGATGTTTAGGTACTTAAATGATGGGACTTCATTAATGAGATTAATGAAATAAAAGAAACCTAAGATGTTGTAGAATCGAATTTCAAAATAAAACAGGTAGCTACAGTTCTTGCTTTGCACAGCGGTATATGTGATATATCCTGCACCTTATTCGATGAGGAAAGGACCGAGATCCCTTCACCGGGAGTGACTCCTTTAGCAATAACTGGCAGATGCTACACACTCGGTTTGTTTTTTGATTGCTTTTAAGTGTTTTTGCTTTGCACAGTGATATATGTGATATATCCCGCACCTCATTCGACGAGGAAAGGACCGACGATCCCTTCACCGGGAGTGACTCCTTTAGCAAAACTACAAAAGCCTCAAAAGCACTCCATTTTTAAATTCATTCGATCCTACAACGATATCAAGTTCATTACGCAATAGGTTTTCAGAAAAACCTGTCGTAGCCCTCCGTCATTTCAGATAAGTAGTATATAGTATTCGTGCTGCATTTGTTGGCTTTCGTCAAGGTGCAGTGTGCGGTAGCTATATGCTGCTTATCTGCTAGCATACGATGCGATTGGATTAGGGCAGTCGTGCGGCTTTGTTGGCTTTCGTCAAGGGTCGTGCGGGTGGGTTTAATTCGATCAAGAAATGTACGGGTTGAACTTGACTAGCGGGCTATGGTTTGTTGGCTTTCGTCAAGGTCATAGCACGTTAGGGGCAAAATATTATCGGGAATTTCAAGTGTTGAAATTTGCAATGAGATTGCATACCTTCTATGAGATAGTTGGATCCCGATACCCGCTGCGAGTAAGAGTTACTCCTGGGAGACTTTTATACATTACAATTAGCCGATCAAGTAGGTGTCTAGAAAGGTGTCAACGGGGTTACGCCTCTGGGAAAACGAGGTTTACATTAATTAGGTTCGTGCGAAAGCACGGGGGACCTCCCTCAAAGTACCGACACTGGCCTGGCTGAAAGATTGGCGAACTTGTAGTGTGTAATTAATCCCGGCTAGTCTTTCCTTTTAGGGTTTGAAGGAAGATTTGATAAAAAGCAGTGGGAGCCATCCTGATTAGATAAAATAATAACCAATCTATTCTTGACAGAGCGCACGCTGAGTGTTTTCTTCTCTCTCTCTCCAGGTAGCGACCATATCACGCCTTAATCAAGATAATAAAACGGAATATTGACCGAACCCGCTTGTTATACTGAGCTGGGGAACGTTGGTCCCGCTCCAACTTATAATTGTTATAAGACAGAGCAGGAAATTGGGGAATACCAGATTTCCCGTGCCGCCCAAACGAAGAGAGTGCATAATGATGCATCATCTTCGGGTGTGTTCATTATATAGAACTGTTTCTCAGTATCCTTTACGTCCTGGGTATGTGATACCAGATCAGGATCCCAGATATGTAATCTGTTACATAGGGCTACAGAAAGGTAGAGAACTGAGAACGGGTGATAAGTTTCATGAGGCAGAAAACGGGGCAAGTGTTGCAGCCAAGTCTGTCGGTCACTGTCACCCTGTATCACCGATACATTGATTCTGAACGAATGTTATTAGATACCGAACCTGATATACAAAATCATATCAGTCTCTTTATCAGTAAAGAAATGATAAAATTTTGTATTGTTGGATAATGTTTTGAACATTTCCTATATCAAAAGTTGATCGGTTCAGGCACGTTATCTAAAAGCATTAATGTTCTAAATCAAATCACAGTTCTTAGTATATGGAACACACACAAGAGGAAGAGTTCAGAAATGAACGAATCCTTCTTGAGGTATTGTAGACTAGGTAAGATCAATGTGACCCGACTGGCTAGAGTTACATATAGATGTATATTTAAATCAGTTTGAATTTACATCTTGTGAAACTCGCCAGTCATGTCACAAAGATAAAATGACCATAGCTCTGTTTATTGGAAACAGAGAAAGAGTTAGTGAACTCTTGGGATGATACATGTTGATGTATGTAAGGTCCCCTGTCTACACATACCAAGACTGGTTCTTTTTACTTCATTACATTCTCTGATAATCTTTCGAGATTCAGATCCATGTTCCTGTTGAAACACATGTCCGAACCTTTTAAGATATTCACAGAATATAAGTTAGAAGTAGAGAACCAAAATACGGGTAAAAGTATTATGTCCTTTGATGTGATCAAGGAGGAGAATACTTGAGCACGGAATTCCTGGACCATTCTAAAGGAGAATGAGATTCTCTCTCAGCATTACTCCTCCGTATACACCATAGCACTATGGTATATCGGGGCGGAGCAGATACACCCTATATGATAAGGTGTGCTCTATGATGAGTACTACTGAGTTACCTATTTCCTTTAGGGAGTTATGCACTTGAGAAGTTGCATACCTATTGAATAGGGTTCCAATCAAATCAGTTGCCTACCGCTTCATATGTGATATGGAATGGGAAGAACCCATGTCTTAAGTTAGTTAAGATTTGGGGATTGTCCGTCCTATGTCTAAAAGCAAAATCCGGACAAGCTCGAGGCAAGGTCTGTTATGTAGAACTGGAAATGTTCCAGCTATACAAACTACAGCACATGATTTGATAGAACCAAGGGATTCAGTAGATACCAACGAACCTCAGCCTCTCCGCCGATCTAGTAGGGTTTTCTCACCCACCTGAGAGATACATTGGTTTCTCTATGACAGTGGGAGCGAGGATTGCATCATGAGATGATGACCCAACTAGCTTCGAGCTGGCCATCGAGAGTAAGACTCTGTAAGAATGGCTGGATGTTTAGCGATCTGAGATGGAATCCTTATACGCCAACAAAGTATGGACTTTGGTTGCTATATCTGAAGGGTTAAATCCCCATCAGGAGCAAGTATATCTTGAGAAGATTACTTGGTGTACATGGAAAAGTTGAGACTTTCAAAGCTAGACTTGTTAAAGGTTTGCATCATTGACCAGGTGTGGATCATGATGAAACTTTTTCAAAGGATCTAAGCTTAAGTCCATCCAAATCCTACTTGCCACGGCTACATTCCATGACTACGATATCTGGCGGTTGGGTGTCTTGACTGCTTTTCTAAATGATGATTTAGAAGAGAGTGTCTATAAGTACACAGCCAGAGGGCTTCGTAGACAGTGGGAGCAGCGGAAACGTGTGCAAGATGCTTTATAGGATAAAGCAGGCATCGCGGAGTTGGAACGTCTGTTTTGATGTATTAGTCAAAGAAGTTGACATCATCAAAATGGTAGATGAACCTTGTATAAACAAAAAGGTAGTAGGGAGTATGGTGACGATCCTCGTAGAGTACGTGGATGACATACTCTTGATAAGAAAGGAGTTTCTTATGCTACGCTCGATCAATCTCCGCTTATCACAAAGATTCTCCTTATAGGATCAAAGTGATACCTCCTAAATCCTGGGTTTTTGGATTTATGAGATAGATCTAATTGGATGTTAGGATTCTCACTAGTTGTAGTGAGACGGTATCAACCGATCCTGGGGAGAATCACTGGAAGAGTTCCAGGGTGATAAAGACGACTGAGTGTCAGTCACAGGCATTGTCTTTACCCTCAGTAAAGGGACGGTATGGTGGAGAGTTCCAAGCTAGATACCGTGACATACTAGACGATAAAGGCACGATACATCGCTACTTAAGATGCTACCAAAGAGGCTGTTTGGGTGTATATTGGTTCATGAGATGAACTATGTTCCTTCCATTGTGTGACAATGGAGTTGTGGCTTATGCCAAGGAACGCAGGTCCCATCAGTGATCCAGACATATTCTAAGGCAGTATCACTTGATCATGGAGATGGTTGATCTCCAGGGAGATCGAGGTTAGGAGAGTAGACTCAGAGGACAACACAGCGGATCCACTCACAAAGGCCTGTTCCCAGAGAGAGACTTTTATGGGATGGTTGAGTATGAGATACTTCAAACCACTGCTACAGATGGCCCTAGTGCAAGTGGGAGATTGTTAGTTATATGTATGCCCTAGAGGCCATTACTGTACATAGGATGTATATTGTAGTGGATGCTGGGACATATATAGGGAGGACTTTCTTGCTCGACATGATAGTATGCTATCTGGTTACACTTTACCTTAACGTGTATGCTGATTGTCTCTCTGTTACATGTTGGTAAAGCCCTTAGGATCTGTACTTGACTACCTGGACTATGATGCGGATCATACTAGTGGGGATATGGTAGTCCATAAGTACATCCTTCAAAGTCCCTAGTCGAGGGTGTATCGAGACGGGGCATCGATATACCAGAGTAGACTAGCGTGTACCTTCTCGACCCATACAGATGGGCGATGGATGATCCCATATCCATCGGTGTTTGACATCAGAGGAGATATACGGGTGCTCAGTAGAGACTGGGTACACTGGACGGACTCGCCGAGAACTCCCAGATGGTATTATACCTCACGTCAGATGGCAGTTCTCTGGTGACACTGGTACAGAGTAGTCTGTTGACCCGAGATCGTCATAGAGTCTTGTGTGGTTCCCACTGTGCTTTGATTTCCATCTTACCACGTCCAAGAGGGCGTGCAAAGCGGTGGTTTTTGGGTACAGTCCCGAGTCACATGAAGGCAATGAGCGATAGGAGGGGATTCGTCTCTCCCGGTATAGGGGGTTGATGTTGCGCTGTGTTCGATTGGCTATAACAGGAAATCCCTGGCCAGGGTTGCTGAGATTTACTGGTAAGTGTTACCAGTAGTTTCTCGAATAGTTATAGACCTCATATCGACACGACTTATCGAGCTATTGGGGTCTGACGTTTACCACCCCTAGGCGAGATATGCGACAGATCAGACGATCAGACCGGACTGTACGGTAGTGTTACTGGTCGGATTCACTGGAGTGTGAGCGGGCTTGCTCGTCGATCTTCAGATCGCTCAATACCCGGGTGGCCGTTACGTTTAGCAGACCGCTTGCGGCTTGTGGATGTTTGATATGATCATCATCCGCTGCCGGCGTATTGACGAGTCTTTAGAGTCCTATACAGAGGTTTCCTGGCTCAAGCGAAACGAAATAGGTGCGCATATGAGATATGTGCGGGACCGAGAATAATGCGTGTATGTGATACCGTATTCTATTCTCGCGATAAATGTATCGAATGGTTGTATGCGATATAACCTAGTTATCGATTCAAGCGTTGATTCGATAAGCCGATATATTGTATACTAGTCGGTTGTGTGCGACATAACCGGATCATTGAATCAAGTGTTGATTTAATGATTTAATGCATATTTATATATTTGATATATTACTTTGCATCAACTAGTATCGGTTTACTTAAGATGGATTTTCTCACTCGGATGTGCGCATTACATATGCGATATGATTTTGTGCATTTGATTGTATCATGTTTGATGATACATGTTTACTTGGTTAAGTGCAAAGATTTAAACCATGGTTAAAAGAATGGTTAGGGTTTCATTTCCTTTATTTATCTATTTACTTATTTATTTATTTATTGATTTTTGGAAAATAAAAGGCAAGAGAAAAGAATGGTGGCTATTTTTGTTTTAAGTTGAAGATTCATGAAGCTTTGACTTTGTCCACCATTCTTATCTCATGCTTAACCTAACCATTTTGTTTTAACCCTAGTTTAATCTCTACACTTGACCATGGTTTGCATTATGATAAGTTTCATTTTTTCTTTTCATTTTGAATTCAACTTATCATAACAATTTCCTTCATCTTCTTCCATTTTCTTCAAGTGAAGAAAGCTTGCCCCATCAATGGCAAGTGATGGAAATGAGTGAGAAATCCGATTCTAAAGTCTACCCACTTCCTATTTCTTCATCCTCTACCTCTTGCCAAGTAGTAGAGTGTGTTTACTTCACAAGTTTCATGACTTGGTGAAGTTGTGAGCTTGATCTAGCGATGCTTCGACGTAGATCATCTTCGGCATGGACATCGACGACCTAGCTTGCCCATTCTCCGACGAAGCCGATCCTAGAGCCCGGATTTGACTTGGACAGCAGAGAGGACCTCGTTGCGGAGCTATGGAGGTGGAGCACCGGATCTACAAAGGTTGTATTTCCGTTTTCTCATTAGTTAAGTGTTAACTAGTTCATTGTTCGCCTAGACATCTAGTTATCGATCCGTAGTTTAGGGTTTGTAGGCACCATAATTTTTGAAATTGCCATGGTCGATGGCTTGGGAGACCTCACTAGTGTGCCTAGAAACCCTACACCGCCGCCGCTATATAAACCCCCATCATAGAGGGGTCAATTAAGCCATTTTTTACTCCACTTAGCCATTACGCTGCTCGGATCTAGTGCTAACTTGATCGTCGGAGGGTCCTCGGTGGTACCAAACCATTCCGGGATTTCTTTACAGGTACTCGGCGCTAAGCTCCTCAAATCACCAATCTCTTCAAAACCCATTGAGACCCACACGCAACAGGGGATCACCTCCAGAATCCACCGGGAGATCGACGGAAGACAACATCTGAAGGAGACCCAAAAAGGACCTCCATCAGTTGACGCCGTCTGTGGGAAACGCAAACTCCACAAAAACAAAAGTTGGTCTTCCGATTTCCATCCACATGGCAAGTAATCGCCCTAAAAATCTAGGTACCAGCCGCCACCTTTCCCTCAACGGAGGCGCGGGCGAACCTCAACCGAATGTCATCGGCTCCTCCACCGGCCACCGCCTCGCGGACTCCGGCGGTCGCAGGCCCCTCGACACTTCCCATTCAACCTCCATGTCACGTCCCGAAAGTACAGAACATGACCGGCACTTAAACTACGAACGTCTCGAAGCGTACGTAATCTAAGTAAACCGAAAACCCAGAAATCCAAACAAAGAAAAGTAGTAGAGTGAAGGAGAACCAACTTAAAACAAGTAGTTTTAAAAAGCATAAGCCGCATTATGCGGGTTTCTAAAAACATCAAAATTTCCTGAAAATTTCGGTAGAGTCTCCTTTGTAAATACTAGCTCCCAAACGGGATACAACATGAATAGTATACGAAATCAGTAAAAAGGCATCCCCAAGCGGGAGCTAGCTCTTCGTCAATCGACGGTCACAACCACACAAGTAATATAATATACAACGCCAACGGCGAGGATCAAAATTCAAAAGGAAACTCAAAACCACAAAAAAACCGCAGAAATATAACGTGTAACACCCGAGCCCAATGCTACTATTTTCAGTTACTGTTTGAGCATAATGTGGTACTCATTTCATTTAACTTTCTTGTTTGTTGCTTACTGTAAATTTTTACCCGGTAAATTCATTTCTGCATATAACAAATTTTGGCATCTAAAATAAAATTGAAAATATTCATCATGGCCTACTTGACACCCCTAACCTCGTGGTAGCGTCCGTGCATTGTGTTCTCGTCCCGTTCAGTGAAACGGACGAGTTTGGATGGCTACGTGCACGTACGTGTGTCCGTTTTGGGGGTATGCTTTTTAATCATAAAACACTTAATTTTAAAATTTGGATCCCGCTTAAAATCCTATTATTTCAATTCAAATTTTTGGACTCGACCCGGGCGCGATTTGAAAATGTTTTATTTGGCGCCAAAATCCCAAATTTTAATATTATTAAAACCATCGCATATATTTTTCTAACTAACCTGATATCTTACTGTTCATTACCTATCTTTTAAATCTTTAAGTTAACCATATAATATTTTTACAATCTTTTATATCCTTCTCAATTTATTCTCTCAGCCAATCGCAACCTCCCCTTTAACCCCGTGGGCCCCACTTTCCCTCTCTCCCTCTTCTCTCTCTCTACTTTTTCTCTCTCTATCTCCCCCTCATATATTCTCTCGTACTTCTCTTTATCATTCTTTCTCTTCTTACTTCATGTCTCGTTTCTCATTTTTTTTTAACTGTTCTTTTGTTGCCGGTGACGCTTCTCGACGTTCCAGCGAGGTACCTCGACCCGTGTGGTTCCTTTGTTCATCGTTTGGGTTCATTCCGTGAACCGTGCGTCCGTCGCGAGTTTTCCCCGCCGGCGGTTAACGTTCCGTTTTCCCGATTCGCGACCCATCGAGGCAAGTTAATCTTGCTACATGCTATATAATTCATTTTATACCTATTTAAATAAATACCATACCTATAATTTAAATCTAGTGCCCCATGTTTAATTTTATAACGTTTCGATGTTCCGTTTGCATCCGTTTATATCATATTAAATCTAGATCATGAAAACTTTTCTTGTGACATACTAGATTACATTATACTGCATCCATATCAATTAAAATATACATCGTCATAATATTTATTATTATTATCTTTAATTAGTTTATAATCTTCATTTTATAATGTTATACATTTGAAAATATTATAGTTTACACATGAAAAGTCGTTGAAAAATCGGATATGACAAATCTGAAATTTACTGTACACCTTATCTTATAAAATTCATTATAAATCATAGAAAAATCATTAGTATACGTTCTTTAGTTCGTTACGAAGATAACTCAGAATACTATAACTCTATGAAATATTTACTTGCAAAATAAATTGTTTAAATAACGTAAAATGCAAATGAAAATGTCTCCAAACTGCTGTCCCGGGAAATTCCAGCAGCAAACTTTCAACTTCGAATGTTTATAACTTTTTTTAGGAACAACCTGAGATGCTTATACTTATAAAAATGAAAACCTTATTGAATTATCTTTGTTTTGGTATAAGACACGTCCCTTTTGGAGAACGTTTGTTATTTTTAAGCTATTTTACAAATTAGGGTGACGCTGAATTTCTGAACGGAACTTTCTTGTGCATGGTTAATCAATACCACTTTTTTAGTTATTAATCTCTTTGAATATGCTATCCATATTAATATTATTATATCAATATTTATATCATATATTGCTTAGTTGTACATCCCACATTACCATTTTATAGTTTTATAATTTTTCGGATACCCGTTTGCATCCATCGCATTTAAGATATATATAATTGCATCCATAGATCACATTACTACATAATAATGTGATACTAACACTCCATGTTTAATAAATTGCATCCTAATTAATATTGAAACTATAAATGTAACCCTAATCGATAACTGTGCATCCATATCCTTGAAATTATATCTATTTGCATATCATATTACATGTTCCAGTTTATTGTTCTGATAGTACTCATGCTTGTTTATTTATACACATGCTTATGTTAGTTTTGATTATGAGCACCCACATGACATCTTGTGTTTCCTGACATGACCTGTTACACTTCCTACTTGACATGATATGGTACCGTACACTGTTGACTTGACCGATGTACCATGACTCGACCCGTTACCTGATCTTGTGTCTAATGCCAACAAACCTGACATGTAGTCCTCATGGACCGTTCCTGTTGTCTATCCAGACAAACCTGCTTTTACATGATCCTGTGTTGGCATTAGTCCTTGATTACTGAATACCTGACTTGACATACACAACTTGGGGGTATGGGGAAATCAAAAGTGTAAACTAAAGTGTAACTTAAAAGGGTATTGCTTGATCCGTGGTCCCGGGGGGTAACGGGACAGAGCCATTCGTGACTCTTACATTTTCCTGATCCGTGGTCCCGGGGGGTAACGGGACAGAACCACTATTGGTTCATATATTCCTGATCCGTGGTCCCGGGGGGTAACGGGACATATCCTTTGAGTTACATGGAGGATTACTCAAATTGATTTCAAAGACTTTAGAATAGAAAACCTGATAGAACAGTTTAGTTTACCCACTGCACGCTACCCTGTACTGGTATGATTCATATTATTGTTATTCTTGCTGTATTCATGTTTATATTACATTGCCTGCTACACTTTTCATATTATATTACTTGATGACATGACGCGCTGACGTCTGGGTTTTGCATGGCCCAGATTCCGTACCGCTGTTGCAGTCCGAGCAGGAGTATTTCAGCCAGCAGGCTGAGCTGTGAGTTCAGTAGTAGTTAGTTTTATTTCCTGCATTTATTTCCTGATGTGAGCCCGCATTATGGGACACACTTTTCAGTTATTTGTATTGGATCATTTGCTTCCGCATTTATTTATTATTGACTCCTGTTATTCTGGATTATGGACATGTTTTAGATAGTTTTATCTTGTTCTTGATATCTCTACAGCCGTAATGTGACTGTGGATGGATACTTCCTACCCACAGGTAGCATGGTTGGCTATGTCACGTGCCTAATCTAGCGTACTCTGGGAAGCGGGGCGTGACATGGTTCTTTTTGGTATCAGAGCCATAGGATAGTCGGGTTGATTCTTTTGTAGTTGGGTATTGTACCCAATACACGAATCAGAATACCCGTGTTTAGGAAACATGTCCTGCCACCTTGACCGTTTTACCATTCTTGAATCACATTCTTCCTGATTATATCTTTTACGATGTGCAAACTTCCTTTGCATATCGATTCGAAAACCTGATTCCTTGTTATCTCTAAGACTTAGGCGACTTGGATGGAGTTATGTAATTGTGGCTATGATACCGCGGCATAGTTACAATGCGGTACTCTATTTAAGTATCTTGGAGTTCTAGCCTTGATCTATATTCAGAATCTATCATCATGCTAATGTTGGGTATTTTGAGTTCAGGATTATGGCCGGTAAGAAATTGAAGACATACCAGAGGCGTGTGGACGAAGCCGACATGCTTGGAGTGATAAGAGGAATGCTGGAGAATCAAAGAAACAGACCGAGCTGATCCAGCAGCAAGCGGACTCATTTCGGGAAGGTTTGCAGATCGTTCAGCAGTCTGTGAACAATGTTGGAGCTAGACCAGTTGACCGAGTAGGGACCGTAGCAGATTTCAGGCGGTTGGGTCCGTCTACATTTACTGGTTTAAAGGAGTCGTTGCCAGTGGAGCAGTGGCTAGTTGACACAGAGAACTTGCTTTTTATGGCACAGATTCCAGATGACAAAAAGGTTGTTGTGGTACGCATTCAGCTAGTGGACTACGCCCGAGAATGGTGGCTTGTTGAGGAGAACCGTTTGCCCAAGCCGATCAAGTGGGCGGATTTTTCGAAGAGTCTCCTGGAGAAGTTCTTCCCGCGGACTGCACGGGAGGAAATGGAAGTGAAGTTCATTGGACTAAAGCAGAAGGGAGCACCCGTAGATGTGCATGCAGTAGAATGGACGAGACTCAGTAGTTTCGCTGGACCTTTAGTTGCCAACGATGCAGACAGGGCACGGAGGTTCATGCGCAGCCTGGACGTGGACATCCAGAGGCAGATTGTCTCCCTGGGTTTGACCACTTTCTCAGAAGTAATTGCGGCAGCCGAGAGCAGCAGAGTTTGTCTGGGATGGAGGGGAGTTTTTCTGTCGGGCCAGTCGAGTTTAGGGCTAGGCCGACAAATAATATTCTTGCATCAATGGAAGTGATGAAAGTAAAGAGCCGGCTGTTGTTCGTGATTCTATGGACGTGTTTGAAGATATATCGGGTTTACCGCCGAGGAGAGACATGGAGTTCGCAATTGATCTTATTCCTGGTGCAGTGCCAGTATCTAAAGCGTATTATCCAATGGCGCCAGTAGAGTTGGAAGAAGTAAAGAAACAGGTTGCTGAATTGCTTGAAAAGGGTTGGATTCGAAGCAGTAACTCGCCTTGGGGAGCTCCAGTTCTTCTAGTAAAGAAGAAGGATGGCACAAGAAGGATGTGCATCGACTATCGAGAATTAAACCGGGTGACTATTAAGAACAAGTACCCTATCCCTCGCATTGGAGAACTTTTTGAGCAGCTTAGTGGTGCGAGGGTATTCTCGAAGCTGGATTTGCGATCCGGATATCATCAGGTCCGAGTGAAAACAGAAGATATTTGCAAGACGGCGTTCCGAACTCGGTATGGACATTACGAGTACTTAGTGATGCCCTTCGGAGTAACGAATGCGCCGGCAGTATTCATGGACTTGATGAACCGAATCTTTTCACCGTTCTTGGATCAGTTCATTGTGGTATTCTTTGACGATATTCTGGTTTACTCGAAGAGTTTTGAAGAGCATGCTGAGCATTTGAAGATCGCACTGCAGACGTTGAGACAGGAGAAATTGTATGCGAAGATGAGTAAGTGCGAGTTTTGGCTAGAGGAAGTAAGGTTTTTGGGGCATGTTGTGTCTGGCGATGGAATTGCCGTCGATCCAGAAAAGATTGCAGCAGTTCGAGACTGGCCGATTCCAAAGAATGTTGCTGAGATAAGAAGTTTCCTTGGATTAGCCGGATACTACAGGAGATTTGTGGAGAACTTTGCTTGTCTGGCAGAGCCGTTGACCAAGCTTACGCGCAAGGAGGTACCTTTTGTATGGGCGGATAAGTGTGCGTTAGCTTTCGAGGCGTTGAAGCAGAAATTGATAACCGCCCTTATTCTGACCGTGCTAGACAATTCCGGAGTATTGGTGATTCACAGCGACGCATCTGGGAAAGGATTTGGATGTGTTTTGATGCAGCATGGGAAGGTTGTAGCATGCATCGAGACAGTTGAAGACCCATGAGAAGAATTATCCAACTCATGACTTGGAGCTTGCGGCTGTGATTTTCGCTTTGAAGATTTGGAGACACTACCTTTTGGGCGAAAGAGTCAAAGTTTTTACAGATCATAAGAGCTTGAAGTATGTGTTCACACAAAAGGAGCTTAACATGAGGCAGCGTAGATGGTTGGAGCTGATGGCTTACTACAATCTTGATCTTAAGTACCATCCGGGGAAGGTTAATGTTGTGCCGGATGCGCTTAGTCGGTTACCAGTAATTCAGGTGTTAACTACGCAGAAGGATATCGTCGCAGATTTTCGAAGATTTGACTTGGAGATTGTGCTACCGCGTTCTACGGGACAGTTTTTGCAGCTGCAAGTACATTCATATTTGATCGAGACTATTAAAGCAGCTCAATCGCAGGATCCTAGACTGCAAAAGTTTCGAGAGCAGGTTGAAGCCGGGCTACGAACAGATTTATTGATCCACGAAGATGGTTCGTTGAGGTATGGTAGCCGTTTGTGTGTGCCAAAGGGTGATGTTCGTGAAGAGCTTTTGAAGGAGGCACACAGTTCAGCTTCTTCTGTACATCCAAGAGGCACAAAGATGTACCGAGATATTCGACAGCATTTCTGGTGGGAGGGCATGAAGCGGGAGATTGCTCGCTTTGTGGCAAAGTGCTTGGTGTGTCAGCAAATTAAGGCTGAACATCAAAGGGTTGCTGGTTTATTGCAACCACTTCCGATTCCTCAGTGGAAGTGGGAACATATAACCATGGATTTCGTGACGGCTTTACCGCGGAGTCCAAAAGGCAACAATGCAGTATGGGTAATTGTTGACCGATTGACCAAGGCAGCTCACTTTATTCCTTTTCGGGTTGGTCAATCAACAGAGACTTTGGCAGAGCGGTACATGCAGGAGATCGTAAGATTGCATGGAGTACCGGTGAGCATCGTGTCCGATCGGGACACTCGGTTCTTATCACACTTCTGGAGGAGTTTACAGGAAAGTTTGGGGACTCGATTGAAGTTTAGCACAGCTTATCATTCTCAAACTGATGGTCAGTCAGAGAGAACGATCCAAACTCTTGAGGATATGTTGAGAGCATGCATGTTGGGCTTCAAGGGGTCTTGGGAGGATCATCTACTTTTGGTGGAGTTGTCTTACAACAACAGTTTTCAGGCAACTATTCAGATGGCTCCATTTGAAGCTTTGTATGGTCGTAAATGCCGTTCACCTGTTTGTTGGGACGATGTCGGTGAACGAAGATTATTGGGACCAGATTTGATTGTGCAGACAGTTGAGAAGGTTAACCCTATCAGAAATCATATGAAGGCAGCACAAGACCGACAGAAGAGTTGGGCAGATACGTCAAGAAGACCTCTGGAGTTCACCGTGGGTGATTTGGTATTCTTGAAGATATCACCGACTAGAGGGGTGATTCGTTTTGGAAGTCGAGTAAAGCTTAGTCCTTGATTCGTTGGACCCTTGAGATCGTGGAGCGTGTTAGTGAGGTAGCGTATTGTTTGGCGTTACCACAGTCCTTGGCAAATGTGCACGATGTGTTTCACGTATCTCAACTCCGTAAGTATGTCGAGATGAAACACACATTTTGGATCATTCGGAGCTAACAGTACGAGAAAACTTGACTTTTGAGGAGCGACCGATTGAAATCGTGGATCGAAGGGAAAATGTTCTTAAGAACAAGGTTATCCCCTTTGTGCTTGTTTCTTGGGGTAATCGCTCGCATGGAAAGTCCACCTGGAAACGAGAAGATGAAATCCGGCAGAAGTTTCCTCACCTTTTCTTGTAGTTATCTATCTTTGTATTCTTAGAATTTCGAGGACGAAATTCTTTTTGTAGTTGGGTATAATGTAACACCCGAGCCCAATGCTACTAATTTCAGTTACTGTTTGAGCATAATGTGGTACTCATTTCATTTAACTTGCTTGTTTGTTGCTTACTGTAAATTTTTACCCGGTAAATTCATTTCTGCATATAACAAATTTTGGAATCTAAAATAAAATTGAAAATATTCATCATGGCCTACTTGACACCCCTAGCCTTGTGGTAGCGTCCGTGCATTGTGTTCTCGTCCCGTTCAGTGAAACGGACGAGTTTGGATGGCTACGTGCACGTACGTGTGTCCGTTTTGGGGGTATGCTTTTTAATCATAAAACACTTAATTTTAAAATTTGGATCCCGCTTAAAATCCTATTATTTCAATTCAAATTTTTGGACTCGACCCGGGCGCGATTTGGAAATATTTTATTTGGCGCCAAAATCCCAAATTTTAATATTATTAAAACCATCGCATATATTTTTCTAACTAACCTGATATCTTACTGTTCATTACCTATCTTTTAAATCTTTAAGTTAATCATATAATATTTTTACAATCTTTTATATCCTTCTCAATTTATTCTCTCAGCCAATCGCAACCTCCCCTTTAACCCCGTGGGCCCCACTTTCCCTCTCTCCCTCTTCTCTCTCTCCACTTTTTCTCTCTATCTCCCCCTCATATATTCTCTCGTACTTCTCTTTATCATTCTTTCTCTTCTTACTTCATGTCTCGTTTCTCATTTTTTTTAACTGTTCTTTTGTTGCCGGAATTCCGTCGTGCCGGTGACGCTTCTCGACGTTCCAGTGAGGTACCCCGACCCGTGTGGTTCCTTTGTTCATCGTTTGGGTTCATTCCGTGAACCGTGCGCCCGTCGTGAGTTTTCCCCGCCGGCGGTTAACGTTCCGTTTTCCCGATTCGCGACCCATCGAGGCAAGTTAATTTTGCTACATGCTATATAATTCATTTTATACCTATTTAAATAAATACCATACCTATAGTTTAAATCTAGTGCCCCATGTTTAATTTTATAACGTTTCGATGTTCCGTTTGCATCCGTTTATATCATATTAAATCTAGATCATGAAAACTTTTCTTGTGACATACTAGATTACATTATACTGCATCCATATCAATTAAAATATACATCGTCATAATATTTATTATTATTATTATCTTTAATTAGTTTATAATCTTCATTTTATAATATTATACATTTGAAAATATTATAGTTTACACATGAAAAGTCGTTGAAAAATCGGATATGACAAATCTGAAATTTACTGTACACCTTATCTTATAAAATTCATTATAAATCATAGAAAAATCATTAGTATACATTCTTTAGTTCGTTACGAAGCTAACTCAGAATACTATAACTCTATGAAATATTTACTTGCAAAATAAATTGTTTAAATAACGTAAAATGCAAATGAAAATGTCTCCAAACTGCTGTCCCGGGAAATTCCAGCAGCAAACTTTCAATTTCGAATGTTTATAACTTTTTTTAGGAACAACCTGAGATGCTTATACTTATAAAACTGAAAACCTTATTGAATTATCTTTGTTTTGGTATAAGACATGTCCCTTTTGGAGAACGTTTGTTATTTTTAAGCTATTTTACAAATTAGGGTGACGCTGAATTTCTGAACGGAACTTTCTTGTGCATGGTTAATCAATACCACTTTTTTAGTTATTAATCGCTTTGAATATGCTATCCATATTAATATTATTATATCAATATTTATATCATATATTGCTTAGTTGTACATCCCACATTACCATTTTATAGTTTTATAACTTTTCGGATACCCGTTTGCATCCATCGCATTTAAGATACATATAATTGCATCCATAGATCACATTACTACATAATAATGTGATATTAACACTCCATATTTAATAAATTGCATCCTAATTAATATTGGAACTATAAATGTAACCCTAATCGATAACTGTGCATCCATATCCTTGAAATTATATCTATTTGCATATCATATTACATGTTCCAGTTTATTGTTCTGATAGTACTCATGCTTGTTTATTTATACACATGCTTATGTTAGTTTTGATTATGAGCACCCACATGACATCTTGTGTTTCCTGACATGACCTGTTACACTTCCTACTTGACATGATATGGTACCGTACACTGTTGACTTGACCGATGTACCATGACTCGACCCGTTACCTGATCTTGTGTCTAATACCAACAAACCTGACATGTAGTCCTCATGGACCGTTCCTGTTGTCTATCCAGACAAACCTGCTTTTACCTGATCCTGTGTTGGCATTAGTCCTTGATTACTGAATACCTGACTTGACATAAACAATTTGGGGGTATGGGGAAATCAAAAGTGTAAACTAAAGTGTAACTTAAAAGGGTATTGCTTGATCCGTGGTCCCGGGGGGTAACGGGACAGAGCCATTCGCGACTCTTACATTTCCTGATCCATGGTCCCGGGGGGTAACGGGACAGAACCACTATTGGTTCACATATTCCTGATCCGTGGTCCCGGGGGGTAACGAGACATATCCTTTGAGTTACATGGAGGATTACTCAAATTGATTTCAAAGACTTTAGAATAGAAAACCTGATAGAACAGTTTAGTTTATCCACTGCACGCTACCCTGTACTGGTATGATTCATATTATTGTTATTCTTGCTGTATTCATGTTTATATTACATTGCCTGCTACACTGTTCATATTATATTACTTGATGACATGACGCGCTGACGTCTGGGTTTTGCATGGCCCAGATTCCATACCGCTGTTGCAGTCCGAGCAGGAGTACTTCAGCCAGCAGGCTGAGCTGTGAGTTCAGTAGTAGTTAGTTTTATTTCCTGCATTTATTTCCTGATGTGAGCCCGCATTATGGGACACACTTTTCAGTTATTTGTATTGGATCATTTGCTTCCGCATTTATTTATTATTGACTCCTGTTATTCTGGATTATGGACATGTTTTAGATAGTTTTATCTTGTTCTTGATATCTCTACAGCCGTAATGTGACTGTAGATGGATACTTCCTACCCACAGGTAGCATGGTTGGCCATGTCACGTGTCCAATCTAGCGTACTCTGGGAAGCGGGGCGTGACATAACGCGCGACTCTAAGGTCGAAGGAATAACATCACTGGTCTCTATCTCAAATAAATACATGTTTGGTTGATGGAACATCTAGATACAACAGAATAATGATATACAAGATATAATGATGGGTGCGATACAAATAAACCCACCTACTAGCAAGTCACCCGGAAATGGAAAGAGTGCCAGCAAGCCGTAATGAAACCTGTACGGCGAAACCTGCAAGAACTGTGGCACAACGGGGGTGAGTTGCCAACTCGTGAGTAGAAAAACATCTACGCACAGAAATCGCATAAATAATGCAACCTAGGTCAATGATCATAATATATCCTCAATTATATATATATGACATGTAGCCTATAACAATGGCTAGGGTAATATCTAACCCGAGTGTGATCTCATGTGCCCGTGTCAGTGTCTCAGGTAGCAATATATCATATGAATGAGGTATGAATGCATGGAACAGAATGCATGTACTGACGAAAACTGTTTTCATAAATCAGTGAGATTTCTGTATTTTAAAAGTGAGGTACCATAAATGAAATCAGCATAAAACAGTGCCCAGCATCGACACAAAACAAGTGTCCAAATATCTCGATATCTTTGTATCACAATTGCTGTATCTCAATATCTCAAATCACAATATCTAGGGCGCCGTCAATCCAGACCGGCCCCTACCATCCATCTCAAGACCACGACGGTATCCTCCGGATATCCGACGCGTCGGGTAATATCACCGGTCGGTAGTGCTCCCCTGCCGGGCTCAACGTCAACAACACATTCCTCTTGCCCCGGGGTACCGCACCGGGCCCACTATGTACCCGAAACGGTTCCTCCACTCCTTGAATCGGGTCTCGAAATCCATCAGCAAACTCATGGTGGACGACTCATATATCATGGGAAAACCGCACTTTTTATTTTAAAAGAGAGAAAAGGTTTATTTATGTTTTTGCGGTTTTCCTCCAAATCCAAGAAATCTCATGAAATCCGAATCCAAGTCATCAATAGCATGTAAACAGTGAATATAGGCATGAGAATCCATGAATGCGACACAACAGTGAATAATAACATGCATGAAGTAGTAGGCAATAACTACAATGTCTAACTAGCATATAAGGCAAGTACACTAATATCATGTCTAAACTATTAGCTAACAACCTAGGTCAAATGAAATAGTATTTTCTAAAGTGTTCGTGACATGGCAATTACCGATGAAGATGTGTGTGAGCCGGCAAGTAAGTGTACGTGGTACATACGCGTCATCGGTAATGGTGCTGGTGTCCTAACAGCATGATATTAATGATGAAATATGAATTACAATAAGTATGCGATGCGGAGCAACAACAATAATATGCAGAAGCTGAATATTAGACACAACGGTAACTAAACTGCATTACCCTAATATAAGTCCTACAATAGCGCCTTTTGAAATAACACGAATCGCGGTGTTTTGAAAATAAGGGCTACGGTGTTTTTAAGAAAAGACACGTCTTTTGAAATATCCGTAGAATCCCTTGACCTGTCTTTTAAAATACCCACGATTCGTTAGTTTTGAAATAGGTAGGAGTCTAATCTAGTCTAACAACTACACTAAACTATACGGCTGAACTAACAGGTAAGGAAACCGCCTAACATCTGAGTCGATATATATATAAACATATATATATATATATATATATATATATATATATATTAGTCGGTGATCCTGCCTCGATAATATCACATCCGATACCATATCTATAATCAGATATTCCCAAGTCAAGAGTGCGGATCCATCATCAATGTATAGCTCGTACGTAAATTCGTCGTACGGCATCCCCACATCTGGGTACGGGTCAATATCACATTCATCACACTATTCATCTGGTATCACCTTTATCAAAGATCATAATCCGGGTACAGATCTATGTCTAGTACAATACTGATACCACCTACGTACGCGTGCACGTGTGTGAAACACTACGTCAAAGGACCCGCTACAACGTCATGTCGTATCTCAAATACGAATCCTGCCAGATCACCGATCTCACGGCCTCAAATCAAATCTCATCGACTCAGCTCAGATCCCAAGTACTATCCTCAAATCCAGTATATGAACACATAGTCCCATACTTATGTGAACACATAACTATATAACCCTATATAGCACATATGAAGAAAAATGTATGCAAGTATGGATGTGTGTATAAATGTGGTGCAACCTCTACTCTAGGGTCTCGCAACACTAAACCTATATATTCACACCTAAAATCTATCTTTATCATCAATAACCTCAATAATAAATAATCAATATATATGTGTGTATACGTATTCGTATACATCACCACGGACTGCGGGGGTGCTATACGCCATCCACCCGACTTCTTCCCGTAGATATAAATCTACTCACCTGGTCCTCGCTCGCCGGTGCCGACGTCGCCACGCGCTTGCTTGTCGTCTCGAAGTCTACATGGGTTACCTACATATCATAACGCACCGTATCGCATTAAAATCCGACTCAAGACCAAAACGACTCACGAATCCCACATAGGTCAAAACCTATGGTTGCTTTCACAAATCAACCCAAAACCCCTCGACGTCAGCGTACAAACGCCAAACCATCGAGAAAAACCCAAATACACTCATTTGCATAATCACGAACACTAATTTTAATATAAAAATAGGTTAAAACTCACAAAAACCCCAATTTCACTTAAAAAGTCCTTTTTCCGAAAATCTAGCAAGCACAATTCGCCGTATTTGTACAAACATGATGTTTAAACAAAAGTAGCAGCCAAAATACTTATTAAATATCTTAAATAAGTTATACAAACAATTTCCACATTTTTAATCCCAATTATTTAAACAATTTCAAAAGCCTAGTTAGCAAATTAGCATAATTAACACAATTTCTTTAAACTAACCATTAACAACTAACTACTAATCTTGTTTTAACAATTTTAGTGGCCACAATATTCACCAAATAACTTAATTAGGTCACAAAAATATTAAGTAGATTTTTATCTTGCTAAATTATATTAAACCAAAAACCTAGTTTCCAAAAATATTTTCATTTGGACAATTACATGTTACAATTGGCAATAAGTAACAAATTTAAGTTGCATAGCTTAAGATGCTAAAAAAAACATCACACAACCATGAACACATGATCACAACCTAACTTGATCTCAAACTCTTTCCATTACAAACTAAATCCCAATTAGAATCACATTTAAACTTAATTGACTTTGATCAAAGAAACTATCCAACAAATTTAAATTTGGCTTGGGATTTATACCTCACAAAAACAAGAGACCAAGCTTGAAATCTAGCCTCCCAAAATGGCCTCCAAGCTCCTAGATCCATGCTTGATGAGATAAAGAATAATGGGTAGGAGTTAGATTTGGATTTAGATTTGAATTTGTATGGATTTGAAGTGGTTTTGTGGATTCTTTTGATGCAAAAAATTGAGTGGGATTTGGGGGGGGGCTGCTGCTGTTGGGAGAAGGGGAGGCTCAGCCTGATGAGGGGGGTGAGGGTAGAGAGAGTGGGGTGATGTTAGGAAGTCAAGAATTGACCAAAGTCAACAAAGCCCATACTTACATATATTTATTCTTTCATTCTTTTGTTTTATTTTCTTTTGCAAAACAAGTGGGGACAAGAGAGGGGGGGGCTGCTGAATTCAGCCAAGGGAGAGGGAAAATGGGGGTGTGTGAGTGTGGGTATGGGTGTGGGGTGATGGAAAATGACAAATACAATACCCCAAACATCCATTTACACAAAAAAAAGCTTTTTTCTTCGATATTTTCTAAACAGTTTTGGCAAACGATTTCGTTTCAAAACCCACATGATAAAATTTTATTTAATGTATTATGATGCACAAAATTTATTTCAACTCATTCCAATTTGTAATTTTCCCTAATTAAATATATTAGTGACGGCTTAAATAATATTAAAATAATTATTTTAGGAAAATTTTTCAGAAAATTTGAAATTTCACCAGTGGGTCAATAAACACCAAATACTAGCAATTACATAGCTAGAATATGTATATTTAATTTTTATAATAAGATATTTGTATTTTGACTTTTTACAGAAAACCCCCTTGTTTTACCGTTTTTTTTGAAATTTCACCGAAACGATTTTCAAAACGTTACACTCCAAGTCCCACGTCAGAGAGCCTCTTCTCAGGCCTCGTCGCCCTCCTGTCCCTATCGAGGCGGTGGCGGTCAGCTCGACTGTTTCCAGGCATGACCGGCACCCCCTCCCTCGACGAAGCCGCGCCCACGGGACCCGCCGAGGCAGCTCGGGGACTAACCTACCCCGGGGCCCAAGGGACCCGCCGGAAGGAACCAAGGCCTATCAAGAACTATGGTCATGATGACAGGGGACCGTCGAGCTCCTGCGAGGCTCGGCACCTCACGCCGGCAACAGACGCCAACGGCCGCCCAAGCAAAAAGGCTAAGGACCATAAGCCCATCACCTTTGGCGACGGAGACCTCCATGGCATATCCGTTCTCCACAACGACCCACTGGTGATCACGGCCCGAATCCACCGGTACGAGGTCCACCGGATACCTGTCGACTCAGGAAGCTCGGCAGACATCCTCTTTCATGACTGCTTTCTACATATAGGGCTCACCCCGGCAGACTTGAAACCAACCTCTCACGTCCTTTTAGGGTTCACCGACCACTCGATCCCGGCGCAAGGGGTAGTCACCTTGCAGTTCAACGTCAGGAAGCCCGGCTGCACATGTACGTTGCCTGTGGACTTCATCGTAGCAAAAGTCCCATCGGCCTACAACGTCCTCCTCAGCCGTCCGACGCTGAACTCCCTCCAGGCCGAGATATTGACCTACCACCTGGCGATGAAGTTCCCTCTCGGTCAGGGTGGGATAGGTCGGGTCTACGGAAACCAGCGGGTCACGAAGATATGCCTTACCGAAACTTCTTCATCCGAGCGGCCGACCGACGACGCTGAGGTAAATAACGACATCAAGGGTTCCCTGGACACCCGAGACGAGCGGAAGGAGGTCCGGGGGACGCCGGTCGAACCTCAGACCGAGGTGCCCCTGACAGAAGGGGACCAGGAAAAAACCGTCCAGGTCGGATCACTCCTGACGGAAACTCAGCGAGATGACCTGGTCAGATTCCTCAGAAATAACTCCGACGTCTTCGTCTGGGCGCCTGCTGACATGCCTGGGATTGATCCCAAAATCATCTCCCACAAGCTCGGGGTTGATCCTGCGGCCCGACCCGTCAGACAGAAGAAGAGGAGCTTCGCCCCGGTCAAACAGAAGGTTATCGAAGAGGAGGTTGATCGGCTTCTCGCCGCCAACTTCATCAGAAATATACCCTACTCGGAGTGGCTGGCGAACGTAGTTCTAGTCAAGAAGTCAAGCGGGAAGTGGCGCATGTGCGTCGACTTCACCGACCTCAATAAGGCCTGCCCCAAGGACAACTATCCACTCCCTCGGATAGATCAGCTCGTCGACAGCTTAGCCGGCGAGCTGTTGAGCTTCATGAATGCTTTCTCCGGTTACAACCAAATCCGTATGAATCCGGAAGATGAAGATCTCACCGCATTCACAATGGACCGGGGGGTATATTGCTATAGGGTGATGCCCTTCGGCCTCAAGAATGCCGGGGCCACATGCCAACGGTTGGTCAATCGCATGTTCAAGCCACAGATTGGCAGGAACATGGAAGTCTACATTGATGACATGCTCGTCAAATCCGTCTCGTCGGCCGACCATTCCAGGGATCTGGGCGAGGCCTTCGAAGTGTTCCGCAAGTTCAAGATGAAGCTAAACCCCGCCAAGTGCGCATTCGGAGTCACCGGGGGAAAGTTCCTCGGTCACTCACCATGGAATCGAAGCTAACCCAGAGAAAATCGACGCTATCCTCAACATGGTCCCGCCCAAGACCAACGTTGAGATCATGCGGCTCATGGGACGAGTCGCCGCTTTGAGCCGTTTCATGTCCAGGTCAGGGGAGAAATGCCTCCCGTTCTTTAAGGCTCTGAGGAAGATCCCGAGGTTCGAGTGGTCGGAGGAGTGCCAAGCCGCTTTCGACCAATTGAAGAAGCACCTCACGACTCCACCACTGCTCACCCGACCAGTTGAAGGAGACGAGCTGTCGCTGTATTTGGCGGTATTCGACCAAGCAGCAGGCTCGGTGCTCGTCCGGGAGGCCAAGGGAGCGCAGAAGCCGGTGTACTATGTGAGCCATGTATTCAAGGATGCAGAAACGAGGTACCCTGCCATAGAGAAGATTGTCTTAGCCCTTGTAGTGGTCTTAAGGAAGCTGCGGCACTACTTCCAAGCGCACGCCATCATCGTCCTCACCGAGCGCCCATTGGGGGCTATCTTTGCATCACCAGAATTCTCGTACCGCTTAGAGAAGTGGAGGTGGGAACTATCTCAGTTTGATATAAAATATCGCCCGAGGCAGGCCATCAAAGCGCAAGCCTTGGCCGATTTCATCGTTGAATGCACCATCTCTAGCAAGGAACCGGAGTCCACGCCGCCCCTCGCAACTCAGTGTCCCATCACGGAAAGGCTTGGCTCGGTTCCTGAATGGGTTATCTACGTCGACGGGTCTTCAACCGAGGAAGGCTGTGGTGCCGGCCTCATTATCCGGGGCTCGAATGAAGCAGAAATGGAGTGCTCTCTGAAGTTCGGTTTCAGGGCCTCGAATAACGCAACAGAGTACGAGGCCCTCCTGGCCGGACTGCGTATGGCCGCCGGGCTGGGATTGAAGATAATTCGAATCCGCAGCGACTCGGCCCTTGTTGTCGGTCAAGTGACCGGCCGCTTTGAAGTTCGGGAGCCTCTGATGATGAAGTACCCGGACGAGGTGAGGAAACTCCGGAGGAACTTTGACGAAGTCCAAGTAGAACAAATACCCAGGCAGCTGAATGTCCAAGCCGACGCCCTGAGCAAGCTGGCTTCGTCATACTCGGCCAACAATAAGCGGTCTATTCTCTTCGAAACCTTGCCTCATCCCAGCGTGGAAGACGGAGCGACAACGCTCCACGTATACACGGCGCGGGAGGGCGACCAAGATTGGAGGAAGCCCCTCGTGGAATTCCTGAAGGACAGTACGCTCCCAGAAGATTGGGAAGCCGCCCGCCGTCTCCGGGCTAAAGCCTGCTCTACTTCGTCTGGATCAATGGGAACCTCTACAAGAAGGCCTTCACTCAGCCCCTGCTCCGGTGCGTTGACCCCCACGAAGCCAACTACGTCCTTCGGGAAATCCATAAGGGGGTTGGCGGTGCGCACCATGGGACCTGAAGCTTGATCCAAAAGGCGTTGCTCCAGGGGTACTACTGGCCCACTATCGGCCAGTTCCCTACCGGTACAGGCGGGCACAAATACGTCCTCATCGCAGTAGACTACTTCACCAAGTGGATCGAGGCCGTCCCCATCAGGAAACCAGACGCCGCCACAACCATCAAGTTCCTGCAAAACAATCTGATACTCCGGTTCGGCATCCCGAGATGTATCATCACCGACCACGGGACGAACTTCAAGAACGAGAAAGTGAAGGACTTCTACAAAGAATACCATATCCTCATGAAGTTCGCCGCGGTCATGCATCCCCAATGCAACGGGCAGGCCGAAGTCGCTAACCGAGACGTCCTCCGAGGTCTTCGGACCCGCCTAGAAGAACGACAAGGCAGCTGGGTCAAAAAACTACCCCAGGTCTTATAGGCCCTGCGCACGTCAAAGAAGTCTCCCACTGGGGAGACCCCCTTCAGCCTCTGCTACGGGACTGAAGCAATGGTCCCAGCGGAGATCGGGCTACCCAGTCACCGGGTCGAGCACTTCGATGATGATACAAACACCTCGGCGCTACGGACCAACCTGGACATCTTGTTGGAGAAGAAAGACTGGGCTCAGATCAGGGCTGTTGCTTATCAACAACAAACGGCCCGATACTACAACGCTCGGGTCAAGCACCGCTCCTTCAAGACCGGGGATCTGGTCCTATGGCGAAACGAGTTCATTGACCAAGGCAGGCTTCACAAGTTCTCCCCGAAGTGGGATGGTCCCTTCCTCGTCTCTAAGGCGCTCCCCGGCGGAGCCTACCACCTACAAGACATGGACGGACGCAAGCTCCCGCGGCCTTACAACGCCGAGAAGCTCAAGCTATACCAATGAGGTCAAGGCCAACAAGTGTGTACCCCCTTTCTTCGCAAAGATGATGTAAATGTTCTCTAAAAATACTGACCATCCGAATAAAGAAACGTCGGAACATCTCGAATAGAGTTTTGTCTTTACAATCCAATGCCTTCGCTAAGAGGCGGCCGCGCAGCTTCACTGCCCGGTTATCCTAAGCGGGCTTCCTACAGCCCCTCCAATGCTAAGGATCAAAGTCCTCCTTAGAGGAAGCTCAGCAGCTACCCTGCTCGGCTATCCCCGGCTGGTAGCTTCCTACCACGACCGACAGGGATCAAAAGCCCTCCCAGAGGCAGTCGAGCCCGAGGATCCCTCGCTCGGCTATCCTTCACGACAAAAGCCCTCGCCAAGGGGCACCGGGCGGTGGCCCCGCCCGGCCAAGGGTCCTTAGTAGGCTTCTTACAACCCCTCCCGCGCTAAGGACCAAAGTCCTCCCAGAGACAGTCTAGTCCTTGCTCGGCTATCCCCGGCTGGTAGCTTCCTACCACAACCGACAGGGATCAAAGTCCTCGCCAAGAGGCACCGGGCAGTAACCCTGCTCGGTCTCCGTCCTAAAGGATCAAAACCCTCGCAAGAGGCAACCGAGCAGCTACCTTGCTCGGTCATCCGGTTGGTAGCTCCCTACCCATGACGCCAGGGATCGAAGCCCTCGCAAGAGGCATCCAAGCGACTATCCCACTCGGTCATTCCAGGCTGGTAGTTGCCTACCCACGACGCTAGAGATCAAAGCCCTCTCCAAGAGGCAACCGCACAGTTTCACTGCCTGGTCATCCTTAGTGGGCTTCCCACAGCCCCTCCAGCGCTAAGGACCAAAGTCCTCCCAGAGGCAGTTGAGTCCTTGCTCGGCTATCTCCGGCTGGTAGTTGCTGTTGGATATAGTGCCCTCAAAGTCAATTATTGGATCACAGGTACGTGATTGCAATGATTGAGAGAGTACCTATACCGATATGAAAGTCTTGCTCGAGATGATAGTATGCTATCTGGTTTGTCTTTATCATCATTTACATGCTTTAGTTCTCTATTGCATGTTGATAAAGCGCATAGGATTCTTGCTTGACTGCCAGCAGTATAATAGCGATCATATACATGGGAGCTGGGGTCTGTAAGCACATCCTTAAAGTGTCCCTAATCGTGGGAGTTTCGAGACAGGGCATCGATACTCCAGAGTAGACTAGTGTATACAGTCGAGACCCCGACGAGGGGCGGTGGCTGGTCTCACAAGCCTTTGGTGTCAGTTAGTTCACCTAAGATGTATACAGATGCTCATTGAGTACACCGGACAGGAATTGCCGGGAACATGCTAGTTGGTATTATATATATCGTCAGATAGCAGTTCCCTGGTGACATGTGTACAGGTTAGTTTGTCGACCTGAGATCGTCATATGTCTCGTGTGAGTTCCCACTGTGCTTAGATTACTATCCTACCACGCTCAAATGAGACGTGCAAACAGGTTTTAGTTGGGTACAATCCCAAGCCACATGGAGGCAGTGAGCGGATCGTCGGGGATTCGTCTCTCCCGGTATTGGGGGTTGATGTCGCACAGTGCACGGGTGGCCATCACTAGAAATCCTCGGCCGAGGTAGTGGAGAATTACTGATTTGGATCAGTAGTTTCTCAGGTGGTGATGGGCTTCATACCAACACGAATTATCGCGTTATTAGGGGCCTGACTTTATCCACCCCCTAGACTCGATATGCGATACTCTTAGACGAACGGACCGGACTGTACGGATATTGTCACTGTCAGGCTCAGTAGGATTTCTGGATGAGTTCGTTCGTCAGCTTCCCTTCCAATCAATACATAGGCAACCGTTACGTACAGTTAGTACCTCTGACGTGCTAGTGGTTATACCCAGTGCCAGTGTGTTGATGAGTCATTAGAGTCCCCCACAGACACTTTCCCAAGTTCGGGCGAAACGTTGTAGAGGCCATATGGTTTTATGGCAGGGTTCGGAAAAATGCACGTGCGTTTACGCACGTGTCATATTTCGGGAAGATAATACTGGTAGGCTTTGGTTTAAGCCGGATCCGAGTATTATACTGTGTAGATATAATATCTTTGTCTCTGTTGCATTTGTATTCGGTAGTAATACAAATGCGGGTATGTTTATACTGTTATGGGGTTATCCTGAAATTCATTTCAGGATCGCTTTTGGAAGTTGCCAGTTTTCTATCACCCGTATTAAACATTCGGTTTAATACGGATTTATCTTTTCTTCATGAGAGTGAGTCATGAGGTGAGTCATGAGTGGAAGCTTCATGTTGTGGTGACTAAGTTTAGTGACTCATTGTTGCATTAATGGTTTTTGGTGAGGTGTATTAGTGTGTCACCATTTGCGTTAATGGTTGATGACTAGGTTCATATGACTCATGCTTTGTTTTAATGTTATGATAAGCTTCATGTTTATGGTCACCCTCCTCCTTGCTCCTACACTCACCCCCTCCATATAATGGCCGGCCCTCCCCTCCTCTTCTCACTCACTCACTTGATTGAAAAGATTATGATAGATTTGTTCATGGAAATTTCATATACTCATTTTCACCCGATCCAAAAGGCAACTTCATTAACCGTTCATCCATAGTTTTGGATGTAACAAGACAAAGTGTTCTACTCATTCTCTACATCAATCTTGGTCATCTCTTTTAGCAAACTTGATGATCGAGTTGTCTCGGTTCAGAGGCGGGAGCCCGTTTAAAGATCCGTCGACGTGGTGCCACCTGGACGAGAAGACTGGAGATTCAGGAGATCCGAGCAGCCGCAACAAAGCGTGGGATGATGGTTGAAGACCGAAGGACTCGGATCATTCGGTATAACATTTCTACCCACTTTGTAGTTTGTTAGTTTAGTTTTAATGGCAGATCCGGGTTATAGGATACGATAGCGCCAGTCAAAAAGTTTTTGTTCCGCATTTGGCGTCTGTTAGACGGCCGGGGCACTACCGTGTACTTACAGTGGTATCAGAGCTTCACCATTAAACTTTACTAACTTGTGCTAACGCGTTTAAAATATCGATCGAACGGAATTTCGAAAACTACAATTTTCAGTGCAAAAGTTTCTGTCGATTTTTAAAAAGGTCTAAAAATTATTTTGAGCATCATAGAAAATTAAGCAGGCTTTTTGAAGAAACCTCAAGAAAAACGATCAACTGAATCGACCATACGGCCGCGGAAACGCGGTCAAAGCCTAGCTTTGACCGCGGAACCGCGGCCTTCTTGGTGATTCAGTTGGCCAATTTTATTTTGGTATTTCTACACAGTGAATTGTGGTTTTTGGTACTGTTCTTTTGGGCCCAGATTTTGTTACTGTACAGCAGATGTACGTGGGGCCCACTTCGGGATGTTTTGTCGATCGAAATTTTAAACTTGTTAGTAGGCAGTACTTATATTATATCTCCGACCGGGAATGTCATTCGAGCGGTTGCGTCTAATTGCTATAGTTCTTTTAGACGGATTTGCGAACGTGACATTCGCGTTGATGTTCTGTGTTGTGCTGTGATGTTGCGGATTTGTCGTGGTGGATAGCAGTGTGCAATGGTAGTGCTTTTTGAATTTATTTGTACATTTGATATTGAGGGACGAGCGTCCAACATGTGGACTGCCGTCACTGCCTGTTTGTATAATATTCTTTTGGGGCACAACCGGGCTGAGGTCGATGTACCCGTTGTACATATTTTTATTTCTGTACTAAGTTTACCCCGCGACGGAGTGCACGGATAGCCGGGTTCTGGAGGGCAACGGGTCCGTATCTCATAGCTTTGAGAGGCAGAGGGGCCTCACTCTAGAATTGGCAGACTATTCGCCGCACTCGTAGGGGGTACAGGTTGACCCAAGGAGGGGTGCTCAAGTTACCGGATTCCGTGAAGTGCCGGGTGGTCCATTCATTTTGCTGTAGGGGGCTGTCTCGCTTCAGGTTTTGGCGGGTAACTTGCCGCACCCGTAGGGGTCTAGGTTTCATTGCACAGGCTATCCACACAACCAGAGGAACGTCGGGTTTCAGTAGCGGCTCTGTGAAACCCGGGGATCCCAGATTATCTGTATTGTTCTGTGATGCTTATTACTTTTTCTGTAATGTTGCATTTTATCACGCCTAGAGCGATTATTGTATATTGGTATATATACTATTAGATGTTGTATATGTTTTACACCCACGCTAGTCCAGTCCCCGCTCTGTCGTTAATTAACTAACCTAACGGGTGATGACGGGACCCAGTGGCGAATGCGGATGGAATATACGTACATTTTATTTTCGTTCTTTTCTGGTATGATTGATTGATGGGACTGCATTGATTCTTATCAATGCAAGGATAAAACAAACCTATATTTGATGTTGTTGGAACAAATTTTAAAAGGTGTTATTACAAAGACGTTTCCTTTTGTTATGCATAGTGATATTCGGTTGGAATATCTTGCACCTCATTCGACGAGGCAAGGGCTGATATCCCTTCACCGGGAGAGACCCCTTGGGCAGAAGTTTGCGTCAGGGTAATAACTTCACTATAGTCGATTACAAGTTGCTTTGCATCGCGGTATTCAGTTAGAATATCCCGCACCTCATTCCACGAGGAAAGAGCCGAGATCCCTTCACCGGGAGTGACCTTTTTAGCAAAAGGTTTTCGTCACTATATCTTTATAAAAAGCTATCAGGTTCCTTCAACGAGATCAAGTTCATTACGTTAAAGGTTTTTCGCCAAAAACCAACCGTAGCCCTCCATCATTTCTTATGGATAGTCAGTAGTATTTAAGCTATGTTTGTTGGCCTTTAGTCAAGGCATAGTGTTTGGTAGCTGCTGGGTATTCATTTGTTGCATAGATAGATGCGTTGGTTTGGGACAGTCGTATTACTTTGTTGGCCCTTAGTCAAGAGTATGTACGGGTGGGTTCAAATCAACCTGGATAATGACGGGAAAAACTTGACATGTGACTTATGATTTGTTGGCCCTTAGTCAAGGTCATAAGAGCATGAGGTAAAAATTACATCGGGAGTTTCAAACAAACAGCAAACTTTCCAGGCATGCGCATACCTTCTGGAGTGTGATAACTTGAGTGGCTTCCATCAAGTTATCATGCGATGATAGTTGGATCCCGATTCTCACTGATGAGTTGGTTTACTCTTCGGGTGATCCCGACTAATTCTTCTTTCAGGTTTGGAGGAGAATTTGAGATAACAGTGGGAGGTTTCCTGATTAGATAAAGTGATAACCATTCTGATCTAGGTTAGAGTGCACGCAGAGTGTTTCTTTTCTCTCTCT
This sequence comes from Agapanthus africanus, assembly GCA_030015575.1. Taxonomy (NCBI): domain Eukaryota; kingdom Viridiplantae; phylum Streptophyta; class Magnoliopsida; order Asparagales; family Amaryllidaceae; genus Agapanthus; species Agapanthus africanus. Next base: position 114,174,382 of record CM057347.1, read on the forward strand.
CTCTCTGGCAGCGACCTTTGACCGACCCTAGACTATGACTCAGTGACCAAGTTGACCGAACCTTCTTAAAATACTGGCTTTTGGATTGTCCAAGTTGCATAAGTCATTGCCACTCCTTCTTTTACCCTTTGCATTTCTCAGAACACCCCGTATTACTACGGACATCCACTTCCATTGGATAAATCCATCGTATGGTTATATACGAACTCGAATGGATTTCTTCGAGGATGGATCCAGGTTCAGGAGAAATAGAATTGGTTTATTTAGTTGTCTTTTATTATCACCTTCTCTCAGGTTGCGAGGGCTCCTTGGTTTAGGAGAGTACACCTATTACGCTTATTGGATAGTCTTCTTCCAAACCATAGGCAGGTGCCGAAAGGTAGGGAATGAAGAAAACCAATTAGCGTAAGTAGGGTGTACAGAAGGTAATAAGTAAAGACAAAATAAAGGGATTAGAAAGAGGGCAAAGTAAATTGCGACTGTTGTCATTCACGACCAAAACACGTACTTCATCGCCACTCCTATTTCACCTTTTCTTTTTTCCCCAGTTCGGGAGAAATAGAATAAGGTATTATTCAGTTGTCTTTTATCATCACCTTCTCTCAAGTTGCGAGTACTCCTAGCATTAGGAGAGTACACCCATTATGCTTACTAGATAGTCTTCTTCCAAACCATAGGCTGGTGCCGAACGGTAGGGAAGGAAGAAAACCACTTAGCCTAAAGGGGCGTACAGAAGGTAATGAATAAAGACAAGTAAAAGGATTTGGAGAGATGGCAATAAAATATACGGTTAAAGTCATGAATTGGATTATGGAAGAGGCATTACTAGGAATACCAGGATACTCCTACGAAACATTTTCATGTTTCAGTGCATTGTTAAAGGAAAACTGATTTCCCGATTACATACTTACTCCACGGTATGTATTTACCAGGTTTCATTCTCATATCTGTATGGTTTTACAGATGATGAGTGGGAATAGCTTATTGGGAATAAGGTAATCATCCTCATTATATCGGAATTCGTTGTAATTGGTGATATTTGAGGAAGTCACCTGGGTTTTTGCCGGACGGCATGTATTTGGTTTTGAGTATCCGTTGTTGTGCACCAATTTCAAAATGATATATCTGTACGTTTATTTTTATAAAGTGAGATATAACTTTTTGAAATTATGTCCGTGACATTTACCTATATCAGTTGACGATTGGGTAAGGAGCATTGAACAACGGAGTAGTTCTTAACCATAAGTACAGTTTTCAACCAACGATAGGTTTTGAGTTATTCAACTCAGCGGACTTATACAGAATATTGTATGTTGTCCAGTGTCCATCAGGACAAAGGGGTTGGTTCTCGTACTATGTTCTATTTACCTGCGACTTCTCTAGTTTTAGACAAGTGTTTCGTAGAAATACAAGGTCTAAGTTTTGAGAAGTTGTGGGTATAAGAATAAAGTAGAGAACCAGGTGTCGCAAGTAGCGGGATTCTTCAAAGAAATCGAAGATGTAGATTCTTGTGATTGGTATTCAGTTGATAGTAACGGTTTTGAGAAACTTGTTTCTCTTTTAGGTTACTCATAATTGGATGGATTCCTAAGTTGAGTAATGCTGATTAGCCTCTCTCCATTAAGTTGATATGCACTGGAGACAGCTGCATAATTTGAATCTGGTTCCAATTAAATAAGTGCCAAAGTTTTTATATTAGATATAGAATGGTTCATATCTTAACGATGTTAAGGTACGATGAGTTGTCCAGCTTATGCTTAAAACCAGACTCAGGATAACTCAAGGCACGTTTCTGTAATGGCAGTTTGTGGGTTGACCCTGGCTTTGACGAGGGTTGATTTTCTACCATCTGGAAGATCAATAGTGATATTGTTCTTGACTCACCACAGTTTTAGTAAAATGGATTTTTTCAGAAAACAGTAGTGGGAGTATGGTAGAACTGGAAGTGATTCCAGAACCGTAAACGATTACGGAAAATTTAATAGGACCTATATATTCAATCAGGTTTGATATTCCATTAGCCACTCCGCAGATATGGTGGGTAACCTCAGACACTCGAGAGGTACTCCGGTACCCTCAAGGACGGTGACAGGGAGGTTCTTGTTTACCCAGACTTGACACTACTGTTGTTCCAGACTATGAGACCCGGCAGGAGGATAAGTTTAGCGTCGTTCTAAACTAGCTTTAGAAGTGCACGTATATATATTATTCTGCCAGAGGGTTGTTGTGGTCAGTGGGAGCAGCGGAAGCATAGTGGGCAAGTAGCTTATGTCTACTTATAGGCTTGAGCAAATATAGCGGAGATAAGATCATCTAATTTTGATGTAACAGTCATGGCTTTGACTTCATCAGAATAGGGGATGGATCTGTTAAGAAGGCGGTAGGGTGTAATGTCCTGATATTTGGATGACATACACAGAGTAGGAAGTAAAATTCTTATACTATGATCGGTTATATTGTGGTCGTCACACAGTTGTTTCTCCACAAAGGATATGGATATAATATCAAACATTCTGGTTACTAGATCTATGGTTTTAGATCTAGATTTGGATAGTTTCCCAATATGGGTACTTTGACAGTATTCTAATAGTATTTTAGAATAGATGACTCCTGGCATGGTGGTGTACCTGCAGTTGATGGAGTCACCCTCTCTAAAGGTGTTTTATAGACTAAAGGAGAGAGGGATGTGCATGATTGGCAGATCACTAGCTTAGGCAATTGAGTCAATCGTGAGATGTCAAGTACTACACTAGATGTTGTTTTTGCACTAGATGCGATAAGTTTATATTAATCCAATCCTGGAGAAACATAAGGAAGCAGTTTTAGAACATGAATGGATGTTCTATGGATTTGATAATGGCAGCCTCCTTGTGGAGACGGTTATCATTCCAGACTTCCAAGGTGACCTGGATGACAAAGTGATTGTCAGAGTTATAGTTTTCCCTCTGACGAGGGACAGTATAATGGACAGGTGGTCCAAGAGAATACTGTGGGAGGCATGGTGCTGGATACTGATTAGGTTCAGTGATCTCTACTGTCTAAGAAGTTTGGATTTGAAGTTCATTTATGAACTAGGACCCATCAGATATCCAGACATATTCTAAGACAGGTATTACTCGATTCGGGAGATGGCTTTCTCCGCGAACTTGAGATTAAGAGAGACATAGAAAGAAACATCAGGGCAGATCCACTCACTGAAGCTATGAGTATGCGATATCGCAATAATAGCCTTAAGTGCAAGTGGGAGATTGTTGGATATAGTGCCCTCAAAGTCAATTATTGGATCGCAGGTACGTGATTGCAATGATTGAGGGAGGACCTATACTGATATGAAAGTCTTGCTCGAGATGATAGTATGCTATCTGGTTTGTCTTTATCATCGTTTACATGCTTTAGTTCTCTATTGCATGTTGATAAAGCCCATAGGATTCTTGCTTGACTGCCAGCAGTATGATGGCGATCATATACGTGGGAGCTGAGGTCTGTAAGCACATCCTTAAAGTGTCCCTAGTCATGGGAGTTTCGAGACAGGGCATCGATACTCCAGAGTAGACTAGTGTATACAGTCGAGACCCCGACGAGGGGCGGTGGTCGGTCTTACAAGCCATTGGTGTCAGTTAGTTCACCTAAGATGTATACAGATGCTCATTGAGTACACCAGACAGGACTCGCCGGGAACATGCTAGTTGGTATTATATATATCGTCAGATAGCAGTTCCCTGGTGACATGTGTACAGGTTAGTTTGTCGACCTGAGATCGCCATATGTCTCGTGTGAGTTCTCACTATGCTTAGATTACTACCCTACCACGCTCAAAGGAGACGTGCAAATAGGTTTTAGTTGGGTACAGTCCCGAGCCACATGGAGGCAGTGAGCGGATCGTCGGGGATTCGTCTCTCCCGGTATTGGGATTTGATGTCGCACAGTGCACGGGTGGCCATCACTAGAAATCCTCGGCCGAGGTAGTGGAGAATTACTGATTTGGATCAGTAGTTTCTCAGGTGGTGATGGGCTTCATACCGACATGAATTATCGCGTTAGTAGGGGTCTGACTTTATCCACCCCGCTAGACTCGATATGCGATACTCTTAGACGAACGGACCGGACTGTACGGATATTGTCACTGTCAGGCTCAGTAGGGTTTCTGAATGAGTTCGCTCGTCAGCTTCCCTTCCAATCAATACATAGGTAACCGTTACGTACAGTTAGTACCTCTGACGTGCTAGTAGTTATACCCAGTGCCAGTGTGTTGATGAGTCATTAGAGTCCCCCACAGACACTTTCCTAAGTTCGGGAGAAACGTTGTAGAGGCCGTATGGTTTTATGGCAGGGTTTGGAAAAATGCACGTGCGTTTACGCACGTGTCATATTTCGGGCAGATAATACTGGTAGGCTTTGGTTTAAGCCGGATCCGAGTATTATACTGTGTAGATATAATATCTTTGTCTCTGTTGCATTTGTATTCGGTAGTAATACAAATACGGGTATGTTTATACTGTTATGGGGTTATCCTGAAATTCATTTCAGGATCGCTTTTGGAAGTTGCCAGTTTTCTATCACTCGTATTAAACATTCAGTTTAATACGGATTTATCTTTTCTTCATGAGAGTGAGTCATGAGGTGAGTCATGAGTGGAAGCTTCATGTTGTGGTGACTAAGTTTAGTGACTCATTGTTGCATTAATGGTTTTTGATGAGGTGTATTAGTGTGTCACCATTTGCATTAATGGTTGATGACTAGGTTCATATGACTCATGCTTTGTTTTAATGTTATGATAAGCTTCATGTTTATGGTCACCCTCTTCCTTGCTCCTACACTCACCCCCTCTATATAATGGCCGGCCCTCCCCTCCTCTTCTCACTCACTCACTTGATTGAAAAGATTATGATAGATTTGTTCATGGAAATTTCATATACTCATTTTCACCCGATCCAAAAGGCAACTTCATTAATCGTTCATCCATAGCTTTGGATGTAACAAGATAAAATGTTCTACTCATTCTCTACATCAATATTGGTCATCTCTTTTAGCAAACTTGATTATCGAGTTGCCTCGGTTCAGAGGTGGGAGCCCGTTTAAAGATCCGTCGACGTGGTGCCACCTGGACGAGAAGACTGGAGATTCAGGAGATCGGAGCAGCCGCAACAAAGCGTGGGATGATGGTTGAAGACCGAAGGACTCGGATCGTTCGGTATAATATTTCTACCCACTTTGTAGTTTGTTAGTTTAGCTTTAATGGCAGATCCGGGTTATAGTATACGATAGCGCCAGTCAAAAAGTTTTTGTTCCGTATTTGGCGTCTGTTAGACGGCCGGGGCGCTACCGTGTACTTACAGTTGCCTATCCACGACGCTAGAGATCAAAGTCCTCGCCAAGAGGCAACCGCGCAGCTTCACTGCCCGGTCATCCTTAGTGGGCTTCTTACAGCCCCTCCAATGCTAAGGACCAAAGCCCTCGACAAGGGGCAACCGAGCAGCTTCCCATTCCTGCTCGGCACAAATACGGTGAGCAGCCCTCCGCCCATCACATGCAGAGAATCCGAAGCCCCAACAAGGGGCGTCAGTTCTATCTAAGTCTGTGCGACCCCCTGACTTCGGGGCCATGGAGACGCCTCCTTCTCGGCAGCTCTTGGCACGCTTGGCAAGTGATCGAAGTCAACTCGACGAACGGTCGCTAGACAGATGGCCGACCTGACATGAAAGCACAACAGCGCAAGCAGGGATATTTTACAAGCATTCTTCACAAACAGAGGATAAAGTGCAAACCGACGAAACCAAAGAAAAGGTTTTATTATCAAGCGCACAGTCTTTACAAAGGGTATTTCGGGCTCCCCAGCCTTACAAACTGCCTGGAGGCTTACAAAAGAGGGACGAGGAAATATCAAAAAGGCGTAAGTCGCAAACCCCCCCGTGCCTCGCTTCCCTCATCACTGGGGGCTTCACCACCAGAGGTTTTTCCACCAGGGGCACGCCTCACTTCCCTCATCGTTGTCAGCCGGAAGCCTTGCCACCGGGAGTGGGACCCGAGCACGGAGCTCGCCATCGGCGAACTCGGGAAGCTGCCCCTTCACGGCATCCAGAGCCTTATTCCATGCGACGGCGGAATACTCACCAAGCTCGGCGTAAAACTGCTCTGACACCTTGTAATCGGCCACGACTTTCCTAGCCCGAACCTCGGCAGTCTGGGTCGCCAGAAGCGCCGCCTCGGCATCCCTCCTGCTGGCATCTCTCTCCTTCTCCATGGCCGCGAAGCGATCGGCCAGGTCCGCCAGCTTCCTCTCGCAACCCTGTGGGATGCACTCAGGCGAAGATGGACGCCCCGATTCGCTGAATTGGCGAGCTCTGCAGCCTCCGCACGGGCTGCTAGGACATCGGCCCTAGCCCTCTCCAGACGCAGGTCACGCCGTAGGACCTCGACCTCCGAAGGAAATGCTTCTACTGGCCTCGGTGCATGGAACGCTCCCTCGGCCTCCATACGAGTAGCGATGGCGCAGTGTTGAAGGACCTGACGGGAAGCGAATGAGAAACTGGTAGGCGCTTGGGCCAAAGAAAGGAAGGCCAAAAACAACACGTGGAGGAGTTTGTACTTGGACCGCCCCTTAGGCTATGGCCTCCATTTGGGCCCTCAGGGTGCCATACGGAAGTCTTCCTCCTGCCGACTCTTCCATTTCGGCGAGCAGGTCGGCAGCGAGGGAAAGCCCTGACGGAATCATAAAGACGGCATCACCCTCCTGCACGGGGATCCCCTCAGGGACCATCGACGGCGGCGCACGAGAAATTATCCTTTTCCTCTTAAGGGGGACCCCGTCCTCGCCCACCCCTCCGTCTCCTGTCTGGGGCTCGGATGACCGTGGGCGTCTCTGACCGCCGCCGGAACAATCACCAGGAGCCGCCAACGAAGCGGACGGCCCTATCGCCGGTAGAATGTTCGACGCAGGACATGGGCCAGCCAGGGGTACGGCCGCGTCGCTGGCTTCCCTCTGGAATGAGCGACCCAAAGAGTGGGAACGAACCATGTATCCCAAAGAAGAAGAGCACCGAGCAGCCAAGACTTAGAAGAAAGGAAATATGAAGGAGTAGGGGCCTTGGGACGGGCCCCACCCCTATTTATCACCACGAGCGACCTCATCCAATGGTGCCCTTCATCTCCAGCCAAAAAGCCTCCTCGCGTCCAATGCCTCCGATTGCTTCACTTATTGTTCCCACGCTAGACCGCACCCTTTCAGGCATCGCAGGTCTGCACACGTCGCGTCAGCCAACCGACGCTTGGCACATGGACCATCGCTTTAATGGAAGGATGCACGAACCGGCGCACCTTCTTTAAATACAGAGATCTCGCTCTGATTCGCCGGCAGAAAAGACAGCTCGCGGCCCGGGGACGCGTCCCGATGAAACCTTAGGAGGGAGCTCACCCCGGATGGCCCGGCAGTCCACTCCTGACCCGACCCGCTAGCTGGTCGGGACAAGATTGGGGGGCTAATGATGATGCTCAATATTGGCTGTAACGTTTTGAAAATCGTTTCGGTGAAATTTCGGAAAATCGGTAAAATAAAGGGGTTTTCTGTAAAAAGTCAAAATGCAAATATCTTATTATAAAAATTAAATATACATATTCTAGCTATGTAATTGCTAGTATTTGGTGTTTATTGAGCCACTGGTGAAATTTCAAATTTTCTGAAAAAAAATTATTTTATTATTATTTTAAGCCGTCACTAATACATTTAATTAGGGAAAATTACAAATTGGAATGAGTTGAAACAAATTTTGTGCATCATAAAACTTTAAATAAAATTTTATCATGTGGTTTTTGAAATGAAAACGTTTGCCAAAACGGTTTAGAAATTATCGAAGAAAAAGGCTTTTTTCGGTGAAATTAAGGGAAATTGGGGTATAGTATTTTTCTTTTTTTCCCCTCACCCACACTCTCCACACTCTCTCTCCTCACCCCCTAGGCTGCTGGCCGAGCCCCCTTGGCAGCCCCAAAACTTTGTCCCCTCATTTCACAAAAGAAAGAATTAAAAAGGAAAAGAAAGTATAAGAAAATGAGGTATGGGTTTGGGTTGACTTGGACTTTTCTTTACTTGGTTTTTCCCCACACCACACCCTCTCTCTCCTCTCCTCTTGGCTCAGCAGCAGGTCCCCCAACAGCCCCCCAACAGCAGCCCCTATTTTTCTCCTCTCATTCTCAACAAAAAATCCATCTTTTTGTCTCAAAATCAAGCTAAAACCTCTATAATTCTTCAATCCAACTCTTACCCTTTATTTTTTTGCCCAAGCTAGCATGGATCTTGGAGGAAATTTGGCATTTTGGAGGCTATAATCTTCATGTTGATCTCTTGATCATGAGGTATAAAGATTCATCCATATTTGTTAGTTGTTAATTGAATGTTTAAATCAAGCTTAAATTGGTGTGTTAAAATAAATATAGGGGTTTTGAATTCAAGTTTGGAAATTCAAGTGGATGGTTTTAGATTATGGTTAGGGTTTTGTTGTGTGATTATGGTTGCAAGTGGAATTGATCATTTTGTGGAATGTGAAACATAATCAACTTGTTAGTTTGCAAATTGTTATATGTAAATTGTCCTAATTATGATTGTTTTGCAAACTAGATTTTTGTAATTTATATAAAGTAGTGAGATTAAATTCTAGTTAATGGTTGTGTGGCTTAGTTAATATGTTTTAATGAGAATTATGGCCACTAAAATTGTTAAAATATTTAAAGTTGATTAAAACACCAAGTTTTGAGCTAAAATGGAAAATTGTGCTAATTTTTGTTAACTAGGTTTTGTAAATATATATATTTTGATGAAATTAAATTATTGGAATGGTTTTTATGACTTGGTTATGATATTGAGCGGATATTGCGGCCGCTAGATTTGTTTAAACGTCGTGTTTTGTACTAAAACGGGTAATATTGCTTGCTAGATTTTCGGAAAAATGGCTTTTAAAGTGAGTTTGGGGTTTTTGTGAATTTTAAGCTATTTTATATCATAATTAGTGCTCGTGACTGTACAAATGAGTGTGTTTGGGTTTTTCTTGATGGTCTGGCGTTTGTACGCCGACGTCGAGGGTTTTTGGATTGATTCGTGAAAGCAATCATAGGTTTTGACCTATGTGGGATTCGTGAGTAGTTTTGGTCATGAGTCGGATTTTAATGCGATACGGTGCGTTATGATATGTAGGTACCCCATGTGGACTTCGAGACGACAAGCAAGCGCATGGCGACGTCGGCACCGGCGAGCGAGGACCAGGTGAGTAGATTTATATCTACGGGGAGAAGTCGGGTGGATGGCGTATAGCACCCCCGCAGTCCGTGGTGGTGTATACGGATGCGTATACACACCAACAATTATTATATGTTATTTGGGATTAATAACGATGTTTAGGATGGATATTGGTGTGTTGGATTATTTTAGTGTTGCGAACCCTAGGGTAGTGTTGCACTACACATACACACATACATACTTGCATACATTCTTATTTATATGTGCTCATGGGATTCTTTATAGTTATGTGTTCACATGGGTATGGGACTATGTGTTCACATACGGATTTGAGGATGATACTTGGGATTGAGCTGAGTCGATGAGATTTGTTTTGTGGTTGTGATATCGGTGATATGGCAGGATTCGTACTTGAGGTACGTCCTGGTGCTATAGAGGATCTTGGGACGGCGATACGGGTGAATAGTGTTATGAATAAAATGGTCGACATGTGATCATGATATGAGGCATGATATGCTAGGATATTGATATTAGGCCGTATCGGGCGATGTATACCCCTTGATGATGATGTGTGCTGACGATATCGGTTTGTACGAGATTGTCGATCAGTAGTCAGATCATGAGTATATTGAGGATATTAGTATTGTACTAGACATAGGTCAGTACCCTAGACTATGATCTTGGATAAAGAGGATACCATAGGAATAGTGTGATGAATATGATATTGACCCGTACCCAGATTTGGGGATGCCGTACGACGGATTTACGTACGAGCTATATTTTGATGATTGATCCGCACTTTTGACTTGGGATGTCTGATTATAGATATGGTATCGGATATGATATTATTGAGGCGGGATCACCGACTAATATATATATAGGTATATATATATATATCGACTCAGATGTTAGGCGGTTTCCTTACCTGTAGTCCAGCTTGTTAGCTTAGCCCTTTAGTTTAGTTTAGTTGTTAGATTAGATTCGACTCCTACCTATTTCAAAAGCTTACGAATCGTGGGTATTTCAAAAGACAGGTCAAGGGATTCTACGGATATTTTAAAAGAAGTATCTTTTCCTAAAAACACCGTAACCCTTATTTTCAAAACACCGCGATTCGTGTTATTTCAAAAGGCACCATTGTAGGACTTATATTAGGATAATGCAGATTAGTTATAGTTGCGTCTAGTATTCAGCTCCCGCTCATTATTGTGGTTCGCTTCGCATCGCATGCTTATATTATGTTTCATACTCCATTATTGATATCATGCTGTTAGGACACCAGCACCATTACCGATGATGTGTATGTACCACATACACTTACTTGCCGGCTCACACACATCTTCATCGGTAATTTCCATGTCACGTACACCTTAGAAAATATTATTGCTTGATATAGCCTGTTAGCTAATAGTTTAGACATGATATTAGCGTACTTGCCTTATATGTTAGTTTAGACATTGTAGTTATTACCTGCTACTTCATGCATACTGTTATTCATTGTTATGCCGCATTCATGGATTCTCATGCATATATTCACTATTTTACGTGTTATTGAGGTTTTGGATTCGGATTTCCATGAGATTTTCTGGATTTGGAGGAAAACCGCAAAAACATAAATAAACCTTTTCTCTCTTTTAAAATAAAAAGTGCGGTTTTCTTATGATGTATGAGTCGTCCACCATGAGTTTGCTGATGGATTTCGAGACCCGATTCGAGGAGTGGAGGAACCGTTTCGGGTACATAGTGGGCCCGGTGCGGTACCCCGGGGCAAGAGGAATGTGTTGTTGACGTTGAGCCCGGCAGGGGAGCACTACCGACCGGTGATATTACCCGACGCGTCGGATATCCGGAGGATACCGTCGTGGTCTTGAGATGGATGGTAGGGGCCGGTCTGGATTGACGGCGCCCTAGATATTGTGATTGAGATTTTGAGATTTTGAGATATTGAGGTACAGAGATTGTGATACAGAGATATCGAGATATTTGGATACTTGTTTTGTGTCGATGCTGGGCACTGTTTTATGCTGATTTCATTTATGATACCTCACTTTTAAAATACAGAAATCTCACTGATTTATGAAAGCAGTTTTCGTCAGTACATGCATTCTGTTCCATGCATTCATACCTCATTCATATGATATATTGCTACCTGAGGTACTGACACGGGCACATGAGATCACACTCGGGTTAGATATTACCCTAGCCATTGTTATAGGCTGCATGTTATTCATATATTTGAGGATGTATTATGATCATTGACCTAGGTTGCGTTATTTATACGATTTCTGTGCGTAGATGTTTTTCTATTCACGAGTTGGCAACTCACCCCCGTTGTGCCCCAGTTTCTTGCAGGTTTGCCGCACAGGTTTCATTACGGCTTGCGGGCATAGTTTCCTTCGGGTGATTTGCTAGTAGGTGGGTTTACTTGTATCGTACCCCCCATTATATAACTTGTATATTATTATTCAGTTGTATCTAGAAGTTCCATCAACCAAACTTGTATTTATCTCAGATAGAGACCAGTGATGTTTATTCTTTCGACCTTAGAGTCGCGCGTTGTATTTCTACGGATTTCTTGCTGTTTTGAGTTTCCTTTTGAGTTTTGATCCTCGCCCTTGGCGTTGTATATTATATTGCTTGTGTGGTTGTGACCGTCGATTGACGAAGAGCTAGCTCCCGCTTGGGGATGCCTTTTTATTGATTTCGTATACTATTCATGTTGTATCCCGTTTGGGAGCCAGTATTTACAAAGGAGACTCTGCCGAAATTTTCAGGAAATACTTGATGTTTTTAAAACCGCATAACTCGGCTTATTCTATTAAAACTACTTGATTTTAAATTGGTTTTCCTTCACTCTACTACTTTTCTTGGTTTGGATTTCTGGGTTTTCGGCTTAGTTAGATTACGTACGCCTCGAGACGTTTCGTAGTTTAAGTGCCGGTCATGTTCCGTACTTTCGGGTCGTGACATTGGCGATCTCCAATATCAGGGCACGTGGTAGATGGCGTGTCCCAGAACTCAGAAGAAAGGGCCCACAGAGGCCGACCAGGCCACCCCTGTATCCGACCTGCAAGCACAAGCTGGCCCTCCTCGGGGCCCCCCTGCAAATTGGCCTCCTAGGCCCCTCAGCTCGCCCTGAGCCTCCACAAGACCAAGACTCCTTAGCCTTCTCGCTCGTCCCGAGCCCCCCGGCCGAGGCCGTCTTTCTCGGTCCTCCGACCAACTCCACCGCTCACGGGCGTAACCGCCGCTCTGCAAATCTCGCCATGTGCGGATTCTCCGCCAACAACATCTCACGTTCCACGCCATCATGATCCCCATTTATGGGCGATCCGCTCTCTACGCGGGCGTGACGTTGGGAGCGTAACTGCCGGCGAGATTCTAGCGCCTGCTACTGCGTGCTGCCATCGCTATATAAACCCCCATCACAGAAGGGTCAAGTAAGCCATTTTTTACTCCACTTAGCCGTTACGCTGCTCGGATCTAGTGCTAACTTGATCGTCGGAGGGTCCTCGGTGGTACCAAACCATCCCGGGACTTCTTTGCAGGTACTCGGCGCTAAGCTCCTTAAATTACCAATCTCCTCAAAACCCATTGAGACCCACACGCAACAGGGGATCACCTCCAGAATCCACCGGGAGATCGACGGAAGACAACATCTGAAGGAGACCCGAAAAGGACCTCCATCATTTTCCATTACAATCTTCGAACTCCTCTCATCTACTTTCTTCACATTCATAAGTTCTCTCTCTCTCTCTCTCTCTATGTCAATTGCTGATGAAGTTCTTAGTGCCTTTGCCGCTAAGCTTTTGCAGAATAAAAAAACTTCAATTTTGAAATATGGCACCAGCAACTTAAACTTAGAATCTTAACCAATCACTAAACTAATAAACTAAAGGGAGTTTTAACTACTTGGTTAAGGAATATAGCCTTTGTAGTCATGTCCTTCGCTTCAAAACTCCCATCTTGAGCACCATGAGACACTGAGATCGAGCTTGAACTCCAGTGGTCATTGTAGCGTCGATTCGAGCTTGTAGGAATTAGTGATGAACTGGTGACCAAGTTGTGATATTGTAAACTCCAACTAAGCCCTCAAGAACTCCGAATCGTGCTTACAAGCCGGTCCTCCTTTGCCGACGATGATCCACCCTAGAGAACCTTGTTCAAGCTCTAATTTCACCTAGCGAAGCAACTAAATACCCTAGAATGCTAATCTAGGGTGCTTAGGGATGTAGTGGGGTGGTCAAGTATTTAACTATCCATTACACTCTTAAACAAAATTCAAAAGAGCTTTTCTTCTTGTTCTTAACACATGAGAAGGAGAAGAATGAAGGAGGAGCTAAGGATGAGAGAGAAGTTTAGAGAATGAATTGTTCAAGTGAGAGAAAATAACTTTCCATGGTTTGTTAAAACTTTTTTCCAATAAAGAATGGCAACCATACTTGAACAGTAGAAGCAAATGAATTAAACAAATAGCAAAGCCATTCCTAAGCCATTCCTCTCACCATTCCTTTATGCCACCTCACCTCTCCACCTTATTTTCATTTTCCAATAAATAGAAAATCCTAAAATGAGGTGTCCTCTTTCTAGAATATATAATGTATAAATACAAAATATATTCAATTGTATATACATATCCGTATCCGTCTAAAAATACGAATACCAATGAGATAGAAAAATACAATGGACATAATACTAGAATATACATATCAAAAAATATATATATAAATTATTAAATCAATACCTATTTAATAATCCGGCTTAATACTAAGCCGGCTAGTATTACCATCCGCCCGATAAAAGTCCGTGTAGCAAGTACACGTATTTAATTGGAACCCTGCACGTATCAATATACAGCCGCTACATCATTTCGTCTGAACCGGGAAAACCCTCTGTATGGGACTTTAAAGACTCGACAGTGCGCTGGCAGTGAGTTACTCAATAAATCCATAACCACAAGCATGTCAGCGGCACTAGCTGTACGTAACGAGTATCCATATTTGCCGAAAAGAAAGGTCGATGAGCAAACTCATTTGAACCCATACCGAGCCTATTTGTGACAATCTCCGTATAGTCTGGTCTCTTTGTCTAAGAGTATCGCATATCGGGTCTAGGGGTGGAAAACATCAGACCCTAATAACCTGATAATTCATGCCGATGTGGCCCAGGACCAATTTGAGAAACTACTAATTTAACTATTATTAAATCTCATCTGCCTTGGCCAAGATCTTATGGTGCTGGCCAACCAAACAAAGTGCTACATCGACTCCTTATATCGGGAAAGACGAATCCCTAACAATCGTTCACTGCCTCCATATGGTTCGGGACTGTACCCAACTAAAACTTGTTTGCACGCCTCAATAGAGCCGTGGTAGGGTAATGATCTAAGTACAGTAGGAACCCACATGAGACAAATGACGATCTTAGGTCGAAAGACTAACCTGTACTCATGTCACCAGAGAACTGCTATATGACGATATTATAGGGATTCCTTGTAAGTCTATCTAGCACACCCCACATGTTCGTGGGAAGGCGGAATACATCAAAAACGATTTTTCTCACATCAAAAGATCATGTTTGGCTTTGCAACATAGACTTTTTCCACTTTTAGGATCTTGATTAAATCTTAGCTAACAAAAACTAAACTACAAGAGGGCGTTAACTACTCGGTTAAAGTATTATACCCTCTTGTCAAGTCCTTCGGGTCTTAAAGTGGTTCTTGGCTCCTTGGTTCAAGCTTCTTCTTGATCTCCTTTCTTTGGCTCCTCCAAAGCTCCAAAAGAACTCGGTTGCCGGTCTCCTTTGTGCCGAAGAAATATCCACCCGAGGGACTTGGTCAAGCTCCAACCTCAAAAATGATAACTTAGTGATCCAACTTGCTAAGGAAGACTACTAAGTAGAAGTAGAGAAGGTGTATTGGATTAGTTTGTCTCTAAGCTCATTGATTCATAACTCATGTGATGGCATGAGCTTGAGGGAGGAGGAAAGAAAACCTAGGAGAGAGAATGATATCATAAGAATGAACTTGAGAAAAATGAGTGTGAGAATGATTAAGTCTTTTTCCAATAATTCAAGCATGGAATAAAATAGTCACAAAAAATGCAACCATGCTTGAATAGGAAACCCAAATGAATAAACAATTTACAAAGCCATGCTTGCAACCCATTCCTCAAATATCTCCTAATTTCTATCTCATTAATCCTTTATCAAAAAAGGATAAATCAATAATGAGGTGTCTCCTTCTAGAAGCTCATTCTTGTGAAATTACAAGAATTCCCTCACCGTATATACATACCCATATCCGTATTCCGAAAAATACGGATACACAGAGACAAGTATAATCTAATAGTATAATACTAGGATCCGGCTTAAACCAAAGCCCGCTAGTATTATCTGTCCGAACATCATTCGTGTAGCCAGCACACGTATGCGATCGAAACCCTACCATAAGACTATACGGCCTCTGCATCGTCTCGCCTGATCCAGGGAAACCCTCTGTATGGGACTTTAAAGACTCGACAGTACGCTGGCAGTGGGTTTAACCACAAGTCCGTCAGTGGCACTAGCTGTACGTAATGGCAACTTAGGTACATGTCGAAAAGGAGGCCGACGAGCGAACTCGTCCGAAACCCCTACTGAGCCTGTCCGTGACAATATCCGTGCAGTCCGATCTGTTCGTCTGAGAGTATTTCATGTAAGGTCTAAGGGGTGGAAAACGTCATACCCCTAACAACCGTACAAGTCGTGTCAGTGTGGCTCAAGACCATCCGAGAATCTACTGGTCCATCCACCAGTAATTCTCAACCAGCCCTGGCCAGGGATTTATGGTAATGACCAACCGATCACTGTGCGATATCAACTCCCTATACCGGGAGAGACGAATCCCCAACAGTCGCTCAATGCCTCCATGTGGCTCGGGACTGTACCCAACTAAAACCTGTTTGCACGACTCCTTTGAGCCGTGGTAGGGTAGAAATCAAAGCACAGTGGGAACCCACATGAGAAAAATGATGACCTCAAGTCGACAGACTACCTGCACACATGTCACTAGAGAACTGCTAACTGACGCTAGGTACAATACCATCTAGTAAGTCTTCGGCGAGTCCTGTCCGGTGAACTCACTACCAGTGAGCATCTGTATACAATCTTTGGTGCACATCACCAATGGCTGCGGGACCAATCTATCGCCCCTCGTCAGGATCTAGATATGTATACACTAGTCTACTCTGGAGTATCGATGCCCAGTCTCAATACTCCTACGACCAGGGACATTTAAGAATGTGCCTATTGACCACCCAGCTCCCACAAGTATGACTGCCATCACAACGCTAGTAGTCAGGCAAATATCCTACGGGCTTTATCAACATGTACAATATATGAAATAGAAAGTAAAATATATCACATGTTAAGATAAAGACAAACTAAATAGCGTACTATCATATCGAGCAAGATTGTCCTGTACATACATATCACTAGCATCCTATACAATGAAGGCCTCTAGGGCATATATATCCAACAATCTCCTACTTGCACTAAGGACTGTAATTGGTGCAATGAGTACCCACTGTCTGCACTAGATCTAGTTGCTGGCGTACCGCATGCCCAACATCTCAAACAGCCTCTCGAACTGAACTTGAGAGATGACCTTGGTGAATGGATCTGCCGTGTTGTCTTTTGTGTCCGCTCTTCGCACCTCGATCTCCCGGCGATCCACGATCTCCCTGATCAGGTGATACCGCCTCAAGATATGCCTAGATTTCTGATGGGACCTTGGTTCCTTCGCTAATGCAACAACCCCATTGTTATCACAATACAAAGGTATTGGATTGGCAATGGACGGAACCACCTGAAGTTCAGAGATGAACTTCTTCATCCAGACAACCTCTTTCATGGCATTGTTAGTAGCTATATACTCAGCTTCCATCGTTGAGTCTGCGACGGTATCCTGTTTGGAACTCTTCCAACATACTGCCCCTCCATTGAGGGTAAACACAAAACCCGAAATGGATTTAGAGTCATCTTTGTCACTTTGGAAGCTGGAGTCGGTAAAAGCCTCGACCTGGAGGTCCCCACTACCGTAAACCAAGAACATCTCCTTAGTCCTTCTCAGGTACTTGAGAATGTTCTTTACCGCTATCCAATGCTTCTCATCCGGGTCAGACTGATACCTGCTTACCGCACTAAGTGCGTAAGCTACATCTGGTCTGGTACATAACATGGCATATATTATAGATCCTACAGCCGAAGCGTAGGGTATAATGCCCATGCGGGCCCTCTCTTCATCAGTCTTTGGAGACATCTCTTTGAAGAGGGTGATCCGTGACAAGCGAGTAAATTACCGCGTTTGGAATCTTCCATACTAAATCTCTTTAGTATAGTGTCAATGTACCCGGACTGTGAAAGTTCCAACATTCTTTTAGATTTATCACGATAGATCTTAATCCCCAGAATGTAGGAGGTATCTCCCAAGTCTTTCATGGAGAATTTCTGTGACAAGAAGAGATTTACTGATTGTAGCATAGGGATATCATTCCCTATCAGTAGTATGTCGTTAACGTACAGAACGAGGAAGACTACTGCTCCTTTTACAATCTTCCTATAAATGCATGGTTCATCAACATTTTTGATAAAGTCAAATTCTTTGACCGTCTCATTAAAGCAGATGTTCCAACTCCGCGATACTTGCTTTAATTCATAAATGGATTTAAGCAACCTGCACACTTTTCCGCTTCTCCCACTGTCTAAGAAACCTTCTGGTTGATCCGTGTAAACACTTTCTTCTAAATGTCCATTTAGAAAAGTTGTTTTTATGTCCATCTGCCAGATTTCATAGTCATGGAAGGCAGCAATGGCAAGCAGGATCCGAATGGATTTAAGCATAGCTACTGGAGAAAAGGTTTCATCATAGTCCAATCCTGGTCTTTGACGAAAACCTTTTGCAACGAGTCTAGCTTTATAGGTTTCCACTTGTTCAAATGCACCAATCTTCTTTTTGAAGATCCATTTGCATCCAACTGGTTTCACCCTAGGAGGAGCAATATCCAAAGTCCATACTTTATTGGTGTACATGGATTCCATTTAGGATCTCATAGCATCCAGCCACTTCACCGAGTCTTTACTCGTGATAGCCTGCTGAAAATTAGTAGGCTCATTATCATCGATAATGCGATCCTCTCGATCCCCATCTACAAGAAACCCATATTATCTTTCAGGCGGACGAGAAAGCCTACTAGATTTGCGGAGCGACAATGGTTCGTCGGGCTCTATTGAAACCTGAGGTTCTACTAAGTCCTCAGCAGTAGTTTGGGGTTCTGGAATTTCTTCCAGTTCTATCGCACTCCCACTAATTTCTTTTGCAAGAAATTTGCTCTCTAAGAAGACAATGTGGCGAGTGACAAACACCTTTTGTTTTTCAGTGTGGTAGACAAGATATCCCCTTGAATTCTTGGGGTATCCCACAAACTTGCACAAAACCGATCGTGCCTCGAGCTTATCCAGATTCTGCTTTTTAACAAATGCTGGACACCCCCATATCTTGAGATACTTGAGATATGGTCTCTTCCTACTCTACATTTCATATGGAGTGGTAGGCACAGACTTAGTCGGAACTTTATTCAATAGGTATGCAGCTGATTCCAACGCAAAACCTCAGAAGGAAAGTGGTAACTTAGCACTACTCATCATTGAACGCACCATGTCCAGTAGCGTGAGATTCTTCCTTTCTGATACACCATTATGCTGATGTGTATATGGCGGAGTAAGCTGAAAGAGAATTCCATTCGCTTTTAAGTATTCAAGGAAACTGGTACTTAAGTATTCTCCACCTCGATCAGATCGAAGCTTCTTGATGCTTTTACCAGTCTGTTTCTCCACTTCATTTTTATACTCCTTAAATTTCTCAAAGGCCTCGGATTTATGCTTCATTAAGAACACGTATCCATACCTTGAGAAATCATCAGTAAAAGTGATGAAGTAGGAGTGACCGCTTCGTGCATGTGTAGACATCGGACCGCATACATCGCTGTGTACAAGTCCCAAGAGCTTTGTGGCTCTTTCTCCGTGTCCGGTGAACGGAGATTTGGTCATCTTCCTTTTGATTCATGATTGACAAGTTGCATATGATGAATATTCAAATGGATCTAAATATCCATCTTTATGCAACTTAGTAAACCTTGTTTCATTTATATGACCGAGTCTACAATGCCATAGGAAGGCTCGGTTTAAATCTGGAGCCTTTCTTTTGAGCGTGTTTTGGATATTGAAAACTTGAGCTTGATTAAGTATGTATATGCTGTTTTCCAGTATGCCAAACCCAATTAATTCTTGATTTAGGAGAATGTTCATGACATTTCTTTCAAGTGCAAAATTATATCCTTCATTAGACAATAAAGATACTGATATAATATTACATAGCATACCGGGAATACAAAAACAGCTGTACAACACCAAAATGTGCTCACTAGTCAACCCCAGGTGATAATCGCCCACTGCAACAGCATCAACGTTTTTTCCATTGCCAAGCTGGAGGGTCATATCATCTGCCTTCAGCGCTCTACGGTTTCTCAGAGCCTGTAAAGAATTACAGATGTGAGAACCAGAACCGGTATCAAGTACCCATGATGTAGAGTTTATAAGAAACAGTTTTCGATTACAAACACACCTGAAGCAGAAGCATCAGCTTGCTTTGTGTCCTTGGCTTTAAAAGCCATGGAATCCTTTTTCCAGTGCTCCTTCTTGTGATAATAATAGCACTCACTCTTGTCCGCTTTTACTCTCCCCGCCTTGTTTTTTCCCTGCACTTTCTTGACCCCACCTTTCGGTTTGGTGGCGTTTATCTTCTTCTTCCCCTTAGCTTTCGCTTTGGATTTAGAAGAGGATGATTGGCCAACATACAGAACGGGTGTCTTCTTCTTTTTCAAGGAGCTCTCTGCTACCCTCAACATATTGAGGAGCTTTGGAAGATCAGCTTCCATATCGTGCATGTTGAAGTTCAACACGAACTGAGAGAAGGTGTGAGGAAGGGACTGTAAAATCAAGTCGATGTACAACTCATTTTCTGCGAGTTCCTCAATGAGGTTGATCATTTTTAGGACGTGCTCTCCTACAGGTGATCCTGGAGCTAACCTCATCTAGAATAGTTTCCTAGAGGTCTCGTACCTCGCGATACGAGAGTGCTCTCCATACAAATCCATGCAATGGAGAAAAATGGATCAATATCCATACTTGCGTGCTGTTTCTGGAGTTCATTATTCATGGACGCCAGCACGATACACTTAGCTTTCTTGCAGTCTAGATCCCAAGTTTTGCGGACCTCTTTGTCCGCAAACGAGGAATCTGGTCCTGGGACAGGGGGAGCAGTAGTGGTGGTGACATATGCAATTTTGTCATAAGTCAGTACAATGTTGACGTTCCTCAGCCAATCCTTATAGTTTGGCCCAGTCAGTGTATTTTTTTCAAATAATAGTTTTAGTCCCGTCATGGTAGCTGCCAGAGAGAGAGAAAAGAAACACTCAGCATATGCACTTGCAAGTTTAGATTGGTTTATTAGTTTATCTAAACAGGATGGCTCCCACTATTTCCTAAAATTCTTCTTCAAACCCCTAAAAGAAGAATTAGTCAGGATTAATCGCACGTCACAATACTTGCTTAACCTTTCAGCCAGGCTAGTGTCGGTACTTCGAGAGAGGTTTTCCAGCGCTTTCGCGAAGTTCCTTAATTATATAATCTCTTTTCCCTTGAGGCGTAGCCCCACTAACACCGTTCTAGACACCTACTTGGTTTATAACATTGATTGTTAAGTGAGAAAATTTCCCGAGAGTAATCATACTCATCAGTGGGATCAGGATCCAACTATCATTGTATGATGACCTAGATGGAAGCCACTATAGTCACCATACTCCAGAACGTATGCTAAATCTGCAAGTTTCCTTTATGTTTGAAACTCCCGATGTGATTTTTACCTCGAGCTCTTATGACCATGACGAAGGCCAACAAATCATAAGATACAAGTCAAGTTCTACCCGTCGTTGTCCTGATTAATTTAGACCCATCCGTATTCGTCCTTGACGAAGGCCAACAAGGCTGTACGACTGTCCTAAACTAATGCATCTATTTATGCAACAAATAAGCAACACGTTGCTACCATTCATTATGCCTTGACGAAGGCCAACAAACATAGCATGAATACGATGTGTTGTTTATTTGAAACGACAGAGGGCTACGGCTGGTTTTTGGCAAAACCGTTAATGTAATGAACTTGATATAATCGAAGGACCCATGATAGCTTTTTAAAAGGAGTGGTTTAGACTCCACATTTAAAATTTTCTTTTTGAAGAAAACCGAGTGGTTTTGTAATTGTTCCAATGATTTAGATTAGGTTTGTTTTCTTTGCATTAATTAGTTAATGCTGTCCCATCAATTAATCCTACCATTGCAAAAAGAAACGAAAATACAACGTACGCTTATGCCATCCGCATTCGCCACGGGGCCCCATCATCACCCGTTAGGTTACTTAACTAACGACAGAGCGGGGGCTGGACTAGCTTGGGTGCAAAACATAAGCAACACCTACTAAATATCATATATAGATATATACATTCGTCTCACGCAATAATAGGCATTCCAGATCACAGATGAACATATTGGATATACTAGAAATTCCGTGCTTCGTTTAAGCCCATAACGAAAGACGGATTCCACGGTCGTGATGAATAGCCAAACCTCACCCCAGACCCCTACGGGTGCGGCAAACTACCTGCCAAATCCCCAAAGTGAAGCAACCTCCCTCAACAAAGTGAGTAGGCCACTCGGCACTTTAAAGAACCCAGTAGTTTGTGCACCCCTCCTTGGGTCTATCCTAGGAGCAAAATCAGTAAAAGAAAATAGTACAATGGTGGCTACAACCTCAATCCGGATGTGCCCCGCAAAATAATATTACATCACTTTTACAAATTACATTGAATGAAAGAAAAGAAAACACTCATCTCACATCCCCCCGGCTATTCATCATCGATGATCCAATAAAGTTCATATACACAAACCAACACCACAGATCTGTGCAACCCCCACCAATCGACGTATAGAGATTAGCAGACGTTCAACACAGATATCAAACACAAAAGATCCGATTAGCTAAATTACTTAGAATTTCGATCGATTAAGAAAATTTGAATCTACCCCAAGTACAACACAGTACACAAAATATCCCATAAATCACAATTCTATAAAATAGAACAACAGAAAAACTTTGGACCAATTCGGAGCCGACTCGGCCACAGAACGGCGGCAGAACGCATAGTTCTGCCGCGGATCCGCGGGGGTCTGACCAATTCGTGAGCCCAAATTTCTTCTGTATTCTTAAAAAACCCTGCATGTAATTTTAAGCCCTCTGAAAAGATTTTTAGACCAGATTTTAAAATCGACAGAAACATGCAATTTCGGACATGATTTTGGGATTTTTCCGGCGATCGAAGTTCTAACTGTCACGACCCAAAATTTTGCATGTGACCGGCACTTAAACCACGTAACGTCTACATGCGTAACGCAATTTAATTAAGCCGCAAACCCAGAAATCTAAACCATCAAAAGTAGTAAGTGATAAAACATTGTTAAAAACATTTGGAAATCTCAGGTAAAAATCTTTAAGGTATAAATTTATTTTCTTAAAAATTTCGGCAGCACCTCCTTTGTAAAAACTAGCCCCGAAACGAGTACAAACATAAGAGATAAGTAAAGCAACATATGATATAAATAAAGCATCCCCAAACGGGAGCAAATCACGCCCAAAGGCGGAAAAAACCACCACTAGCATATATATACGACGCCGTAGCGAAGAAATGGACAATATAGTTGAAAAATAGCATAAAAGATAAAACTGCATAATAAAAGCCGGCTCACACGAGCTCGACACCCAGAGTCACAAAATAATATACAATATCGTCCTCACATCTCATCTCTAAGTCAATACATGAAGTGGTGGATGGAGAGTACTAGATACAATAAGATGTACAACGACTATAAAGTCGGATAACCGCAATCCACCTACAGCAAAACGGCTCACAGCCAATTGTAGTGGTATTCGCAAAATAGAGACAATAAGCATCCTGCCGCGATTACTCTGAGAGTCAATCTGCAAAACACTGTAGCACAACAGGGGTGAGTTGCCAACTCGTGAAAAGTAAGTAACATCATACAGATAATCGCAGTTATGCATGTACTGTGATACTCTATCACATGCAATCTGATAGTATCAATGTGGTAATATGGATATGCAACAATCATGAAAGGTACTCTATCAGGTACTACAAATACATGTAGCAATGCATATCAATGAATGCTGAGTATGGGATAAAACATATCATCATCACGAATCATCATCGTGGAAAAACCCGGTGTCCATCAACGACACCCTAAATTCCTAATAACTCAGGCGCCGTCACTCTAATCGGCCCTCATATCCTGTAAATCTCATGGAACTTGAGTGCCCAACATCAGCACTCAAAAACATCATGAAATACTCGTGTCCGTCATCGACACGCAAATCCACATATATCGGGCTCCGTCAGTCCGGATCGGCCCACGGGCTCCGTCTGTCCGGATCGGCCCTCGGGCTCCGGCAGTACGGATCGGCCTATATCCATCTCTCGACTCTGGTCGGTATCCTCCGGATAACCGCCAGGTCCTACCAATCACCGGTAGGTAGTAGTCCTTTTGCCAGACTCATTGTCTACACCACAAAAACCATTTCTCGCCCCGGGTACCATACCGGGTCCACCATGTACCCGCAGACGGTGCTTCCCGCTCCTCGAATCGGGTTTCTAACATAAGTTTCAGAACCGAGAAAACTCATGGTGGACGCACTGAAATATCATATCAAGGGAACCGGGTTTTCAAAACATTGCATACTTTCTTGAAATAATACCACGGTTCTCAAATCCACAAATCACATGAAATCCGTATCTCAATGCGTAAATCCATGCAATATGATACATGCAACATAAAACCGTAATATGAGCATATCAAGGGAAAACCGCTCTTTTAAATGAATCAGTTTTTAAATGTATCATGCGGTTCCCAATTCCTCTAAAATCAAATCCAACATCATATAAAGGTGTACATGTAGCTATAACAAGTATGGGTGTATACATGTAAGTATGTATACACGATGTATCTCATATGCGTAATAGAACAATAATCCATGAGTCAATATCAATAACAATTACAGTACTGCATATGTCTATAGGTTGTGAGTGTCATGGCAATTACCGACGGTGTGGATGTAGCATACAATTTAGTGCTCATGCAATATGAACCGTCAGTAATGGTACAGTGTCCACTAGGTACTAAGTTAAGGCACAACAAGTCATGGTATGTATGATGCTCATGCACAATCAACATATATGAATATAAACATGCGGCTATAATATCCTATCAAGCCCTGACGCATAACGCCATACAGGCGATTTCCCCGTAGACGTTAAATCTACTCACCGTGATCTCGAGCTAGGTATATCCAACCACCTGCTTCCCTTTCTTCGCAGCGTCCGAAGTCCCCGCATGCGATCCTAAAATCACACAAACATAGCAAGTGCACTCAAAAATCGACCAATAATACATACAATTACGTTTTAATCGACGCATCGACTTCAACACCCTATAAAGTGTTCGCTTAGCAGCTAACGTGTGTGGCGGCACTACTAAAACAAACCCACATGCAGAAATCACGCGAAGCACAGAAACTGAGTCGGACACCGTATCGCGCGTCGTCGAAACACTAAAAACTAGCTAATCGATCCCAGATTTTACCCACTGTAAAAACATCAAAATCTAGCAGTACCAAACACCCCAGAACAACAGTAAACAGCTATCCTACCAAACACAACCCCCAGGTCCCTGTACGGCCGTGCTCGCCGGAAAATACCCCCATCTCGCCGGCCAAAACCGCTCAGGTTGGGCTCGTATTTCAGGTGTACACTCACGTCAACTAGCACTACACTACCATACTGCTAGATTTCACAGTAAACACTCGGGATAACAATAGCTTACTGAGACTCAAAAACGATACTAGAAATACGATATTTTGCACAAACTAAACTTTTAGTGTTCTAAACGACCACTACTAAGCAACAATACAAAATAACTACCTAATTAACAGTTAGGGGCCATTACCTATCCACACTCACTCCAAACCCTAGCTTTCCATGCTCCAAGTCATCTCTAGTGGCTTTGGATCAAGTTTGATGAAAGGTGTAGTGAGTTCTATGGAGATTTGGTGTGGGTTTGTGAGGGTTGGGTTAGGGTTTCAATTCGAGGGAGGTGAGGGTGTGAGAAAATGAGATGAAGAAAAATGAGAATGAGAGAATGAAATGAGAGTGTGAGGGTGTATGTGTGTGAGTGAGGGAATGAGGGTGTGAGATTAGCCATGCCCCTCTCTCTCTTAATTTAATGCAAGCCATGCCTGCCATGCCTCATGATGCATGCCACCTCTCTCTCTCTCTCTCTCAAGCCAACCTAATTAAAAACCCTTTTTATTTATAATTTGAAAACTAATTAATTTAGATAATACATAAAACTTAATTAAAATGGGGTTAAGGTGCCATGGCTACTTAAGCATGGTTTAACACCTAATTAACCCTAGGTTAAAATGCACATGTGTGTGCAAGCCCGAAATAAATATTAATTAATTTTTATAAAATATTTGAAAACTATTTTGGTAAAATTTTACTAAAAATCCGCATTATCGCTTAATTAACACCAATCGCATTCTAAGGTGTTACAATCTCCCCCTTAAAGAAATTCGTCCCCGAATTAAAAAATCTTACTATGCGTACCTTCAAAAAGATGAGGGAATTTCTTTCGCATCTCTCTCTCGGCCTCCTAAGTGACCTCTTCACTATTCGGGCTATGCCAAAGAACCTTCACAGATGGCAAGACCTTTGACTGAAGTTTCTTCACCTGCCGATCCAATATCACTACTGGATGCTCGGTGAACGAAAGATCACGCTCTATCTGAAAGGTCTGGTGCTGAATCATGTGAGAAGGATCATGAAGGTATTTGCGAAGTATCGATACATGGAATACGGGGTGAACATCCGGAAAATTGGGTGGAAGTGCCAAACGACAGGCAGCGGTACCAATTCGCTCAAGGATCTCGAAAGGACCTACAAATCTGGGACTAAACTTCCCTTTTTCTCAAATCTCATCACGCCTTTCATCGGAGAAATCCATAGGAATACATGATCCCCCACTGTGAACTCGAGTCTGCGACGACGACGGTCGGCATAAGACTTCTGTCTGCACTGGGCTGCTCTCATCCAATCCTGAATCAACTGAATTTTCTCCGTAGTCTCTTGAACTAGCTGGGGTCCCAAAATTCTGCTCTCGCAAAGTTCGGTCCAACAGACTGGCGATCGACACTTTCTACCATACAAAGCCTCAAAAGGTGCTATCTGAATCGTCTCCTGATAACTGTTATTTTAGGAGAAATCTATCAATGGCAAGTGACGATCCCAACTGCCACCAAAATCAAGCACGCGCGCACGAAGTATATCCTCCAGATTCTATATAGTCCGCTCTGACTGACCATCGGTCTGTGGATGGAAAGCGGTGCTAAAGCTTAAACGGGTATCCAAGGCTTCCTGAAGCTTCTGCCAAAGATGGCTAGTGAACTGGATGCCCCTTTCGGATACGATGCATATGGGAATACCGTGCAAACACACAATCTCATCAATGTACAACTGAGCATACTAAGCATAACCGAAAGTGGTCTTCACTGGAAGGAAGTGAGCCGCTTTCGTCAACCGGTTAATAATCACCCAAATGGAGTCATACCCTCAACTAGACCTGGGTAGACCCACAACGAAGTCCATGGAAATCTGCTCCCATTTCCACTCCGGAACGGGTAAAGGCTGCAACTCTCCTGCCGGTCTCTGATACTCAGCCTTGACTTGCTAACAAGTCAGGCACCTCAAAACGAAATCCGAAACATCACTCTTCATCCCTGTCCACCAGTAGATATCTCTTAAGTCACGATACATCTTGGTGGAACCGGGATGAACACTAAAAGCTGACTGATGTGCCTGCTCTAGGATCTCGCATCTCAACCCATCGGTATCAGGTACACACAAACGAGTCCCAAAACATAGCACACCCTGGTCATCAATCTCAAACTCCGAATCTCGACCCTGCCGAACATGCTCCAGAATATCAGAAAAATGGGCATCGGTGGGCTGTGCCTCACGAATACGATCTAGTAGAAGTGGACGGGCGCGGACATGAGCAAGCTGTCCCTCAGTGGAAGTGAACTCAAACTGTACTCTGCTGTCGCACAAGATCTGCCAATCTGCAAAAGACTGTATCTGAACAGCGCTCAACTGGGACAAGCTACCCCCGGACCTACGACTCAAAGCATTAGCTACTACATTCGCTTTACCCGGGTGGTAAAGGATCTCACAATCATAATCCTTCACGAGCTCCATCCAACAATGCTGTCTCAAATTCAGATCCCGCTGCTGGAAGATGAACTTTAAGCTCTGGTGGTCTGTGAAAATCTGACACGACTCCCTGTATAAGTAGTGTCTCCAAATCTTAAGCGCAAAGACCATCGCGGCCATCTCAAGATCATGAGTGGGATAATTTTGCTCGTGCTTCTTCAACTGTCGGGAAGCATAAGTGATAACTCTATCATGCTGCATCAGTACACAACCGAGCCCCACTCAAGAAGCATCACAGTAAACGACAAAGCCGCTCGATCCAGAAGGCAAAGATAAAACTGGTGCAGTCGTCAACCGAGTCTTCAACTGCTGAAAACTCTGCTCGCATGCCTCAGTCTAAAGAAAAGGAACTCCCTTCCTGGTCAGTCTGATCAGCGGTGCAGCGATACTCGAGAAGTCCTGCACGAAACGGCGGTAATAACCAGCTAAGCCCAAAAAGCTGCGGACCTCTGTCACTGATACAGGTCTGGGTCAAAGCTGTACGACCTCGATCTTCCTCGGGTCCACACGAATACCGTCTCCCGTGACCACATGACCTAGGAAGTCAACACTATCAAGCCAGAAGGCACACTTCAAGAATTTAGCAAACAGCTGGTGCTCTCTCAATGTCTGCAAATCAATCTTCAAGTGCTGCTCATGCTCCTCTCGACTCTTGGAATAAACCAGAATGTCATCAATAAACACAATCAAGTCATAATTTTATTCCCATTTTTCTTTTCTCAATAATCAAAATATGTGAATATGTTACCATGTGAGTCTTGCATTGCCATCTGTTGGATATAGTGCCCTCAAAGTTAATTATTGGATCGTAGGCACGTGATTGCAATGATTGAGGGAGGACCTATACCGGTAGGACAGTCTTACTCGAGATGATAGTATGCTATCTGCTTTATCTTTATCATCGTGTACTGCTTTAGGTGACATTACAGATCACTATTACACGTTGATAGAGCACATAGGATTCTTGCTTGACTACCAACAGTATGATGGCGATCATATACGTAAGAGTTGGGTAGTCTATAAGCACATCCTTAAAATTGGTTCATAGTCATGGGAGTTTCGAGACAGGGCATCGATACTCTGAAGTAGACTGGTGTATACAGTCGAGACCCAGATGAGGGGCGGTGGCCGGTCTCACAAGCCATTGGTGTCAGTTAGTTCAATTAAGATGTATACAGGTGCTCATTGGGTTATGAGTACACCGGACAGGACTCGCCGGGAACCTGCTAGTTGGTATTATACTTATCGTCAGATAGCAGTTCCCTGGTGACATGTGTACAGGTTAGTTTATCGACCTGAGATTGTCATTTGTCTCGTGTGAGTTCCCACTGTGCTTTGATTATTACCCTACCACGGCTCAAAGGAGTCGTGCAAACAGGTTTTAGTTGGGTACAGTCCCGAGCCATATGGAGGCAGTGAGCGGATCGGCAGGGGATTCGTCTCTCCCGGTATTGGGGATGAGATCGTGCTGTATCTGGAAAGCCATTACTTAAAGTCCCTGACCAGAGCAAGCGAGATTTACTGGTAGGTTTTCCAGTAGTATCTCAAGGTGTTCTGGGCTACACTCTGACATGACTTATACCGCTATTGGGGGTCTGACGTTTACCAGCCCCCTAGGCCCCATATGCTATACTAATAGACGAACGGACCGGACTGTACGGATATTGTCACTGATAGGCTCAGTAGGGTTTCAGGATGGTTCGCTCATCAACCTTCCTTGTGCTCAATACCTAGGCATCCGTTACGCATAGCTAGTGCCACTGACGTGCTTGTGGTTAAACCCACTGCCAAAGTTTTGACGAGTCTTTAGAGTCCCCCATAGAGAGTTTCCCAAATTCGGGCGAAACGTTGTAGAGGCCGTATGGTTTTATGGCAGGGTTCGAACATACACGTGCACTTGTGCACGTGTCATGTTTCGGACGGATAATACTAGTGGGCTTTGGTTTAAGCCGGATCCTAGTATTATATTGTGTTGGAATACTTTCGTCTCGTAGTATTCGTATTCAGTCGAAATACGGATGCAAGTATGTATATACAGGTGAGGGGTATTCTCGTAATCCGTTACGAGATTACTTTAGAAGATGCATTTTTTTTAATCATTTTGGTTTAAATGGTTATATGATTTGGAAAGTGAGACTCATTATTCTAGCATGTTCACTAATGACTCATGGTAATGAGTCATCTAGTGAGTCATGTTAGATTAATGAGGTTTATTTTGTGTGTAGATATTTTTAGGGTTTTGTGGGAGATATTTTGGTAAGATATTTTCTTTGGTTTTAAAACACAAAACCTCATTATATCAACATACAAGAGAGAGAGGGCAGCCAAGGCATTTTTGGGGTTTGGTTTTTGCTCTCTTGATATTTCATGAGCTCACACTCTCCATCTCATTTGCATCTTCTTCAACCTCAACCCTATCCCTCTCATGTGATTAGAATCTTAGGGTGTATTGAGACAGTATTCACACTTCTCTCTACTTCAATCTTGGACATGTCGGCTAGCAAACTTCATGTCCGAGTTGCTTCGGTTTGAAGCGGGAGCCCGTATAAAGATTCGATGACGTGGTGCCACTTCGACGATGATACCGGAGATGGAGTGAGATCGGAGATGCTATAACAAGATAAGGATGGTGGCTAAAGACCGCAGGACATGGATCGATCGGTATAGCCATTCTAACATCTTTGTAGTATACTAGTTTACGGTTAATGGAACGATCCGGGTTTTAATTCTATGTTAGCGCCAGTTTTGCAAAAGTTTTTGTTCCGCGTTTGGTCTCTGATTGACCGCCAGGGCGCTAGCGTAGACTTACATAGTATCAGAGCCAAACTATCAACCGTTTACTAGTGGTTTAAACAATGTTAAAGTATCGAAACTGAAACAAAACCCAAACACTGCTGATTGGTGTAAATTTCGGTTGTGTAAAATAAACTTGTAAAGATATCACAATCAAAAACTTATATTGACCGCAATCAAACTACGGTGTCGGATGTAGTTAATGAATGAGTGCGGATCGTCCACAGGGATTGCACAATTCAATTGTATTTTGATACGTTTGAAATGAAATGTTAAGCAACAATAAACGAAAACATGATTCAAGATGTGATTTGTATTCGAGTGTCACTATTCTTTACTCAAGAATCAAGAAACTATAAACAATCAAGAATCGGTAGTTTTGATAATATTTCCAATCAACAATCAAGAATATAAGAGAGGCTCGTAGGAATCGATCGGATCGATAGACGTGATGTAATCTAAAGATATCGTGTTCTTGTCCTTCGAAGGATTGATACTAGATCGATGATCATCGACAAGAGTTAGGGTTTTCTCGTGAAACTAGGGTTTCATCTTATCCCTTGTTCTGTTGTCGATATCATTCACATTCTAGCCTCTAGCAATTTCAAGAAACGATCCTAACTCCCTCATTTTGAACGATGTCAATCAAGAAAGCATCGAAACAAAATGGGTTGTCGGTTCTTGGCTTTGCTAGGGTTTACAAACCATCATAGGAATCCAGAATCGATTAAAGCTATTTTACATCATCATTCTATTGACCGTCTCGACTCCTCGACGAGCGGAGTTTTATTCACACATCACCACACAGATAATATTCAAGAATTGTAAAGATAACATGATGCGGAATTTAAAGAAAACAAGATAAAAGAATATCACCTTTTATTTAATCAACAATTTCAATACATTCTTTCAAGAATCTACAAGAAGAAGAAATCGATCGTTGACTCGGCTTCGCTCGTCTCCGTGGATCGTGGATCTACTTTGATCTCTTGCCCGATTGAAGATCGGCTCGGCTCATAAAAGGGTTGAAGGCATCTTGCTTGGCTTGCACTCAAGATCTTGAATTGTGGTTGGATTTAGGGTTAGGGTTTCCTACAAGCTCTCTCACTAAACTTGAGGAAGAGGAAGATGAAGAATGGGATTGATTTTTCTAAGCTTTCCCAAGGTTGCCAAGATGAGAAATGAGTGAGCCTAGGGTCTTATTTATAGAACTCCCAAACCCTAGGTTTAGATTTGAATTAGAACTTTCCCTCCCAAAGTTTGTTGAAGGGTTTCTAGAAGGAGTTTGTTAGGAGTTAGCTTAGGGTTTAAGCTAGGGTTTAGGGAAAGTTCTAGAAGTATTAGGCTAGTTTAGGTGTTTGCTGATCTGGAGGAAGTATCTGGAATATTCTGGAAGTTTGTGAGCATTATTGAGCTGTAGCCACTGAAACAGGAGTTGTGCACTGAAATTGGGGAGCTGACGTCACCATTGGGCCGCGCTTCCGCCGCAAGAACCTGGCATTGGCCGCCCTTCCGCCGCGCATTGTTGGCCTTGGGATCTGTGAATTCTTCAGTGGCTTGGTACTACTGTTTGGGCCTTTCTTTGATGTTTAGAATTTCAGTTTCCCTTCTGTGTTGATACCAGATTTGAGTTCAGTGAGTTTACGAGCGATTGTAATGGTCGAGCACTGTAATGATCGAGCAAGCTTCTCTTTTCCTGCACAGACTTCGAAACACGGGTTGCAAGATATAGAAAATATGCTATGTAATGCAATGCAGTCAATTTCCCTAGAAATTCCGGTTTAAGGTCGAATACATGTAATCTGATATTTTGCGACCGATTTGCTAATATGTGAAATACGGATACCGAACACTTCTATATGTATGCAGATGATAAGGAAATTGCCGGTTAAAATATGCAATATTTTCGACTGATCAAATACCCCCAAACTTAATTTCGATCGTCTCGAGCGAATGTTTTATTAAAAAGAGAAGGAGAAAATAAAGAAAGAGAAAAACTAACTAGCACACTTTCGTAGGCAACACGATTGCACTGAGCACGTGCAACAAGCCTTTAAACCTCTAGGTGTCCCTAGTAGGAGGAGTGTTGTCTCCTGAGGGTTTTCAGCGGATTGCACCCACAAAATCCAATAATAAAAGCAAGATCATGAATATTACATTTAAAGAAGAGAATCGTGAAAGAAAGACTTTGAAAATTAGGGTTTCCAACTAAGCTAGCTTTTCGGTTGTCATGAGCCCTATCTTAATGGTCATGAAAAGATGTTAGAAATCACGTCCTCCCTCAATAAAACATCGTCTTATTCTTCATTCCTATCTTTATTCCAAACATCGATCATATAACCCTGCGTGTGTGTAAAGACATCCCTACACCCGGAGAATTCAATTCAAGCTATCATACTCTTGCCCATCAACCTCAGTATATATTTTTTTCTTTTTGATGAGCTCACACACTTTCATGCGACCGTTAATACTTCTTGAGGTACTAACCGACCGATTACTTATGTGCTTGCTTATTTGGTGTATTTTCCTAATCTTGTACCACCTTAGGTATAGCAGTGACTCCCAGACCAGTTGACCTTGGGGCACTAGGTGAAGAAGCACCCTTTTGCTATATATTTTTTTATTACCCTTGGTGATAACAAAACCAGTGTCCATTTTTCTCACCATATTTTTTTTTTCCTCATACTTTTGGCTTTAAGACAAGAGCATTTCAAGGTATCCTCTACTATCCCAGGCTTCAAGACGTGTGTAAGTGCGAATAGCAGGGTAGCAATGTTCAAAATGTTTGGCTTTCAGAATAGAAACTATTTTTCAGACTTATTTTTATCCTCAGATTAGTGACGTCTTTCATCTTACTAACTCTTGGGACAACGGCTCATAACTACTTATTACTAGTTCGTATAAGAAAACTTCTAATTTTCTTGGTTTTCTTAAAATTTTCTAATCTCATGGATGTAATTTTTCACTATCTAAACTTTTATTATCTTATTTATATACAAAAAGGTGTAAATATTAAAATTATTTTTATATTTGAAAATTTTTAAATTTTTATGGGTTTTGAAAATTTTTCAATTTTTATAGATTTTTAAAAGAAATGTTTTGTGCTTATGCAGATGATATGCAAATGATGCGAAAATAAACACAAACCTCCCCCAAACTTGTTTTCAACAGTGTCCTCACTGTTGCCGACAGCTATATCTACAAAAACCTGTAAGCTTGGGAGGAATTATTAGTGGGGGCAAAATATTTAAGTGAAGAACCTCCCCCAAACTTATTTTTGTCTCGTTATTTTGTAAAATTTTTTCTTTTCAGGAGCCAGAAAAAATTATACCCCCCTAAACTTGAATTATGCAATGTTAAACTTTGAAAATCACAAGTGGGGGTCAAAAATCATTGGTCGATGCCAAGCTTTGCAAAGACCGAAGGTTAACACCAACCATTCAAAAATTTTATCAATGCAGTGCTCGGGTTGGTGGAAGAAGAAATAGTGGGGAAAGATTAAGTGGTGGAAAAGAGTGTGTGCGCGTCTCATTTTGGAGAGACGATGCAGTGTATGTGATGGATTACTCGCATTCTTTTTATATTTCAGAAGAAGGGGTGGAGGTTCAATTTCATTGATTTGGATATGATTCATCTCAACACCCGTGCTATTTAGAAATGCGAGTTCATCAGCGAAGATTTCCTCAAAAGTTTCATCTATACCCCGAAGAATAATATCATCACAAGGTGCGGGATGATCTTCAGACTCTAAAATCATTTCATAATCGGTGTTAATTGCAGACCCGGACATCTCGGTGGAAGAGTCCGTATGTGTATGATACATAGTTGGGTCAAACAATAACGTATGAAAAGAGTCAAGATCAGTATCAGGAGGATTATCTAATTCGCTGCTGTCGATATCCATTAAGTCGACAGAACAGACCTGAACAGTAGGTTCGGAGGGTACACTTCCTAACTTGTAAATGTTCATCTCAATTGTCCTGTTTCCAAAGGATAGGGTCATGGAACCGTTACGACAATTGATGATAGCATTGGAAGTGGCCAAAAAGGGGCGACCTAAAATCACCGGAATTTGATTCCGTGAGTTCGCTACAGGTTGTGTATCAATTACAATAAAATCCACAGGGAAAATAAATTCCCCAATTTTTATCAACACATCCTCTAGTTCACCCCTAGGTCTGGTGATTGATCGGTCAGCCATCTGGAGAGTGCATGGAGATGGTTTCAACTCTCCGATTCCTAACTGCTCATAAACTGAGAAAGGAAGCAGGTTAACACTTGCCCCAAGATCTAGTAGAGCACGGTTAATGTGTTTCTCCCCAATAGAGATGGAAATCGTAGGATAGCCAGGATCCTTACGTTTCCTCAGTAATTGCTGGGGGAAAGCTGTGTCTACTGTCTTAGCCATGAATATCTTCTTGGGCATTTGTTTCTTCCTCTTTCTAGTGCAAAAATCTTTAAGAACTTTTGCGTATGCAGGTACTTGTTGGATAGCATCTAGAAGAGGGATATTGATGTTAACCTGTTTAAACATCTCAGTGATCTTCTCCATTTGTGGACTTGGTGTGTTAGCCCTTAACCGATTAGGATAAGGTGCTTTAGCAATAAGCGCTGGGTCCATCATAGGAGAAGGAAGTGTGTGTGGAACCGATCCCAGTATAGAAGTGGGGATCGTCCGTGGAGGGGTAAAAGAGGTGGGCTGTAGTGGCGAGCCTTTTGGGAAATGGAGAATAGGCTCGGAAGAGGATGGTGGGGTAGAAGAAGTAGGGTCAGAAGTGTGTGTGTGTATGTGTGGAAAGGTCTCAGCCGGGGTATTGATATGATTTTCAGTATCATCAACTTCTTCCCCAACATGATTGTCAAGCACTCTTCCAGATCTCAACGTGGTGATTGCATTCACATGATGTGAATAACCAGGATTGGGTAAGGGTTGAGCTGGAAGTTTCCCTTTCTCTCTTGCACTTAGTTCGGCTTTTAATCGTGCAATTTCTTCTTCCATCGATTTAATACTCTCGTTTTGGGACGCAGAGTTTTTCTTCATGTCATCGACGGAAGATTTCATTTCAGCCGCAACTTGCATGATATTTGTCAAGACCAAATTCATGTATTGTGCAAAAGAAGAGGATTCATCAGTTCCGGTCAACTGTAAAGGACTAGACAGTGCAGGTGTGTTGACCGTATTTTGAGAATTATGTGCTTGAAAGGGGTGCTGACTTAATTGAAGTTGTGGCTGCTGTTGTGGTGGAGGGACCCTTTGGAAATTGTTTTGGTTTGGAACCGTGTTTTGTGATTGTGATTGGTTCCAAGCAAAATTGGGGTGATTCCTCCATCCCTGATTATATGTGGAAGAAAAAGGATCGTTTCTTGGTCGTTGAAATGCGGCATTGGTATGCTCATGACCTTGAAACGGACATTCTTCCGTCAAGTGAGACGGATCAGAACAGCAACTACATACAGTTTTGGAAAGTGACATTTGGTTAAGGGAGGCAGCTAAAAATTTGTTTTCCATAGTCTCGAGTTTCTTTTGTATAGCTGAAATGTCAGCTCTAACTCCTATGGAAACATCTGATTGGTTGTTGCCACTCCTAAATGATGGACTTTCCCACTGTAAAGACTTCTCAGCGAACTCTTCTAAGTATCGCCAAGCTTCCCCATCATCCTTAGACATGAAGGTACCTTGACACATGTTTTCAAGGCTCTGTTTAGTGTTAGGGTTACTGCCCTCATATATGATTCGGCAAAGCTCCCATCTCGGGATGCCGTGATGAGGACATTGAACCAAGAGATCCTTGAAACGTTCAAAGTATTTAGAGAATGGTTCAGCAGGGAGCTGGGCAAATTGGTTCAGTTCGCTACGGATTCGAGCCGTCTTTTGGATTGGATAAAATTTCTTAAGGAATGCAGCGACGAATTCTTCCCAATTCGTAATAGAGTGTGCGGTGGTGTTATATAGCCACTTCTCGGCTATATCGCACAAAGTAAATGGAAGAAGTCGTAAACGCATCGCATCCACTGAAAGTTGTGACGTACCCATCATTGTGCATACGTTTTCAAATTGGTAATGAAAACGTAAGCGTCCTCGGTCTCGAGTCCGTGGAATTTGGGTAAAAGATTGATATACTGGGGCTTAATCTCAAAGTTATCCCCATTGGCTGGTGGTGTGGATAAGCAGGTCGAAAGAGGACCTCTAAGTGGATAGCATCTTTCCTGAAGAGAAATGTGGGGGGGATTCTGCGCACCAACGGACGGTGGCAGATTAGGGTCAAAGAAGTTTGATGGATTCGGGTCCATCGGTGTGGGTGTGGTAGTGGGTAAAGAAAAGGTAAATGGAGAATTATCGACTTCGGAGTCGATAAAAGGTACGCGGACTAAACGGGCACTAGAATCCCGTGTCCAGCCTATCTTGTACTAAAAAGGGTTAGTACAAGTGGCAGCGTTGACTTATAATTAGGGATGAATGAATGCGGTGCTTGCTTTGAAAAAGGGACGGATTTTGAAAAAATGATGCGACAAAACAAATGCAGCACACAACCCTAGAATCTAATGGTCACCTAGGTCCGATCTCTAGACCGCTCCTAACTGCCAAAAGACAAGCCGCAGGATAGAATCCTCCACTGCCTCTTTGTCCCCCTGTGGCCGGATAAGTGCCAGGTAAGTGGGAAGGAACCACCACTACAGTGGACCTAATTAATAACCACTAGCCTTAGACACACTCGCCTTAGGCACCACAAGAAAACGCGGATAAGCAATGAATTACCCACGACCTTCTCTTGTCCTATTGAGCGCGACAGTCCTTAGAGTCTTCTCTAGATTTCTTTTAGTTAATGGGGGTAATGCGGATGCAAGTTTGACGATTTTCGGGGCCTAGGAAGGGTAATGAAATCCCTACCTAATTTGGATTTGGTCGTGCCCCTTAAATTTCCGTATTTAGAATGCAAACAACCAAGAAATCAAAATCACACACAATTTTAATTTTGCTTTTGCGCGCTGCGATTTATTTGCAAAGAATCCTGCAGAAAAGGGTTAGTTGGAGCTAAAAAGGGTGAGAGGAGAGAGCAAGAAATCACCTGCTGGAAAATTTTCCAGAGATCCTTCAAGACTGCGGCTCTTCCGCCGCAAAATGCATGTAAATGCCGCGCTTCCGCGGTAAGGTCTTAGGAACAGTGAACAAGTTTTCTTCAGCAAGCTCCTGTTGCTATCTACAGCTCTCTGGTATATTCCAAATAATTTTTCCACAGCACAGAATGCTCCAGATCACCTTGCAATCAAATCACAACACACGTGTAAGAGTTTGTACGAATTTTGATTTCAAGAAGTAAAACGTAATAATTCTTTCACTTCAAACTAAAAATGCAAATGAATTAGCGCGATCCCCGGCAACGGCGCCATTTTGATTGGTGTAAATTTCGGTTGTGTAAAATAAACTTGTAAAGATATCACAATCAAAAACTTATATTGACCGCAATCAAACTACGGTGTCGGATGCAGTTAATGAATGAGTGCGGATCGTCCACAGGGATTGCACAATTCAATTGTATTTTGATACGTTTGAAATGAAATGTTAAGCAACAATAAACGAAAACATGATTCAAGATGTGATTTGTATTCGAGTGTCACTATTCTTTACTCAAGAATCAAGAAACTATAAACAATCAAGAATCGGTAGTTTTGATAATATTTCCAATCAACAATCAAGAATATAAGAGAGGCTCGTAGGAATCGATCGGATCGATAGACGTGATGTAATCTAAAGATATCGTGTTCTTGTCCTTCGAAGGATTGATACTAGATCGATGATCATCGACAAGAGTTAGGGTTTTCTCGTGAAACTAGGGTTTCATCTTATCCCTTGTTCTGTTGTCGATATCATTCACATTCTAGCCTCTAGCAATTTCAAGAAACGATCCTAACTCCCTCATTTTGAACGATGTCAATCAAGAAAGCATCGAAACAAAATGGGTTGTCGGTTCTTGGCTTTGCTAGGGTTTACAAACCATCATAGGAATCCAGAATCGATTAAAGCTATTTTACATCATCATTCTATTGACCGTCTCGACTCCTCGATGAGCGGAGTTTTATTCACACATCACCACACAGATAATATTCAAGAATTGTAAAGATAACATGATGCGGAATTTAAAGAAAACAAGATAAAAGAATATCACCTTTTATTTAATCAACAATTTCAATACATTCTTTCAAGAATCTACAAGAAGAAGAAATCGATCGTTGACTCGGCTTCGCTCGTCTCCGTGGATCGTGGATCTACTTTGATCTCTTGCCCGATTGAAGATCGGCTCGGCTCATAAAAGGGTTGAAGGCATCTCTCTTGGCTTGCACTCAAGATCTTGAATTGTGGTTGGATTTAGGGTTAGGGTTTCCTACAAGCTCTCTCACTAAACTTGAGGAAGAGGAAGATGAAGAATGGGATTGATTTTTCTAAGCTTTCCCAAGGTTGCCAAGATGAGAAATGAGTGAGCCTAGGGTCTTATTTATAGAACTCCCAAATCCTAGGTTTAGATTTGAATTAGAACTTTCCCTCCCAAAGTTTGTTGAAGGGTTTCTAGAAGGAGTTTGTTAGGAGTTAGCTTAGGGTTTAAGCTAGGGTTTAGGGAAAGTTCTAGAAGTATTAGGCTAGTTTAGGTGTTTGCTGATCTGGAGGAAGTATCTGGAATATTCTGGAAGTTTGTGAGCATTATTGAGCTGTAGCCACTGAAACAGGAGTT
This sequence comes from Agapanthus africanus, assembly GCA_030015575.1. Lineage (NCBI taxonomy): Eukaryota > Viridiplantae > Streptophyta > Magnoliopsida > Asparagales > Amaryllidaceae > Agapanthus > Agapanthus africanus. The sequence goes on from CM057347.1 coordinate 114,213,615, forward strand.
GTGCACTGAAATTGGGGAGCTGACGTCACCATTGGGCCGCGCTTCCGCCGTAAGAACCTGGCATTGGCCGCCCTTCCGCCGCGCATTGTTGGCCTTGGGATCTGTGAATTCTTCAGTGGCTTGGTACTACTGTTTGGGCCTTTCTTTGATGTTTAGAATTTCAGTTTCCCTTCTGTGTTGATACCAGATTTGAGTTCAGTGAGTTTACGAGCGATTGTAATGGTCGAGCACTGTAATGATCGAGCAAGCTTCTCTTTTCCTGCACAGACTTCGAAACACGGGTTGCAAGATATAGAAAATATGCTATGTAATGCAATGCAGTCAATTTCCCTAGAAATTCCGGTTTAAGGTCGAATACATGTAATCTGATATTTTGCGACCGATTTGCTAATATGTGAAATACGGATACCGAACACTTCTATATGTATGCAGATGATAAGGAAATTGCCGGTTAAAATATGCAATATTTTCGACTGATCAACTGCCACTGCACATTCAGTTTCTGTTGTTTTTAAAAGTGTCTTAAAAAATTATTTAAACAATTGCAGAAGACTACTGGCATAACCAATAAAACACACCCCAAACACGAGACCCAACCCTCGGATTTTGGCCGAGCCCAAGCACAAAAAATCCGAGGTCGCCAGCCATTTTAGGGCTTCTGGTTTTGGTTTTTGGGGTGTGGTCTGGTCTCTGGAAAGTTGGTTCAGTGGTATTGTTTGTTTAGTCCAGTTTGGATATGGTTTTATCAGGTTGTTTGGGGCTATTTAGGGGTTATTTCGAAGTCGATATTTTCTAAAATTGTTTAAAGTTCGCAGTGCATTGCATTACTATCTGTGATCGTGAATGTCATTCGAGCGGTAAATCTTGTCTAATTGCTATAGTCCTTTGTGACGGGTTTTGCGAACATGACATTCACGTTGATGTTCTGTGTTGTGCTGTGATGTTGCAGATTTGTGATTGTCACGACCCAAAATTCGGCCCGTGACCGGCACTTAACCACGTAACGTCTACAGGCGTAACGCGACTATGTAAGCCGAAACCCAGAAATCAAAACCATTAAAAGTATTGAGTGTTAAAACATTTAATAGAAACATTTGTTAAAATGTTTAGAAAACCTTAAGTAATTTAGTAAAATACTTTAAAGTTCAAGTTATTATCTTAAAAATTTTGGCAGCATTTCCTTTGTAAAAACTAGCCCCGAAATCGGGTACAAAACAATATATGAGTAAAATGATGTACAATAAGAAATAAGCATCCCAAACGGGAGCAATCACGCCCAACGGCGGAAACAATCACCACAATGATAATATACGACGCCGAAGCAAAGAAATGAGCAGTATAAGTGAAAACAAATATCATGAAAGATAAAGCTGCATAAATAAAGTCGGCTCACAACGAGCTCGACACCAGAGTACAAAATAATATACATCGTCCTCACAACTGGTCTCTAAGTCAATACATGAAAAGTAGATGGAGAGTACTAGATACAACAGTGTATACAACTGGAAAATAAACAGATACCGCAGAAAACCCACCTATCAGCAAAGGGCTCACGCGCCAACTGCAGTGGTATCTGTATCAAAAGATGCAAGGAAGCAGCCTGCTGTGACTACTCTGAGGGGCAACCTACAAACACTGTGGCACAACGGGGGTGAGTTGCCAACTCGTGAATAGTAGATAACATATAAAGGTAATCGTGAGTATGCATGTACTGCGATATTCTAACCTATGCCAACAGATAACATCTATATGATGAGCTAGATGAGCAATAATCATGTAACAAGTGCGATCTAATAACATCTCTATTTGATGAGCAGGGTATGCAATAATCGTGCATAGCAAATGCAGTCTAATAACATCTATATAGGATGAGCAAGGTATGCAATAATCGTGCATAGCATGTGTACTCTATCAGGTACTACAGATACAGGATGAGATGTATAACACTGAATGCTGAGCATGGGAATAAATAACATCTACACGGAATGTCAACGTGGAAAATAATCGGTGTCCATCAATACACCCAAATCCCAGTAAAACTCAGGCGCCGTCACTCCAATCGGCCCTCAAATCCTGTAAATCTTATAGAATCGTGAGTGCCCAACATCGACACTCGAAATATCATAAAATAATCGTGTCCAGCATCGACACACAAATCCTCAAGTATCGGGCTCCGTCGGTCCGGATCTGCCCACGGGCTCCGTCTGCGGAATCGTCCCTCGGCCTCGGCAGTACGCGTCGTCCCGTATCCATCTCTCAACTCTGCTCAGTATCCTCCGGATAACCGCCAGGTCCAACCAATCACCGGTAGGTAGTAGTCCCTTCGCCGGGCTCACCGTCTAACAATACGAGTCTTCTTGCCCCGGGGTACCATACCGGGTCCACCATGTACCCGCAATCGGTGCCTACCACTCCTCGAATCGGGTATACTCACAGAAGCTCTCTGGAACTGAGAAAACTCATGGTGGACGCACTGAAATATCATATCAAGAGAAACCGGGGTTTTAAAACAGTGCGTATTTTCTTAAAACAATACCACGATTCTCAAATCCAGAAATCCCATAAATCCAAACTCAATGCGTAAATCCATGTAATGTGTCGAATGACACTAAGGGTAAAAAGGGAATAACCGCTCTTTTAAAAGAATCCAGTTTTGAAAATATCTCATGCGGTCCCTATTTTCTTGAAATCAAATCAATATCATCCATGTAAGTAACATATGTATGCATGTAGGTTGGATGTGCAAATGGATATATACGTGAATATGAGTGTAGCACTACTATGAATATACAGTGTGCATGTGCGCAAGTATGAAGATATCAATATATGTGTGCACTAGTATGAATATACAGTGTGCATGTGCGCAAGTATGAAGATATCAATATATGTGTGCACTGGTATGAATATACAGTATGCATGTGTGCAAGTATGAAGATATCAATATATGTGTGCACTGGTATGAATATACAGTGTGCATGTGCGCAAGTATGAAAATATGAATATATGTGTGCACTGGTATGAATATACAGTGTGCATGTGCGCAAGTATGATGAGATCAATATATGTGTGCACTGGTATGAATATACAGTGTGCATGTGCGAAAGTATGATGACATCAATATATGTGTGCACTGGTATGAATATACAGTGTGCATGTGCGCAAGTATGATGACATTAATATATGTGTGCACTGATATGAATATACAGTGTGCATGTGCGCAAGTATGATGATATCAATATATGTGTGCACTGGTATGAATATACATATAAACATCTACGACTAACATCCTATCACGCCCTGACGCTTAACGCTATACGGGCGATTTCCCCGTAGATGTTAAATCTACTCACCTGGTCGCGTGCTACACGTAGCCGACCACCTGCTTCCTTTCTTTGCGGCGTCCGACGTACCCGCCTGCGAACCTAGAATTCACACATAGAAAATCCACATAAGCAAATATTTCGCAAAAACGCGATATCGAAATCAAACAAGAAACTCGCGTCGCGAACTAAACACGCGTGTGTCCGATACGCTGAAACGTGTGTATACGTGTCCAAAACTACCCCGACATGTCGCTATACGCTGGAACACAGAACCCACTCACGTATCACACGTATCGCGCAAACTAAACCTATTGGAAAAACGATATATGGTCCCAGATTTTTACCCAGGTGAAAACTTACAAAATTTCACATACCACAGACCTTAAATATACAGCAGACTCCTACCCAAGCAAACCCAACCCAAAAACTCCCTCATCTGGCCTCAATTTGCGGCCAGAAAGAATAAATCGGCGGCCAGAGTGTGGAGGTAAGGGTTCATGCTTCGTGTGTGGGGTCTAGGCCTAGTATACATGCTCCAGTTTTCTCAATTTTTCTCTGAAGTAACCGGGTCTAAAGCAGATCACAGAAAGGCCAAGTTTTGCTTAAAAACGTTATATTTTGCACAAAGTGAAAACCTAGGGTATTTTAAAGCTAGGTTTATGTGGCCCTAATAACCCTTAATTAGGTTAGGCTAACCAATAAAATCATCACTTGGCCACAACATCACACAAAACACCATTTCTAGCACTAAAATGCATAATTAACACTAACCAAAGCTAATAACACACAAGTTAAGCAAGCTAGGAAGTTAGGCTCAGATCTTATACCTCACTCACTGGTCTTAGAGAGCAGGAAGAAGAGGAAGAAGAAGAGGAGGAGGTGTTTGCACTGCTGCAGCTGCTGCTGCTGATAATGGTGCTGATGCTATTGCTGTTACTGCTTCTGTTGCTGCTGCTTCTTGTTGCTGTTGTTGTTTCTATTGCTGGGTGCTGCTTGGAGCTGATGCTGCTGCTGTGCTGATGCTGTTGGTGTTGCTGCTGTGGCTGCTGCTTCTTCTGCTGCTGTTGCTTCTTCTTCTGCTGCTGCTAAGGCTGGTGTGTGTGTGTGAGTGAGAAAGTTGTGAGAAATGAGTGGCAAAAGCAAAGGAAATGAGAGCTAAGGCTAGTCAACCCCCCCTCTCTCTTCATTTAATGAAGGCATGGCTCAAGCAATGATGCCCATCATGCACTCTCTCTCTCTCACCAAGTCAAACCCAAAACAATAATCCATTTTCCATTTTAAAAAAAACACCCTCAATTAAAATCAATTTAGCTTAATAAGAAAGGGTTAGTCTACCATGGTTGCTAAACATGGTTTAACCCCATTTTAACCCTAGTTTACATGCACATGTGTGTGCAAGCATAGAAAATTTCTAATAAAATATTCATTGAATTTGTTAAAATATTTGAAAATCAATTTGGTAAATTTTTTATTAAAAACCATAATTAAGTATAATTAGCCACTAATCACATCCTAAGGTGTTACAGTTATGGTGGATAGCTAGCGTGCAATGGTAGTGCAGTTTGGATATATTTGCATATTTGATATCGCGGGGCGAGCATCCGACATGTGGACTGCCGTCACTGCCTGTTTGTATATTATTCTTTTGGGGCACGACCGGGTTGAGGTCGATGTACCCGTTGTACATATTTTCTTTTCTGTACTAGGATTACCCCGCGATGGAGTGCACGGATAGCCGGGTTCTAGAGGGCAACGGGCCCGCATCTCATGGCTTTGAGATGGAGGGGGCCTCACTCTAGGATTGGCGGGCTATTTGCCGCACTCGTAGGGGGTACAGGTTGACCCAAGAAGGGGTGCTCAAGTTACCGGATTCCGTGAAGTGATGGGTGGTCCATTCACTTTGCTGAAAGGGGCCGCCTCACTTCAGGTTTTGGCGGGTAACTTTCCGCACTCGTAGGGGTCTAGGTTTTCATTGCACAGGCTATACACACGACCAGAGGAACGTCGGGTTTCAGTTGCAGCTCAAAGGAAACCCGGGGCTCCCAGATTATCTGTATTGTGTTAGTTGTATGTATGCCCTAGAGGCCATTATTGTACATATAATGTATATTATATTGGATGTTTAGACATATATAGAGAGGACTTTCTTGCTCGACATGATAGTATGCTATCTGGTTGCTCTTTATCTTAACATGTATACTTGTCTCTTGATACTGTCTTATAGTTACATGTTGGTAAAGCCTTTATGATAAGTACTTGATTACCAGGATTATGATGCAGATCATACTAGTGGGGCCATGGTAGTCCATAAGTTCATCCTTTAATGTTCCTAGTCGTGGATGTATCGAGACGGGGCATCGATATACCAGAGTAGACTAGCGTATACGCTTCTCGACCCATTTGATGGGCGATGGATGATCCCATATCAATTAGTGTTTGACATCAGAGATGGTATACGGGTGCTCAGTGGAGACTGAGTACACTGTACGGACTCGCCGAGAACTCCAAGATGGTATTATACCTATCGTCAGATAGCAGTTCTCTGGTGACACTGGTACAGGTTAGTCTGTAGACCCGAGATCGTCATAGAGTCTTGTGTGATTCCCACCGTGCTTTGATTTCCACCTTACAACGTTCAAGAGGACGTGCAAAATGATGGTTTTTGGGTACAGTCCCGAGTCACATGGAGTTAATGAGCGATAGGAGGGGTCTCTCCCGGTATTGGGGGTTGATGTTGCGCTGTGCTCGATTGGCCATAACAGGGAAGTCCCTGGCCAGGGCTGAATTAGAGATTTACTGGTAAGTGTTATCAGTAGTTTCTCGACCAGTTATGAGCCTCATATCGGCATGACTTATCGGTTATTGGGGTCTGACGTTTACCACCCCTAGACTGGATATGCGACATATCAGACGAGGAGACCGGACTGTACGGTAGTGTTATTGACAGGCTTTACAAAGGCTAGAGCAGGCTTGCTTGTTGATCTTCTGATCGCTCAATACCCGGATAGCCGTTACGTCCAGCTAGTACCGCTGACGGCTTATGGGTGCTTGATGTGATCATCACCTACTGCCGGCGTATTGACGAGTCTTTAGAGTCCTACATAGAGGATTTACTGGCTCAGGCAAAATGAAGTAGGAGCACATATATGATATGTGCGGGACTGACAATAATGCGAGTATGTGATACGTTATTCTATTCTCGCGATATTTGTATCGGACGGTTATATAAGCTATAGCCGGGTTATCGAATCAAGTGTCGATTCGATAAGTTGGTACATTTAATATTAGTCGGTTATATGAGATATAGCCGGATTATTAAATCAAGTGTTGATTTGATAATTTAGTGTATAATTGTATATTTGATATACTAATTTATATTAACTAATATTAGCTCACTTAAGCATTTATTATTCTCACATGTGCACACTTAATATATATGTGATATATATTAATTATGTTTTATTTTGTATCATGGTTGTTGATACGCACTACATGGGTGTATGAGACTTACACCATACTAATTATAATGTTGAGTTTTAGTATTTAAAGTAATTCCAAATTAGTGGATAATAGCTCACATGCATGAAGCTTCATGAAGCTTGTGGATGCATTGACTTAGTCCACTAATTTTGTTTTACTTAAGATATTTATTAACCTAACCATTATAATTTAGCCATGGTTATGTCTCTATATGAGATAGTATATGATACAAACTCACCCATGGTTCCTTCTCTCACCTCATTAGTTCATTCTCATTTCTTTTGCTCATCTTCTTCTTCCTTGAGCAAAAAGCTTGCTAGGGTTTTCTAAAGAGAGAAAATATTGTGAGAAAAATAAAACCAAAGTGAGCCCACTTCCTACTTCATCATCCTCTACTAGATTAGCACTTTAGTATAGGGTGTTAGCTTTACTAATCTCTCATTAGTGAAGTAGTAGCTTGAGTTAGTGTCTTCTCGACGTAGATCATTTTCGGCCTTGAAGACTTCAAGCAAGATCGATCATTTCACCTTGAGAAGCCATGCTAGAGTTCGGGAGTTCCGTGATCGCAGCGAAGGGACCACTACAAGGAGCTATTGAAGTGAAGGACCGTTCTACAAAGGTTGTATTCCTAGTTCACTTAGAAGTAAAGTAGTTTACTTTATGTTTCGTATGATTCTCTAGTTATCGATTCTATTTTAGGGTTCTTTAATACGGCAAAATTTTGAAAATGGCATGGACGATGCCTCCCGTAACCTTGCTGTCGTTCATAGGAACCCTACAGTGGTATCAGAGACTAGCTAGAGAATTAGACGGATTGTGTAGGATTACGAAACCGAAACTACTCCGAAACTTAAAACGCCAAAACCATGTTTTCTGTCGATTTTTATATGAGCTCTAAAATTTTTTTTAAACAAGTGCAGAATCATATATGTGTGATAACATGAACACTGGTGAAATTTCAGGGCATTCTGACATTTTTTGGCCGGCGAGATCCCCCCATCTAGGCCAAATCCGATCCCCCATCCAAATTTTTCCAGTGTTCTATTGCATGGGTTTTGGTCTTTCATGTGTTGTTTATTTTTGCTAAATTTTCATGTGATGTTAATTTACTATAAAGATAATTCGGAGTGTTTCGTAGTCGTAATTCTAACTGTTTTCGGGTTACTTTAGACGGTGTTAAATAGTTCAATCGGATATCAAATACCCGCTTTAACCCTTGCCGGAAAATTTTCCAAGCTTTGGATTTCTTCCGTAATTAAAAAGCATTCAAACATCATGCAAGTTATTCGATGGACCCTCTAGAAGAACGAAACCCTAACTCGATTATGTGACCGTCAGAACCGCCACTAAACCCTAGGGTTTGTGGGGGTTCAGCGGTGCCACATGTGAGGCCTTGGTTGACCATTCTTCGGCTGGTTCATTGGTACTGTGGCATGTGTTGAATAATTTTAAACTACACTCAAGTGTTGAGCTTTTTGGGTAATTTTGGGTGTTTGTTGATTCGATCGGAATGTTTAACATCGTCTAGCTTTTTCTGCGACCGTAAGTGTAATATGTGGTGTATCGCTGGTTTCGTTACTATATGTCAACGACAATTGGGATACTCATATTTACTTACGTTGATGACATGTGATGTTATGTGTTGCTGTGATATGTTATATTGGATCATCGCGTTTTGAATATCCGGGGTTTTATGTGAGATGAGAGTTTTTCATTTTCATTCATGTAAAATTCAATGTATGTAATATTCTTTTATTGGGGCCCTTCCGGGTTGAGGATGATGTCACCATTGTTGTATATTATTTACTTTTCTGCATTAGGATAGGCCCAAGGAGGGGAGCACACGTAACCGGGTTCTAGAGTCCAGTGGGAGACCATCTCGAGGCGTCGAGTCTGGGTCTCCTAACTCTAGAATTGGTAGGGTTGCTTGCCACTCTCGTAGTGGTCTAGGGATGTGGGTTTGGTTATTCATCGTGACCGTGGAATCCGTGTTTTATATAGGCTCAAAATAAAACATGGACCTCCTAGTATATCTAATATTTCATATGTTTCTTCTGCCGCTCTGTGATGTGATCACTGTGGATTCTGAGACGAATGGATATACATTATATATGAGATATATAGTAGACGTTGCTTATGTTTTGTACCCGCTCTAGTCCTGTCCCGGTATGCCGTTAGTTAAGTAACCTAACGGTGCATAACGGAACATTGTAGCGAATGCGGATGGCATAAGCGTACGTTGTATTTTCGTTTCTTCCGTGATGCTTAGGAAGCTTAAATGATGGGACTTCATTAATATGATTAATGAAAGAAAAAGAAACGTAAAAGATGTTGTAGAATCAAATTTTCAAAAAGGGTAGCTACAGTTATTGCTTTGCATAGTGATATATGTGATATATCCCGCACCTTATTCGATAAGGAAAGAGCCGAGATCCCTTCACCGGGAGTGACCTTTTTAGCAATAACTGGTAGATGCTACAACACTCGGTTTGTCTTTTGATTGGTTTTAAAGTTTCTTGCTTTGCATCGTGATATATGTGATATATCCCGCACCTTATTCGATGAGGAAAGAGCCGAGATCTCTTCACCGGGAATGACCTCTTTAGCAAAACTAGTAAAAGCCTCAAAAACACTTCTTTTCAAAATCACTCGATTCTACAACGATATCAAGTTCATTACGCAAAAGGTTTTCAGAAAAAGCTGTCTTAGCCCTCCGTCATTTCAGATAAGTCCTACTTAGTATTCGTGCTACGTTTGTTGACCTCCGTCAAGGCGTAGTGTGCGGTAGCTGACTAGTATTTATCTGCTTATGCATATGATGCAGATTGGATTAGGGTAGTCATACGGCCTTGTTGACCTCCGTCAAGGGTCGTGCGGGTGGGTTTAATTCAATCAAGAAATGACGGGTTGGACTTGACTAGCAGCCTATGGTTTGTTGACCTCCGTCAAGGTCATAGGACGCTAGAGGCAAAATATTATCGGGAATTTCAAGTGTTGAAATTTGCAATGAGATTGCGTACCTTCTATGTGATAGTTGGATCCCGATACCCACTTCGAGTAAGGGTTACTCCCGGGAGAGTTTTACACAGGACAATTAGCCGATCAAGTAGGTGTCTAGAAAGGTGTCAACGGGGTTATGCCTTTGGGAAAACGAGGTTTATTTTAATTAGGTCCGTGCGAAAGCACGGGGAACCTCCCTCAAAGTACCGGCACTGGCCTGGCTGAAAGATTGGAGAAATTGTAGAGCGTAAATAATCCCAGCTAGTCTTTCCTTTTAGGATTTGAAGGAAGATTTGATAAAAGCAGTGGGAGCCATCCTGATTAGATAAAATAATAACCAATCTGATCTTGTAAGAGCATACGCTAAAGTGTTTTCTTCTCTCTCTCTCTCCAGGTAGCGACTGTTCATATCATAATTTTGCATTATTATATTCCCCATTCTTATTCATTTTGCAAATAAATAGGCGCTTTTGATCCATGTCTGTTGAATAGTTGCAGGTTACAGGTTCTTGGAACAAAATAGTGAAAATGAAGAAAAGAAGCTACATAAGTGAGACTACGACCAACAAATAGAAGAATCTTTATCATGCCAACAGTTTGAAGAACAAACGAAGATTAATGAACAATTTCACAAAGTACAAAGGCAGCGCAAGATTCAAGACTTCAACACGAAGCGAATGGTAAAAGTCCACAACATTCTGCACTGTGGAAATCTGGAAGAAACTAGAAGACATTCTGAAGAAGCAAGTGAAGAAACCAGAAGTAAAATGCAACATGAAAGATACCTGAAGATTTGAGACAGAGACCCCACCATACGGCCGCGGATCTGCGGCCAAACATGGCTTATGGCCGCGGTTCCGCGGCCGTACTGTGCACGTGTCGGTGCAAAATGTCGGTGGGTGGCGGTGCGTTGACCAGGATTCTCAGGGTAGTTTTGTAATTATAGATAGGGATCAGATGTAAACCCTAGGGTTTCTATAATCTATAAATAGGAATCCTACAGCTCTTTTTGGAGCATGCCTTTTTTTATTTATCTAATTTAGAATTTTCATCTGTAAATGTTTGAAGAGTGCATCAAATAAAAAAGTAAGTTTTTCTTTATCTTGCCTTAGTTTAATTTCATTTCTGCCCTAGTTATAAATTTTATTTATCTGCCGTAGTTATAACTTTTATTTATCTGCCGTAGTTGTTAAATTAAAATCATAAAAATGAACTCTTTTATCAATTCCCTAATGAGTGAGTAGTTTCTCACTTGTTAGGGTTAGGTTTGAGGAAGGTTTGAGTGATGAAAATCTCTCACCTCTTTCTTGCCCATTCAACATTTTAAATAGGACTCTATGCATACATACACACACCGCTCACTACGGCACCCTATCCCACGAGGTAGCGGTGATACCATAGTTAAAGACCGGTCGTGTATGTTTTCCATGGAGGTTAGGGTAAGAGTTAAGAAAGGACGGACAAGGACCTAGAGGAAGAAACCTAGTTTCTTCCCGATCGTGCTAATCCCCTTTGTTAATTATTAACTTAACACCTAAATAGTTCTTAATTAGGGCATAGAAAGCGGTGAGACATATTGATTTTCCAAACTTAACCTAAACCTAACCCTAGCAAGGTTTTAATCCTAATTCAACTTTAGTTTTTATTGATAATCAACCTACCACAATTGGAATTAACTCGTTAGAACAACTAGAAAATACACAAACCGGCTAACTACCAAGCGACACCGTTCTTGATTGCGGTAAATTCTTTGATAACAAAAAGCGTAAAGCGAGCTAAATCACTTACAATCAAATGGCGCCGTTGCCAGGGATGTCGTAGTTATTTTCTTTTTGTAATTTCGGGTTGATTAAAAATTAAAAAAATCATAAAAACTGAAAAATATAAAAAAATAAAAAATTTATCATCTTGTTAATTTTTGAAGGGTTTTTGTGTGAATTGTGCAGGATCGAAGATACGAACAAATTCAGATCTGGAAAAATCCAGTGAGCAAAACAGAAAACAGCAGATCTTAACAAACAGAGGAGAACCATAACAGAGAAACAGAAGAAGTTTGGAGGCCTGAGTCAATGAGTCAACCTCGGAACCGCGGTCAAAGGCAGGGTTAGGCGGCGGAAACGCGGCTCATTGGTGACGTCAGCACGTGGAAATCTCTCTGTAAGCTTTCTTTTCTTCTCTGTAACCCCCTAAATTCCTCTGAAAAATTTTCCTGCAGGGTTCTTTGCGCAAAAACTTCTCTCTCTTCTCCAGTAACTTAATCTTGTGCAGGATTCTTTGCGCCGCAATAAAAGAAAAATTTTTTGGCAAGTGTTTTGTGTGTTTACTGCTTTGCATTCTTAAATTGACTTTTAAGGGGCTATGACACCAATCCAGATTGGGTGGGGATTTCATTACCCTTCCTAGGATCCCAAAAATCACAAAAAGCATTTTGCATAAACCATCGAGTTAATTAAAAAAGATTAGACTCAGCCTATAAGGACTGTCGTGCTCATTAGGACAAAAGAATAGTTGTAGGCATCGGTCGTTTATCTAAACGAGACTTTGTGGTGCCTAGGCTAGACAAGTGGGAAAGGTAATTTTAAAAGGCCCGTCTCACGGTGATCCGTGAGCGGTTCCCTCCTTTCTTTATTTGTGCTTACCTGGCCACAATTGGCGGTGAAGAGGCGATTTGAGGATCTCACAACTTGCCCTTTGGAACAGTTAGGAGTAGTCTAGTTGACCCTAAATCTAGGCTTGATTGTGCATATTTTGATTGCTTGAACGTGTATCTAAGCTTCTTATAAAAATCTTTTGAAAAAAAACTCATTATAAAAAAAAACACAAAACAGAAAATTTTACAAAAAGACTTGCCAATTTTGTCGCTAGAAATCCCTTGCACCCACTTCCTTCCATTGACGTTTTCTTACCCCCACCTTCTGTTTTTACTTTTTGACTACACTACACCTCTTTAGTGTATGTCCAGTTGGACTAGGGACACTAGCGCCCGTTTAGTCCGTGTCTCGTTAGTGCCGACTGATGACACTTTCGACTCCGAAGTCGAAATTCCATCCACTTCTTTACCTTCATCTTCATATTCTTGATCTTCTAAGGAGATGTCGGGATTCAATCCTAACAACCCCTTACCTGCGGGACTGATTCCACCTTTACTAGGTGCGAATAACCCACCACACCCTCCTGTCGAAGCGCCCCAACGAATCGCGCTCCAGGATCTTTTCTATCCTATTCGCACCGCTTTACCCACTTGTCTTTCACTTCCACCGTCTAGTGGGGATAACTTTGAAATTAAACCCCACTTCATCAACATGTTGCCTAAATTTCACAGGCTGGAATCCGAAGATGCCTATATCTTCATAAACAAATTCCAGAATGTTTGCGCAATGATGAAGACCACACAACTTTTTGATGATGCTATAAGGCTACGTGTCATTCCATCACTCTATGTGACCTAGCTAAAAAATGGTTATATAGCACAGCATTACACTCGATAAAAAATTGGGAAGAGTTTGTTAAGGCTTTTCTAAAAAAGTTTTACCCACACTACAAGACCGCGAGAATTCGCAATGAAATTATTCAATTTTCCCAGCTTCCTTTCGAGCCTTTTTGGAAGTGCTTTGAAAGATTTAAAGACCTACTTGTTCAGTGCCCTCACCACGGTATCGAGAATTGACAACATTGCCAAACTTTATACGAAAGACTGAACCCAGCAACTAAGCAGTTGTTGGAAACCATTTGTCAATATCACTTTCTTACAAAATCTAGCGAGGAAGCTTGGCAATTTCTCGACGATCTTGCTGAACAAACACTTCAGTGGGAAAGCACTAAGACCACCCCATCTACTTCATCAGGTCAGTCTAGGGAAGGCATACATCAACTTGATATGTCGATTGCAATGAAGGCCGAAATTGCTGCACTTATGAAAAAGCTAGAAGCAATTGAGAGCAAATTCTCATCGCCTTCTCCTGCACCTGCTTTACCCCCACGCACAGTTTGCGCTTGTTGTTCGGATCTGTCCTATCTTACTGAAGAGTGTCCTTACAACCCACCTGTTCAAGGACAAGATCAAGTCAATGCTGCCTTTCAGCAAAGACAAAGAAATGATCCATACTCTTCGACTTACAATCCTGGTTGGAGGAGCCACCCAAATTTTTCTTGGAATCAAAATCAACAACAATTCCAAATCAACAACAACTTTCAAAGGCCTCCTCCACAACAACAAGCACCTCAACAAACTCAATATCAGCAATCTTTCCAACCCCAACCTTACCCAAACCGAATGAACAATTTTGTACCCAACAACTCTTATCCTCAAAACAATTTTGTTCAGCCGAATAACGATAAGGTTTTCTCGCTAGAACGAAGTTTGGATGCGTTTTTAAAACAATCTACACAATCCGCAGCAAGGTTGGAGACTTCCATTCAGTCTTTGGTACAAAACAGTGCTTCATATGATCAGAGCATCAAATCAATTGAGGCCCAAATTGCACAATTAAATGCTGCGTTAAGCGAGTGAGAAAAGGGAAAGCTTCCGTCTCAACCATTGCCAAATCCCGGTCACACACACAACGCACATGTTGCTTATGAACAACAAAATCATAATGTAAATACTGTGACCACGTTGAGATCTTGAAGAGTGTTGCACAATAATGTGGGTATTAGTGATGAAACCCCGGCCGCCGCTTCTTCTTCTTCTTCTTCTTCTTCCGCTTCTTCTTCATCTTCTTCAGAGCCTGTTCTTCATTCTTCACAAGGCTCTACTTCTTCTAATTCGAACGGACCCACATCTCACTTCACGAAAACACCAACACTGGGATCCGTTCCAACTCCGCAATCTACTCCACAAATATTGGACTCAACAAATTTTCAAAATGTTCCATTTCCAAACAGGTTGAGATCCAATAAACCTACTCCCCAAATGGAGAAGATTGTGGAGTTAGTCAAACAGGTTAGCATTAATTTAAGTCTATGTAACCCACCGCGGTACTTACGGGGAGGCGGAAAGAGTAAAAATCAAAATTTTATCACAAGAAAACATAGACTAACCATGAAGGATCTTTGCTAAACAAAAACTAATAAACTAACTACAAGTTCTAGCTACTAGGTTAGATGGTTATACATAGTTCTTGAACTCCTTCTCTTCTTGTTGTTGTCCTCTTTGTTGCGAGCTCCTTAGAGTGGTGTTGACGGCTCCTCCTCTTCGTCTTCTCTTTGCCGAAGAAAGATCCACCCGAAGGCCTCTACCTTGAGCTCCTACCTCAACCAAGAGGTAACTAGAGTGCTTGTCTTGCTAGACTAAGAACCCTAAAATGAGTAGAGAGTTGTCTTGATGGTTTTATCTCACAAAGCTCATGTTTTTCAACTCATGAAACAAGAGAGCTTTGAGAGAGAGGAAGAGGGAGAGCTTTGCAAGAGAGAGAATGACAGAATAAATCCCAACCTTGCTCTCATATGAGAAAATATGAGAATAATAATAATAATTAGGAAAATTATGATGGTTAGTTGATGTGACCATTATCATTTCACAATTAATGCTAATTGCAAGCTTCAAGAAGCATCTTTTGCAAAAGAAAAATCAAGGTCAACAAAGTCAACAAGTCAAATGGTCAACCCAACCCTAACCATGGCACAATTATCCTTAATTAATATTATTAATCATATTTCTCATTCTCATTAGGGTTTAGAAAAAGTCAACGGTCAAAAACCCTAATGAGGTTCCTTTGCCTCTGTCAACTGTGCATACACACCTGCATCCGTGTTCCGAGGAACATGAATGCAATGAGACAAAACCAATCCCAAAACAAATACTAGGATCTGGCTTAAACCAAAGCCCGCTAGCAATAACTGCCCGGACACCAAACGTGCACAAGTGCACGTATGTGAACGAACCCTGTCGCAAAACCATGCGACCTTTACTCTGTTTTGCCCAAAGGCGAACAACCCTCTGTGTGGGACTCTAAAGACTTGACACTACGCTGGCAGTGGGTTTAACCACAGGCCGCAAGCGGTACTAGCTGTACGTAACGGTCCCTAGGTAGATGCCGATAAGAAGACCGATGAGGTGAACCCATCCGAACTCCTACTGAGTCTGAATGTGACAATCTCCGTACAGTCCGGTCTGTTCGTCTGTGAGTATCGCATGTCGGGCCTAGGGGGGCGGTAAACGTCAGACCCCTAATAGCGGTACAAGTCGTGCCGGAGTGTAGCCCAGAACACCATGAGAAACTACTGGAAACACTACCAGTAATTCTCGCTAGCCCTGGCCAGGGACTTTGTGTAATGGCTCTCCTAGACACAGCGCGATATCAACCCCCAATACCGGGAGAGACGAATCCTATCTAACCGCAATTGCCTCCAAGTGCTTCGGGACTGCACCCAACTACTACCTGTTTGCACAACTCCTTTGAGCCGTGGTAGGGTAGTAATCAAAGTACAGTGGGAACACACTCGAGGCGAAGTAGCAGTGTCAAGTCGACGGACTAAGCTGTACTCCTGTCACCTGGGAACTGTTATCTGACGATAGGTATACTACCAACCAACGGTTCCCGATGAGTCCTGTCCAGTGTACTCGTAACCTAACGAGCACCCGCATACTATTTCCAGTACGACGTACTAATGGCTGTGGGACAGACCATCTCCCCTGCTGGGATGAGAAGAGTATACGCTAGTCTACTCCGGAGTATCGATGCCCCGTCTCGATAATCCTACGACTAGGGACCTGTATAAGGATGTGCTTGTAGATTACCCAGCCCCTACTAGTGTGACTGCCATCACAACGCTGGTAATCAAGCAAAGATCCTAAGGGCTCCACTAATATGTATAAGCGATATGCTAAAAGAAACACATGCACATATTGAAGTAGAAACAAACCAAGTAGCATACTACCATTTTGAGTAAGATTGTCTATACAACTGTGAATATCCCAAGCTTCCATTAAGTAATATACAAACTAGTATGATACAGTAATGGCCTCTAGGGCATATACACTAATAATCTCCCACTTGCACTAGGGCCATGTACTGGCGTATCGAAGACCTATCATCTCGATCAGCCGCTCGAACTGAGTCTGGGGTATGGCTTTCGTGAGTGGATCTGCAGTGTTATTCTCTGAATCTACTCTCCTCACCTCGATCTCCCGGCGATCTACAATCTCCTTGATCAGGTGGTACCGCCTCAAAATGTGTCTGGACTTCTGATGGGACCTGGGTTCCTTCGCTAAAGCTATAGCGCCGTTGTTGTCACAATACAGTGGTATTAGATCAACAATGGTAGGAACCATCTGAAGCTCCATGAGAAACTTCTTCATCCAGACAGTTTCTTTTGCGGCATCGCAAGCAGTTATGTACTCCGCTTTCATAGTTGAGTCAGCAATGGTTTCCTGCTTGGAGCTCTTCCAGCAAACCACCCCTCCATTGAGGGTAAAGACATAACCCGACATGGACTTGGAGTCATCCTTGTCACTCTGGAAGCTGGAGTCAGCAAAGGCCTTGATCTGCAGGTCTTTTCCGCCATACACCAAGAACATCTCCTTAGTCCTTCTCAGGTACTTGAGAATGTTCTTTACTGCTATCCAGTGTTTCTCCCCTGGGTCTGACTGATACCGGCTTACAACGCTTAATGCGTATGCTACATCTGGTCTGGTACACAACATCGCATACATTATAGAGCCTACCGCAGATGCGTAGGGTATAGATGACATGCGAGCCCTTTCCAAATCAGTCTTGGGAGACATCTCTTTGGAGTGGGTGATTCCGTGACAAGCCGGTAGATTACCGCGCTTTGAATCTTCCATACTGAATCGTTTCAGTATGGTGTCGATGTACCTAGACTGCGAAAGTCCCAACATCCTCTTAGATCTATCATGATAGATCTGGATCCCCAGAATGTAGTTGGCATCGCCCAGGTCCTTCATGGAGACCCTCTATGACAAGAATCCTTTGACTGACTGTAGCATAGGGATGTCATTTCCTATTAGGAGAATGTCATCCACGTACAAGACGAGGAATACTACAGTTCTCCCCACAATCTTACTGTAAATGCAAGGTTCATCCGGATTTTTGATAAAGTCGAAATCTTTGACAGTATCATCAAAGCAGATGTTCCAGCTCTGCGATGCCTGCTTCAGTCCATAGATGGACTTAAGCAACTTGCACACTTTACCGCTGCTCCCACTCTGAATGAAACCCTCCGGCTGATCCATATAGACGCACTCTTCCAAATTTCCATTTAGAAAAGCCGTCTTTACATCCATCTGCCAGATCTCATAATCGTTGAAGGCAGCAATGGCAAGAAGGATCCGAATGGATTTGAGCATAGCCACTGGAGAAAAGGTTTCGTCATAGTCCAAACCAGGTCTTTGACGAAAACCCTTTGCAACAAGTCTAGCTTTATAGGTTTCAACCTGCCTATCTACACCAATCTTCTTTCTGAAGATCCATTTGCAGCCTACGGGTTTTACCCTTTCTGGAGCAATGTCCAAAGTCCAAACTTTGTTGGTGTACATGGACCCTATCTCGGTCCGCATTGCATCCTGCCATTTTACTGAGTCACCGCTCTGAATGGCTTGCTGGAAGCTAGTAGGCTCATTATCTTCAATGACGCAATCCTCTCGATCCCCGTCTATGAGAAAGCCGTAGTATCTCTCGGACGGATGAGACTGCTTACTACTCCTGCGGAGTGGTGCTGGGATGTCCGGTTCTCCTGAAACTTATGGTTCTACCAAGCTTTCAGTAATAGCTTGTGGTTCTGGAATTTCTTCCAGTTCTATTACGCTCCCACTTATCTGATTTTCTAAAAATTCAGTTTCCAAGAAGTGGGCATGCTGAGAAACAAAAACCTTTTGTTCCTCTGTGGAATAGAAAAGATACCCCTTGGAATTCTTGGGGTATCCCACAAACTTACACAGTACTGAGCGTGCTTCGAGCTTGTCTGCATGCTGCTTCTTTACAAAAACTGGACATCCTCATGTCTTAAGATACTTAAGACAGGGTTTCTTCCCACTCCACATCTGATATGGAGTGGTAGGCACAGTTTTGGTTGGAACCTTGTTCAAAAGATATGCAGCTGTTTCTAGTGCATAACCCCAGAAAGATCGCGGTAACTCATCCTTACTCATCATGGAACAAACCATAGCCAATAGAGTTCGATTCCGCCTTTCCGATACACCATTGTGTTGTGGTGTGTATGGAGGAGTATGCTGAGAGAGAATTCCATTCTCTTTTAAGTAGCCCAGAAACTCGGCACTCAAGTATTCACCACCTCGATCAGATCTCAGTGTCTTGATACTCTTGCCTGTTTGAATTTCAACTTCATTCTTGTATTCCTGAATTTCTCAAAGGCCTCGGATTTATGCTTTATCAGGAAGACATGTCCATACCTATAGAAATCATCCGTAAAAGTAATGAAGTATGAATAACCACTTCGCGCATGTGTAGACATTGGACCATACACGTCACTGTGTATGAGTCCTAAGAGCTCGCTCGCTCTTACTCCGTGTCCAGTGAACGGAGTCTTTGTCATCTTTCTCATGAGACAAGATTCACAAGTAGCATAAGACTGATACTCGAACGGATTCAAGTATCCCTCTTTATGTAACTTTGTTAACCGTGTCTCATTAATGTGACCCAGTCTACAATGCCATAAGAAAGCCTGATTTGTTTCCGGAGACTTTCTTTTAAGTGTGTTCTGGACACTGAAAACCTGAGCTTGATTCAGTACGTATATTCCGTTTTCTAATGTACCTTACCCAATCAGAACTTGATTTAGGTGGATGTGGACCACATCACTTTCAAAAGTAAAATCATATCCTTCCTTAGAAAGTATGGATATAGATATGATATTACAAGCCATACTAGGTACATACAAACAGTTACGCAGAATCAATATCTGCCCACTTGTCAATCCAAGGTGATATTCCCCTACGGATTCAGCGTCCATGCTCATTCCGTTGGCAACCCTGAGTGTCATATCACCTATCCTGATAACTCTATGGTTTCTCAAAGCCTGTAATGAATTACAGATGTGAGATCCTGATCCGGTATCCAGTACCCAGGAAGTAGGGTTAATTGACATACAGTTTTCTATTACAAATACACTCGAAGCCGAAGCCACAACATGCTTCGAATCCTGGCTACTGGCTTTGTTAACCCTGCAATCCTTCTGCCAATGTCCTTTCCCGTAACAATAGGAACGTCCCTCCTTCACTATATCCAGTCCCAAATCTTTTGCCCTTCTCTTTCCCTCCATTTCCCTGGTTTCCTTCAGGGTACAAGTAGAGGGCAGAGACCGTAGAATCAAGTCAGTATTTGACCCGTTCTTCAACGTGGTCTTCAGGTCCGTGAGCTCATCAAAATAGCTAGTCTCTGTAAGGACGTTGTCCCCTACAGATGACCCGATAGCCAACCTCACTTGAAGCAATTTGTTCGAGGTCTCATATCTTGCGATATGAGATTGCTCTCTATATAAATCTTTGTTATGGAGGAAGACAGAAACTAGGTTCATCTTCTCGTGCTGCCTCTGGTATGCACCATCAACTGAGGCCAACAAAAGGCACTTGGCATTCGCACAGTCTTTTTCCGATGTCTTACGGATATCAATATCCATGACAGGGGAAACTGGCCCTGAGACGGCAGGGGTTTGATTAGTTAGGAGGTGTCCCAGCTTGTCATGGGTAATGAACATCTGGACAGACCTTTGCCAGTCATAACAGTCAGATTCAGTCATTATCTAGATGTAACCTATGTCTGGTCACTGGGTCGCTGCAATTAGGAGAGAGAGAAGAAACACTTTAGCATGATGCTCTTGCAAGTTTAGAGTGGTTTTTAATTTGTCTAAACATGATGGCTCCCACTGTTTCTCGAATCCTTCCTCAAACCATAAAAGAAGAATTAGTCGGGATCAATCTCACCATCCAATACTTACTTAACCGTTCAGCCAGGCCAGTGTCGGTACTTCAAGGGAGGTTTTACGATGCTTTCGCGAAGTTCCTTAATTAAATAACCTCTTTTCCCTATGGGCGTAGCCCCGCTAATACCTTTCTAGACACCTACTTGGTTTATAGTATTGATCGTTAAGTGAGAAAGTTTCCCGAGGAGTAGCATATACTCACAGCAGGATCAGGATCCAAATATCATTGTGAGATAATGCTGAAGGAATCCTACCAACATTATCAAACTCCAAATGGTATGCAACACTAGCAAGTTTCAGTTTCTTTACAAACTCCCGATGTGGATTTTTGCCCCATGCTCTTATGATCTTGATGAAGGTCAACAAATCATAAGTCACATGTCAAGTTCTACCCATCATTGTCCAGGTTAATTTGAACCCACCCGTATATACCCTTGACGAAGGTCAACAAGGTAATACGACTGTCCCAAACCATCGCATCTATCTATGCTACATATGAACACCCCACAGCTACCAATCACTATGCCTTGACGAAGGTCAACAAACATAGCTTGAATACTATTGAATATTCATATGAAATGACGGAGGGCTACGAATGGTTTTGGCAAAACCGTGAACGTAGTGAACTTGATATAATCGAAGGAACCTTGATAGCTTTTAAAAGGAGTGGTTTAAGCTCCGCGTTTTAAAAAGTTTTTCTGTTTTGAAAAAACCGAGTGGTTTTGAAATTGTTCCAACGATTCAGTTTTGGTTTGTTTTCTTTGCATTAATTTTAATGCATCCCATGAATTAATCCTACCATTGCAGAAAACAACGAAAATATGACGTACGCTTATGCCATCCGCATTCGCCACGGGGCCCCGTCATCACCCGTTAGGTTACTTAACTAACGACAGAGCGGGGGCTGGACTAGCGCGGATGCAAAACATAAGCAACGCCTACTAGATATCATATATAGATATATACATTCGTCAAACGCAATGATAGCCATTCAAGATTACAGATGAACACATTGGATATGCTAGGAATCCGCGTTTCGTTCGAGCCTGCAACGAAAGACGGATTATACGGTCGCGATGAATAGTCAAACTCCACCCTAGACCCCTACGGGTGCGGCAAACTACCCGCTAAGTACCCGAAGTGAAGCAACCTCCCTCAACAACGTGAGTAGGCCACTCGGCACTTCAAAGTACCCGGTAGTTTGTGCACCCCATCTTGGGTCTATCCTAGGAGCAAAAACAGTAAAAGAAATAATATACAATGGCGGATACAACCTCAACCCGGATGTGCGGCCATAAAAATAATATTACATCAATTTACAATTTACATCAAATGAAAAATAAATAAATTCTCATCTCACAACCCCGGCTATTCATCCGCGACAATCCAACAAGTTCATATACACAATCAACATCACAGATCACAGATATGTACAACCTCCACCAATCGACGTCTAGCGATTAGTCGACGTTCAGTATATATATCACATCACAGATATAATCAATTAGCTAAAGTTTATAGAATTTCGATCAATATTTCAATTTGAAACTATCCCAAATACAATACTGTTCTCAGAAGAATCTGGGCAGAAACAAAGTATCTGAAAAATCATAAAATATCAATCTGAACACACTGCAGGAAAAACGAGTTGACTCTGAGTAGACTCGGCCGCGGATCCGCGGCGAAACGCTTGGTTTCGCCGCGCTTCCGCGGCAGTCTGACGGAGTCATGAACTCGTTTTTCTTAGGTGTTCCTAAAAGCCCCTGCACGTATTTTTCAGGTCTGTGGAAAGATTTTTAGACTTGTTTTTAAAATCGGTAGAAAACACAAGATTTTGACGTATTTTGTGATTTTTTTCCGGATCGAAGTTCTAAACACTTTGCTAACATGTTAGTTGTTGTTTAGCTAGGCTCTAATACCACTGTAAGTCTATGTAACCCACCCCGGTACTTACGGGGAGGCGGAAAGAGTAAAAATCAAAATTTTATCACAAGGAAACATAGACTAACATGAAGGATCTTTGCTAAACAAAAACTAACAAACTAACTACAAGTTCTACCTACTAGGTTAGATGGTTATACCTAGTTCTTGAACTCCTTCTCTTCTTATTGTGGTCCTCTTTGTTGCTAGCTCCTTGGAGTGGTGTTGACGGCTCCTCCTCTTCGTCTTCTCTTTGCCGAAGAAAGATCCACCTGAAGGCCTCTACCTTGAGCTCCTATCTCAACCAAGAGGTAACTAGAGTGCTTGGCTTGCTAGACTAAGAACCCTAGAATGAGTAGAGAGTTGTCTTGATGGTTTTATCTCACAAAGCTCATATTTTTCAACTCATGAAACAAGAGAGCTTTGAGAGAGAGGAAGAGGGAGAGCTTTGCGAGAGAGAGAATGAGCAAGAGAGAATGAGAGAATAAATCCTAACCTTGCTCTCATATGAGAGAATATGAGAATAATAATAATAATTAGGAAAATTGTGATGGTTAGTTGATGTGACCATTATCATTTCACATTTAATGCTAATTGCAAGCTTCAAGAAGCATCTTTTGCAAAAGAAAAATCAAGGTCAACAAAGTCAACAAGTCAAATGGTCAACCCAACCCCAATCATGGCATAATTATCCTTAATTAATATTATTAATCATATTTCTCATTCTCATTAGGGTTTAGAAAAAGTCAACGGTCAAAAACCCTAATGAGGTTCCTCTGCCTCTGTCAACTGTGCATACACACCTGCATCCGTGTTCCGAGGAACATGAATGCAATGAGACAAAACAAATCCCAAAACAAATACTAGGATCTGGCTTAAACCAAAGCCCGCTAGTAATAACTGCCCGGACACCAAACGTGCACAAGTGCACGTATGTGAACGAACCCTGTCGCAAAACCATGCGACCTCTACTCTGTTTTGCCCAAAGGCGAACAACCCTCTGTGTGGGACTCTAAAGACTCGACACTACGCTGGCTGTGGGTTTAACCATAGGCCGCAAGCGGTACTAGCTGTACGTAACGGTCCCCAGGTAGATGCCGATAAGAAGACCGATGAGGTGAACCCATCCGAACTCCTACTGAGCCTGAATGTGACAATCTCTGTATAGTCTGGTCTGTTCGTCTATGAGTATCGCATGTCGGGCCTAGGGGGCGGTAAACGTTAGACCCCTAATAGCGGTACAAGTCATGCCGGAGTGTGGCCCAGAACACCCTGAGAAACTACTGGAAACACTACCAGTAATTCTCGCTTGCCCTGGCCAGGGACTTTGTGTAATGGCTCTCCTAGACACAGCGCGATATCAACCCCCAATACCGGGAGAGACGAATCCTATCTAACCGCTACTGCCTCCAAGTGCTTCGGGACTGCACCCAACTACTACCTGTTTGCACGACTCCTTTGAGCCATGGTAGGGTAGTAATTAAAGTACAGTGGGAACACACTCGAGGAGAAGTAGTAGTGTCAAGTCGATAGACTAAGCTGTACTCCTGTCATCTGGGAACTGTTATCTGACGATATGTATACTACCAACCAACAGTTCCCGATGAGTCCTGTCCAGTGTACTCGTAACCTAACGAGCACCCGCATACTATCTCCAGTACGACGTACTAATGGCTGTGGGACAGACTATCTCCCCTGCTAGGATGAGAAGCGTATACGCTAGTCTACTTCGGAGTATCGATGCCCCGTCTCGATAATCCTACGACTAGGGACCTGTATAAGGATATGCTTGTAGATTACCCAGCCCCCATTAGTGTGACTGCCACCACAAGGCTGGTAATCAAGCAAAGATCCTAAGGGCTCCACTAATATGTATAAGCGATATGCTAAAAGAAACACATGCACATATTGAAGTAGAAACAAACCAAGTAGCATACTACCATTTTAAGCAAGATTGTCTATACAACTGTGAATATCCCAAGCTTCCATTAAGTAATATACAAACTAGTATGATACAATAATGGCCTCTAGGGCATATACACTAACAATTAACATATCTCTCTTGGATGCAATCCAACAAGTCCTTTCTTACACTAAAATCTTAAAGGACTTATGCACCAAGAAGAGGAAGCCATAAGTACCGAAGAAAGTTTTCGTGGCTAGTGCTCTAAGTGATGCTCTTATCCAACCTTTACCCCAAAAACATAAGGACCCCGGCTGTCCTACAATTTCAATAACAATTGGGGATAAGAACATCAATCGAGCACTTTTAGATCTTGGTGCTAGTGCTAATTTGCTACCCTATTCAGTATATGAACAATTAGGCGTTGGAGAGCTTAAACCCACACATTGTACTCTCCAAATGGCCGACCGATCCATCACCCATCCTAGGGGTGAGTTAGAGGATGTGTTAATTAAAGTAGGGGACTTCATATTCCCCGTTGATTTAATTGTTATGGACACACAGCCTGTGGCTAACCCACGAAACCAAATTCCGGTGATCCTCGGTCGACCATTTTTGGCCACTTCCAATGCTGTAATCAACTGTCGTAACGGCTATATGACTCTATCCTTCGGGAAGATGTCAAGTGAGTTCAACATTTACAAGATAGGAAGTCTGCCCTCCGAGCCTGTGAAACTTCAGGAGGCAAATATGTATACTTGATGTTTTCTCGATCAAGGAGATCACGCAGGAGGACTGTGAGCTCGAAAAATTTCTGTTCGATCACAGCAGTTTTGACGCTACTAGTGCGTTCCTCCTTGAATCTGACACAATCGATAATGATTACGAATGTTTCACTTTTTCGGACGATTTTGAAGACTCACCACCCGAGTTTGAGTCTTTTGAATTTTCGGATGAGTTATTTGAACCATCTGACTCGGTTGCTTACACTCTCTTCGAACCATTGTTGGAATCCTTCGAGTTCGAGACAGTTTCATCAATTTTACCTTCAATTGTTTCGCCTCCAAAACTCGAACTCAAGCTATTGCCGTCTCACCTTAAATACGCTTACTTAGGTGAGAATGAGACCCTTCCTGTTATCATATCGGCCTCTCTAGCCCTCAAGCAAGAGAAAGCCCTTTTAATGGTCTTACAAAACAATCGGCAAGCTTTTGGCTGGACTATGGCGGACATCAAGGGGATTAGTCCCCTCATAGTTGAACATCATATACATATGATGATGATGCCAAGCCAGTAAAGGATCCACAGAGACACCTCGAGGATTTTGTGGTTAATCAACTTCCACCTATAGAAGTTGAACCATCACCTTTTCTTCTAATAAAATACGAGAATGCCAATATTCCACTCATTTCTGATCATTCACATTCTCGTTTTTATTTATCATCACCTCTTATCTCCTCACATTCACATTCACACAAATTCTTTCCATACCACCACTTATCTTTTCCCCACTTCTTCTTGGCTCTATATAACATGTTCTTCCACCGACCTATACGTTACACTGATAAATTCTTCAAATGGTTGGTGTTGGCTTTTGGTCTTTGCAAAGCTTGGTATTGACCAATAACTTTGAACCCCCTCTTTAAGAGCTTAACATTATTTAACTCAAGTTTGGGGGAGTATAATTTGGCTCTCGAAAATAACAAAATAAAAATTTGAAAGAAAAAAAAATTTTGGGGGTATTTTTTAAATTTCCAGTTAAAATAAAATAAAAAATAAAAAATAAACAGGGGAGTGCCGACAATTTTGACCCTCTTGGTGTAGCCTGACAGTGAGGACACTGTCAAGTTTAAGTTTGGGGGTGTGCTCGGTAAGCTTTCTTCCTTCGCATTCATATGTATATTTTTGCATTTGCATACTTATTTTAAAACCCATAAAAATTGAAATTTTTTAAAAATTATAAAAAATTATAAAAATTCAATTTTGGCCATAATTGACTTAAGTTGGACAAGACGGTTAACTAGCTAGGAAAAACTAGATCCCAAAACTTAGTAAATTAAAAACCCTAAAAATAACCTTTCTTAAAATTTAACGGCAGAAAATATATGTTCTTGTGGTTTACTTAGAAATA
Organism: Agapanthus africanus; assembly: GCA_030015575.1. Classification (NCBI taxonomy): domain Eukaryota; kingdom Viridiplantae; phylum Streptophyta; class Magnoliopsida; order Asparagales; family Amaryllidaceae; genus Agapanthus; species Agapanthus africanus. The sequence goes on from CM057347.1 coordinate 114,240,271, forward strand.
GACAAATTTTGAGTTCACTTCTTGGGCTAAGTCAAAATAAGAGAAGAGTATTGATTTTTTTATTAAAGTATAAGTCTGAAAAATAATTTCTAAGCTTAAGTCTAAATTCTGAAAATATATACCCTACAACTTGCACAAACACGAACTTTGAAACTTGGAATGGTAGAGGAGACCTTGAAATGCTCTTGTCTAAAATCCTTAGTATGAAGGAAAATAAAATTATAAGTGTGAATAAAGAGATATAAAAAAAACACTGGTTTTGTAATTACTTAAGGCTGCATAAAATAAAAAATATATAGCGAGGGTGCTTTATCACCTAGTGCCTTAGACCAACTGGTTTGGGAGTCACTGCTAAAAACCTTAGGTATTACAAGACGAGGAATTACGACTTAATGCGCAAACACATTTTGTAATCGGTCGTTAGTACCTCAAGAAGTATTAACGGGTTGCATGAAGGATGTGTGAGCAATTTCATTTAAAAATTCACCAACTAAAAGTACTTTGGACGATGGACAAGAGTATGAGAGCTTGAATTGAATTCCAAAGTGTAGGGGTGATACATAAACACACGTAGGGGTATATGATTGGGGTTTGGATGAGAGATAGGAATGAAAAATAGGATTTATATCTTTAGTAGAGTTGATAAAAATTCCTAAGTTGAGATGGAACCTTAGAAGGAAAATTCAAAAGATGCTAAAAGCTAAGTAAATTTACAAAACATATACAATCTTAAGTTTAAATGATAAGGAAGCGTGAAAAATATGGGTTGATAATTTCTGAGTTGAAGATAATAGAATTTCTTGCTAGAGCACCGAATTGAAGAATAAAAGTCAATAGGCCAAATTGATAGGATTTTGTGGGTAGTATCCGCTGAAAACCCTCAGGAGACAACACTCCTCCTACTAGGGACACCTAGAGGTTTAACGGCTTGTTGCATGAGCTCAGTGTAATCGCGTTTCCCTGCGAAAGTGAGGTTAGGTTTTTTTGAGAATAAACTAGTTTTGCTCGAGGACGAGCAAAAGATAAGTTTGGGGGTATTTGTTCATATCATAATTTTGTATTATTATATTCCCCATTCTTATTCATTTTGCAAATAAATAGGTGCTTTTGATCCATGTCTGTTGAATAGTTGCAGGTTACAGGTTCTCGGAACAAAACAGTGAAAATGATGAAAAGACGCTACAAAAGTGAGACTACGACCAAAAAATAGAAGAATCTTTATCATGCCTACAGTTTGAAGAACAAATGAAGATCAATGAACAATTTCACAAAGTACAAAGGCAGCACAAGATTCAAGACTTCAACACGAAGCGAACGGTAAAAGTCCACAACATTCTGCACTGTGGAAATCTGGAAGAAACTAGAAGACATTCTGAAGAACTAAGTGAAGAAACCAGAAGTAAAATGCAACATGAAAGATACCTGAAGAATTGAGACAGAGACCCCACCATACGGCCGCGGATCCGCGGCCAAACATGGCTTATGGCTGTGGTTCCGTGGCCGTACTGTGCACGTGTTGGTGCAAAATGTCGGTGGATGGCGGTGCGTTGACCAGGCTTCTCAGGGTAGTTTTGTAAATGTAGATAGGGATCAGATGTAAACCCTAGGGTTTCTATAATCTATAAATAGGAACCCTACAACTCTTTTTGGAGCATGCCTCTTTTTATTTATTTAATTTAAAATTTTCATCTGTAAATGTTTGAAGAGTGCATCAAATAAAAAAGTAAGTTTTTCTTTATCTTGCCTTAGTTTAATTTCATTTCTGCCCTAATTATAAATTTTATTTATCTGCCGTAGTTATAACTTTTATTTATCTGCCGTAGTTGTTAAATTAAAATCATAAAAATGAACTCTTTTATCAATTCCCTAATGAGTGAGTAGTTCCTCACTTGTTAGGGTTAGGTTTGGGGAAGGTTTGAGAGATGAAAATCTCTCACCCCTTTCTTGCCCATTCAACATTTTAAATACGACTCTTATGCATACATACACACACCGCTCACTACGGCACCCTATCCCACGAGGTAGCGGTGATACCATAGTTAAAGACCGGTCGTGTATGTTTTCCATAGAGGTTAGGGTAAGAGTTAAGAAAGGACGGACACGGACCTAGAGGAAGAAACCTAGTTTCTTCCCGATCGTGCTAATCCCCTTTGTTAATTATTACCTTAACACCTAAATAGTTCTTAATTAGGGCATAGAAAGCGGTGAGATATATTGATTTTCCAAACTTAACCTAAACCTAACCCTAGCAAGGTTTTAATCCTAATTCAACTTTAGTTTTTATTGATAATCAAACCTACCACAATTGGAATTAACTCGTTAGAACAACTAGAAAATACACAAAATCCCTGTGGACCTACCCGTATTCAACCGGTTGGCTACCAAGCGACACCGTTCTTGATTGCGGTAAATTCTTTAATAACAAAAAGCGTAAAGCGAGCTAAATCACTTACAATCAAATGGCGCCGTTGCCAGGGATGGCGTAGTTATTTTCTTTTTGTAATTTCGGGTTGATTAAAAATTAAAAAAATCATAAAAACTGAAAAATATAAAAAAATAAAAAAATTCTCATCTTGTTATTTTTTGAAGGGTTTTTGTGTGAATTGTGCAGGATCGAAGATACGAACAAATTCAGATCTGGAAAAATCCAGTGAGCAAAACAGAAAACAGCAGATCTTAACAAACAGAGGAGAACCATAACAGAGAAACAGAAGAAGTTTGGAGGCCTGAGTCAACGAGTCAACCACGGAACCGCGGTCAAAGGCAGGGTTAGTCGGCGGAAACACGGCTCATTGGTGACGCCAGCACGTGGAAATCTCTCTGTAAGCTTTCTTTTCTTCTCTGTAACCCCCTGAACTCCTCTGAAAAATTTTCCTGCAGGGTTCTTTGCGCAAAAATTTCTCTCCCTTCTCCAATAACTTGATCTTGTGCAGGATCCCATATATGTAATATATTACATGGGCTAAGGAAAGGTAGAGAACTGGGAGAAGATGATAAATACATAAGGGTTGGAAATAGTGCAATTGTTGCAGCTAAATCCGTTGGGGAATATCACCTTGTATTACCAAGTGGTAATACATTAATTCTGAACGAATGCTATTATATGCCGAACCTAATATAAAACATTATATTAGTTTCTTTATTATGTAAAGAAGGATATAATTTTGTATTACAGGATAATGTTATGAACATTTTCCTGAACCAAAAGTTGGTTGGATCAGGCACGCTGTGCATAACAGACACACACAAGAGGAAGAGTTCAGAAATGAACGAATCCTTCTTGTGGCATTATAGATTGGGTCATATCAATATGACACGATTGGCTAAGTTGCATAAGGAAGGATATTTGAATCCGTTCGAATTTTAATCTTATGACACTTTCCAATCATGTCTCAAAGACAAGATGACCAAAACTCCGTTTACAAGACACGAAGAAAGAGCTAGTGTGCTCTTGGGACTGATACATAGTGATGTATGTGGTCCTATGTCTACACATGCCAGGAATGGTTCCTCATACTTTATTACATTCACTGACGATCTCTCAAGATTCGGTCATGTGTTCCTGTTGAAACACAAGTTTGAAGCTTTTGAGAAATTCAAGGAATATAAATCCAATGTCGAGAACCAAACGGGTAAAAGTATTAAAATCCTTCGATCTGATCCAGGAGGCGAATATTTGAGTATGGAGTTCCTGGATTTTCTAAAAGAGAATGGGATTCTCTCTCAGCTTACTCCTCCGTATACACCACAGCACAACGGTGTATCGGAACGGAGGAATCGCACCCTATTAGATATGGTGCGCTCTATGATGAGCACCGCTGAGTGTAAGTCCATGTCACGCATCCCACAAGCTCGCGGGGAGGCGGAATATATGAAAAACAATTATCAAAGCTTCGTAACACGGACTTGAGCACACGGATCGTGTCTAAACCATTACTAGCAAACTACGAGAGGTTTAACTACTCTGATTTGAAGTTATACCTCACGTTACTTGTCCTTCGGGTCTTCATCGCTGTCCTCCACACCTCGTAGGCTCTATAGAACATGAGCACCTCAACAGCCTCCTCGAGTCAAAGACGATCCACCCGAGAGTCTATAGTCCGAGCTCCTATCTCGAATCTGAGATAACTACGGCTTCTAGATCGCTAATCTAGAAGTCCTAGAGGGTGTAGAGTAATTAGATGGATTACTTAGTCACTTAAACCCTAGGATTCTCAACTCATGAGAGCTTTTAGGGTTTGAGGAAGAAGATGAAGACTTGAGGAGAGAGAAAGCTTTTGTGATAATGATATGAATAATCACTCATGAAAGAATAATATCAAGCATACAAATATCTCTTTGATAAAAATCTAGAAATATCTTGTAAGCTTCATTTAATCCTAAATGGCGAATCACCTCATGAGTCATTAAGCATTTAATAAAAACCTACACCTCATCTCTCCACCTCATTTGTGTTTAATCCAAAAAGAAATAAATACAAATGAGTTATCCTATTCTAGAAGTTTCCCGACAAATTACGAGACTGCCCCTCCCATCCGTATTTCCGAAAAACACGGATAATCTTTGATTGAATAAATCCATCTGTATAATACTAGAATCTGGCTTAAACTAAAGCCCGCTAGTATTATCTGCCCGATCATAATACGTGCACAAGTGTACGTAAGAGATCGCAGCCCTGCCGTAAAACCATATGGCCTCTACACCTTTTGCCCGGTGCAGGGAAACTCTCTGTGTGGGACACTAAAGACTCGACAATATACTGGCAGTGGGTTTAATCATAGGCCGCAAGCGGTACTAGCTGTATGTAACGGTCCCCAGGTAGATGTCGATAAGAAGGACGATGAGGAAACCCATCCGAACTCCAATTGAGCCTGATGTGACAATCTCCGTACAGTCCGGTCTGTTCGTATAGGACTATCGCAAATCGGGCCTAAGGGGGCGATAAACGTCAGACCCCTAATAGCGGTATAAGTCGTGTCGGAGTGAAGCCCATTACACCTTGAGAAACTACTCGAACCTACCAGTAAATCTCGCTTGCCCTGGCCAGAGACTTTGCGTAATGGCTCTCCATACACAGCACGATATCAACCCCCAATACCGGGAGAGACAAATCCTGTCTAACCGCCACTGCCTCCAAGTGCTTCGAGACTGCACCCAACTACTACCTGTTTGCACGACTCCTTTGAGCCGTGGTAGGGTAGTAATCTAAGTACAGTGGGAACACACCCGATGCGAAGTAGCAGTGTCAAATCGACGGACTAAGCTGTACTCATGTCACCTGGGAACTACTATCTGACGATGGGTATAAAACCAACCTGTAGTTCTCGGCAATTCCTGTCCGGTGTACCCATAACCTAACGAGCACCTGCATACTATCTCCAGTACAATGTACTGATGGCTGTGGGACAGACCATCTCCCCAACTGGGATGAGAAGCGTACACATCAATCTACTCTGGAGTATCGATGCCCTGTCTCGATAATCCTACGACCAGGGACCTGTATAGGATGTTGCTTATAGACTACCCAGCCCCCACTAGTGTGACTGCCATCACAATGCTGGTAATCAAGCAAAGATCCTAAGGGCTCTACTAATATGTATAAGCGATACGTTAAAAGAAACATAAGCACATATTAAAGTAGACACAAACCAAGTAGCATACTACCATTTTTAGCAAGACTGTCAATACAACTGTGAATATCCCAAGCTTCCATTAAGTAATATACAAACTAGTATGATACAGTAATGGCCTCTAGGGCATAAACACTAACAATCTCCCACTTGCACTAGGGCCATGTACTGGTATATCGTAGATCTATCATCTCGAATAGCCTCTCGAACTGCGTCTGAGGATTGGCCTTTGTGAATGGATCAGCAGTGTTATTCTCCGTATCTATTCTCTTTACCTCGATCTCCCGGCGATCTACGATCTCCCTGATCAGGTGATACCGCCTTAAGATGTGTCTGGACTTCTGATGGGACCTGGGTTCCTTCGCTAAAGCTATAGCGCCGTTGTTGTTGCAATACAGAGGTATTGGATCAACACTGGTAGGAACCACCTGAAGTTCTGTGAGGAACTTCTTCATCCAGACAGCTTCTTTTGCGGCATCGCAAGCAGCTATGTACTCCGCTTCCATCGTTGAGTCAGCAACGATGTCCTTCTTGGAACTCTTCCAACAGACCGCCCCTCCATTGAGGGTAAAGACATAACCCGACATGGACTTGGAGTCATCCTTGTCACTCTGGAAGCTGGAGTCGGCAAATGCCTCGATCTGGAGGTCTTTTCCGCCATACACCAAGAACATCTTCTTAGTCCTCCTCAGGTACTTGAGAATGTTCTTTACTGCTATCCAGTGCTTCTCCCCTGGGTTTGCCTGATACCGGCTTACAACGCTTAATGCGTATGCTACATCTGGTCTGGTACATACCATCGCATACATTATAGAGCCTACCGCAGAAGCGTAGGGTATAATCGACATGCGATCCCTTTCCAAATCAGTCTTGGGAGACATCTCTTTGGAGAGGTTGATTCCGTGACAAGCCGGTAGGTTACCACGCTTAGAATCTTCCATACTAAATCTTTTCAATATGGTGTCTATGTACCTGGACTGCGAAAGTCCCAACATCCTCTTTGATCTATCACGATAGATCTGGATCCCCAGAATGTAGGTGGCATCACCCAGGTCCTTCATGGAGAACTTCTGTGACAAGAATCCTTTGACTGACTGTAGCATAGGAATATCATTTCCTATTAGGAGAATGTCATCCACGTACAAGACGAGGAATACTACAGCTCTCCCTACAATCTTACTGTATATACATGGTTCATCTGGATTCTTGATAAAGTCGAATTCTTTGACAGTATCATCAAAACAGATGTTCCAACTCCGCGATACCTGCTTTAGTCTATAAATGGACTTAAGCAACTTGCACACTTTACCGCTGCTCCCACTCTGAATGAATCCCTCTGGCTGATCCATATAAACGCATTCTTCTAAATTTCCATTTAGAAAGGCCGTCTTTACGTCCATCTGCCAGATCTAATAATCGTGGAAGGCAGCAATGGCAAGAAGGACCCGAATGGATTTGAGCATAGCCACTGGAGAAAAAGTTTCGTCATAGTCCAAACCAGGTCTTTGGCGAAAACCCTTTGCAACAAGTCCAGCCTTATAGGTTTCAACCTGTCCATCTACACCAATATTCTTTCTGAAGATCCACTTGCATCCTACGGGTTTTACCCTATCTGGAGCAATGTCCAAAGTCCATACTTTGTTAGTGTACATGGACTCCATTTCGGTCCGCATTGCATCCAGCCATTTTACCGAGTCGCCGCTCTGAATGGCTTGTTGGAAGCTAGTGGGGTCATCATTATCAATGATGCAATCTTCTCGATCCCCGTCAATGAGAAAACCGTAGTATCTCTCGGGCGGATGAGACTGCCTACTACTTCTGCTGATAGGCGCTGGTATGTCCATTTCTTCTGAAACTTCTGGTTCTACCATACTTTCAGTAACAGCTTGTGGTTCTGGAATTTCTTCCAGTTCTATTGTGCTCCCACTCTTCTGATTTTCTAAAAATTCAGCTTCCAAGAAGTGGGCATGACGAGAAACAAAAACCTTTTGTTCCTCTGCGTAATAGAAATAATACCCCTTGGAGTTCTTTGGATATCCCACAAACTTACACTGTACTGAGCGTGCCTCGAGCTTGTCCGGATGCTGCTTTTTTACTAAAGCTGGACATCCCCATGTCTTCAGGTATTGAATATAGGGTTTCTTCCTATTCCACATCTGATATGGTGTGGTGGGCACAGTCTTGGTTGGAACCTTGTTCAAAAGATATGCAGCTGATTCTAGTGCATAACCCCAGAAAGATCGCGGTAACTCAGCCTTACTCATCATGGAACGAACCATATCTAATAGGGTTCGATTCCTCCTTTCCGATACACCGTTGTGTTGTGGTGTGTATGGAGGAGTAAGCTGAGAGAGAATTCCATTCTCTTTTAAGTAACCCAGGAACTCGGCATTTAAGTATTCACCACCTCGATCAGATCTCAGTGTCTTGATACTTTTGCCTGTTTGGTTTTCCACTTCATTCTTGTATTCTTGGAATTTCTCAAAGGCCTCGGATTTATGCTTCATCAAGAAGATATGTCCATACCTAGAGAAATCATCCGTAAAAGTAATGAAGTAGGAATAACCACCTCTTGCATGTGTAGACATTGGACCGCACATATCACTGTGTACGAGTCCCAAGAGCTCGCTCGCTCTTACTCCGTGTCCAGTAAACGGAGTCTTTGTCATCTTTCCCATGAGACAAGATTCACAAGTAGCATAAGATTGATATTCGAACGGATTCAAATATCCTTCTTTATGTAACTTAGTCAACCGTGTTTCATTGATGTGACCTAGTCTACAATGCCATAAGAAAGCCTGATTTATTTCCGGGGACATTCTTTTAAGTTTGTTCTGGACATTAAAAACCTGAGCTTGATTTAATACGTATATTGTTAGTTATGTATATGCCCTAGAGGCCATTGTTGTACATATGATGTATATTATGATAGATGCTTGGATATATACAGAGAGGACTTTCTTGCTCGTCATGATTGTATGCTATTTGGTTTCACTTTATCTTAACATGTTGACTTGTATTGGTTTACTGTCTTTCTCTCACATGTTGATAAAGCCCTTAGGATCTGTACTCGACTACTGGGATTATGATGAGATCATACTAGTGGGGCCACGGTAGTCGATGAGTACATCCTATAAATGTTCCTAGTCGAGGGTATATCGAGACATGGCATCGATACACCAGAGTAGACTAGCGTATACGCATCTTGACCCATATGATGGGCGATGGATGATCCCATATCCATCGGTGTTTGACATCAAGGATGGTGTACGGGTGCTCAGTGGAGACTGGGTACACTGGACGGACTCGCCGAGAACTCCCAGTTGGTGATATACCACACGTCAGATGGCAGTTCTCCGGTGACACTGGTACAGGGTAGTCTGTAGACCCGAGATCGTCATAGAGTCTTGTGTGATTCCCACTATGCTTTGATTTCCACCTTACCACGTCCAAGAGGGCGTGCAAAACGGTGGCTTTTGGATACAGTCCCGAATCACATGGAGGCAATGAGCGATAGGAGGGGATTCGTCTCTCCCGGTATAGGGAGTTGATGTTGTGCTGTGTTCGATTGCTATAACTGGAAGTCCCTGGCCAGGGCTGATATAGAGATATACTGGTAAGTGTTACCAGTAGTTTCTTGACATGTTATGAGCCTCACATCGACACGACTTATCGGTTACTGGGGTCTGACGTATACCACCCCTAGACTTGATATGCGACATATCAGACGAACAGACCAGACTGTACGGGAGTGTTATTGATTAGATTCACAGGAGAACGGACATGCTAGCTTGTTGATCTTCTGATCGCTCAATACCTGGGTGGCTGTTACGTTTAGCTGACCGCTTGCAGCTTGTGGGTGTTTGATATGATCATCACCTGCTACCAGCGTATTGACGATTCTTTAGAGTCCTACACAGAGGTTTCTTGGCTCAGGCGAAACGGAGTAGAGGCACATATGTGATATGTACAGGACCGAGGATAATGCGATATGAGATACCGTATTATATTCTCGAGATATTTAGATATGAATCGGGACATCGGATCAAGTGTTGATTCGATGAATCGGTACATGATATATTAGCCGGTTATATTCGATATAGCCGGATCGTTGGATCAAGTGTTGATTCGATGATTTAATGTATAATATATATATATATGATATATTGTATTACATTATCTAATATTGGCTCGCTTTATTATTTCATTTTCTCACCGGATTAATACATTGATATATATGCGATATATGTTAAATGTATTATTTTCTTTTGTTGCAAATATATAATATATATGTGATATATATTATTGTGACATGATATGATTTATTATTAAACATGTTTAAGGATGATTAAATGGGATTAGGGTTTGATTAGGGTTAGCTTCTTCTTGCACATTCTAGAAGCTTTTCCTTTTGTCTTGGTTAAGATATTATGGTTGATACTTATCCTTAACCTAACCAAACCCTAACTCTAGTTTATTCTCTAAAAAGTTTTAGCCTCTCATCCTTGACCATGGTTCAATAATCAATCATATATTCTTTAGTTCTATTCATCACAAAAGGATTATTCTTTCATTCTTCATCTTCTTCTCTCTTTGGTTTTAGAAAGAGAGAGCTCACTAGAAATTCCTTATGTGATGATTTATTGTGAGAAAGTGAAATAAAAAGATAGCATAAATACTACTCCATCATCCTCATCTAATCTAGCCCATTAGATTAGGGTGTTCATCTCTTTAGAGTGAGAAAGCTTGGGTTATAGTAACTTCGACGTAGATCATCGGAGAATCGGAACACTTCAAGCTAGCATGGATCGTTCGAGTCGTGGAGCCTCTCTTGAGTCCGGGAGATCGTGGATCGCGGCGAAGGGACTTCTACTCGGAGCTTGTGAAGCGAAGGAGCGGACTACAAAGGTTGTAATCCCTCACACTTAGCTATAAAGATATCATCTTGCATGCTAAACCCTAATAATCTAGCAAAGATCCCGTCTTTGGGTTGTTCGGCACATGTAAAATTTTATTTGGGCATGTTTGATGCTTTATGAACCTTCACTAGTGTGCCTAGGAACCCTACATATATACCGTCATCTAATGTACCGGACCTAATCAGAACTTGATTTAGGTGGATGTGAACTACATCACTTACGAATGTAAAGTCATATCCCTCTCTCGAAAGTGAGAACATTGATATGATATTACAAGTCAAACTAGGTACATACAAACAATTACGTAGAATCAATATCTGCCCACTTATCAAACCTAGGCGATATTCTCCCACGGATTCAGCGTCCATGCTCATTCCGTTTGCAACTCTGAGAGACAAATCACCTACCTTGATAACTCTACGGTTTCTCAAAGCATGTAATGAATTACAGATATGAGATCCTGATCCGGTATCTAGTACCCAGGAAGTAGAGTTGATTGACAAACAGTTCTCAATAACAAACACACTCGAGGCCGAAGCCACAACATGCTTCGTATCCTGGCTACTGGCTTCCAAAGCCCTGCAATCTTTCTGCCAATGCCTGTTCCCATAACAACAGGAACATCCCTCCTTAACTACACCAAGTCCCGAAACTTTTGCTCTTCCCTTTCCTTCTACTTTACTGACACCGTATATCGGCTTTGTGAAGGTCTTCTTGTTTTCACCCTTTGCTTTCGCCCTGGATGCAGAAGAAGAAGGTCGCCCATTAAGTAGAGCGGGTGTCTCCCTGGTTTCTTTCAGGGTGTAAGTAGAGGGTAGGGACTGTAGAAATAAGTCAGCATATAACCTGTTTCCCAACGTAGTCTCCAGGTCCGTGAGTGTTGGATATATGTATGCCCTAGAGGCCATTATGAGATAGTGTATGTACTGATGTGTATATATATATATTCGGGGGACAGTCTTGCTCAAAATGATAGTATGCTATCTGGTTTTTACTTTATCATATGTTCACTTGATCATGTTTATATTCATTTGGTGCATGTTGATAAAGCCCTAAGGATATTGGCTTGACTACTGGAATTATGATGCGGATCATACTAGTGGGACATCTGTAGTTTATAAGCATATCATTGAAATGTTCCTAGTCGTAGGTATATCGAGACAGGGCATCGATATTCCAGCTTAGACTAGCGTATACCATTCTTGTTCCATATGATGGGCGATGGATGATCCCATATCCGTCTGGTGTGTTGACACCGAAGATAGTATACGGGTGCTCAGTGAGACTGGGTACACTGAACGGACTCACCGAGAACTCCTATATGGTATTATATCATACGTCGGATAGCAGTTCTCAGGTGACACTGGTACAGGTTAGTCTGTAGACCCGAGATCGTCATAGAGTCTTGTGTGTCCTCCCACTGTACTTTGATCTCCACCCTACTACGGCTCTACTGAGTCATACAAACAGGTGGATTTTGGGTATAGTCTCGAGGCATGTGGAGGCAGTGAGCGATAGGAGGGGTTTCGTCTTTCCCGGTATTGGGGGTTGATGCTGTGCTGTGCACGATTGGCTATAACGGGAAGTCCCTGGCCAGGGCTGCTGAGATATTACTGATAAGTGTTATCAGTAAGTTTCTCGATCTGTTATAGACCATATACCGGCATGACTTATTGAGTTATTGGGGTCGACGATTCTATCCCTAGACTCGATATGCAGCATATCTGACGAAGAGACCGGACTGTACGGTTAGTGTTGCCGGATGGATTGACAGGAGTTTTGACAGGTTCGCTTGTTCTTATTCTGATCGCTCAATACCCGGGTGGCCGTTACGTTTAGCTGACCGCTTGCGGCTTGTAGGTGTTTGATATGATCATCATCTACTGCTGGCGTATTGACGAGTCTTAGAGTCCCACATAGAAGTTTCTTGGCCCTGGCGAAACGAAGTGGTGCACATATGAGATATGCGCGGAGCCTCGATTAAATACTAGTATATGATACTGTATTTTAATCGGGCATTTAATATTAGTCGGGTCGTATAAGATATGACCAATTTATTAAATCAAGTGTTGATTTAATATTGGCTTTTATATTATTTATTTAAATCCTTTTCTTTTTATGGATACATGCATGTATATGTACATGATGATGTGCATACATACATACATGAAATGTATCATGGTTGATGATACAAAGAGGATGGCAATATAAGAATCATATTGTAGATAAAATGATATATGGATATTTTCAATAAAGATAAAAGGCAAAAGAAAAAGGATAATGACTCATTTCTTTCCATACTCTTCTACACAATTCCATGGTTTAATTTGACTCAACCATGGTTTCTTTTCCTTTTGCCCTTTAACCTTAGTTGAAATATCTAGATATTATTTTAACCATGGTTGTGGTTATGATAAGATCTCTTTTCTCTCTCTCATTTTTCTTTTACAACATTATCATTATCATTCCAAAAGAAAAATGAGCCATCTTCTTCCTCAAAAACCCTAGCTCTCTTTTAAATGTTAAAAAGGAGTTAGAAAAAGAAAAGAAAAGGTAATAAATAAGAATAGCAACCACTTCATCATCCTACACAACCATAGCTATCTTGTGTAGGGTGTTGTGCTTCAAGTTTGTCAAAGATCGAAGGAAGCATCAAGCTTAGAGCAAAGTGCTTCGGGTGGATCGTCGTGGACGAGGAGTTGATCAAGTGAACCTTTTTAAAGCCAAGGAGTCTTCCAAAGAGGTCTACAAAGGTTGTAGTCTCATCACTTAGTATAACTTAACTCTTAATCTTGATACTATTAATTGTTACTTCATATATTCTAGTTCGATTCTTTGTATAGTTTGCTTAGCACCTCAAAAATTTTATTGTTATAGCATGTATGATGCTTCTAAACCTTAATAGAGGTGTTAAGAAAACCCTACATGGTATCAGAGCCAAGCTAGAGCTTTGTGGTAACCTAAACGACGTTGAAAACATCGAACGGACGAAAATCGACACCCGGGGGGTGCTCTCTGGAAATTTTTTAAAAACTTGGTATTTTTCAAATTAAAAATATGTAAAAAATTAAGCAGGGAAATATAAGAGCTCACCAGAAAAACGATCCCATAAATCGACCATACGGCCGCGGAACCGCGGCCCAAGAGGCTTTATGCGGCGGTCCGTGGTGGTATAGTTGATTCATGGGCCGTATTTTCTTGTGCTGGCCCGTATGTGTTCTCTGTTGTTACTGGTATTTTTATAATCTGTCCAGGTGTTGAGCTTTCAGAGCAGTTTGTGGTTGTTTAATTTGTTTGATCGGATGTTCCAACGTCGCTTAGTTTAATAGTATGTGTTACAATAATTGAGATCTACAAATTTGTTTGTTGCGTGTAAATCTAGCAGTTCGGTCTCGGGATTAACGGAAATCTTGTTGAATTATCCGGTTTGTTTTGAAAAGGTGTTTTCTTGAATGAGACCCAAATGCGAGATTTACATTATTTAGGCATGAAATCTTGTATATATGATATTCCGGATTTGTGTTGTCTAAAGGAGGTTAAAGATTCCAATTGTTGTATTTTTCCATTTTATTTCTCTGTGTCGATGAGATTTGATATGCAGGATTGTCGCAATGAATAGCCGGGGGTTTTCTTTTTATGTGAGATGAGAGTATTCTTTCAATTCATGTAATATTAATTTGTATGTAATATTCTTTTATTTGGGACACTTCCGGGGTGAGGCTGTTGTCACCAGTGTTGTATATTATTTACTTTTCCGCATTAGGACAGACCCAAGGTGGAGGGCACAAGTGACCGGGTTCTTGGGTTCAGTGGGAGGCCATCTCGAGGAGTCGAGACCGGGTCTCCTAAACTCCAGAATTGGCAGGGTCGCTTTCCGCTCTCGTAGGGGTTTAAGGGTGTGGGCTTGGCTATTTATTGCGACCGTGGAATCCGTATTTTTATTGCTGGCTAAATATAAAATACGGACCTCCTAGATATCCTTTATGTGCTTCTGCTGTTTTCATTATCTGGTGTGATCTTTTTATACATGTCTGAGACGAATGAAATTTTATATATGACATATATTAGACGTTACTTATGTTTTGCACCCGCACTAGCCCCGTCCCGATATGCCGTTAGTTAAGTAACCTAACGGTGAATATCAGGACACTGTGACGAATGCGAGTGGCATAAGTGTACGTTATATTTTCGTTTCTCTCTGTAATGGCTTAGGATTTAAATGATGGGACTATATTAATGAGATTAATGTAAAAGATAAATGAACCTAAAATGATATTGTAGAATCAAGATTTGAAACACACTCGGCTTTTTTTTTTATTACAAAAAGCAAGTTTCTAAATGCGGAGCTTAAGCCACTCCTTTTTAAACCCATTAGATTCTACAATGATATCAAGTTCAAAGCGTCAAAAGTTTTCTTAAAAACTATCCGCCACCCTCCGTCATTTTAGGAAGCAGAGTACTTAGTATTCGTGCTGCGTATTTTGACTTTAGTTAAGGCGCAGTGAACGGTAGCTGAGTGATGTCTTCCTACCCTGCATATGATGCAGATTAGTTAGGACATTCATATGATTATGTTGACTTTAGTTAAGGGTCATATGAGTGGGTCTAGTTAATCACGAAATAATGGGAAGAACTTGACTAGTACTTATGATATGTTGACTTTAGTTAAGGTCATAAGTGCTAGGGGTAAAAATCATATCGGGAATTTCAAGAGTTGAAAATTACAATGAGATTGTATACCTACTATATGATAATAGGATCCCGATCCCACTGCGAGCAAATGTTGCTCCCGGGAGAATTTTGCACTTTACAATTAGCTGACTCGGTAGGTGTCTAGAAAGGTATTAAACGGGGCTACGCCTCTGGGAAGACGAGGTTTACTTTAATTAGGTCCGTGCGAAAGCACGGGGAACCTCCCTCAAGTACCGGCACTGGCCTGGCTGAGAGGTTGGCGAAGTTGTAGAATGTAATTAATCCCGGCTAGTTTTCTTTTTAAAAGGGTTTTAAAGAAAATTTGATAAAAAACAGTGGGAGACATCGATTAGACAAGATAATAACCAATCTGATCTTTGCAAGAGCATTCGCTAAGTGTATTCTTTTCTCTCTCTTAATGGCAGATACCCATGACAGGACTTAAGCTTCTATTAGATAAAAACAAGCTGAATGGGACCAACTATAAAGACTGGCTGAGGAATTTAAACATAGCCTTGACTTATGATAAAGTATCATATGTCCTTACAGCTCCAGCCTTGTCCCCCCTAAGTCCTAAACCTTCAGTTGCGGATATGGAAATCCACAAGACATGGGACGCTGACTGTGCCACGGCAAAATGCCTCGCGCTTGCATCGATGGATAACACACATCAAAAGCAGCACGAGAATATGGACGTACAAGCCATATTCCTCCATACAAAAGAGTTGTATGGAGAGCAATCCCGCGTATTACGATACGAAGCGTCTAAGAAACTGTTTCAGATGCGCATGACCGCTGGCACAGCAGTAGGAGACCATGTTATGAAAATGATAGCTCTCATAGAAGAGCTTGAGGACCTTGGGTGGACAATGGACAATGAACAGTATACATATATTATTCTACAGTCTCTCCCCTCCACCTTTGCTCAGTTCATCGTTAACTTCAACATGCACAACATGGAGAAGGAACTACCTGAACTCCTTAATATGTTAAGGAGTGCAGAGAGCACACAGAAATCAGTAAAGACTCCCGTTATGTCTGTTGGGCAATCCTCCTCATCTTACCCAAAAGCTAAGGCCAAGGGAAAGATGAAGAAGAAACCCACCAAACCTAAGGGTGGAGTCAAAAAGGTAAAGGGAAAAGGCAAGTCCAAGGTTGGGGCAACAGAGAAAGGTGAATGTTTCCATTGCAAGAAGACGGGACACTGGAAGAGGAACTGTATTGAGTACCTAGCACTCAAGAAGAAGCATGGTGATGCTTCAGCTTCAGGTGTGTTCGTAATTGAAAACCGTTTTTCTATTAATTCTGCTTCCTGGGTATTGGATACCGGTTCGGGTTCTCATATTTGCAATTCTGTGCAGGCGTTGAGAAATAGCAGAGTTCTGAAGACAGGTGATCATACTCTCCAAGTTGGAAATGGTTCCAATGTAAATGCAGTTTCAGTAGGAGAGTATCACCTAGGTTTGCCTTCGGGTTGTATATTGGTTTTGAACCCGTGTTATTTTGTACCAAGATGCTTTGTAATATTATATCTGTTTCCTTGTTAGACAATGAAGGGTATCATTTTGCTGTACAACACAATGTTATGAACATTAGACTGAATCAAGAGTTGATTGGTTGTGGTACATTAAATAACGGGATATACGTCCTTAATCAACACACAGTTTTCAACGTACAACACAAAAATAAAAGAAAATTTTCAGAGATAAATGAAGCTTTTCTTTGGCATTGTAGACTTGGTCATATTAATGAAACAAGACTGAACAAGCTTCATAAAGATAGATATTTAAATTCTTTTGAGTATAAATCTTATGCAACTTGCCAGTCTTGTATCAAAGGTAAAATGACCAAAACCTCGTTTACAGGACACGGAGAAAGAGCTACTGAGCTCCTAGGCCTCATACAAAGTGATGTATGCGGACCAATGTCTACACATGCAAGAGGCGGTTTTTCATACTTCATAACTTTTACTGATGATTTCTCAAGATTTGGTCATGTATATTTGATAAAACATAAATCTGAAGCTTTCGAGAAATTCAAGGAGTATAAACATGAAGTAGAAAACCAAACAGGAAAGAGTATCAAGATACTTCGATCAGATCGAGGTGGAGAGTACTTAAGTACTGAGTTCTTAGACTTCCTAAAAGAGAATGGGATTCTCTCTCAGCTCACTCCACCTTACACACCACAGCACAACGGTGTGTCAGAACGAAGGAACCGTACCCTATTAGATATGGTACGATCCATGATGAGTGATGCTGAGTTACCTCTCTCGTTTTGGGGGCATGCATTGGAAACAACAGCTTTTCTGTTAAACAAAGTTCCAACCAAGACCGTGTCTACCACTCCATATGAGATATGGCATGGGAAGAAACCATCTCTTAAAAGAGTTAAGATTTGGGGTTGTCCGGCTTTTGTTAAAAAGTAGAATCCAGAAAAACTCGAGACACGATCGGTCAAATGTATATTTGTAGGATATCCTAAACATTCGTTTGGGTATCTTTTTTACCACAAAGAGGAACAAAAAGTGTTTGTTTCTCAGTATGCCACCTTTTTAGAAGATGAGATTTTTTCAAATAATACAAATGACAATGTGGTAAATCTAGAAGAAGTTCTAGAAACACAAGTTACAAATGACAACTTGGCTGAACCTGAAGTTATAACAGAATCTAATGAACCTCAGCCACTCCGTAGATCTGGTAGGATTTCTCGCCCACCGGAGAGATACTACGGTTTTCTCGTTGATGGTGATAGAGAAGATTGCATCATGGATGATGATGATCCTTCCAGCTTTCATCAGGCTATCACGAGTGGTGACTCTGTGAATTGGCTGGATGCCATGAGATCCGAAATGGAGTCCATGTACACCAACAAAGTATGGACTTTGGAAGATGTACCCTCCGGGATAAAACCTGTGGGATGCAAATGGATCTTTAAAAGAAAGATCGGTGTAGATGGACAGGTAGAGACCTATAAGGCAAGGTTGGTAGCGAAAGGTTTTCGTCAAAGACCAGGTTTGGACTATGACGAGACTTTCTCTCCGGTAGCCATGCTTAAATCCATTCGGATCCTACTTGCTATTGCTGCTCACTACGACTATGAAATCTGGCAGATGGACGTTAAAACTGCATTCCTAAATGATGATTTAGAGGAATGCGTTTATATGGATCAACCAGAGGGATTCATTGATAGTGGGAGCAGCGGTAAAGCATGTAAGTTACTTAAACCCATTTATGGATTAAAGCAGGCATCACGGAATTGGAACATCTGTTTTGATGATGTTATCAAAGAGTTTGATTTCATCAAAAATCCAGATGAACCTTGTGTTTATAAGAAGACTGTAGGAAGAAATGTCGCAATCCTCGTATTGTACGTAGATGACATACTTCTGATAGGAAATGATATTCCTATGCTACAGTCGGTCAAATCATTCTTATCACAAAGGTTCTCCATGAAGGACCTGGGAGATGCCACATACATATTGGGTATACGGATCTATAGGGATAGATCCAAACGGTTATTGGGATTGTCCCAAACCAAGTACATAAACACCATCCTAAAGAGATTTAGTATGGAAGACTCCAAGCGGGGTGCCTTACCCGCTTGCCATGGAGTCACTCTCTCAAAAGACGATTGCCCAAAGTCTGACATAGAGAGAGCTCGCATGAGCATTATTCCCTATGCTTCGGCAGTAGGATCGATAATGTATGCAATATTATGTACACGCCCTGATGTTGCTTATGCACTTAGTGTAGTAAGCAGGTATCAATCTAACCCAGGGGAGAATCACTGGATTGCTGTAAAGAACATTCTTAAGTACTTGCGAAGGACTAAAGAATTGTTCTTAGTGTATGGTAATGGAGATCTCCAAATGGAGGCCTTTACCGATTCGAGCTTCCAGAGTGACAAGGATGACAGCAAGTCTATCTCAGGGTTTGCATTTACCCTCAATGGAGGGACGGTGAATTGGAAGAGTTCCAAACAGGATACCGTTGCAGACTCAACGATGGAAGCTGAATATATTGCTGCAAATGATGCTGCTAAGGAAGCCGTCTGGATGAGAAAGTTCATCGCGGAGCTAGGAGTAGTTCCAACCATTATTGATCCAATACCTCTGTATTGTGACAATAATGGGGCTATGGCATTGGCCAAAGAGCCCAGGTCCCATCAGAAGTCCAGACACATCCTGAGGCGATATCATGTGATCCGGGAGATAGTTGATCGCCGCAAGATCGAGATTAAGAGAGTAGACACAAAGAACAACGCTGCAGATCCATTCACCAAGGCCCTCCCTCAGCCGCAACATGAGCGACTTTTTGAGATGTTAGGTATGAGATATGCCAATAACTGGCCTTAGTGCAAGTGGGAGATTGTTGGATATATGTATGCCCTAGAGGCCATTGTGAGATAGTGTATGTACTGATGTGTATATATATATATATATTCGGGGGACAGTCTTGCTCAAAATGATAGTATGCTATCTGGTTTTTACTTTATCATATGTTCACTTGATCATGTTTATATTCATTTGGTGCATGTTGATAAAGCCCTAAGGATATTGGCTTGACTACTGGAATTATGATGCGGATCATACTAGTGGGACATCTGTAGTTTATAAGCATATCATTGAAATGTTCCTAGTCGTAGGTATATCGAGACAGGGCATCGATATTCCAGCTTAGACTAGCGTATACCATTCTTGTTCCATATGATGGGCGATGGATGATCCCATATCCGTCTGGTGTGTTGACACCGAAGATAGTATACGGGTGCTCAGTGAGACTGGGTACACTGAACGGACTCACCGAGAACTCCTATATGGTATTATATCATACGTCGGATAGCAGTTCTCAGGTGACACTGGTACAGGTTAGTCTGTAGACCCGAGATCGTCATAGAGTCTTGTGTGTCCTCCCACTGTACTTTGATCTCCACCCTACTGCGGCTCTACTGAGTCGTACAAACAGGTGGATTTTGGGTATAGTCTCGAGGCATGTGGAGGCAGTGAGCGATAGGAGGAGTTTCGTCTCTCCCGGTATTGGGGGTTGATGCTGTGCTGTGCACGATTGGCTATAACGGGAAGTCCCTGGCCAGGGCTGCTGAGATATTACTGATAAGTGTTATCAGTAAGTTTCTCGATCTGTTATAGACCATATACCGGCATGACTTATTGAGTTATTGGGGTCGACGATTCCATCCCTAGACTCGATATGCAGTATATCTGACGAATAGACCGGACTGTACAGTTAGTGTTGCCGGATGGATTGACAGGAGTTTTGACAGGTTCGCTTGTTCTTATTCTGATCGCTCAATACCCGGGTGGCCGTTACGTTTAGCTGACCGCTTGCGGCTTGTAGGTGTTTGATATGATCATCATCTACTGCTGGCGTATTGACGAGTCTTAGAGTCCCACATAGAAGTTTCTCGGCCCTGGCGAAACGAAGTGGTGCACATATGAGATATGCGCGGAGCCTTGATTAAATACTAGTATATGATACTGTATTTTAATCGGGCATTTAATATTAGTCGGGTCGTATAAGATATGACCAATTTATTAAATCAAGTGTTGATTTAATATTGGCTTTTATATTATTTATTTAAATCCTTTTCTTCTTATGGATACATGCATGTATATGTACATGATGATGTGCATACATACATACATGAAATGTATCATGGTTGATGATACAAAGAGGATGGCAATATAAGAATCATATTGTAGATAAAATGATATATGGATATTTTCAATAAAGATAAAAGGCAAAAGAAAAAGGATAATGACTCATTTCTTTCCATACTCTTCTACACAATTCCATGGTTGAATTTGACTCAACCATGGTTTCTTTTCCTTTTGCCCTTTAACCTTAGTTGAAATATCTAGATATTATTTTAACCATGGTTGTGGTTATGATAAGCTTTTCTCTCTCTCATTTTTCTTTTACAACATTATCATTATCATTCCAAAAGAAAAATGAGCCATCTTCTTCCTCAAAAACCCTAGCTCTCTTTTAAATGTTAAAAAGGAATTAGAAAAAGAAAAGAAAAGGTAATAAATAAGAATAGCAATCACTTCATCATCCTACACAACCATAGCTATCTTGTGTAGGGTGTTGTGCTTCAAGTTTGTCAAAGATCGAAGGAAGCATCAAGCTTAGAGCAAAGTGCTTCGGGTGGATCGTCGTGGACGAGGAGTTGATCAAGTGAACCTTTTTAAAGCCAAGGAGTCTTCCAAAGAGGTCTACAAAGGTTGTAGTCTCATCACTTAGTATAACTTAACTCTTAATCTTGATACTATTAATTGTTACTTCATATATTCTAGTTCGATTCTTTGTATAGTTTGCTTAGCACCTCAAAATTTTTATTGTTATAGCATGTATGATGCTTCTAAACCTTAATAGAGGTGTTAAGAAAACCCTACAGTGAGCTCATCAATATAGCTAGTCATTGTAAGGACGTCGTCCCCTACAGATGACCCGACAGACAACCTCGCTTGAAGCAATTCATTCGAGGTCTCATATCTTGCGATACGAGATTGCTCTCCATATAAATCTTTGTTATGGAGGAAGATGGAAAATAAGTCCATCTTCTCGTGATGCTTCTGGTATACACCATCAACTGAAGCCAAAATGAGGCACTTGGCTTTCACACTGTCCTTTTCCCTAGTCTGACGGATATCCATATCCGTGACTGTGGAAACTGGACCTGGGACAGTGGGGGCTTGAGTAGTAATAGGGTGGTCCAGCTTGTCATAGGCAATGGACATCTGGACAGACCTTTGCCAATCATAAAAGTCAGATTCAGTCATTTTGTTATCTAGATGTAACCTAGTCATGGTCACAAGGTCGCTGCAATGAGAGAGAGAGAGAACACTTTAGCATGATACTCTTGAAAGTTTAGATTGGTTTTTAATTTATCTAAACTGGATGGCTCCTACTATTTCTCGAATCTTTCCTCAAACCATAAAAGAAGAATTAGTCAGGACTGATCTCACCGTACAATACTTGCTTAACCTTTCAGCCAGGCTAGTGTCGGTACTTCGAAGGAGGTTTTACGATGCTTTCCCGAAGTTCCTTAATTAAATAACCTCTTTTCTCTGGAGGCGTAGCCCCGCTGACACTGTTCTAGACACCTACTTGGTTTATAGCATTGATCGTTAAGTGACGAATCTCCTGATGAGTAGCGGATACTCACAGTAGGATCGGGATCCAAATATCATCGTATGATAATGCTGAAGGAATCCTACCAACATTCATCAAACTCCAAATGGTATGCAACATTAGCAAGTTTCAGTTTCTTTAGAAACTCCCGATGTGGATTTTCCCCATGTTCTTATGACCTTGACGAAGGCCAACAAATCATAAGTCACATGTCAAGTTCTGCTCATCATTATCTTGTTAATTTGAACCCACCGGTACATACCCTTGACGAAGGCCAACAAGGTAATACGACTGTCCCAAACCAACTCATCTATCTATGCAACATACGAATACCCCAGCAGCTACCAAACACTATGCCTTGACGAAGGCCAACAAATATAGCTTGAATACTACTGGACATCCATATGAAATGACGGAGGGCTACGACTGGTTTTGGCGAAACCGTGAACGTAGTGAACTTGATATAATCGAAGGAACTTGATAGCCTTTTAAAAGGAGTGGTTAAAGCTCCGCAATTAAAATATCTGCTCTTTTAAAATAACCGAGTGGTTTCTTTTAAATTTGTTCCAACGATTCAACTTTGGTTTGTTTTCTTTGCATTAAAATAATGCGTCCCATCAATTAACCTATCATTACAGAAAACAACGAAAATACAACGTCCTCTTATGCCATCCGCATTTGCCACTGGGTCCCGTCATTCACCGTTAGGTTACTTAACTAACGACAGAGCGGGGTCTGGGCTAGCGCGGGTGTAAAACATAAGCAACGCCTAATAGATATCATATATATAGATATTGTACATTCGTCAGACGCAATAATAGGCATTCCAGATCATAGATGAATATTATTGGATATACAAGCAATCCGCGTTTCCTTTGAGCCTGCAATGAAAGACGGATTACACAGTTGTGATGAATAGCTATTACCCCACCCTAGACCCCTACGGGTACGGCAAACTACCTGCCAAGTACCCGAAGTGAAGCGGTCTCCCTCAACAACGTGAGTAGGCCACTAAACACATCAAAGTACCTGGTAGTTTGTGCATCCCACCTTTGGTCTATCCTAGGAGCAGAAAAAAGTAAATGAAATAATACAACGGTGGCTACAACCTCAGCCCGGATGTGCCCCGCAAAAGAATATTACATCATATTACAATTTACATCGAATGAAAGAATATAAAAACTCATCTCAAACCCCGGATAATCATCACAACGATCCAATGAAGTTCATATACACAAACCAGTAAAAACCATTACAGAAATGTGCAACCCCCTGCTAACCGACATACTAGCAATTAGGGGAGGTTTACGAACACATTAAACATCACAGATAAAACTGGATTAGCAAATAACTTAGTGTAGGGATTCTAGGCACGCTCACAAGGGTCTACGAGGCATCAACCATGCCCGATTAAAATTTTAGCCGTGCCGAACAACCCAAAGCCGGATCTTTAAACTAGAGTTTATGCGAAAACAAGCATGTTAAACACTTTAACACTAAGTGAGAGGGATTACAACCTTTGTAGATCCGGTCCTTCACTTCATAAGCTCCGTGTTGTGGTCCCTTCGCTGCGATCATCGTGTTCCGGACTCTCGAGAGGCTCCACGAAGAGAAAGATGCAGTCTTGCTTCCGATCTTCGATAACATAGATGATCTACCTTGAAGTTTCATTAACACAAGCTCTCACTCACTAAATGATGTGAACACCCTCATCTAAAGGGCAAGGGTAGATAAGGATGATGGAGTAGGATTTTTTCTCTCTTTTATTTTCTTATTCTCACTCATTTTTCATCACTTAGAAAAAGCTAGAAAGCTTTTTCCATGAAAGAAAGAAGGAAGAAGAAGAAGAAGAATCATTAGCATCCTTTTGTGATGAATAATGAAAAGATAAATATGATGAATAATGCAACCATGGTCAACTAAACCCATGTAAAGAATTAACTAGGGCTAGGGTTTGGGTTGGGTTAAAGCATGAGTCATTTGAAAATATCTTTGCAAAAACAAAAGAAAACCTTCTAGAAGGTTCAAGAATAAACTAACCCAAATCAAACCCTAATCTTGTTTAATCTCCACTAAACATGTTGCATTAGTAATCATATCATGTTACAATATTATATATCACATATATAATATTTATTGTAACAAAATAAAATAATACAATTAACATATATCGCATATATATCAATGTATTACCCGAGTGAGAAAAAGAATCTTTTAGTGAGCTAATATTAGTTAATGTAATTTAATATATCATATATATTATTATACATTAAATCATCGAATCAACTCTTGATCCGACAATCCGGCTATATCGCATATAACCGACTAATACGATGACCCGGCTATATCACATATACCCGGCCGATATCTCATATCGCGAGAATCCAATACGGTATCACATACCGCATTATCCTCGGTCCTGCACATATCACATATGTGCTCCTACTCCGTTTCGCCTGAGTCAAGAAACCTCTGTGTAGGACTCTAAAGAATCGTCAATACACCGGCAGTAGGTGATGATCATATCAAACACCCACAAGCTGCAAGCGGTCAGCTAAACGTAACAGCCACCCAGGTATTGAGCGCTCAGAATATCAACAAGCAAGCATGTACATTCTCCTGTGAATCCAATCAGTAACACTCCCGTACAGTCCGGTCTCGTCGTCTGATATGTCGCATATCTCGCCTAGGGGTGGTAAACGTCAAACCCCAGTAGCTTGATAAGTCGTGTCGATATGAGGTCTATAACAGTTCGAGAAACTACTGATAACACTTACCAGTAAATCTCAGCAACCCTGGCCAGGGATTTCCAGTTATAGCCAATCGAACACAGCACAACATCAACTCCCTATACCGGGAGAGACGAATCCCCTCCTATCGCTCATTGCCTCTATGTGATTCGGGACTGTACCCAAAAGCCACCTTTTTGCATGCCCTCTTGGACGTGGTATGATGGAAATCAAAGCACAGTGGGAATCACACAAGACTCTATGACGATCTCGGGTCAACAGACTACTCTGTACCAGTGTCACCGGAGAACTGCCATCTGACGTGAGGTATAATACCATCTGGGAGTTCTCGGCGAGTCCGTCCAGTGTACCCAGTCTCCACTGAGCACCCGTACACCATCCTTGATGTCAAACACCGATGGATATGGGATCATCCATCGCCCATCATATGGGTCAAGATGCGTATACGCTAGTCTACTCTGGTGTATCGATGCCCTGTTTCGATACACCCTCGACTAGGAACAGTTATAGGATGTACTCGTCGACTACCGTGGACCTACTAGTATGATCTCATCATAGTCCCAGTAGTCGAGTACATATCCTAAGGGCTTTATCAATATGTAACATAGAGACAATCAGAGTGCATGTTAAGATAAAGTACAACCAGATAGTCTACTATCATGTCGAGCAAGAAAGTTCTCCCTATATATGTCCAAGCATCCATTACAATATACATCATATGTACAGTAATGGCCTCTAGGGCATACATATAACTAACACTTAGAATATCGATCGACAACCTTTTTCCGTCTCTACCCCAAATGCAAGCCAGCACTGAAATAACCTGGGCAGAAACAAAATATACAGAAAAACAAAACACCCAAAAACAAGAGTTACTGTGTAAATACGAGTCAACTCTGAGTTTACTCGGCCGCGGATCCGCGGCGGATCGCACCAATCCGCCGCGCTTCCGCGGCAGTCTAATCGAGTTAGAACCTCGTATTTCCCCAGTATTCTTAGAATTCCCTGTTGTGAATTTTCATACCTACCAAATAATTTTTTCGACACGTTTAAAATTGACAGAAACTTGAGGGGTTCGGGGTTAAGTTTTCGTGTTTTTTCAGACGATCGAAGTTCTTATTAGTTGCTAACAAGCTAGTAAAGGTTTAGTAGGCTGTGACACCACTGTAAGTCCATGTCACGCACCCCACAAGCTCGCGAGGAGGCGGAATATATGAAAAACAATTATCAAATCTTCGTAACACGGACTTGAGCACACGGATCATGTCTAAACCATTACTAGCAAACTACGAGAGGTTTAACTACTCTGATTCGAAGTTATACCTCACGTTACTTGTCCTTCGGGTCTTCATCGCTGTCCTCCACACCTCGTAGGCTCTATGGAATATGAGCACCTCAACGGCTTCCTCGAGTTAAAGACGATCCACCCGAGAGTCTATAGTCCGAGCTCCTATATCGAATCTGAGATAACTACGGCTTCTAGATCGCTAATCTAGAAGTCCTAGAGGGTGTAGAGTAATTAGATGGATTACTTAGTCACTTAAACCCTAGGATTCTTAACTCATGAGAGCTTTTAGGGTTTGAGGAAGAAGATGAAGACTTGAGGAGAGAGAAAGTTTTTGTGATAATGAGATGAATAATCACTCATGAAAGAATAATATCGAGCATACAAATATCTCTTTGATAAATATCTAGAAATATCTTGTAAGCTTCATTTAATCCTAAATGGTGAATCACCTCATGAGTCATTAAGCATTTAATGAAAACCTACATATCATCTCTCCACTTCATTTGTGTTTAATCCAAAAAGAAATAAATACAAATGAGACATCCTCTTCTAGAAGCTTCCCGACAAATTACGAGACTGCCCCTCCCATCCGTATTTCCGAAAAACGCGGATAATCTTTGACTGAATAAATCCATCTGTATAATACTAGAATCTGGCTTAAACCAAAGCCCGCTAGTATTATCTGCCCGATCATAATACGTGCATAAGTGTACGTAAGTGATCGCGGCCCTGCCGTAAAACCATACGGCCTCTACACCTTTTGCCTGGTGCAGGGAAACTCTCTGTGTGGGACTCTAAAGACTCGACACTACGCTGGCAGTGGGTTTAACCACAGGCCACAAACGGTACTAGCTGTACGTAACGGTCCCCAGGTAGATGCCGATAAGAAGACCGATGAGGTGAACCGATCCGAACTCCTACTGAGCCTGAATGTGACAATCTCCGTACAGTCCGGTCTGTTCGTCTATGAGTATCGCATGTCGGGCCTAGGGGGTGGTAAACGTCAGCCCCTAATAGCGGTACAAGTCGTGCCGGAGTGTAGCCCAGAACACCCTGAGAAACTAATGGAAACACTACCAGTAATTCTCGCTAGCCCTGGCCAGGGACTTTGTGTAATGGCTCTCCTAGACACAGCGCGATATCAACCCCCAATACCGGGAGAGACGAATCCTGTCTAACCGCCACTGCCTCCAAGTGCTTCGGGACTGCACCCAACTACTTCCTGTTTGCACGACTCCTTTAAGCCGTGGTAGGGTAGTAATCTAAGTACAGTGGGAACACACCCAAGGCGAAGTAGCAGTGTTAAGTCGACGGACTAAGCTGTACTCATGTCACCTGGGAACTGCTATCTGACGATGGGTATAAAACCAACTTGCGGTTCCCGGCGAGTACTGTCCGGTGTACCCGTAACCTAACGAGCACCTGCATACTATCTCCAGTACAACGTACTGATGGCTGTGGGACAGACTATCTCCCCAACTGGGATGAGAAGCGTACACACCAGTCTACTCCAGAGTATCGATGCCCTGTCTCAATAATCCTACGACCAGGGACCTGTATACGATGTTGCTTATAGACTACCCAGCCCCCACTAGTGTGACTGCCATCACAACGCTGGTAATCAAGCAAAGATCCTAAGGGCTCTACTAATATGTATAAGCGATACGTTAAAAAAAACATAAGCACATATTAAAGTAGACACAAACCAAGTAGCATGATACCATTTTTAGCAAGACTGTCAATACAACTGTGAATATCCCAAGTTTCCATTAAGTAATATACAAACTAGTATGATACAGTAATGGCCTCTAGGGCATAAACACTAACACTGAGTTACCTATTTCCTTTTGGGGTTATACGCTTGAGACAGCCATATACCTATTGAATAGAGTTCCAACCAAATCCGTGCTTACCACTCCATATAAGATATGGGAGGGGAAGAGACCGTATCTTAATTTTGTTAAGATATGGGGTTGCCCGGCCTATGTTAAAAAGCAAAATTCGGACAAGCTCGAGGCAAGGTGTGTTCTGTGCAAGTTTGTAGGATATCCCAAGCATTCGCGTGGACATATCTTCTACCACCCTGAGGAACAAAAGGCGTTTGTTGCTCAACATGCCACCTTTTTAGAAAAAGAATTTCTTGCAAAGGAAATTAGCGGCAAGGAGGTAGAACTGGAAGAAATTCCAGCAAGGAGACAGAAGATTCGGCAGAACCAGAGGATTCGATAGTTCCCAACGAATCTCAGCCTCTCCGCCGATCTAGTAGGGTTCCTCATCCACCTGAGAGATACTACGGGTTTCTCATTGATGGTGGAAGCGAGGATTGCATCATGGAGGATGATGACCTAACTAGTTTCGAGCAAGCCATCACGAGTGGGGACTCTGTGAAGTGGCTGGATGCAATGCGATCCGAGATGGAATCCATGTACACCAATAAAGTATGGACTTTGGATGATGCTCCTGAAGGGGTAAAACCCATTGGGAGTAAGTGGATCTTCAAGAAAAAAACTTGGTGTAGATGGGAAAGCGGAGACTTTCAAAGCTAGACTTGTTGCAAAGGGTTTTTGTCAACGACCAGGTGTGGATTATGATGAAACCTTTTCTCTGGTGGCTATGCTTAAATCCATCCGAATCATGCTTGCTATTGCTGCATATCATGACTACGAAATCTGGCAAATGGAAGTTAAGACCGCCTTTCTGAATGGTGATTCGGAAGAGTGCGTGTACATGACTCAGCCAGAGGGCTTCGTAGACAGTGGGAGCAGCGGAAAGGTGTGCAAACTGCTTAAATCCATCTATGGATTAAATCAAGCATCGTGGAGTTGGAACATTTGTTTTGATGTCATTGTCAAAGAGTTTGACTTCATAAAAAATGTAGATGAACTTTGTATATACAAGAAGGTGGCAGAGAGTAAGGTTGTCTTCCTGGTATTGTACGTGGATGACATACTCTTGATAGGAAATGACATTCCTATGCTGCAATCGGTCAAGATCTTCTTATCACAAAGATTCTCAATGAAAGATCTAGGGGATGCCTCCTACATTTTGGGGATTAAGATCTATAGAGATAGATCTAAGCGGATACTGGGATTGTCCCAATCCAGGTACATTGACACCATACTAAAGAGGTTTAGTATGGAAGAATCCAAGCGTGGGTTTTTACCTACGATCTCAGGACCCACTCTCTCCAAAGAGATGTCTCCCAAGACTGATTTGGAAAGAGCTTGCATGCATGGGATACCCTATGCTTTGGCAGTAGGCTCTATCATGTACGCGATGCTATGTACCAGACCCGATGTAGCATACTCACTAAGTGTAGTGAGCAGGTATCAAGCAGATCCTGGAAAGAGTCACTGGACAGCTGTGAAGAGCATTCTCAAGTACTTGAGAAGGACTAAAGAGATGCTTTTGGTGTATGGTAACGGAGAACTCCAAGTGGAGTCCTTTACTGATTCGAGCTTCCAGAGTTATAAGGACGACTCTAAGTCACACTTGGGATTTGTCTTTACCCTCAATGGAGGGGCAGTATGCTGGAAGAGTTCCAAGAAGGAAACCGTGGCAGACTCGACGATGGAAGTTGAATATATCGCTGCCAACTATGCTGCCAAAGAGGCTGTCTGGATGAAGAAGTTCATAACTGAACTTGGAGTGGTTCCAACCATTGAGTATCCAATACCTTTGTATTGTGATAACAATGGAGCGGTGGCTTTGTCCAAGGAACCCAGGTCCCATTAGCGATCCGGGCATATTCTGAGGCGGTATCACCTGATCCGGGAGATAGTTGATCGCCGGGAGATCGAGGTCAGGAGAGTTGACACGAAGAACAACACAGTGGATCCACTCACGAAGGCCATTCCCCAGATACAGTTCGAGAGACTCTTCGGGATATTGGGTATGAGATACTACGGCAGCTGGCCCTAGTGCAAGTGGGAGATTGTTAGTTGTATGTATGCCCTAGAGGCCATTATTGTACATATGATGTATATTATATTGGATGCTTGGACATATATAGAGAGAACTTTCTTGGTCGACATGATAGTATGCTATCTGGTTGCTCTTTATCTTAACATGTATACTTGTCTTTTGATACTGTCTTATGGTTACATGTTGGTAAAGCCCTTAGGATGAGTACTTGACTACCAGGATTATGATGCAGATCATACTAGTGGGGCCATGGTAGTCCATAAGTTCATCCTTTAATGTTCCTAGTCGTGGGTGTATCGAGACGGGGCATCGATATAACAGAGTAGACTAGCGTATACGCTTCTCGACCCATTTGATAGGCGATGGATGATCCCATATCCATTGGTGTTTGACATCAGAGATGGTATACGGGTGCTCATTGGAGACTGAGTACACTGGACGGACTCGCCGAGAACTCCTAGATAATATTATACCTATCGTCAGATAGCGGTTCTCTGGTGACACTGGTACAAGTTAGTCTGTAGACCCGAGATCGTCATAGAGTCTTGTGTGATTCCCACCGTGCTTTGATTTCCACCTTACCACGTTCAAGAGGACATGCAAAACGGTGGTTTTTGGGTACAGTCCCGAGTCACATGGAGGCAATGAGCGATAGGAGGGGTTTCCTCTTTCCCGGTATTAGGGGTTGATGTTGCGCTGTGCTCAATTGGCCATAACAGGGAAGTCCCTGGCCAGGGATGAATTAGAGATTTACTGGTAAGTGTTATCAGTAGTTTCTCAACCTGTTATGAGCCTCATATCGACATGACTTATCGGTTATTGGGGTCTGAAGTTTACCACCCCTAGACTGGATATGCGACATATCAGATGAGGAGACCGGACTGTACGGTAGCGTTACTGACAGGCTTTACCGGGGCTAGAGCAGGATTGCTTATTGATCTTCTGATCGCTCAATACCCGGGTAGCCGTTATGTCTAGCTAGTACCGCTGACGGCTTGTGGGTGCTTGATGTGTTCATCACCTCAGACAAAACGAAGTAGGAGCACATATGTGATATGTGCGGGACCAAGAATAATGCGAGTATGTGATACCGTATTCTATTCTCCTGATATTTGTATCGGACGGTTATATGAGATATAGCCGGGTTATCGAATCAAGTGTTGATTCGATAAGTTGGTATATTTAATATTAGTCGGTTATATGAGATATAGCCGGATTATTAAATCAAGTATTGATTTGATAATTTAGTGTATAATTGTATATTTGATATACTAATTTACATTAACTAATATTAGCTCACTTAAGCATTTATTATCTCACATGTGCACACTTAATATACATGTGATATATATTAATTGTGTTTTATTTTGTATCATGGTTGTTGATACGCACTACATGGGTGTATGAGACTTACACCATGCTAATTATAATGTTGGGTTTTAGTATTTAAAGTAATTCCAAATTAGTGGATAATAGCTCACATGCATGAAGCTTCATGAAGCTTGTGGATGCATTGACTTAGTC